>CM059426.1:117175286-117775286 GCA_030390025.1 Squalus acanthias | reverse complement strand
TACCCATCCCGCCCCCAACCCACCTCCATGCCAATGTCCCAGGAGGCAGGTACCCGACCTGTGCTGGGAGCCGCCTCCCTGAGGCGGGTAGGGGATTAGTGCCAATTAACTGCCTGTTAACAGGTAGTTAACAGGCAGTTTTTTGGCTAATCCCTATTTTTAGCCCTGAAGTGTGGGCTGCCCGACGGCTCCAAACCACGCCAAGTTAACGAGGCGGACCGTCGGTCTGCAGGGCTTGGAGGGGTCGAGATGTCCAGTGTACAGGTGAGTGATGGGTGCATGAGTAAAGAGGTAAGTGTGTTTGGTGTGTGTAAAGTGTTTTAATAAGTTTTACTTACCTTTACTTTCTTCTCCAGGCTTCCTCCCTTCAGGTCTCGGGAGTCGCTCAGCTCACCGGCACAGAAAGCAGAATGGCCGCTGAGCTGTCAAAAGCTGCAGCCTCTGCTTTCTGGTCTGGACAGCTCTCTAACTGAGTCTGAGTAGAAGGACTCAAGTTAGAAGACAGATTGTCAGTGTTTGACAGCTTCACAGAGCTGTCAAATGCTGATATTTCATCTGTCAAAAGCTCTTGACAGATGAAATGTCAATCGCTGACGTCACCAGTATCCAGGTGTCCCTTAATTGGCCTGCTGAGCCCGCTGGGCGGGCTTAACAAGGTCAATCAAGGGAAAGTAGCGTGGGTTGGTCACAAATCAATGGAGGCGGGACTACAACCCAAAAAGTGGGAGTCCCAACTCCAACCCCACACCGTTGACAAAATCCAGCCCTTTGTGTCTGTCTTCACGAAAGGAGACGCAAAAAAATCCCGGAAATAGTGGAGAACCAAGGGTCTAGCAAGAATGAGGAACTGAAAGCCATTAGTATTAGTAAAAAAGTAGTACTGGAGAAATTAATCGGACTGAATAAATCCCCTGGACCTGATGACCTACACCCTCGGGTTTTGAAAGAGGTGGCTATAGAGATAGTGGATGCATTGGTTGTCATTTTCCAAAATTCCATAGATTCTAGAACAATTCCCACGGATTGGAAGGTAGCAAATGTAACCCCACTGTATAAGGGGGGAGAGAGGAAACAGGGAACTACAGGCCAGTTAGCCTGACATCAGTAGTAGAGAAATTGCTAGAATCTATTATTCAGGGTGTGGTAACAGGGCACTTAGAAAATAATAATAGGATTGGGCAGAGTCAACACGGATTTATGAAAGGGAAATCGTGTTTGACTAATCTGTTAGAGTTTTTTGAGGTTGTAACGAGCAGAATAGATAAGGGGGAACCAGTGGATGTGGTGTATTTGGATTTTCAGAAGGCATTCGATAAGGTGCCACACAAGAGGTTATTAAACAAAATTAGGGCTCCTGGGATTGGGGGTAATACACTAGCATGGATTGAGGATTGGTTAACGGACAGAAAACAGAGAGTAGAAATAAACGGGTCATTTTCAGGTTGGCAAGCCAACAACACCTTAAGGCATCCCTACGATGACCAATCCCTTCCTCTCACCCAAAGCCCCAATGCTCAAGGTTAACTAATGTCTTACCATTCACTCCAAGTGACAAAGTCACTTCCAAGGTTTGAGGCAAAAATGGACAAGACCCGAAAGTGGTGCAAATGAAAACATTTATGTGTGTCATCAAAATAACTAAAACTTACCACTAACATTTTTGATACACCCATGTGCATCTATTTTTGTGTCCTTTTTCTTTCCCGAGTGCTTCTACGAGGTGCAACCCCTGTGGCTTCAGCAGAGATAGAGACAGGCTGCTCACTTCCTTGCTGCGACTCGTCAGACACTTTTGGCGGACGTCCTCTGGGTTTTGGAGCCTGTGAGGGCCCCGCCAAAGACTGCTCCTCCTGCGACTGTGCAGGGGCAGACTTGGCCATCGGGATCCGGGAAAGTATGTGGGGTTCTGACTGAGGGGCAGGCAATAGGGGAGAAGAGGGAGCACTTTGAGAAGTGCCCCCACTTCCATGTCCCCTCTCGCCATCATCCCTCTCATGGGCCACCCGCAATTCCCTGCTAGCAAGGAGCTGGCAAGCACCTTGCTGCACAGCAATGGGGCGATGAAGGCCCAAGCCTACGTTTACGTCCCTCCTTGAGAGGAGGTCTATGAGCGCCTGCCATCTGTTGTCCACAGCTCGCAAGTGCTCATGTGAGTGGTGCATTTGCTGCTCCATGCAAAAGATGCCAGAGCCTCCTGCAATTATTGCTGCCCTTGCAAGATCACTCACTTTCTCGATGGCCCCCGAGGCTCAGCGTCTGCCTGCAGCTGAGCAGAGCTTGGAGTGTCCTGCGCCCTCCAGTGAGGAGTCTCCACTGCTGTCCTGTCAACACCACCTGTGCTTGCTCACTTGTGAATTGTGAGACACCAGGTGACAACTCTACTCTATGGCACAAAGGACCCCCTGAGGTGTGCGTATCTGCACTGGTGCTGGGTGCGCTTGAGTCTACTGATGCTGCACCCTCAGAGGCTGGAGGTTCCTCTGAGGAGTCGTCTTCCTTCTCCAACTGGACCGTGGGGTGGTGGGGGGAGCATTTGATGGGCCTGTGGGAGAGTAAAGAGATGAATTAGAAGTGTTATAATAAGAATGGGTAACGTTACCATTATGCACATGATGACATTTCACTGGCTGCTGACATCAGTCACCATATGAGTGACTGTTGTATGCCATGTGGCTTTATGAGATGTGATTCTGTCACCAGATTGCTGGGATGACCCCCTCTCTCTGTCTCCCACCGTCAGCATCTCTAGAGCTCCCAAGATCTCCCGAGCACGCTCCTCTGCTGCTGTGAGGTGTGCGAAGACTGGAGGGCCACCTCTGGTTCTCTCCCTCTCTCTGTTGTTGTGGGCTCTTTTCTCCTGCAAGGAGGGCAAGAAGAGAAGATTGAGTGAAAGTGATGGAATGAGTGTAAGGAATGGATGGGTTACATCTGTAGAGGGTGACTATGAGGGAGTGGGGTGCCAATGCCAAATGGCCTCCTTCTGTGGTGTTACTTGCTATGATTGCATTAGGATGTGGGTGAGTCTGAGGGGTGGTTAGTCAGATGGGGATGTGAGTATGTACACAGAGAGAGAGGGATGGGTGGACCTGGAAGGTATGTTGGTGTGAGGAATGATGTGCAGGAGTAGGCTTGGGAAGGCAGAGTGATGGGGTTGTGGTGACAGGCACACGGTGAGTGTGGCATTGCACTCACCTTTCCTGACCTCATGAGATCATTGAATCGTTTCCTGCACTGGATCCAGGTCCTCCTCGCCACATCCCTGCTGCTGACCTCCTCAGCGATATCCAGCCAGGCTCTTTTTGTTTCTTGTGGAGGTCTCCTTCGCCTATCAGCAGGGAAGAGGGTCTCCCTGCATGCTCTGACCGCGTCCACCAGAGGATGCAGGGATGAGTCTGAGAAGCGTGGTGTAGCCCTTTGCCTTTGGCTATCCATCCTTGCCAATTGATTAAGAGTACTGTGGCCTTTCTTTGTCACGTTCCACCCTCCTCTAGTAACCTTCAAATGAGTTGAGTGCAAGGCTGCTTTAAATATGGGCGCTGGAAACAAGTCATCGAAGACGTCATCAGAGACGCACCATTTAATAGGGCCGCGAAACGTGCATGAGTCTTTCAATTGGGGCCATTAAGTTAAAGTCGCTCTGAGCAACGCACTGCTCAGGACATCGCGTTCCCGACCCGCTACACGGCCCGCACGCACCCGACTCGACGCAAAGATAAAAATTCCGGCCTTTTTTTTAATGTTTTCCTGCCACTCCCTTTTCCAGCGAAATTGAGGCAGTCGGTGCAATAATCAGCTCCGGAGTATCCAATGTACCAAAACAAACTGAGCTTTTAAAACAGAAAGCTCCCTTAAACTGAATCTTCTTACGTGCTTAGTCTCTGTGAAATGTAAAACATTTCTACAAATGTTGCATTATTAATTATTATAGGCACATATATGGGCTGATTTTCCCGGGGGACCCAGGAGATGACGGGAAACTCGGGAGACGATGGGAAACCTGGAAGTTTGGGTTTCCCGGCATGCTTAACTCCACAGCTTGTGTGCGATGTGAAGAGCGGGTTCACCTCCCGAAAATCAGCCTGATTGACAGGTTGACTTCCAGTCGTGCGGGGAACGTGGACCAGGAGGACGCAGGACCAGGTAAGTGCTGGGCCCAGGATGGTGGGAGGGAGGGGAGTTCGAAGCCGTGGTGGGGGGTGTGGTGTCTGATCCCCCTGGAGGGTGGGTCCCATCCCCGGGTGGGGCGATCCCCTTGGGGCAGTCCGATCCCCCACCCCGGGGCCGGGTTGCGATTCCCGGGGGGGGGGTTGGGTTCCAGGCCTGGGGGGGTGGGGGTCCGAACCCTGACCCCAGGGAGGGGCAGGCTGCTGGTGGAGGAGTTTGGGGAGCTGGGAGGAAGCACTCCTGCTCCTCCCGGCCCACAAGCATTGCTCCCCGAGGCTGAGGCCGTCTTGTTGCAGCCACCGCGAATCCTGAGCCCCGGAATCCCTGGCCGCCTGCAGTAAAATTAGAGCCTCAGGCCTCAATATTATATTTAAATTGCCAACCCGCCTCTTGGCAGTGGGTTGGCAGCCCGCCCCCCCCACCCTGTCCTGCCTGAGTGAAAAGTGAAGGTGGGCGGGTTGGACTTGGGTTGGGGTCGGGTTTTACATTTTTACAATTTTCATTTCCCCCCACGCCTCCGACCCACTCGTTCTTACTTGTGAAAATTCCGCCCATAGTCTCACTGCTCACAGCAAGTATATATAATGGATAAAAATAACTAACTCTATCTTGATGCAATGTATCAACAATTCTCAACAGTTTATTTTCATTGGCCCAAAAATTCGGCCAAATACGGGAGAGTACCCGCTGTGTACTCACCCGTATTCGGTCCTGAAGTGCATGCACTGCGCATGCGCGGGAAACCCGCACTTCCGGTATGGCGAAGGGGGCGGTTCCTAGGTGAACCGCGTGTGCGCTACAGGCTGTGCGCACGCAGCACACTTAGGTTTTTTTTCAGGTTTCAACGCGAGGGTAAGTATGGAAGATTTTACACAAGTAAAAAGGAGGCGTAAGACCCCTTTTGAACAAGGTAAGTAGTTAATTAAGTATAATTTTTAATTTTTTTCAACAGGTTTATCTTTTTTAGAGACTTTAAAGAAAGGTAAGTTTATTTTTATAACTTTAAAAAATGTTTATAATTTTTTCAAAAATTTTAATTTTTGTTTAAAGTGGTTAATTTATTTAACTATAGTTATTTTATTAATGTGATGTTTTTTTTAAATTTATTTGAGGTTTAGCTGTTCTTTTGGGGTCTCTTTCAATTCACAGATTTGACAGGTCTCCTGTCAAATCTATGAATGAAAGATGGTGTGCTGCCATTGGCTCTCCATGACCCACGTGATCCCAGAGGTCGCATCGCACTAACTGTGCCCCTGGGACACGCACACACTGCACGCCGGCACTAGGGAGAGGCCCAGGACCCGAAGTTCCTGTGGGCCCAAAACACAACGGCCGGCGCGGAGTGTGATATCGCGGGGGATCCTTACCCCCGCGGCAAGCCTCCGAGTCAAATTTCTGGGCCATTGTCTTCCAGGAAATGACCAGTTATTATTTGTAAATGTGAATTCCTGGATGTTGTGCTGCACATCTTTTATTTTCAATCCTGAAATATTTTTACTCTTTTATTTCAGCATTCCTTTCAATCACAATAAAGTCTTATCAAACAAATCTTTGGTGAATACAAATAACACCAATTCTGTCAAAAACAACCACGTTCTACATTAAACATATTCAAGTCCATCAATCTCATGCCTGCTCATCTCATGCCTGCAGTTTAAATGACTTCTCTGGAATTTAAGATTACTTTCCCAATAGATTTCTTATTTTTGTTGTGTGGAAAGTTAATTTTTCAGATTTTTCAGCTGTCAAGCTTTCTTTCAGGGTTAAGCGTTGTTTGTGATTATACTGTAGATTGGGGTTTAGTGATGTGTATTATTGATTTTTTTGTATCTTTTATTTGTCTAGTCATTAATTCACATGATTAATATTTTAAAAGAGAAGAAACTAATTACAAATTACAAAATCAGCATGATCATTAATCAGGAAATCTTCTATTTTAAAATGCTTGATTTACTTGTAACAGTCTTACCACACAATTGTTTTTATTTACATCAAATTAAATATTGCTTTGGACTGCACACCTTTGAATTTTGGTTTAAGACCCTGGTTATTATTTTACAATAATATTTATTTTACAATGACTCGACATCGTTGTCTGTTTTTCCAGTTTTAAAAGAAAAAGTTAAAAGCTTAACTGCAGATGGCAGCATTTGACATGTTGGACCCCCTGTGACCCACCTCATTGTCTTAGCTGTACTCTGATGTGCCTTTGATGTAATGCCTCCCTAACAGATTGTATCTCTGCAGACACATTGTTCTCTGTGTATATATACTGTGTAATCGATTCCCTCACTATACCTGTACCTGAAGAAGGAGCGGAGCTCCGAAAGCTCGTAATTTTAAATAAAACTGTTGGACTATAACCTGGTGTTGTGCGACTTCTAATTATTTTACAAGTAAGAGTTACTTGAAGCCTTTAATTCGAATCTGGTAACATTAGTGATAGAAATTCCATCATTTTGGAGACCAAGTTAAATTTAATTCTATCTGTACCGAGATGGCTCTTCAGCTTTCAAAACACAAAAAGTACAGCATTTTTGTTTTGATCGGTGGCACCAACTGAGAGCTCCATTTTCTGCTCACGGTGGGGACTTGGATTTTAATACTGGACAATACCTCCAAGTCGGTTATTATGCAGACATTGCAATACTTCATTTTCTAGAGTACCAGTGCAAGTGTAGAAATTGGAGGTGATTAAAAATGGGTCAGTAGTGGGACCAATGTCGCCAGTGGGGAGTCGCACCGACGTACAGCTACATCGACATCTGTCCTGATTTTCAGGTTGACCTGCATCCTGGTGTCTGGAGCTCCCCTCAGAAATAGGCGGGAGCCTCAGACATACCTGCAAATCGTAGTCAAATGAGGCCGTTAAGATTCCAATGCCTTTTTCATCGCTACCCACCTAACTTCTGCTAGTTCATGCTCCTGCTCATCAATCATATGTGGTACAAGTCAGGAGGCAGCCGTTACCGGCGATGATGAAAGGAATCCTCAGTCACTGTCAAGGAAAGCATGTTGGAGCTCTTGGCGACATTGTTATGGCAGTCGTTTGTGGGTTTTGCACCTTAAAGGCTTTGTGAAATGTTACGGCTGATTTTAACTACCGGTGGAGAACGGGCGTGCCCGACACCTACACATTCTTGCCGGTGGGAGGCCCATGGCATTTCGAGCCATGGCAAGTCTAAAGTTCAACAGAATTAACATCTTTGGAGGAATTAACATCCAACATGATACATTTGGAGGAAAATCTCTTTCCATTCTTATTTCCATTCAGCGGGCAAGCTGCGTATGCCAAGCAAGCGCTTCGCTGCAGCTCGTTGGTTCTGGAGGGTGGGAAATTGGATGGATCCCACGCTGAGCCAGCCAACAGTTAGAGCCTGGGGGGCGGAGGAGAGCAGTCGATCCAGGGGCGGGCCTTGGACATGCCAGCAGTGACCTAGATTTGTTTTGTGGGCCTAAGAGAAGCAACCCTGCCCTTCCTGGTCCCACCAAGCAAAATAAATAGATTTTCCTGGGCCATTTTGTGAGTGCACGTTCCACCCATTCAAGAGTCGGGAGAGCGAGGAGCGCCATGGGAGTAGCCCCGAGTATTTAAACGGAAGCACAGCGGAGCAGCAGCCATGAGTCGGGAGAGCGAGGAGTGCCACGGGAGCGGCCTGAGAAGTTAAACAGAAGTGTGGCGGAGCAGCTGCAGAGAGAGGTGAAGGGCATGGGAGAAAAAAATTGCAAAGTGACGTCACAGCACAAGGCGGAGCAGCGGGGGTAAACTTACAGGTAAACATTTAAGTTAACCTACTTATAACTTAAACTAAATTGAGTAATTATTTAAAAAAATAAAAAACTATAAGCTATGTTGCTTAAATAAATAAACTTTAATGAATTAACTAAATAAAACAAGTTTAGATAGAGATGGGAGTGCAGGTAGTGTGCCGCAACTACAGCATGTGGGAGTTTGTGGACAGCTTCGTGATCACGGGTGACCATGTCTGCAGTAAGTGTCTGCATCTCGAAGAACATCAGCTCAGAGTTGTTGAGCTGGAGTCCGAGGTGCAGACATTGCGGGGCATGAAGTCACATGAATACCTTGATCCAGGAGACAGTCACACCACTTAGGTTAAGTAGTGGCACAGGTCAGGTTAGTGGTCAGGGACAGGAGGGTGTGACTGCAAGTCCAGCAGGTAAGGGGATCCCAGGTGCAGTGCTGGAGGAGCCTCGGCCTTTGCCCTTATCCAACAGATATGATGTTCTTGCTGCCTATGTGGATGAGGGCAATGTCTGCAGGGTGGATGAGCAAACTGATGGCACCGTGGTATAGGAGGCTAATCAAGTGGGGGGAGTGAAAAGGAATGTGATAGTGGTAGAGTTCAGTATATGATGCGGAGATGCCGGTGTTGGACTGGGGTGGACAAAATTGAGAGGTCGCACAACACCAGGTTATAGTCCAACAGTTTTATTTGAAATCACAAGCTTTCACCTGAGGAAGGGGCGATCGATAGCTCCGAAAGCTTGTGATTTCAAATAAAACTGTTGGACTATAACCTGGTGTTGTGCGACCTCTCAAGAGTTCAGTATAGTCAGGGGGATAGATACTGTTCTCTGCAGCCACGACTGGGAGTTCTGAAGGCTGTGTTGCCTGCCCGGTCTCAGGGTTAAGGATATCCCGTTGTGGCTGGAGAAGAACTTGGAGTGGGAGGGGAAGGATCCAGTTGTGTGGTCCACGTAGGAACCAATGACATAGGTAGAACTAGGAATGATGTTCTGCTGAGAGATTTTGAGGAGATAGGATCGAAACTAAAACGCGGAACCTCACAGGTAATAATAGCTGGATTGTTACCTGAGCCACATGCAAATTGATACTGGGACAAACAGATTAGAAGGTTAAATGGGTCTTAAAGCAAAGTATGTAGGTATGAGGGGTGAGTTGGCTAAGGTAGGTTGGGAAACTACATTAAAAGATATGATGGTAGATAAGCAACGGCAAACATTTAAAGAAATAATTCATAATACGCAACAAATGTAGTCACTTAAGGAATAAGAACCCTACGGGTAAAATAGTCCAACCGTGGCTAACAAGAGAAGTTAAAGATAGTATTAGATTAAAGGAAGAGGCTTATAATGTTGCCAAAAAGAGTAGTAAGCCTGAGGATTGGGAGGATTTTAGAATTCAGCAAAGCATGACCAAGAAATTGATAAAGAGAGAGAAAATAGGAGAGTAAACTAGCAAGAGACATAAAAACAGTTTGTAAAAGCTTCTACAGGTATGTAAATAAGGAAGAGATCAGCAAAAGTAAACATGGGTCCCTTACAGGCAGAAACAGGAGAAATTATAATAGAGAATAAAGAAATGGCAGAGACATTAAACAAATACTTTGGCCAGAATTTCCTGGAGAAAGGCGGGTTGTGGCGGGCAGGGGGACTCCGATGCTGTTGGGAAACCCGGGAGGCCGGGTTTCCCATAGGCCCTGCCTACATTAACGGCAGGGGCTGATTTGCATGTGAGGCCTCGGTTTCCCGCCTGCAGCCAGCCAGATTGAGAGGCTGGCTGACTGCGGGCGGGTAGGACTTCGACTGGACAGAGGAGGGAGGGAGGGTTTGCGTGAGGGCTGGGGGCTGGGGGCAGGGGAGAGAGGACCGGGGATCGGGAGCTGGGTAGATGATCAGGCGGTGGGGCGGGAGAGAGAGGACCAGGGCCGGGGAAAGGATCGGGGTGGGGGGGTATGGCCAGCGATCAGGGATTGGGTCATGACATTATAAGGATTGGGGATCGGTCCGGGGGAAGGATCGAGGTGGGGGTGGAGAAAGGATCGGGGCCGGATGATCAGGGTGGGTGAAGAGAAGATCGGAGCCGGTCACTGGAGTATCATGGCTGACCTCAGCATCATCCTTGGGGTGGGGGTGGGGGTGGGGGAGGCCTGGGGTGGGGCGGATGCCTGGGGGGGTGATCGGAGGCCCCAT
This sequence comes from Squalus acanthias, assembly GCA_030390025.1. Classification (NCBI taxonomy): domain Eukaryota; kingdom Metazoa; phylum Chordata; class Chondrichthyes; order Squaliformes; family Squalidae; genus Squalus; species Squalus acanthias. Next base: position 117,765,167 of record CM059426.1, on the reverse strand, counting down.
TGGGGGGGGGTCTCCAATTTTGGGGGGGGGGGAGGGTGGGCGCTAGGCAGGGACCCTGGATCCAGGAGGTAGGTATAAAGGCACTTACCTCTTGGATACAGCAGTTCCCAACTTGCTTTAACTGCTGGGTTTCACGAATTGTGTGAAACCTGTCCACATGCAGTTAAAAACAAAATGGAGGTAAAAAAAAGAGGCTTCCACCCTCTGGGAGCAGGTTGGTCATCCACCACCCACCTCCCGTCTCACCTCCATTAAAACCGGAAGTGGGCAGCTTGGAGGCGGGATCAGGTCGGGATTCCCATTTTTAACAATTTAACTGCCCCCATGCTCCAAACCCACTTGTTTTTTTAAGTTAAAATTCCCCCCTTTGTATCTGTCTTCATGGAAGAAGACACAATAAACATTCTGGAAATAGCAGGGAACCAAGGGTCTAGTGAGAATGAAGAACTTAAAGAAATTAGTATTAGTAAAGAAATAGTACTGGAGAAATTAATGGGACTAAAAGCTGACAAATCCCCTGGACCTGATGGCCTACATCCTAGGGTTTTAAAAGAGGTGGCTGCAGAGATAGTGGATGCATTGGTTTTGATCTTCCAGAATTCCCTAGAATCTAGAAAAGACCCCGTAGATTGGAAGGTAGAAATTGTAACCCCGTTGTTCAAGAAAGGAGGGAGAGAGAAAACAGGAAAATATAGACCATTTAGCCTGACATTAATAGTAGGTAAAATGCTAGAATCTATTATTATGGATGTGGTAACAGGGCACTTAGAAAATCATAATGGGCCAGAAATTCGGCTGTTGTCGGGTGAGTACGCACTGTGTACTCACCCGTAAGGCCACCTGAAGTGTCGGTCTCCTGCATGCACTGCGCATGCGCGGGAAACCGGAACTTCCGTTCCCCTGAAGGGAGGGGTTCAGAAGTCGAACGCGTGCACGGGAGAGGCTGTGCAGCGAACTTCAGGTTTTTTTTCAGGTTTCTCCGGGAAGGTAAGTATGAAGAAGCTGCGCTTTTAAAAAGAAGGCACAAGGCCTGTTTTTAACAAGGTAAGTGGTTAATTAATTATAATTTAAAAAAAATTTCAACAGGTTTATCTTTTTTAGATACTTTAAAGAAAGGTAAGTTTATTTTTAGCACCGTTAAAAAGTATAATTAATTTTTTCAAAAATTTAAATTTTTGTTTAAAGTAGTTAATTTATTTAACATAGTTATTTTAAAAATGTGATGTTTTTTTTTGATGTGGAGATGCTGGTGTTGGACTGGGGTGGACAAATGTGAGAAGTCGCACAACACCAGGTTATAGTCCAACAGCTTTATTTGAAATCACAAGCTTTCGGAGCGCTGCTCCTTCATCAGGTGAAGTGAAGAGATGCATATAGGCACAGCATATATAGTCAGAGAACACTGCCAGATGATTACAGTTAATCTTTCTAACTGCCCTTTATCACACCTCGGCAGAGAGATAATCACGGCAATCAAAGGTGTGGATGGTGTCCAAACAGGTCAGTCAGGAAAACATTACATCAAAGACAATGAGCTGGGGTCACAAGGGGTCAAATGTGGCAGATGCTGGGGTCTGTATGGAAAACAAAAAACTTTTTTTGCTGGAAATCATTAACTGTAAAAGATTAACTGTAATCATCTGGCAGTGTTCTCTGACTATATATGCTGTGCCTATATGCATCTCTTCACTTCACCTGATGAAAGAGCAGCGCTCCGAAAGCTTGTGATTTCAAATAAATCTGTTGGACTATAACCTGGTGTTGTGAGACTTCTCATTTAAAAAAAAAAAATATTTGAAGTTTAAGTGTGGTTTTGGGGCCGATCTCTATTCATAGATTTGACAGGTCTTCCTGTCAAATCTATGAATGAAAATGCCCTGCTAGGATTGGCTCTCCATGGCCCACGTGATCCCAGGGGACGCTTCGAACTAACTGCGCCCCTGGGATACACAAGCACTGCGCGCTGGCAGCTGGAGGAGGCCCAGGACCCGAAGTCCTCGTGAGCCCAAAGCACAACTGCAGGCGCGGTAGGCAAGTACGCGCGTGATGCTTGCAACCGCAGGAAGCCGGAAAGCCGAATTTCTGGCCCAGCATTATTGGGCAGAGTCAACATGGATTTATGAAAGGGATATCGTGTTTGACAAATCTGTTGGAGTTTTATGAGGTTGTAACTAGCAGGGTAGATAAAGGGGAACCAGTGGATATGGATTTTCAAAAAGCATCGATAAGGTGCCACACAAGAGGTTACTACACAAAATTAGGGCTCATGGGATTGGGGGTAATATATTAGCATGGATTGATGATTGGTTAATGAACAGAAAACAGAGAGTAGGAATAAACTGGTCATTTTCAGGTTGGCAGACTGTAACTAGTGGGGTTACGCAAGGATCAGTGCTTGGACCTCAGCTATTTATAATCTATATCAATGATTTAGATAAAGGGACCGAGTGTAATGTATCCAAGTTTGCTGACGATACAAATCTAGGTGGGAAAATAAGTTGTGAGGAGGATGCAAAGAGGCTGAATAGGGATACAGACAGATTAAGTGAGTGGGCAAGAACATGGCAGATAGAAAATAATGTGGAGAAGTATTAAGTTATCCTCTTTGGTAGGAAAAAATTGAAAAGCAGAATATTTTTTAAATGGTGAGAGATTGGGAAATGTTGGTGTTCAGAGGGACCTGGGTGTCCTCATACACGAATCACTGAAAGTTAACATAGGTACAGCATGCAATTAGGAAAGCAAATAGTATGTTAGCCTTTATATTAAAAAAAATTGGAGTATAAGAGTAAAATTGTCAAACTGCAATTCATAGAATCATAGTCATAGAATCATAGAAATTTATGGCACAGAATTATATATGGTCTTGATGAGATCACACCTGGAGTACTGTATACAGTTTTGGTCTCCTTACCTAAGGAAGGATATAATTGCCTTAGAGGGAGTGCAACAAAGGTTCATTCGACTGTATTCCTGGATGGGGGGATTGTCCTATGAGGAAAGATTGAGTAAACTTGTCCTATATTCTCTAGAAGAATGAGAGGTGATCTCATTGAAACATATAAAATTCTTAAGGGGCTTGACAGGGTAGATGCAGGGAGGATGCCCCTGCCTGTGGAGTCTAGAACCAGTGGTCACAGTCTCAGAATAAGAGGTCGGCCATTTAGAACTGAGATGAGGATAAATTTCTTCACTCAAAGGGTTGTGAATCTTTGGAATTCTCTACCCCAGATGGTTGTGGAGGCTCAGTCATTGAGTATATTCAAGACAGAAATCGATAGATTTTTGGATACTAAGTGGACCAAGGGATATGGGACTAGTGCGGGAAGGTGAAGTTGAGGTAGAAGATCAGCTATGATCTCATTGAATGGCGGAGCAAGCTTGTAGGGCCAAATAGCCTACTCCTGCTCCTACTTCTTATGTTTCTTATGTTCTTATATTTTTATTTGTACTTCGAAACTGCAATTGTGGTCCTGTGTACGTCATAGGACCCTTATTGACACAATTTAATGAGTTTCCCACCTGATTGAGGCAGACGCCTGGGTCACTCTTGCGAAGGCCCCGAGCAAAATGGTGACAAATGGGATGTGCAGTACTCTGATTTTAGGGCCATGACCGACCTGTTCCCAGTGGGCGAACCGAGTTAATATTGGCCCTGGTATATATTTGGAGCTGTGGGCTCTGCATACTGCTACTCCAAAGGCCTTCCTCTTTGTTTTTCTGATGTTAATTACACATTCCCTTTAAGGTACTCCGGCAGGCCCTTCCCATTCAGCTGTGCCACCCCATTTCCCACCTCCAGATCGATGCGCTGCCTATTGGGGAGTGCATTGCATGCTGGCAGCTTGCTGACCGCATTATAACGAGGACCCAGGACCAAAATCAATCGGGTCCCACACTCGCACCTCTGGGCAGCCACCCATCCGATGAACATGCAAACCACCCCAATATGGCAGGATCAGGCCAATGTGAAACACTGGGGGCGATTTTGCTAGGCCTGGTGAGGCGGGTATGGAGGTGGGACTGCCAGGAAAATGGCAGAATTTGGGGGCGGGTGCCCAACCCACCCCCAACCCGCCTCCATGCCATCTTCCCAGGAGGCGGGTAGCTGTCCCGCGCCGGATCCCGTCTCCTTGGAGGCGGGAAGGGATTAAAGCCTATTAACTGCCTGTTAACAGGTACTTAACAGGCAGAAAATAGGATTATCCCTTTTTACCCTCACAAGTGCAGGCTTCCCAAAGGCTCCAAATCCCGCCAGCTCAGCTCAGCGAGTACTGGGTCTGCGGGGGTCGGAGGGGTGCAAAATGTGGTGTGAAGGTAAGTGATGGGTGCAAGAGTGTAGAGGTGAGTATCTGAGGTAAGTGCAAAGTGTTTTGAAAAGTGTACTTACCTTTGTTTCTTCCTGCAGGCTTCAGTCGGTTTGTATGCGGAGACTCTCGGACCTCCGTGTTGGGATTGACAGGTGGCCGTTGCATTCACAGATGCAACAACCATCTCAATTCTGTTAAAGAAAGAAGTTTGATGGGGTCTTGTATTCACAGAGCTGTCAAACGATGACAATTCATTTGTCAAACATTTTTGATAGATGAAACGTCATACGTTGATGTGCTCTGCAACTGGCTTTCCCTTGATTGGCCTGCTAAGCCCGCTAGGCGGGCTTAACAAGGTCAATCAAGGGAAAATAGCATGGGTTGGCCACAAATCGATGGAGGCGGGACATCGACCCGACAATCAGCAGTCCCGCCTCCAATGCGCCCCCGTCACAAAATTGCCCCCACTGTTGCTGGAGTCACCACCAAAAGAAGACAAAAATTGGATGATGGGACAGTAATTTCACTGATTCATCAGCATTTCATTGATCAAGCTGCTTTCTCAAGCCTCGACAATAGCTTCGTACCATTGTCAACAACAACAACAAGTTATATTTATATTGTCAATGAGAAAAATGGCGGAATCTGAAAGCTGGTAGCAATACTATTTTTGCCTCCACCAATAATGAAATTGTCAAGGTACTTTCAATATTGTAAACCTATGTTATCATCAACAAGAAAATCTAGCTCATTGTTTCTGTTGTATAACAACCTTCACTGTGGATTTATAATGATGAAAGTGATAAAGTCTAATTAAATAGATGCATCAAATCAAGGACCATTGCTTAATTCATATGGAGTGAAATGGCAGTGTGCTGTTGACATGTTTGAAATTTCTGTGAATGCTATTAAACATGTAAGTGACTCCAATAAAAGAAATGTCACATCAATGCGGGAACGCTATCATGTTCTAATATCACACAGCATCATTTCACCCCAATAGTCTTGTTTGAATTAATTTAAATGGTAAAGTTTTATATTTTGGTGGAAAAATACTATTGCAATCCTAAAAGGGTCAAAATTATATCAGAGTTGACCAATACGAAAAGATTCTAATTTTCCGGGAAATTCTGTATTAAATGCATCCAGACCTGACAAAGTTCAAAGTTATCAATGCTCAGCAATAACAAATAGCTGATTATTGCAAATTGTTTAGACTACGAACCTCTTTTTTTTATGTTGTATTTATTTTCTGCTTTGGTCGAACATTTTTCAGACAAAAGCATAACAAAAATTAACTTACTATAGCCATAATAGAGTTGTGTATGAAAGTTGGCGTTGAATTGAGAGGAATTTAACTCAAGAAATACTAATTTCACAGTTACTTTGTCTCACTAATATAATGCAAAAAAAATTGCTGGTTTGATTCAAGAAAGTTACAAATTAAGAAATATCCTTTGTCCTGGAATATTTTTAGTTCTCCAACAATATATATCCAGCATCTCAATTTTCTTACAGTTCTTCTTTAGAACTGCAATATCAATCCCTCCTGTCAATTATCTACCAGTATTTTATTATACCCTTGGCTTCACAGTAGATAAAATAGAGATTAGAGAGAGAATGGGGGGCTGTAATTTAATCCTGGGGTTCAGATGGCATTCATAAGCCAATCAGACTTTACTTCCATAGTCAATTTTGCTGTCTGTGCCTCAATCTTAAATTGTAGCTTAATTTTTCACTTCTAACCAACAGTCAATTTTTATTGCATTATCATTAGTCATGCCGAACCATAAATTTTGCTGAGATTTTATTAAAAAGAGATGCGTGTACTTTGGAGGTCAGTTGTTGCCTGAAGAACATAGGAACAGGAGTAGGCCAATTAGCCCCCTGAGCCTCTTCTGCCATTCAATTAAATCATGGATGATCTGTACCTCAACTCCATTTACCCATTTCTGTTCCATATCCCTTGAAACCAATGTTCCCTCTAATTCTTTTTTGGGCTGCGCGGCCCCTTTAACGGGCTGCGCGGCCCATTCAAAAATCTGCACATGCACGGTTTTTACATTTAAAAGCCAGTGAGGCAGTGAACCGGCTGCGCGGGAGCTCCACAGTGCTGTGCGGCCGCGCAGCTTAAAGGGAACATTGTTTGATACACTTACCCAACAAATATCTATCGATCTCAGTCTGGAAAATTTCAATTGACCCAGCTTCCACAGCCTTTTGTGAGAATGAGTTCCAGATTTCCACTACCTTTAGGGGAATAAGTGCTTCCTGATTTCATTCCTAAATGGCCTAGCTTAACAGAGTTAAACAGGGGAAACCATTTAACTTGCAGAAAGTGACAGAATTTGGGATTTGGTGGTGTATGCTCTGAAATGCCAAAGACACACTTTTGATGGATTGTGGCAGTTCAAAAGCCCGATCCTTAATACAAAACAAAGGCTTGGCATTGAAGAACTGTGTTATTTGAAGCAACAGGTCTAGAAGCCTTCATTTGTATGTTATTGATGTTCCCGCTGTAATTGATAATGGTGCGCTATCATACATACTGTTGGAGTGTGTGTCTTAAGGGAACAACTTTCAAAGCAATAAAGTGTCATGCTGTAGCCCCAAGTGATTGTCTAATAATCTAGGCTGTTGTCAGTTGTTAAATGCCTAAATATTGCAAGACCCAGCAATCATTATTTCAGTAATACATTTAATGCACATAATCCATTACATTAATTGAAGTATCATTATTAGTGCATATATTTCACTCTTCCCAAATGAGGATTTTAAACTCTGCTAGTGCTGAGTTTCCATTATAGCTGAACACAAACCTGTTTTTCATAATATGATAGATTACTGCTGAGTTCCAGTCACATTTGCAAATACAATTTGTCAAATGATTACATTCATCTTTTTCACCTCTATAAAACATTTTCTGCAAAGCTGTGTGCATATATTATTGCTTGTGTTCACTCGTATTGTCTGGTAAAACTAATCCAAATTAAATTGCTCACACTGTCCCTAGAATATTCTGCATTATTTTGTGAAATTCTATCTTATACAATTTAATTTGCTTATAGCCAGAACTGGTAGATTCTTCTGGTAAAGGCAGCAACAAATTGGAATTTGAAACAAAAAATCACCCAACACTGATATTAATCAAATGCCGATATCATCTTTGCAGTCAGTTCATTCAGGGAACCTGTATTATAATGCTGTAGCCTTCACTCTGGCCCAGACCGCCATCCAGTCAGGTTCTGTCAGGCAGTGAGCTGTTTTCGTATCTTCACACTCTCCCCTTGGAGAATAGTGTAAAGTAGTGGGAGGATTCACAGACTGATAAACAGTCTGACCGATCACAATGGGAAATCTCCTTCCATGGCCGTAACCATCTTTATAACAGCCAATAGGGTGGTTAGTCTTATATGGCAAGAGGGTTTTTTATGGGCTCCCACAACCCATATGATGATGGGAGGGGAGCTACGCATAGCCACCGGATGCAAGTATCCCACTGGATGTCAACCCAGACTTCAGAGACAGAGCTCCAGCCTCAATCGCTGGGACAGTCTGGAGTGGGGTTTGAATCCCTGCACCTTCTGACTCAGAGGCAGGAATGCTACCACTAAACCAAAGGCTCACCAATTGCTGAGTTTACCCAATATTCTTATCCACAAATGCTTCATGTAAGAATGTAAAAGTGCAGCTGCATGAATATGTAAAAATTTGTGTCCAGGGGCCATTAGATACAATGGGGGAAAAATTAGGTCGCGCCCCATTTGGGGCGCAAATATCGTCTGGACGCAAAAATTAGCGCCTGGCGCTAGTTATCGCCACTGACTGGAAACTTCACTGCACACCTGTCTTAAGGCGCAAAGGCCGAGCAGTGAGGCGCTAACTCAGTGTGCGAGCGCAGCGCAGCTGCTGCCAGTTAGCGAGGGAACACAGACACACTGGCGCCAGCCAGTTCTTAAAGCGGGGGGGGGCAACTTGCTCCCCAGCCACACCCTGCTCATTGCAGCCTTGAATCTCGGCCTGGAGAGACCTGTGAATCCATTTTGCTGCCAAGGATGGAGAGGGTGAGAGAACGAGCTCAGCGCTTCACCGAGCGGGCCTTGGATGCTCTGGTTGGCGCGGTGGAGCGCAGAAGATGTATACTCTTCCCTGAGAGTGGCAGGAGGCCTTTGCCACGAGAGTAAAGAAGAGTGTGGAGGGAGGTGGCTCAGAGCGTCTCCTCCAGGAGCATGGTGCCCAGGACCCATGTTCAATCCCGCAAAAAGTTCAACGACCTCACTCGGGTCATCAGGGTGAGTGGCTTTTTCTCAATACCTCTCCACCCATCCATCTCAACCTCACTCTATGGCCAGAGGGTCTTAAAACCCCAATGCACAACACTCATCCAACACCTATGGCCCTTTCATGAAACACACACACACATTCCACACTTTGCATACAGTAAGGGCTATTCACCTATGGTAGGCACATCAGGCAAGACCATGGCTGCATACAGTAAGGGCTATTCACCTATGGGAGGCACATCAGGCAAGACCATGGCTGCATACAGTAAGGGCTATTCAACTATGGGAGGCACATCAGGCAAGACCATGGCTGCATACAGTAAGGGCTATTCACCTATGGGAGGCACATCAGGCAAGACCATGGCTGCATACAGTAAGGGCTATTCACCTATGGGAGGCACATCAGGCAAGACCATGGCTGTATATTTACTCAGATGCTGTCCTTTTACTTGCAGGCCAAGCTGGCGCATAATAGGAGACAGCAGCAACGGACAGGTGGAGGGCGGCCTCAGCTGCAACCCCTCAGCGATCTTGAGGAGCGCGTCCACAGGATTGTGGCAAGCCGGGTGATCGGTCCCGTCGCCACTGGAGACGCAGACCCCATTCTGGACAGCAATGGTAAGGACATCACCTTTTTGTCCTCTGTCCTTCCACTTGTCCCTCACAACACCAGCCTTTGACACTTTCAATCCAACTTGCTAACTCGCCGCACTTATTCCTCCCTTACTGCCACCATGTCCTCACGCTAAAGCCACTCTTGTACCTCCCTGCTTTCAGATGGTGATTCACCAGCTGAGGAGACGGGCCCTGAAGCTGCCAGTGGGAGTGAAGCTGCAGCCGAGGAGGAAGAGGAAGCCGGAGCATCAGTGCCACCCTCTCCCGAGGAAGCCCATGCCCACACTGGGAACACGCCTTCCCTGGAGGGGAGCAGGGGGGAAGGGTCTGATGAGGGTGAAGCTCCAGGACCCAGCGGGCTGCAGCAATGCCATGGGGGTAGGGAAGAACGGGGGCCTTCTCCCCAGAGGGAGAGTATGCCAGCGACTCCTACTGCAATGGACGCAGAGGAGGAGCGGCTGATTGCAGAAATGAACACCCAGGCGGTGGGCATGCACACTGAGCTCATGGGTGCAGTGGGAAGGGTGCCCAAATGCATTGAGTCACTGGCAAGGAGTGTGGAGCACTTCGCTGTAGCACAGGTGGATGCCACACTAACGCTCAGTGCTGCAATTCAGTCACTGACTGCCGTGATCCCATCTCTGACTGCTCTCATGCAGACTCAGATTGAAGCCACGCGAGCACTGACTGCTGCCAACCTCGATGGTTCGTTCACATGTCCCCGGGGCTCTCACCGCGCCGCAGCAGGCCAGCAATCTGTGCTCCAGCAGATTGCTCCGGATGCTGAAGTGCTGCCCCGTGGGAGTGCCAGTGTGTCGGTCGAGCAGGGAGTTGCTGTCCTCTCTCACGATGACAGCATTCCTGCTGCCAACACTGTCACTTCTCCACTGCACTTGCCACCGCCTGTAGGACAGACTGCTGCCGCCCATGCAGAGTTGGTGCAGTCTGCAGCCGGGCCCTCCAGGCCCAGAACTGGTCGAGGCCGTCCTTCAGGGGCATCTGCAGTGTCAGGGTCTGACAATCTGCAGCCTTCCACCAGCCTTGCTGCAGCCACTGAGGTCCCATTACGGAGGAGCAGTAGGGTTAGAAGGGGGGAAGTGCGCAAGGGAAGGAGATCACCCTCGAAGGGCAAAAAGTAGGAGGTGTGACAAAATGCTGGTCATTTTTTTATTAAAGGCTGAGGTTCGTGGTCCAACTTTTGTCTAGTGTTTTGGACATTATCTCCAGGTTGTGAGAACCAGTTATGTTAATGACTGTTTTTTTGTGTTTATTTCTATGAGTTTGTCATGAGGAAATGACACACACAGAGTTTGTAAAATAAATAAGTTTTTGTATTCAAAATATACATGTTTGGTGTTTGGAATCATTGGTGCCTTGGCCGGCTTAGGGGTTGCGTGCTGGGTTCATTGATGTTGTTAGCAATGGCAGAAGCCATTTCCACAGCAGGGGCCCTAGAAGCGGCTTGCTATCAGCCGTTGACGGATGGCCCTTGCAGTTTCACCATTGTGGGCCGCCCTCCCGCCTTGGTGCTGCTGATGATCATCCTCCTCGTCCTCTTCCTCCTCTTCCTCCTCCTCCTCTGGTGGTGCTCCAAGGCCTGGTGGCATTGGCTGGGTCCTGACGATTGCCATGTTATGCAACATGCAGCACACAACTACGAAGTTGGATACTCGCTCAGGCGAGTACTGCAAGGCTCCTCCAGAATGGTCGAGACAGCGCAACCGTTGCTTCAGCACGCCGATTGTGCGCTCAATTATGATCCTGGTAGCTTGATGGCTCTCGTTGTACCGCAGCTCAGCAGAGGAGTTGGGCGTACGGAGCGGTGTCATCAGCCAGGTGCTCAATGGATACCCCTTGTCCCCGAGAAGCCAACCAACTGGCTGATGCGGTGCCTCGAAAAGTTCTGCCACAGTAGTCTGGCGCAGGATGAAAGCATCGTGGCAACTGCCAGGATAGTGGGCATTGACAGCGAGTATCAGCTGTCTGTGGTCACAGACCAACTGAACATTCAAGGAATGGAACCCCTTTCTGTTCCGGAATTCCTCGGCATTCTCATGTGGAGCACGCAAAGCCACATGCGTGCAGTCAATGGCGCCCTGCACCATGGGGAAGCCCGCTATCCTCGCAAAGCCCAGAGCGCAGTCACGCTGCTTGTCTGGGGTCATGGGGAAAGAGATGAACTCTCGTCTCCTTTTAAAGAGGGCATTTATGACCTGCCGGATGCAGCAATGCACCGCGAGCTGGGAGATATTGGCGAGGTCCCCAGCAGCAGCTTGAAATGAGCCAGTAGCATAGAAGTTGAGAGCCACTGTGACCTTCACTGCCACCGACAGAGACGTCCTGGACCTCAGTTGAGGCTGCAGATCTGGCTGCAGCAGGTGGCAGAGCTCAGTGACCACCTCCTTGCTGAATCGCAGCCTTCGCAAACACAGCTCCTCAGACAAATGAATGTAGGAGAGCTGTTCACGATATACCCTGGGAGGGTAAGCTCTCCTGTACATACGCCTGTTGGCCCTCCTCCGTCTGGCCATCATTGCCACTCTCTCTCTGCGTCTCTGTGTCCTCCGATTCAGCTGGAGCAGGACGACGCCCCCATTCAGTGCAGCCCCCATATTCTCTTTGCAAGCAAAGTTATGAAGGACTGCAACCAAAGTACCAGCGAAGTTAGGATCAGTAGGCAAAACTACCTTACAAAGCGTTGACTCAATGCAGAAATCTCTCTTTCTCTCTCTCCGAATCTCTCTCTCTCTCTCAGAACGAGTGGTGCAAAAATGTCAACCACAGAAAAAGACAGGAAGAGGCCCCCTTTAAATAGCGCCCCCCCCCAGCCCCACAGCGATTGATAGCGTTCCAGTCTTCCGGTCGTTGGATGCGCCAGGCGGTAACGCAGGGGGCGCCACTCAATTTCCGCTCCGGGGCACCACAAGGGCGTTGCACGATGGAATGATGTCACAATCTGCGCGCGCAGGTGGTCGCAGCGGTAAAGTTTAGCGCCGCCGCACAATGTCTAGTTAAGTTCCCGAGCGGCGCAAACATCGCTGCGCCCGGGTGCTAGCGGCTTTGCGCCCCATTAGCGCCCTCTTAAGGCGCTAACGGGAGGCGCAACCAACTGAATTTTTACCCCAATAGGCCTGAAAACCCTTGGGGTAATATCCTATTGTAACTGCTGGAATGCATCTGCCCATGACTTTCGGCACTGACTCTGCCAAATTCTTCGGGGGATGTCACTTCAATTAAAAGCCGACGGGTGCCTGTGGCACTAGGGGTGCATTTTGGTCACACACCTGCCAGTCCTGGCTCGGAATTCAGGCTTTATAAAGGGGGCCAAAAAATGTTTGTTAAATTTCTGACCTCTCTGATATTGAGAAAGTGGTTAACAAAGCATATGGGATCTTGATCTTCATAAATAGAGGTACTGAGTACAAAAGTAGAGAAGTTATGCTGAATCTTTATAAAGCGCTGGTTAGGCGACAACTGGAGTATTGCATCCAGTTCTGGTCACCACACTTTAGGAAGGATGTGAAAGCCCTTGAGAGGGTGCAGAGGAGGTTTACTAGAATGGTTCCGGGGATGGGGGATCTTAGCTACAAGGACAGGTTGGAGAAGCTGGATTTGTTTTCATTAGAGCAAAGGAGGTTGAGGGATGATTTGATAGAGGTGTACAAGATTATGACGGGTTTGGATAGGCTAGACGGGGAAAGGCTGTTCCCACTAGTTGATGGCACAAGGACTAGGGGACACAGATTTAAGGTTTTGGGCAAGAGATACAGGGGGGACGTGAGGAAAAACTTTTTTACACAGCGAGTGGTGATGACCTGAAATTCGCTGCCGACGGACGTGGTAGAAGCAGAGACACTCAATGTTTTCAAGGGGAAACTGGATAGGCACTTGAGGGAAATAAACTTACAGGGCTACAGGGATAGATCGGGGGAATGGGACTGACTGGATTGCTCTGCAGAGAGCTGGCACGGACTCGATGGGCCGAATGGCATCCTTCTGTGCCATTATAACTCTATGACTTGTGCCTTGTAGATGGTAGAAAGGCTTTGGGGAGTCAGGAAGTGAGACACTCGTCACAGAATACCTAGTCTCTGACCTGCTCTTGTAGCCACAGTAATTATGTGGCTGGTCCATTTAAGTTTCTGGTCAATGGTGACTCCCAGGATGTTGATGGTGAGGGATTCGGCAGTAGTAATGCCGTTGAATGTCAAGGGGTGGTGGTTAGACTCTCGCTTGTTGTAGAGAGTCATTGCCTGGCACTTCTGTGGCGCAAATATTACCTGCCACTTATCAACCCAACCCTGAACGTCGTCCAGGTCTTGTTGCATGCGGGCATGGACTGCTTCATTATCTGAGGAGTTGTGAATGTCACTGAACACTGCAGTCATCAGCGAACATCCCATTTCTGACCTTATGTTGGAGGGAAGGTCATTGATGAAGCAGCTGAAGATGGTTGGGCCTAGGACACTGCCCTGAGGAACTCCTACAGCGATGTCCAGGGGCTGTGATGATTGACCTTCAACCACCACAACCATCTTCCTTTGTGCTCGGTATGACTCCGGCCAGTGGAAAGTTTTCCCCCCGATTTCCATTGACTTCAGTTTTACTAGGGCTCCTTGATGCCACACCCAGTGAAATGCTGCCTTGATGTCAAGGGCAGTCACTTTCACCTCACCTCTGGAATTCAGCTCCTTTGTCCATGTTTGGACCAACACTGTAATGGTGTCGGGAGCCAAGTGGTCTTGGCAGAACCCAAACTGGGCAAATATGCCTGCTTTTGTTCAGTGTACTGGCCCGCCAATATCCCGACAGGTCAGAAATGTGGAATCTCCCAGTCTGAGAGTCCCTGGCCCCCAGCCATACCCCCTCCTGCACTTCTAATCTTGTTTGTCAATTTATAGCTTTTTGCCAGATTCCCTTCAGAGTTCTGGTGGGAGTGCGCCAGAAGGGCTGTACATTGTCAACCTCATTAGTTAGCCAGTGTTTAGACTTTGCTGAGTAACATAAAGATCAAGAAGATAACTACAGATCAAAGAAGCCATTCAACCTACGATCACCCACTTCACAGCATTCAACTATCCCTTAAATGATTCCAGTGCTTTTACTTCCACTACCCTACTCAGAGGGACTATTCCAGGTATTGATCACTCTTTGAATGAAGAACTACTTCCTGACATCAGTCCTGAACATGTCTTTTACCAGTTTATATCTCTGGGGGCGATTTTCCCACTGGAGGCGAGATGGAGGCGGTTTCTGTTTGCGTGGGTTTGAAACTCGCCTCCACTGATAGGTTTCAAAAATTTGCGATTTTCCCATGATTGTCCACTTGATTTCAGAGGTGTGGGATGCCCTTGCTCAATTAGTGTTTTGGGACTGAAACTCGCCTCTGTTGACAGCACTTCTCCAGTTTGATTTTATGGCTTCTTGCTCCCTTGGCTCATTCCACAGCATTTCTGCTTCTCCTGCACTACCTCCAACATCTTTTGAGATACCTGTGTCTAATTCCAAGGCAAGGGCCTATCTGAGGCGCTCAGATGAGGCGCTGCAAATGTTGTTTGAGTGGGTGAGAGCTAGCATGGAGGTGCTCTTCCACTCATCTCGGAGGAAGAGGCCTGCCAAAGAATAAAAGGTTGTGAGGGTACAGCTGGCAAGGGATATAACCTCCAGATCTGTGTGCAGATTGGGAGACTGTTTCTGTGTATTGATGAAATGCCATCCCTGTTGGAAAGCATTAACATTATTTGAAGCCAAAATGTTGGTATTATGCCATCTGTTCTTTCGCCTTAGGAAGCTCCACATTGCAGGCATTGCCACACTTGCGTTGTCTGGTTGGTGGCCTGAGTGAAAGGAGGCCAGAGAGTCAAGTCCATTGTCAATGAAGTCCTAGGATGGAGCCAAGGACATGTGCCAAATTGGGCAACCTATTCAAATCTGGCCATGATAATTTCATCCCTTGCATCCCTGGCAGCCATGTGCTCGCGTGCTGCCACTACCGCTGGTCGATACACCGGCACTCTGACCTCCTCCTGCTCCTCCTCCTCCTCTTCCAGATCCTCCCCCTCCTCCTCAGACTCCTCCTCCTCCTCCTCATCTTCATCTGAGAAGGGTTGGAACTGAGCAGCTTGCTCATCAGGAAGCTGCAAGCCACGACGCTGTGTGATGTTGTGCAGTGTACAGCAGACCACTACCATTCTGGAGACCCTGTATGGTGTATACTGCAGGGCTCCACCTGATCGGTCAAGGCAACGGAAGCGCATCTTCAACAACCCAATGGTTTGCTCTATGATGGACCTGGTTGAAGTGTGGCTGGCGTTGTAGCGCTCTTGAGCCTCGTTAGCTGTCCTCCTGATCGGCGTCATTCGCCACTTCTTCAGGGGGTAGCCTTTGTCACCAAGGAGCCATCCATTAAGTTGGTTTGGTGGATTGAAAAGTGGAGGAACATTAGAATGCCGCAGGATGAAAGAATCATGGCAACTTCCACAGAACTTGCGCAAACATGCAAGAACTCCTTCTTGTGGTTGCACACCAGCTGAACGTTGAGGGAGTGGAAGACCTTTTGGTTGACAAAGATAGCTGGGTTGTGATGGGGCGCTCTAAGGGCCACATGTGTGCAGTCTATGACGCCCTGCACCATTGGCAAGCCTGCCATATTTGCCAATCCAACCAAACGGGCGGTTATACTTGCTTGATCCCTTGTGAACTGGATGTAATTGTGGGCCTTAGCAAAAAAGGCATCGGTAACTTGGGTAATGCAACTGTGGGCGGCTGACTGGGAGATGCCGCTGATGTCTGCTGATGATCCCTGGAAGGAGCCTGAGGCAAAGAAGTTGAGTGTGGTGGTGACTTTGACAGCCACTGGTAAGGGATGTCCACCCGTTCCTCTGGGCACCAGGTCTTGCTGCAGCAGGCCGCAGATCTCTCGGACAACCTCTCGCGAAAGTCTCAACCTCCTTTAGCACTGCTGCTCACTCATGTTGAGGTAGCTCATCCTTTGTAAACCCTCTGGTGCCTTCTGCCCTGTGCAGCATCAGGTGGCTGAGCAGGAGGTTGGGGCTCCAGCTGATGTTGCTGCTGAGCTGCCTGGTTCTGCTGCTGTCCTGGATGGTCCTCATCCTCATCTGAGGTCCATGGTGAAAGAAAATGAATGGTTCCCATGCTGCTTGTAGATGCCTCCTTTGGGGAAGTGCTCATTGCAAGCGGGGAGAGGGTCTTCCAAGGAGGTCCCACAGTTGATGGAGTCAAGCTGCAGCACGTCCGACTTTGGAAGGCCTTCTAAAAGTCCTCAGAGACCTTTTAAAGCCAAGGTCTGGCACCTGCAAGTAATCCTTGCTGCAATAAACGATGTCTTGTTAGACCTGCAGCAGTGAGGAGGCCACCCACGAATCAACTCGCCAGGTTTACCTGGTGTGGTTCAGGAGTTGCGTGGAGCACGCCGAAATGCTGGGAAATTCACGAGGGCCTCTCAAAATAGGCTTAGAGAGGCCCTTAACAAGCATTTAAGGAAGTTAATTAGCGCAATGGCCAGCTGGAGGCGGGAGCGTTTCCTGACCTCCAAAACCGGCACCGGCAAAATCCCACAGCGGCTGGTTGGAGGCAGGTTCCGAACCCGACCTCTTTGAATCTAATTTTCCCGCCTTTCCCGACTCCAAACCCGCCTCCTCCGATGTCAGAAAATTGCTCCCTCTGTCTCCTTGCCCTGCAGACAATACAAATGAAAAGCTTACATAATGTAGGGTCCATCTACTTTATAAGTATCATATCAAATATTTCCTTGAGTGTTTTTCTGATTTACAACATGGAATTTAAACCTTAGGGTCGATTTTATGAACTCTCACTTCCAACATGGAGCTTCACTCACTGGAAGTGCATATAAAGAATTTGGAAACATTCTTGCCTTAATTTTCCATCCATAATGGACAATAAATCACGGGGAATGTGCTCCAAATTCTCAATATATGCTCCCGGTGGGCAAGGCTCCACGCCAGGAGCAGAATTTTTAAAAATCACCCCTCAAAGGTAAAAACACAAACAAATACTGTAACAAATACATTATGGAGCTTAAAATAGACATATGTTGGGCCTGAAATTATGGTGCTGATGGCGGGAACTCGGAACTTGCGATCTGTCAAGGTTTGCCTTGATAGATTGTCCGCATGCGCCCCAAAATTTGCCCAACTACTGCCCAGCAAATGCTCATGAAACCCTTGCGCCTGGTAAACGCAGGCATAGGGCCTGCTTTTACCAGCATAAGGGTTAAAATAAATGGTAAATTAAAATTTGAAAAATGATTAAAACATCCAAAAACATTTAAAATTAGTTTATGTAAATTTTGGCCCAGATTAAAATGTTTAAAATTATTTTTCAAAAAATTAATATATTATTTAAATGCTTAATTAAAGGGATTTTTAATTAATTTTGAACATGGGAACATTGGCCCAGAAATTAAACACTGAGTGTTCACGCGGGGGTAAGGCTTCCCCGCGATATCTCACTCCGTGCCTACCTTTTTCCTCCGGGCCCACACGAACTTTAGTTTCAAGGCTGCAGCTGTGCAGTGCTTGCGTGACCCAGAGACGCAATTAGTTCGTGCGCGCTCTGGGATCATGTGATTCAGTTAGAGCCAATGGCAGCACACCATCTTTCAGTCATAGTTTTAACAGCAAGGGCTGTCAAAGCTATGAATCCTACACACCCCCAAAAGAACAGCTAAACCTCAATTAAATTTTAAAAAAAAGCCATCACATTAATAAAATAAGTATAGTTAAATAAATTAACCACTTTAAACAAAAAATTAAATTTTTGAAAAAATTTAAAATCTTTTTAAAAGTTATAAAAATAAACTTACCTTTCTTTAAAGTCTCTAAAAAAGATAAACCTGTTGAAAAAAATTTAAAATAATACTTAATTAACTACTTACCTTGTTAAAAGAGGGTCTTACGCCTCCTTTCTTTATGTGTAAAATCTTCCATGCTTACCTGCGCGTTCAAAGCACTAAGTGCACTGCGTGCGCGCAGCCTGTAGCGCACACGCGGTTCACTTAGGAACCGCTCCCTTTTGAATTCACGAAGTGCCGGTTTCCCGCGTATTAGGTCTAATTTTCGTGCCATTATTTTTTATTTCAGTTGTGTTCATTCATTATTTATTTGGGGATTTCTCACATGCTTATGAAGATTCCGTTCGTAAATGGAATCCCCATAAGCATATGAGGAATCCCCCTTTCTAATTGGTTGACCTGGCCAACGTGATCCCAGGGACGCTTCCGAACCGCCTGCATCCCTGGGATCCATGGGCCTTTACGCAGGCGTACAGGACCCGAGGACTCCGAAACTCGGGAGCCAGCAGGTAGGTTCGTATTTCTTTTCGGGTCGGAGGCGTACTCCGGAGGTACACCTCCGACCGCAAATTTCAGCCCATTGTCTCTAAACAGCGAAACATTGCTTTTGTCATTACTGCCTTGGCTATGACTGCAAGACAATTATAATTGGCTACCTTACGTCTCCTATTTATTGGGTGCGGTATGATTGCCAACATTTCTAGATGAACATGAATTTTCTGTTATAGATTAAATATTCATGATGTTTTGTTGTATTTATATATGGAACTGAAATTATTATTCAGTGAAATACATATCTTAAGAGCGTTATCTGGTGGAGTGACCAATTGTATGATGAATGTTATTTGGTTATTTTTCAAACATTAACTCTTAGTATGTCAAATTTCCTTTATATAAACACAGCTTTTGCCATACTTCTGCCAGAGTTACAGTGGCGGAGTTGGAGAACCTCCCAGGAAATTTAGCCTTTATATATCAGCAGATGGGCCATGACTTTTTCTACCAATTTTGATCTGTGATGAAAATGATATAATTCCATACCCAGTTTGGAGATTGTGAATATGAATGCTACAGAGGTGACATATTCAGTGTTTTAGGCTTGAATTTTCCAGGGTGTCAGCAGGCGGGATTGGTGGCGGGTCGGGTGGGAAAGTGTTTTTTTTTGACAGCGGGTCAGGAACCCACTGTCAACCCGCCGCAACGGGCCTTTCCCAATGTCGGGTCTGTCCGCGCTGAGCAGGCCCGACAGGCAGAGGCGGGCGACCCAATTAAACTCATTATAATGTACTTAACAGACAATTAACAGGCTTTTTTAACTTACTCTTTAACTTTAACTTCATGGCCACGGGAACCACGCTATTCACGGACCATGCCTGTCAACCTGAGGCGGGAATTGAATGGCCATTGCTCCAGCTGATTACTTGACAGCTTCAAATGTACAGTAAAAGCTCCCACCTGATGGTTTATCACTTTCCTCAGTCACAAGCTGTTTCTTAGTTCATTTCTAGCACAGATTCTGCAGGCTTTCCACTTTCCACTCTCCATCCACTCTCACCTCATTGGACGAACTCTCTCACCATCTCTACTTCACCTGCCATCTATTTCATCAACATGGGTACCCTTTATACTGTCTCACCTTGGTCCTCAGAATCCGACCACGAACAGCCCCAACACCAGCAGCACCAGGCACATCAGCAGCACCAACAACAACACCAACCTTCTCTGCAATCACCTGATGCTGCACAGGACAGAGGGCATCAGCACCCGAGCACATTGCTGCCCAGGATGCCAGGGATGGCCTCACCATGGCCAGATTTACTTCACTTGACGCTGTACACCCTAGCTGCCACATGATGCACCAGGTTGGCTCCACCCCACACCACCATAAAGCATCCCTACAATCTCCAAGCCATTCCTTTGACACTCACCACCATTGCGAGGGGTACAGTTATGTCTCACCATTCACTGCAACTCACTAAGCCACTTCCAAAGGTGCACACAAATCTGTACAAGAACGCAAAGTGTTGAAAATAAAGATTTCAATGTTTGACAGCACATTAACAGAAACTTTACATGAACATTGGATAAAACACCCAAGTGGCTACCCTTGTGTGTTGTTAGTTGGTATGGTTGCACTAGGATGAGGGTGAGTGTGAGGGGTGGCTAGTGAGATGGGGATGTGATGATGTAGATAGAAAGAGATGGGTGGAGGTGCAAGGTAAGTTGGTGTGAGTAAGGATGTGCAGGGGTAGGGTAGGAAAGGCAGAGTGATGGGGTTGTGATGAGTGGCACAGCAGGATGAAGGTGAGTGTGGCTTTCTACTAATGTTTCGTGATCTAATGAGATCATTGAAAAGTTGGCGCCACTGTACCCCTGATGACATCCCTGTTTTTGCCCTCCTGTGCAATGTGCAACCAAGTTGTGTTGGTCTCCTGGGGAGGTCTCTTCCATCCATGGAAAGGGAAGAGGACCTCCCTGCATGCTGTGACTCCCTCCATAAGCATACGGAGGGAGTCATGGGAGAACTGGGTTCAGCCCTGCACCTCTGTGCAGTGATTGTCAGTGTTTGCATCACTTCAATGCTGTAGAACACTGACAGCACAAATGTCAAAAGTAAGGTGGCCATGGTCCCTTTAAGGAAACCGGCTGATGATGCGTCATGAATGACGTCACCAGACCCGCTTCCTCTAATTGGGCTGGGAAACGCGCTGGGCCGGCTTAACAAGCCCTATCAATGTAAATTCATTTTAGACAGCTGGATGGAGCCAGCAGTGGGGCCGTGACCCGTCACCGACATCACCCGCACTGGACCCGCCGAGGTTCTGGGAGGGAGGGGATGGGGTGAGAACAGAAGTGCGGGAAATGGATCGGACATGGTCAAGGGCCATGTCAACCACGGTGGAGGGGAATCCTTGGTTGAGGAACAAGGAAGACATATCGGTAGCACTGGTATGGAAGGTGGCATCGTCAGCACAGATGCGAAGGAGACGGAGAAACTGGGCAAATGGAATTGAGTCCTTACCAGAAGTGGGGTGGAAGGAAGTGTAAATAAGGTAGCTGTGTGAGTCAGTGGGCTTATAGTAGACATTGGTCGACAGCCTATCCCCAGAAATGGAGACAAAGAAGTTGAGGAAGGGAAGAGTTGGAATTGGACCATATGAAGGCGAGGGAAGGGTGGAAATTGGAAGCAAAATTGATGACATTTTCCAGTTTGGGAAGAGAGCAGGAAACGGCATTGATACAGTCATCAATGTACCGGAAAAAGAGCTGAGGGAGTGGACCTGAGTAGGACTGGAACAAAGAATGTTTCACATATCCCACGAAAAGGCAGGCATAGCTAGGACCCATACAGGTTCCCATAGCAACACCTTTTATTTGGAGGAAGTGAGTGGAGTCAAAAGAGTTGTTCAATGTGAGAACAAGTTCAGCCATGCGGAGGAGGATGATGGTGGATGGGGATTGGTTGGGCCTCCGTTCAAGGAAGAAACGGAGGGCCCTCAGGCCATCCTGGTGAGGGATGGAGGTGTAGAGGGATTGGACGTCCATAGAACGTGTTTATAATAGCAAAATACTGAGGATGCTGGAAAACTGAAATAACAACAGAAAGTGCTGGAAAAACTCAGCAGGCCAGGCAACATCCGTGGAGAGAGAAACAGAGTTAACGTTTCAGGTCGAAGACCCTTCGTTAGAACTGAGAAAAAAGCAGGAAATGAAACAGATGAAAAAGCAAGTTTGGGGGCTGGGAAATGGGGGAGGGAATAAAAGAACAAAAGGGAAGGTCAGTGAGAAGTAGAGAGACATTAAGAGATATTCAAGGTGAGACGAGATGGTAATAGGACAGGTTAAGAAACAAAAGATGGCTCTAGAAGTGTGAAATGCGCTGGCAGAATGAAAGACAGCTGCCATGTGGGAGAGAGAAAAAAAGAAAAGGCACAAACCAAAAGTGTGGATAAAAAAATATATAAATATGGTAGGGGCCGAGGTTATGATCTGAAATTGTTGAACTTAATATTGAGTTCGGAAGGCTGTAAAATGCCTCATCGGAAGATGAGGTGCTGTTCCTCGAGCTTACGCTGAGCTTCCTGACGTAATAAAGACTCACTACGCACTTGAACATAAAGCAAGGCTTTAATCAACTTGTAACAAAACATGGAGGTCTAGTTAGCAGTCACTAGCTTCCTGTTTCCAGATTGTCTCTGCCCAAGGTGGGCCCATGCCTGAGTATTTATACTCCCTGGACGGCGCCCCAGCTGGCTGCCCAGTAGTACTTCCTGAGTTGTTACTTGCGATTTATGACATTCTTCCTCCCTAAAAGGTTTGGAAGTCCAGTCTTCCTTTAACGGACTAGGCGGACCAGAAATAGCCGCAGACGTTTAGCTCTCTGCTTGTGACTGGAAGGCACGTCTCCCCGGACCGTGTCCTGGTCCCTGGGTCGCTTGGCCCGTACCGGTAAGTCAGTAGAGTCCGCGTCATCTTGATCATCCTGTGGAGGACTGGGAATATCATGACTCCGGGTGCGGGTCCCCACAGGTGCTGAGCTGGCCTCATCCCGGGTCGTGGCTGGAGATTGTCCGGCGTCCTGGTTTCGGGTGGCCATCCTACGGGGAGCGTCCAGCTCCCTGAGTTGATCCGGTAGCGTTGCCGGCAGATCCCCCGATGTCCCAGGCGGGGCGTCATTTTCATAGGGGTGCGGAGTGTTGATATCATTGTCGGGGGATCCTTCATCATTCAGGCCCGTGTGACCGGTTGGGCAGGGAGCCAGATCTCGGAGCGAGACGGTGGTCTCCCGGCCATCAGGGTACCGTACGTGCGCATATGTGGGGTTTACCTCCGTTAACTCCACCTCGTCAACGAGAGGGTCGTTTTTGGCAGACCGGACGAACCTCCGGAGTAGCACCGGGCCTGGAGCCACCAACCATGACGGTAGAGACATCCCATGTGTAGAGCGACGCCGGAATTTGAAGAATCGCTCATGAGGCGTGACATTAGTAGATGTGGAGAGAAGAGACCTGATAGAGTGTAACGCGTCGGGGAGCACCGTTTCCCACTGCTGGTCCGGCAGGTTGCGTGACCTTAGTGCCAGACGGACAGCGTTCCAGATGATGGCATTGTATCGTTCAACCTGTCCGTTACCGATTGGGTGATATGGTGTCGTCCTACTTGAGGCGATTACCCGTTGGGAGAGATAACTTTTAAGTTCACTCGACATAAAGGAGGGACCCCGATCAGTGTGGATAAAATTGGCCGTCCCGCAAAGGGAAAAGACCTGATCGAGGCATTTAATTACCGTAGAGGTAAGCATATTAGGGCAGGGGAAGGCGAAGGGAAAGCGTGAATACTCGTCCACCATCGTAAGTAGGTAGGTGTTCCTTGTCGACGAAGGCAATGGCCCTTTAAAGTCTATGCTGAGCCTCTGCATAGGCTGCATTGCATGTATGAGTAAGCCATCTGATGGGCGAAAGAATTGTGGTTTCAATTCTGCACAAATCCTACAGGAGGAGCATGTTTTCTTTACGTCCTCGGTTGAAAATGGTAGATTTTTGGAGCGCACAAAGTGCAACATGCGGGTCACACCAGGATGGCATAAGTCCATATGCAAATCCGCCAGAGTCGACGTTGACATTGAGGAGCAAAATGCCCATGTGAAGGTATCTGGGGCCACGTTCTGTTTGCCGGGTCGGTAACAGATAGTATATCCAAAGGCAGCCAGCTCCATCCTCCAGAGTTGAATTTTATTATTTTTGATTTTCGTGCGCCTCCGGTTATCCAACATGAAGGCCACAGAGCGCTGGTCAGTTATAAGCGTAAAATGACGCCGAGCAAGAAAATGACCCCATTGGCGTACAGCCTCGATGATGGCCGTAGCCTCCTTCTCGACGGGGGGGTAATGGAGCTCGCTACCCTGCAAGGTTCTGGATAGGAATGCCATGGGTCGGCCACCTTGATTCAAGGTAGCGGAGATCGCCACCTCCGATGCATCGCATTCGACCACAAAAGGAAGATTTTCGTCAATGGAGCGAAGCGTGGCTTTCTCCAGCTGTCGTTTGAGGAGGTTGAAGGCAGAAATAGCCGTAGCTTCCAATGGAAAAGACTTCGCATGGAGCAGGGGCTGTATTTTATCGGAGAAGTGTGGTATCCATTTTGCGTAATAAGCAAACATGCCAAGTGCCCGACGAAGAGAGCCGAGGTTCGTCGGGGGAGGGAGCTCCTGAAGTGGACGAAGTCGCTCTGGGTCCGGTTTAATAACACCGTTGCCCACCCAGTAGCCAAGAATGTTCACCGATGGCACCGACTTCACCGATTTGGATTCGTTTAACGTTAAGTGGCGACGGCGGAGTACGTCAAAAAATCGCTGAAGATTGGCGTCATGCTCCTTTTGATCATGGCCGGCAATAGTGATATTGTCTAAATACGGAAAGGTATCCGTCAACAACAGAAAACGCTGGAAAAACTCAGCAGGCCAGGCAGCATCCGTAGAGAGAGAAAGAGAGTTGACGTTTCAGGTCGATGACCTTGATAAGGTATCCGTCAAGTTCTCTTGCCGGACTAGGCCATCCATGGCCCGTTGGAAGACGGCCACCCCATTGGTGACCCCGAATGGAAGGCGGCGAAACTGGAAAAGCCGACCATTGGCCTCAAAGGCCGTATACTTCTTGTCGGAGTCTTGCAGTGGCACCTGATGGTACGCGCTTTTTAAATCGAAGGTCGAGAATACCTTGTATTTGGCAAGGTTGTTGACCATGTCATCTATGCGTGGCAGCGGGTAGGCATCCAGATCGGTATATAGATTAATAGTCTGCGAATAATCGATACACAGACGTTTTTTATGTTGTTTTAAGGGATTCCTCACGATGACGACCTGAGCCCGCCAGGGAGATGAACATGGCTCGATAATACCGTCGACTAAAAGGCGAGAGATTTCCGCCTCAATAAACGCTCGATCGTCTTGGCTAAAGCGCCGCGATTTGGTGGCTATGGGTTTACAGCGGGGGGGAAGATTGGCAAACAGGGAGGGTTCACCGAGTAAGGCCGCCGAGAGTGCACAAAACGGCACCTTAGAAATGGTAAGCTCCGGCCTTGACCCTCCAAACTCAAAAGTGATCTTCTTGTGCTGCTTCTGGAAGTCCTGTCCCAGAAGCACATCGCTGCATAAGTTTGCGAGTACTCCGAGCCGGGTGGAGAGATACGTGCGGCCGTTGAGGATGAGGTTGACCAGACAGAAGCCAGAAGAATTGGTGGTCAGAGTCGTCAGAGCCATTGCAATCTCCCTGTCCGAGGGATAAATGTGCAGTTTTAACCTGTTGACAGCCCGCTTACTAATGAAGCTGTCAGAGCTGCAGGAGTCGATTAGCGCGCTTAGAGTGTGCCCATTTACTGAAACCTTCGTGGCTGCATGGGACAAACTTTGGGGAAAAACAGCCGTGATGGGAGGAGGGGCAATTTTCCCTTCGGCAACTGTAGCCTTAACAGTAGTTCTTGGGGGAGGAGCAGCTCCATAGATAGCAGCTGTGAAGCTAACAGGAGCTCTCGACCAGTATACATTAGAGGAGCGGCCTTCCTTGTTAGCAAAGGCCCGTGACTGGCATACCTTGGAAAAGTGTCCTTTCTTGCTGCAATGATTGCAGGTCACATTACGAGCCGGGCAAAATTTTCTGTGATGGCACGCCCCTCCACAAAAGAAACACTTTCTTCCTGATTGCCAGGATTCTGCTAGGGCGGGGTCGTCATCAGCGAAGGCCTCTAGGGTAGGGTCGTCGTCCGTTAGAGTAGAGTCAACATCAGTGGGGGCATCCGCCCGAGACCTACCGAAAGACTCATTAAAGGAGATAGCCGCCGCCCGTGCACGTGGTGGGAGATAAGTGTCTGCATTTTTCTTGGCCAAGTCCAAGGAACACGCCTGGTCATAAGCAGCCCGTAAATTGAGGGTTTTATTTTCCAGCAGGCGCTGACGTATAAAAGGGGACGCGATTCCATTGATAAAGGAATCGCGGATTAGTTCCTCTTGATACTGTTCAGCTGTAACTGCTTTAAGGTTACAATCCTTGCTGAGCCTGCGAAGTTTCTGGAGAAATTCATCGAGTGATTCCCCAGGCTGCTGCCGAGTTGTGGCCAGTAGGTGTCGAGCAAATATTTCATTTGGGGACTTGACATATAGCTGCTGTAAGATTTCGATAGCAGTGTCATAGACTATACAGTCCTCAATATAATCATACACATGAGGAGACATGTAGTTGATAAGCATTCGTAACTTATTAGGGACATCCGCCCCACATTCTTCAAGAAAGTTGCTAAAGGTACGAAACCAATGCTTCCATACCTTCGCTGCCGCAGGTGCATTCGGGTCCAGGTCGAGACGAGCGGGTCTAAGGAGTTTTTCCATGATGGATCAGTTTCTTGCCCTAGTTCCCTTCTGTGGTTCGAGTTGCAGCTGGAGACGATATCAAGTTGATTAAATTGACGTAATAAAGACTCACTACGCACTTGAACATAAAGCAAGGCTTTAATCAACTTGTAACAAAACATGGAGGTCTAGTTAGCAGTCACTAGCTTCCTGTTTCCAGATTGTCTCTGCCCAAGGTGGGCCCATGCCTGAGTATTTATACTCCCTGGACGGCGCCCCAGCTGGCCGCCCAGTAGTACTTCCTGAGTTGTTACTTGCGATTTATGACACTTCCGTGGAACAATGCAAGAGGCCGAGGACGGTGAGGTCTGAGTGGGAGTGGAGCGGTGAATTAAAAGGACAGGCGACCGGAAGCTCGGGGTCACCCTTACGGACTGAATGGAGGTGTTCCGTTCTGAACGTGTTTATAATTTCACAATAAATAGCTCAGCGGAAATGTTTGTTTTCTTCAATAAATTGTATCAAAAGTTCATACAAAACTTTGTGAGGAATAACATGGAGAGGCAGTATAAATCTAAATGGTACTATCTTGAGTGTGGGAGGGGGTGCAAGAGCAGAGGGACCTGGGGGTACATATTCATCAATCTTTGAAGATGGCAGGGCAAGTTGTTAAGGCAGTTAAGAAAGCGTATGGGATACTTGGCTTTGCAAATAGGGGCATTATATACAAAAACAAGGAAGTCACACTAAACCTTTACATATCACTGGTTAGGCCTCAGCTGGAGTATTGTGCACAATTCTGGGCACCACACTTTGTGAACGATGGCAAGGCCTTGGAGTGGGTGCAGAGGAGGTTTACCAGGATAATGCCAGGGATGGGGGACTTCAGTTATGTGGAGAGATTGGAGAAGCTGGGATTGTTCTCCTTAGAGCAGAGAAGGTTAAGGGGAGACCTAATAGAGCTATTCAAAATTATGAGGGGGTTTGATAGAGCAAGTAGGGAGAAACGGTTTCCTCTGGTAAGTGGGTCGGTAACCAGAGGTCAGATTTAAAATAATTGACAAAAGAACTAGAGGGGAAATGAGGAGAAATTTCTTCACACAGAGGGTTGTTAAGATCTGGAACGCACTACCTGAAAGGGTGGTGGAATCAAAGTCCATGGGAAATTTCAAAAGGCAATTAGACATGTACTTGAAGAGGACTAATTTGCAGGGTTATGTGGAAAAAGCTGGGATGTGGGACTATATTGGACAGTTCTTTCAAAGAACCAGCACAGGCATGACGCGCCAAATGGCCTCCTTCTGTACTGTAAGATTCTATTACTCTATGATCCCATGAAAATTCCGAGCCTTGGCTTCGATTTTTGCAAATATGTGTATTTTGCTCTTCTAAAGCTGAAATCAAATAAAGCCTAGTGTTTATCTCAACCATGTCTTTTGTATCTACCATTTAATGGCGAGCACAGAAATATATTCTACTTATATTAGTCCCCATGCTTTATTACAAAAGCAAAATACTGCAGATGCTGGAAATCTGAAATAAAAACAGAAAATGCTGGAAATACTCAGCAGGCCAGGCAGCATCTGTGGAGAGAGCAGAGTTAACATTTCAGGTTGATGACCTTTCGTCAGAACTGAAACGTTAACTCTGTTTCTCTCTCCGCAGATGCTGCCTGACCTGCTGAGTATTTCCAGCATTTTCTGTTTTTATCCCGTGCTTTAGTATCTGACTGATGAATCAGGGAAGCAAGGAGAGAGAGTATATTAGTTCTTAGGCTGGCTGGTTTCCCACAGGTACAGGTAGGGTCGCCAATCCTCCAGGATTGTCCTGGAATCTCCAGGAATTAAAGGTTATTCTCCAAGACACTGCTGCAAACAACCTAGGATAAAAATCACAGCGGCATTAAAATACATTGCGCTTTTAACATTTTCTTAACACGCTATTGTTAGTTATAAAAATATTAGAGATGGGGAAAAAAGTCTGTTTGACAGACAGTCGAGAAACATCCAATTGGGTAACGAAGAGTCTGTTCACTTTCCAATTGGCGTGGGAAGGCAATGTGCCATGAGGATAAATGTGTCAGGCAACCAATGACGGAAGCATGGGGGCAGGGCGCTTGGAGCCTATTCTTCCCCCCAAAACCTTCACAAAGTCCCTCATTGTCCAAGAGTTCTGACAAGTTCCTTCATTTGTCAGAAATCTCGCTGAAAGAGAAAGTGTATGAAAGATGAGGAGGTGAGAGAAAGCTCGATTGTTGGTAGAGGATTTGTGTTGGCACGACTGCTTTGAGTTACCTTGGCCACCCTTGTGAGGTCATTGAACCTATTTTGGCACTGTGTGGCAGTTCTTGGTGTGGTGCAGTTTGCGATCATAGTGCCTGCCACCACCATCCAGAAAGTCTTTACAAGCCCCTTATGGGGCATCCAGTCCTCAGTGACCCCAAGACGGTCCCTCCTTGCCTTGACTTGTACCAGCAGCACCTCCACAGAAACCCTTGGCGCTCTTGATGCTGCTGACACTGCTTCTCAATCAGCACATCGTGCTTTGCCCCCCTTTAACTAGTGGCTGGCTAGCGGCGGATTCACATTGGTGGGCTTTCGGACCACACCCCCGCAAAACTGCAAATGGCGATCGCCGTTCATCACGCTTGCAGCAGCCCACAGACTTTTCACCAGCTCTTGAGCAGCAACTTCGGGTATTTAGAGATTCTTTCTAGCATGGTGTCCTCTACAGAGCATCTGTGGCACATATGAACAGGGAAAGCAACAGCATGGCTCTTCAACCAATTTGACTGAAAAAGCCTCACTGAGACACGCAGACCCTGATATTATCTTGGAGGCGCATTTGAGATTTCCCGAACATCCTGCAGTTGTCTTTTAAATTTTTTCTCTAGGTTTCCCGCTTGACAGCCAGCCTAATTGACAGGCTGTCTGCCTGTCAGGCGGGAAAGTCTGCAGCAGAAGGACACAGCTGAGCAGCAGGTAGGGAGAGATCGCGGTTGGGGTTCTAGCGGGGGGTGGGAGAGATTGCAGGGGTGGTGGGGAGATGGTGGTCGGGGGGAGAGATCACGGTGGGTAGGGGGGTTTATAGGGTAGCTTGTTGGGCCAGGAGGAATCACTCCTGCTCTTTCTGGCCCACAAACAGTAAAGACACTTACCTTATGGATCCAGCCCTTCTCGCCTCCTTTTACCTGCCAGGTTTCCCGAGGCCTGGGAAACCCGACCTACTGAGGTTAAAAATAGAAACACTGTTAAGAGGAAGGTACACATCTTCCTTAAAAGCTTTAAATGGCAGACCTGCCTCCTGCGAGGGGATTGCTCACCCGCGATTTCGGGGATTGGGTTCCTGTTGCAGGTTTTTAACTTTTTGACCTCCCACCTGACCCAAACCCACCCGTTTTTGGGGGTTAAGATCAGGCCATCTTAGACTGGGTATTATGTAATGAGAAAGGATTAATTAGCAATCTTGTTGTATGAGACCCCTTGGGTCAGATTGATCATAATATGATAGAATTCTTCATTAGGATGGAGAGTGAAGTAGTTGAATCAGAGACTAGGATCCTAAATTTAAATAAAGGAAACTACGATGGTATGAGGCGCGAATTGGGTAGGATTGATTGGGGAATGTCACTCAAAGGGTTGACGGTGGATAGGCAATGGCAAACATTCAAAGACTGCATGGATGAACTATAGAATTTGTTCATCCCAGTGTGGCATAAGAATAAAATAAAAAGGGTGACTCAACCATGGCTAACAAGGGAAATTAGGGACAGCATAAGATCCAAGGAGAGGGCATATAACTTGGCCAGAAAAAGCGGTAACCCTGAGGATTGGGAGCAGTTTAGGATTCAACAAAGGAGGACAAAGGGATTAATTAAGAAGAGGAAAATAGAATATGAAAGTAAGCTTGCAGGGAACATAAAAACTGACTGTAAGAGCTTTTATAGATATGTGAAGAGAAAAAGATTAGTGAAATCAAGTGTAGGTCCCTTGCAGTCAGAAGCGGGGCAAGTTATAATGGGGAACAAAGAAATGGCAGCCCAATTAAATGCATATTTTGGTTCTGTCTTCACAAAGGAGGACACAAATAACCTCCCAGAGATGTTGGAGAACATAGGGTCTGATGAAAGGGAGGAACTGAAAGAAATCAGTATTTGCAGGGAAATGGTGTTAGGGAAATTGACGGGATTGAAGGCCGATAAATCCCCAGGGCCTGATAATCTACATCCTAGGGTACTTAAGGAAGTGGCCCTAGAAATAGTAGATGCATTGCTGATCATCTTCCAACATTCGATGGAATCTGAAACTGTACCCATGGATTGGAGGGTAGCTAATGTTACCCCACTATTCAAAAAGGGTGGTAGAGAGAAAGCGGGGAATTACAGACTGGTAAGCCTGACATCAGTAGTGGGGAAAATGCTAGAGTCCATTATAAAGTATGTAATAGCTGAGCACTTGAAAAACAGTGACAGGATCGGACAAAGTCAACATGGATTTATAAAAGGTAAATCGTGCTTCACTAATCTACTGGAATTTTTTGAGGATGTAACTGGGAAAATAGATAAGGGAGAACCAGTAGATGTGGTGTATCTTGACTTTCAAAAGGCTTTCGATAAGGTCCCGCATAAGAGATTAGCGTGTAAAGTTAAGGCACATGGGATTGGGGGCAAGGTATTGACTTGGATAGAGAACTGGTTGGCGGACAGAAAGCAGAGAGTAGGAATTAATGGGTCTTTTTCCGAGTGCCAAGCAGTGACTAGTGGGGTACCGCAGGGATCGGTCCTTGGACCCCAGCTATTCACAATATACATTAATGATCTAGATAAGGGAACTAAATGTAATATCTTCAAGTTTGCAGATGACACAAAGCTGGTTGGGTGTGTGTGCTGCGAGGAGGATACCGAGAAACTCCAGGATGATTTGGACAGGTTGGGTGAGTGGGCAGAAGTGTGGCAGATGCAATATAACGTGGATAAATGTGAGGTTATCCACTTTGGTGTCAAAAACAGAAAGGCAGACTATTATCTGAATGGCAATAGATTGGGAGAAGTGAAAGTGCAACGAGACCTGGGTGTCCTTGTGCACCAGTCGCTGAAGGTAAGCATGCAGGTGCAGCAGGCGGTGAAGAAGGCAAATGGTATGTTGGCCTTCATAGCGAAAGGGTTTGAGTATAGGAACAGGGATGTCCTGCTGCAGTTGTACAGGGCCTTGGTGAGACCACACCTTGAGTACTGTGTGCAGTTTTGGTCGCCTTATCTGAGGAAGGATGTTCTTGCCATGGAAGGAGTTCAGCGAAGATTCACAAGGCTGATACCTGGGATGGCAGGAATGATATATGAGGAGAGATTGGGTCGATTGGGCTTATACTCACTGGAGTATAGAAGAATGAGAGGGGATCTCATCGAAACATATAAAATTCTGACAGGTCTGGATAAACTAGATGCAGGAAGAATGTTCCCGATAGTCGGAGAGTCCAGAACCAGGGGTCATAATCTAAGGATAAGGGGTAAGCCATTTAGGACAGAAATGAGGAAGAATTTCTTCACCCGAAGAGTGGTGAACCTGTGGAATTCTCTACCACAGAAGGTAGTTGAGGCCAAGTCATTAAATATATTCAAGGATGAGTTAGATATATTTCTTAAAGCTAAAGGTATCAAGGGATATGGGGAGAAAGCAAGGACAGGGTACTGAATTTGGATGATCAGCCATGATCTTATCGAATGACGGAGCAGGCTCGAGGGTCCGAATGGCCTACTCCTGCTCCTATCTTCTATGTTTCTATGTAATCTATGTAATCTATGTAATTACCCTGCAGAGTCTAAACCAGGAAGTATGAATTATAATATTTAATTTATTATAAAATCATGTACAGAAAGTGAAATAGAGAGAGGGAAAGAAAGATGGGATTAAGAGAGAGAGAGATAAAAGAGGCAGAAAGAAAAAGTAAAAACAAATATATTTCAACTTTTAGTTTTATTGAAAATCTCCAATAATAATTAAATTCTGAAGCAATGGGACTCCACACTTAGAAAATTAAATTTTCAGGGCCAGAGAGGTGGTTTGGCAGTAATTAAGACTTATCACGCCATTAAAAATTCACTTACACTTGAATGGACCAGCCCTAACTTTTTCTGGCCTATTTAGTGGGTAACTAGTGGCTAAGTACTGCAACTTCACATTCTTACATGGATTTCAATGCTGAGTCTACCAGCGAGGTACTGGTGCAGCGCAGCTTGTGGAGGAGCAGGGCAAATCAGACAGCAACTTCCGGATTTCCGCGTTTAACTGTGCAAGTGTGGACTCCGGAAGTTGCTGTCCGATCTCCATGCGCTGGTAGCCTCACCGTTGTTCTTAACACAAAATCCGGGCCATTGAATAAAAGGCCAGTATCTACCTACCCACAGTTTAAAGGAATTATTTGGAGCTAGGCCTCATAATAAAATAAAACATTGTGAATGAAAAAAATACAATAATTTATCAAAGTATGTTGTTTGTCTAATATAAAGAAAATATACTGCAAGGTCAAATATCTAAATTGATGATCTGAGCCTTTGTGAAAAAGTACAGCAGCAAGAACCATCAGTTTGGCGAGCTGGCCGAGGATTATCAACAGCAGAGTATTGTACTGAATGACATGGACTCCCAACAGATTCACAAGGTAAAATGATGCTGCACGAAAACAACAGTTTGTGTGATGCACACTGGAACGGAAGAAAAACCTTTAATTTAAAAGGTTATAAAACACCAAGGTACTGTCCTTAGCTCATCAGCAACAAGTAACAGTCTTATCTCAGCAGGATCTCAACATAATTCAGTGTTGTAGACTCGTGTTTATGATCCTAAAATAAAAACATGCTTCAATTTATTTCCAACAACTTGCTTCAAATGCCATGCTGAAGACTGGCCTTTACATAAACAGTCTCAGCACTGAACTGCTGCTGCCATTACTGCTAGTTAGGTAAGGATATAAGCTTCATGCTTTGATCTCTTTTTTGCTTTTAAATACATTTTTCATGCTTACATTCTTCACTCCATTCATTTTCTCTCCTGAAGACATTGGCTCCACGCTGGGGCATGGATCTGTGCCTCCCCAATCTATTGTCACCCTGCTTACACACACATGAACTTCCAGCAGAGGTTGCCGGATAGCAATCCGGAATGGGAACCCTGACCAAATTTCTGTTCTCTAACCCAGGGTCGTTGAGTCAAATGATGGAAGCCCTATTGTTGCTCTGGCTCAGATGGGCTAACTCAGTACAGACCAAGGGTTTACTAAATATTTCATCGGGAACGGTAGCATAGTGGTTATGTTCCAGAGACGTGAGTTCAAATCTCACCACAGCAGCTGGGGAATTTAAATTCAGTTAATTAAATAAAAAGCTAGTCTCAGCTAGTGACTATGAAACTATCGGATTGTCGTAAAAACCCATCTGGCTCACAAATGTCCTTTAGGGAAGGAAATTTGCCATCCTTACCTATATGTGACTCCAGACCTACAGCAATGTGATTGACTCTTAACTTCCCGCTGAAATGGCATAGCAAGCCACACAGTTGTAACAAACCAATACGACAAAATAATAATAAGAATAAAACCGGATGGACCACCTGGCACCGGCTACAGACACGACAACGGCTCACCCAGCCCCGTCCTACTGGGCAAAGTCCTACTCACGAGCATCTGGGGACTTGTGCCAAAATTGAGAGCGCTGTCCCACAGACTAGTCAAGCAACAGCCTGACTTAGTCATATTCAGAAAATCATACCTTTTAGCCAATGTCCCAGACTCCTCCATCACCACCGGCAGGACAGACCCACCAGGGTGGAAGCACAGTGGTATATGGGAGGGAGTGGCCCTGGGAGTACTCAACATTGACTCCCAGCCCTATGAAGTCTCATGGTTTCAGGACAAGCATGGACAAGGACCCCTCCTGCTGATTACCACCTACCACCCTCGCTCAGCTGATTACCACCTACTGCCTACCCTCCATGTTGAATACCACTTGGAAGAAGCACTGAGGGTAGTAAGGGCACAGAATGTACTCCACTTCAATGTCCATCACCAAGAGTGGCTCGGTAGTACCACTACAGACTGAGCTGGCCGAGTCCTGAAGGACATAGCTGTCAGACTAGGCCTGTGGCATGTGGTGAGAGAACCAACACTAGGGAAAAACCTACTTGACCTCATCATCACCAATCCACCTGTCACAGATGCATTTGTCCATGACAGCATTGGTAGCAGCGACCACCGCACAGTCATTGTGGAGACAAAGTCCCATCTTCACACTGAGGACACCCTCCATCGTGTTGTGTGGCACTACCACCGTGCTAAATGGGATAGATTCAGAACAGATCTAGCAGCTCAAAACTGGGCATCCATGAAGCGCTGTGGGTCATCAGCAGCAGCAGAATTGTATTCAATCACAATCTGTAACCTCATGGCCCGGCATATCCCTCACTCTACCATTACCATCAAGCCAGGGGACCAACACTGGTTCAATAAGGAGTGTAGAAGAGCATGCCAGAGCAGCACCAGGCGTAACTTAAAATGAGATGCCAACCTGGGGAAGCTGCAACACAGGACTACATGCATGCTAAACAGTGGAAGCAGCATGCTATAGACAGAGCCAAGCGATCCCACAATCAACGGATCAAATCAAAGCTCTGCAGTCCTGTCACATCCAGACGTGAATGGTGGTGGACCATTCGGGAGGAGCAGGCTCCATGAATATCCTAATCCTCAATGATGGTGGAGCCCAGCACGTGAGTGGAAAAGACAAGGCTGAAGTGTTTACAACTATGTTCTGCCAGAAGTGCTGAGTGGATGATCCATATTGGCCACTTGCTGAGGTCCCCACCATCACAGAAGCCATTCTTCAGCCAATTCGATTCACTCCACGTGATATCAAGAAAAGGCTGAGCGCATGAGGTACAGCAAAGGCTATGGGCCTGGAAAATATCCCGGCTTTCGTGCTGAAGACTTGTGCTCCAGAACTAGGTGTGCCTCTAGCCAAGCTGTTCCAGTACAGCTATAATACTGGCATCTATCCGACAATGTGCAAAACTTTTTTTTTATTCGTTCATGGGATGTGGGCATTACTGGCAAGGCCAGCATTTATTACCCATTGCTAGTTGCCATTGAGAAGGTGGTGGTGAGCTGCCTTCTTGAACCGCTGCAGTCCGTGTGGTGAAGGTACTCCCACAGTGCTGTAAGGGAAGGAGTTCCAGGATTTTGACCCAACGACGATGAAGGAACGGCGATGTACTTCCAAGTCAGGATAGTGTGTAACTTGGGGGGGAGCTTGCAGGTGATAGTGTACCCATGCGCCTGCTGCCATTGTTCTTCTAGATGGTAGAGTTTGCGGGTTTGGGAGGTGCTGCCGAAGAAGCCTTTGCGAGTTGCTGCAGTGCATCTTGTAGATGGTACACACTGCAGCCACGGTACGCTGGTGGTGGAGAAATTGAATGTTTAAGGTGGTGGATGGGGTGCCAATCAAGCGAGCTTCTTTGTCCTGGATGGTGTCGAGCTTCTTGAGTGCTGTTGGAGCTGCACTCATCCAGGCAAGTGGAGAGTATTCCATCACACTCCTTACTTGTGCCTTGTAGATGGTGGAAAGGCTTTGGGGAGTCAGGAGGTGAGACACTCGCCGCAGAATACCCAGCCGCTGACCTGCTCTTGTAGCCACAGTATTTATGTGGCTGGTCCAGTTAAGTTTCTGGTCAATGGTGACCCCCAGGATGTTGATAGTGGGGGATTCAGCGATGGTAATACCATTGAATGTCAAGGGGCGGTGGTTAGATGCTCGCTTGTTGGAGATAGTCATTGCCTGGCACTTGTGTGGCGCAAATGTTACCTGCCACTTATCAAACCATGCCTGAATGTCGTCCAGGTCTTGTTGCATGCGGGCATGGACTGCTTCATTATCTGAGGAGTTGTGAATGTCACTGAACACTGTGCAGTCATCAGCAAACAACCCCACTTCTGACCTTATGATGGAGGGAAGGTCATTGATGAAGCAGCTGAAGATGTTTGGGCCTAGGACACTGCCCTGAGGAACTCCTGCAGTGATGTCCTGGGGCTGTGATGATGGACCTCCAACAACCACAACCATCTTCCTTTGTGCTAGGTATGACTCCCGCCACTGGAGATTTTTCCCCCTGATTCTAATGGACTTCAGTTTTACTCGGGCTCCTTGATGCCACACTCGGTCAAATGCTGCCTTGATGTCAAGGGCCGTCACTCTCACCTCACCTCTGGAATTCAGCTCTTTTGCCCAAGACACTGTCAGGTATGTCCTGTCCACAAAAAGCAGGACAAATCCAATCCGTCCAATTACCGCCACATCAGTCTACTCTCAATCATCAGCAAATTGCTGGAAGGTGTCGTCGACAGTGCTATCAAGCGGCACATACTCACCAATAACCTGCTCACTAATGCCCAGTTTGGGTTCCGCCAGGACCACTCGGCTCCCGACCTTATTACAGCCTTGGGCCAAACATGGACAAAAGAGTTGAATTCCAGAGGTGAGGTGACAACAAGAGCAGGTCAGAGGCTGATTATTCTCCAATGAGTGTCTCACCTCCTGACTCCCCAAAGCCTTTCCACCATCTACAAGGCACAAGTAGGGAGTGTGATGGAATACTCTCCACATGCCTGGATCAGTGCAGCTCCAAGAACACTCAAGAAGCTTGACACCATCTAGGACAAGGAAGCTCGCTTGATTGGCACCCCATCCACCACCTTAAACATTCACTCCCTCCACCACCGGCACACCGTAGCTGCAGTGTGTAGCATCTACAAGATGCACTGCAGCAACTTGCCAAGGCTTCTTCGGCAGCACCTCCCAAACCCGCAATCTCTACCATCTAGAAGGACAAGGGCAGCAGGTGCATGGGAACACCACCACCTCCAAGTCACACACCATCCTGGCTTGGAAATATATCGCTGTTTCTTCATCGTCACTGGGTCAAAATCCTGGAATTCCCTCCGTAACAGCACTGTGGGAGTACCTTCACCACACGGACTGCAGCAGTTCAAGAAGGCGACTCACCACCACCACCTTCTCAAGGGCAATTAGGGATGGGCAATAAATGTTGGCCTTGTCAGCGACGCCCACATCCCATGAATGAATTTAAAAAAATATTTCCCCTTTGCAGTGTAGGGAAAATCTCCTTCTGTGGAGAAATGTGAAGTTATCCACTTTGGTGGAAAAATAGAAAAGCAGAATATTTTTTAAATGATGTGATTGGGAAATGTTAGTATTGAGAGGGACCTGCATGTCCTTGTATACGAATCACTGAGAGTTAACATGCAGGTACAGCAAGCAATTTGGAAAGCAAATGGTATGTTAGCCTGAATGTTAGATTGAAGTATAAGAGTAAAGAAGTCTTACTGCAATTATATCGGGCCTTGGTGAGACCACACCTTGAACATAATTACATAGGAATTAGGAGCAGGAGCAGCCCATATGGCCCTTCAAGCCTGCTCCGTCATTCAATAAGATTATGGCTGATGTTCGACATCAACTCCACTTTCTAGCCTGATCCCCATATCCCTAGATTCCCCATGACTCCAAAAATCTAACTATCTCAGCCTTGGATATGTAGGGTTAGTGTTTTTGTGTCAGCTTTACCTCTGACTTCTGAGCGGTTCGAATCACTCCCACTCCCTTAGTTCTAGACCTTGGACTTATTTGGGGGTTGTGATACAAAAGGTGCAGCAGACAACTGAGTTTGATGAAAGAACTTCAATCTTTATTAAAAGGTAAGACACAAATAGTAACACTCTTATCACTCTAAAAGTGGGGAACACTTCGGTACAAGCGAGGGAAATAACATTAGGAGAATACTTCACACCTCCCAATCCCACTTCACTAGCTAGGTTGGACTTTAGAGAACCAGAGATAATGCTCACCAAACGAATCCTTGACAGTTGAGAGTTAGGGTTTAGAGTCTTTTGAGTAAAAGGTTTGAAAGGCCCTTGTTGCCGCGAGGTGTCTGATGGTCACTGGAACTGTTGCTCTGGTTTCTTCTTGCGTGTCGGCCTGCTTCTGGAGCTGTTGGCCTTCTTTGTTGAACTGCTTTCTGTTTAAACTGTCTTCTTCCGAGCTGTGGAACTGCCTTCTTGCAGAACTGTGGAAACTGCCTTCTGCCTGCTTGTTGAACTTGAACTGTTGTGCTGGAGAACTGGAGAATTCCCTTCTTACTGAACTGTCTTCTTTAACTGCCCAACTTGCTTCTCCTGAACTCTGTAACTCCAGCACTCACTTCTGCTGAAAACAGGCTTTCAATTGAACTCGAAACTGCAGAACTGCCTTCTGTTGAACTTGAACTGTTGTTACCTGCTGAACTGCCTTCTTGAGAAAACAGCCTTTCAATTTGAGGCCTCGTTAACAGTAACGATTTTACTAGCGTGTTAACTGGTTTTGTAAATGAGTGAAGTGGTTTCAGGATAGCTCCATCCTGTCGATCTGTTGTTTAATCGGAGTTTGAATTGTCCTCATGTTTTGGGTTTCTAGGCTGGTCTATAGCCTAATCCTGGGTGCTCTGTATTATGCATGTTTCCTGATGGGCCCTGTAATCGGTTTGATGGGACCTGTTATTTTGGGTGGGACTGTCTTCTCCCAGGGTCTATTGTCAAAATGTTAATGCTTGCTGGGGCTTTGAGTGAGGTCATCCCGGTTCCCCAGACATTGCAATTAACTGCAATACCCAAAGCTGCTTTTACAGAGGTTTAACCCACCTCTTGTTCCTTTACAGGCCCAGACATGTTTTTTAAAATGCCAAAACTTGGTTTTTGGTCTTAAATTCCTTATGTTAGGCCCAAATGCATTTTTATCACTCTGAGGTAGTTCCAAAGTCCTTTTTCCTTAGGTTTTGAGGATCTGCAAATTTTGGAAACCTTGCAGTTATATTCAACAACTCAGCATCCACAGCCCTTTGGGGTAGAGAATTCCAAAAATTCACAACCCTCTGAGTGAAGAAATTCATCCTCATCTTAAATTGCCGACCCCTTATCCTGAGACTATGCCTCCTAGTTCTAAACTCCCCAGCCAGGGGAAACAACCTCTCAGCATCTACCCTGTCAATCTTTCTCAGAATCTTATATGTTTCAATGAGATCACCTCTCATTCTTCTAAACTCCAGAGAGTATAGGTCTAATCTACTCAATCTCTCCACATAGGACAACCCTCTTATCCCAGGGATCAATCTAGTGAGCCTTCGTTGCACTGACTATAAAGCATGTATGTCCTTTCTCAGATAATGAGACCAAAACTGTGCACAGTACTCCAGGTGTGGTCTCACCAAAGCCCTGTACAACTGTAGTAAGACTTCCTTACTCTTGTACTCCAACCCCCTTGCAATAAAGGTCAACATGCTATTTGCCTTCCTAATTGTTTGCTGTACCTGCATGCTAACTCTCTGTGTTTCCTGTATGAGGACACCTAAATCTCTTGGAACACCAACATTTAATAGTTTCTCACCATTTAAAAAAGATTCTGTCTTTCTATTCTTCCTACCAAAGTGAATAACCTCACATTTCCCCACATTATACTCCATCTGCCACCTTATTGCCCAATCACTTAACCTCTCTATATCCCTTTGCAGGCTCTTTGTGTCCTCCTCACAGCTTACTGTTCCACCTAGCTTTGCATCATCAGCAAAGTTGGATACATTGCACTCGGTCCCTTCATCTAAGTAATTAATATAGATTGTAAATAGCTGAGGCCCAAGCATTGATCCTTGCGGCACCCCACTAGTTACAGTCTGCCAACCTGAAAATGGCCCATTTATCCCTACTCTCTGTTTTCTGTTCATTAACCAATCCTCTATCCATGCTAATATATTACCCCAACCCCATGAGCCCTTATCTTGTGTAGCAACTTTTTATGTGACACATTATTGAATGCCTTTTAGAAATCCAAATATACTATGGTTTCCCTTTATCTATGCTGCTATTTACAGCCTCAAAAAACTTTAATAAATTTGTTAAACATGATTTCCCTTTCATATAACCATGTTGACTCTGCCTAATCATGTTGGGCCATATTTTGCGACCCCTACGGGTGCGTACGAGGTGTGTATGCGCCCGTAGGGGCTGCACAAGTTTCGGGTTTAGGTATGCGAAGTGCATGCGCTAAAACCCGGAACTTGCGATCTGTCAAGAATCCTCTTGACAGATCCTCCGCACCCCTGGGAGATGGGCCTCTGGGGGTGGAGAGTTGCGCTATTTGCCCAACTTCTGCCCGCTGAATGCCCGTGAAATTCTTACCAGCATAAGAGTTTTAAAAAATAGAAAAATAAAATGTTATCACTCATTTATACATTAAAAACCCTGTCCAATAAGGTAAGTTTATTTTTAGCCCCATTAAAACATAAAAAAAATTTCAAGAAATTAAATGTTCCTTTAAATTATGGCATTTTAATTCATTTTAAATATGTAATTTAAAAAAAATGTATTTCATGTGTTTATGTATTTTTTTGAGTGATCCCCATTCATACTTATGGGAGTTCACTACGTACGGAACTCCCATAAATATGAATGGGGATTCCCTTCTTTTATTGTTTGGGTTGGCCCACGTGATCCCAGGGGCACTTGCGAACTACATGCGCCCCTGGAATACATGGGCCTCTGCCGCGTGTACCCAGAGAGGCCCAGGATCGCAAGCCTCCTTACCTCCCAGGCCACCAGGTAAATGCGTCGACATTTTACAGGTTGGAGACATCCATCCCGCGGGAAGCCTCCGATCGCAAATTTTGGGCCGTTATGATTTTCTCAGTGCCCTGTTACCTTAATGCTGGAATTATGCTGATGACATCTGAGGCCCAATTTTGGATGAGTCTCCGGCCTCCAGCTTCTGTTGTGTGCTCTAAGTGCACTGACCATTTTGGGTCTGAAAACGAGCCTAAATGAACATGTACCCTGTAAAATAATTCACTCTAGAAGGTGGCATTTCTCCATAGAACGGTGATATATAAGGGCCGATTTTACAACTGTGCATTCCCAGCTGGAAGCCTTATACATAGATACATAGATACATAGAAGATAGGAGCAGGAGTAGGCCATCCGGCCCTTCGAGCCTGCTCCGCCATTTAATGAGATCATGGCTGATCCTCCAATTCAGTATCCCGTCCCCGCCTTCTCTCCGTAACCCTTAACCCCTTTTGCCTGTAGAAATATATCTAATTCCCTCTTAAATATATTTAATGAGCTGGCGTACACTGCCCTCTGTGGCAATGAGTTCCACAGGTTCACCACCCTCTGAGTGAAGAAATTCCCCCTCATTTCTGTCCTAAATGGTTTAGCCCTTATCCTTAAATTATGTCCTCTAGTTCTGTTCTCACCCGCCAAGGGAAACATTCCTTCTGCATCTAGTCTGTCTAGACCTGTCAGAATTTTATACACTTCTATGAGGTCCCCTCTCAATCTTCTAAACTCCAGTGTGTACATCCCTAAACTACATAGTCTCTCCTCATAGGTCAATCCCGCCATTCCTGGTATCAGCCTGGTGAATCGCCGCTGCACCCCCTCCATGGCAAGAACATCTTTCCTCAGATGAGGTGACCAAAACTGTACACAGTACTCGAGGTGTGGTCTCACCAGTGCCCTGTACAGCTGCAGCAAGGTATCCCTGTTCCTGTATTCCAACCCTTTTGCTATGAAGGCCAGCATACCGTTTGCCTTCTTGACCGCCTGTTGCACCTGCATGCTCGCCTTCAGTGACTGGTGTACAAGAACACCCAGGTCTCTCTGTACTTCCCCCTCTCCCAATTTATTGCCATTTAAATAATAATTTGCCCTCCCGTTCCTGCACCCAAGGTGGATAACTTCGCACTTGTCCACATTATAGTGCATCTGCCATTTATCCGCCCAATCACCCAGTCTGTCCAAATCGCTCTGGAGCTTCCTGGTCTCCTCCTCTGAGCCCACCCCCCCTCCTAGTTTAGTGTCGTCTGCAAATTTGGAAATGCTGCATCCGACTCCCTGATCCAGGTCATTAATGTAAATTGTGAACAGCTGGGGACCCAGTACAGATCCCTGCAGTACCCCACTTGTTACTGCCTGCCATTCAGAAAATGAGCCGTTTATTCCAACTCTCTGTTTTCTATCTGACAGCCAGTTCTCTATCCACGTCAATACTTTCCCCTTTATCCCATG
Organism: Squalus acanthias; assembly: GCA_030390025.1. Taxonomy (NCBI): domain Eukaryota; kingdom Metazoa; phylum Chordata; class Chondrichthyes; order Squaliformes; family Squalidae; genus Squalus; species Squalus acanthias. Next base: position 117,722,630 of record CM059426.1, on the reverse strand, counting down.
AGCTTCAATATTCCATGCTAATCTTTTATGTGGGACCTTGTCGAAGGCCTTTTGGAAGTCCAGGTACACCACATCTACTGGCTCTCCCCCATCTATTTTACCAGTTACTCCCTCAAAAAATTCCAATAGATTAGTCAAGCACGATTTACCCTTTGTAAATCCATGTTGACTCTGTCCTATCCTGTCCCCATTTGCTAAGTGCTCCGCTATTTCATCCTTAATGATGGACTCCAGCATTTTGCCCACAACTGATGTAAGGCTTACAGGTCTGTAATTACCTGCTTTTTCCCTACCCCCCTTTTTGAATAGTGGGGTAACATTAGCTACCCTCCAATCCATGGGCACTGTTCCCGAGTCTAATGAATTCTGAAAAATCATACTTAGTGCATCCGCTATCTCTAGGGCCACCTCCTTCAGTACCCTAGGATGCATGTTATCAGGCCCTGGGGATTTGTCCGCCTTCAATCCCTTTAGCTTCCTTAACACCATATGTCCCTATTTTTCCCGATATCCCAGGGAGGTTTTTTGTGTCTTCCTTCGTAAAGACTGACCCAAAGTATGCATTTAGTTGGTCTGCCATTTCCTTATTTCCCGTTATATATTCCCCCGTATCTGACTGCAATGGACCAACTTTGGTTTTCACCAGTCTTTTCCTCTTGATATACTTATAAAAGCTTTTGGAGTTAGTTTTTATATTTTCCGCCAGCTTGCTTTCGTAAGCTATTTTGCCCCTCTTGATTAAGCCCTTTGTCCTCCTTTGCTCTATCTTAAACTGTTCCCAATCTTCCGCTCTGGCGCTTTTTTTTGGCTATTTTATACGCCCTATCTTTGGATTTTATGCTGTTTCTAATTTCCCCTGTTATCCACGGTTGAGTCACCTTTTTAGATTTCCTTTTATGCCAGATTGGTATAAACAATTTTTGCAATTTTGTCATTCTATCTTTAAATGCTTGCCATTGTTTATCTACCTCCAGTCCTCCCAGGAACGTTGTCCAATCAGACCTACTCAGTTCCCGTCTAATGGCATCATAATTCCCCTTGTTTAAATTCAGGACCTTAGTCTCTGAGTCAATTTCTTCGCTCTCCATTTCGAGTGAGAAATCGATCATGTTATGATCGCTCTGACCCAAGGGTCCCCGTACAACAAGATTACTAATTAGTCCCTTCTCATTGCACAGTACCCAGTCCAATATAGCCTGTTCCCGAGTTGGTTCCTCGACATATTGATCCAGATAACCATCCCTTAAACACTCAAGGAATTCCTCCTCCTCATTATTTTTACTGATTAGGCTAGTCCAATCTATATGTAAGTTAAAGTCACCTATGATGACAGCTGTGCTCTTATTGCACGCTTCTCTAATTTCCCTCGTGATGCCCTCCCCAACCTCTATTTTACTATTTGGAGGCCTATATACCACTCCTATTAATGTTTTTCGCCCCTCGCTATTTCTTAGCTCCACCCATATAGATTCTGTATTAACTGAGTTAATATCCTTCCTTTCAATTGCATTTATCCCCTCTTTTACCAGCAATGCTACCCCTCCTCCCTTTCTTTTTTGTCGATCCTTCCTAAATACTGAATACCCCTGTATGTTAAGCTCCCAGCCCTGCTCACCCTGCAACCATGTTTCCGTAATCCCAATTAGATCATAATTATTAACCTCTATTTCCACAGCTAATTCATCTACCTTGTTCCTGATGCTTCTCGCATTAAGGTATAAAACCCTCAGGCTTTTTTTATGCTCACATTTTTTATGAATTAGTTTGGCCCTTTGTTTTTTGTTCCTCACCCTTTTACCATTTATTTCTGTCTGCCTTTCACTTTCCTCTATTTCACTACATAGGTTTCTAGCCCCCTGCCATACTAGTTTAAATGCTCCCGAACTGCTTTATCAAAAATTACCCCGAGAACATCAGTTCCATCTTTGCACAGGTGTAGACCGTCCCTTTTATATAGGTCACACCTACCACAAAACTGGTTCCAATGCCTCAAAAATTTAAAACCCTCCCTCTTACACCACTGCTCAAGCCACGTATTTAGCCTAACTATCCTGTTCTCTGTACTCTTACTAGCACGTGGCACTGGTAGTAATCCAGAGATTACTACCTTCGAGGTCCTACTTTTTAGCTTGGCTCCTAACTCCCTAAATTCTACTTGTAGGACCTCTTCCCTTTTTTTAGCTACGTCGTTGGTACCAACATGTATCACGACAACTGGCTGTTCCCCCTCCCCCTCCAGAATGTTCTGCACCCGCGCCGAGACATCCTTGACCCTTGCACCAGGGAGGCAACATACCATCCTGGAGTCTCGGTCGCGACCACAGAAACCCCTATCTATTCCCCTTACAATCGAATCCCCTATTACTATAGCCCTGCCACTCTTTTTCCCTCCCTTCTTTGCAACAGAGGGAGTGCTTATCAGGAAATTGTGAGCACATGCCCTACAACTTTTCATCCATTAAACAGAAAATCATGGGGATTATTCCTCCTGGGAGCACAATTTGATAAAAAATCAGCTTCATAGTGCTTTATCACATCACAACATCTCAAAGTGCTTCACAAATAATGAATAATTTAAAGTGCAGTGACTGTCATTACACTGGGAAATATAGCAGCCATTCTGCAATATCCCACAAATCGTAAACTAATGGCCCAAAAATTCGTGAGGAAGCCTTCGTGCGAGGGTAAGGCTTAAGAACATAAGAACATAAGAAATAGGAGCAGGAGTAGGCCAATCGGCCCCTCGAGCCTGCTCCGCCATTCAATAAGATCATGGCTGATCTGATCCTAACCGCCAATCTACTATCTATCACAGAACCATCTCCTGCATCTAACAGAATTGCACACACGAAATAGGAGCAGAATCAGGCTACACAGTCCCTGGGCCCGCTCCACTACCCACAGGGCCATGAACGATCCGAACCTAGACTCATGTCCAAATTCCTGCCCGCTCCCCGTAACCCTTAATGCCCTTTACTTCTAGGAAACTGTCTATTTCTGTTTTAAATTTAATTAATGTTGTAGCTTCTACAGCTTTTTGTGGCAGCATATTCCATGGACCTACCACCCTCTGAGTGAAGTAGTTCCTCCTCATCTCAGTTTTGAAAGAGCAGCCCCTTATTCTAAGACTATGTCCCCTAGTTCTCGTCTCACCCGTCATCGGGAACATCCTCCCCGCATCCACCCGATCCAACCCCTTCACAATCTTATATGTTTCAATAAGATCGCCTCTCATTCTTCTGAACTCCAATGAGTAGAGTCCCAATCTACCCAACCTCTCCTCATATGACCACCCCCTCATCCCCGGGATTAACCGAGTGAACCTTTTTTGCACTGCCTCGAGAGCAAGGATGTCTTTCCTTAAGTAAGGACACCAAAACTGTATGCAGTATTCCAGGTGCGGTCTCACCAATACCTTGTACAACTGAAGCAATACCTCCCTATTTTTATATTCTATCCCCCTAGCAATGAAAGCCAACATTCCATTTGCCTTCTTAATCACTTGCTGCACCTGCATACTAACCTTTTGAGTTTCGTGCACCAGGACCCCCAGATCCCTTTGCACTTCAGTACTCTCCAGTTTCTTGCCATTAAGATAATAAATTGCTCTAGGATTGGCGTTGGCTTTTTCAGTTCCAGCTCGCACGAACTTGATGTTCTGGACAGCTGCTGTGCTGGGCTTGTGTATCCCACAGGCGTAGTTAATTCGTGCGAGCTCTGGGATCACGTGACTCAGTTAGAGCCAATGGCAGCACACCATCTTCCATTCATAACTTTCACATAAGTGCTGTGAAAGCTATGAATCTATACCCCCCCAAAAGAACAGCTAAACCTCAATTAAATTTTTTTAAAAACCATCACATTAATAAAATAAGTATAGTTAAATAAATTAACCATTTTAAATAAAAAATTAAATTTTTGAAAAAATTTAAAATCTTTTAAAAAGTTATAAAAATAAACTTACCTGTCTTTAAAGTCTCTAAAAAAGATATACCTGTTAAAAAAAATTCAAAATAATACTTAATTCACTACTTACCTTGTTAAAAGTGGGTCTTACTCCTCCTTTTTTTATGTGTAAAATCTTCCATACTTACCTGCGCGTTGAAACCACTAAGTGCACTGCATGCGCGCAGCCTGTAGCGCGCACGCGGTTCAGCTAGGAACCGCCCCCTTTTCCATTCACCAAGTGCCGGTTTTCAGCGCATGCGCGGTGCACGCAGAAAACCGGCAATTGGAGACAGAATACGCGAGAGTACGCAGTGCGTACTCTCGTGTAGCGGCACTAATTTTTGGGCCAATATCCCATGAGCATCAGCTTGGCTAAGTGGTAGTGCTGCCATCGCTAAGTCAATAGGTTATGGATTCAAGCCTCATTTCAGGACTTCACCACATAATGTAAGCTGATATTTCAATGCAGTAGTGAGGGAGTGCTGCATTGGCAATTGGCAATTGGTATCTTCTGGGTGAGATACTAAAAATTGAGCTCTTGTTTAGTTAGAAGTTCTTATGGCACTATACAATAAGTGTAGGGAGTTCTCTTTGTATTTTGGCCAACATCCCTCTCAATCAAAACCAAATTAACTGGCCATTCTTCTCATACTGTCTGTGGGATTTTGCTATTTTCAAATTGGCTGTTGCATTTGCCTACATAATAACTCTGAATGATTACTCCCCCAAGTATTCACAAGAGAAGATATGAATTACCTCCCTTGACTTTGATATCAATGAGATGGAAGTCCTAGACAAACTAAAAGAGCTAAAAACAAATAAATCCCTCACGATAGATGGAATTTATCCCAGAGTGCTAAGAGCAACTAAGGAGGAGATTTGTGAAGCGTTGACAATCAGTATGAGTTAGTCCCTGGTAGGTATCAATAGATTGAAACAGGTTAATGCGGCGCCCATATTTAGAAATGGTGATAAAACAGACACTGGTAACTACAGATCCATTGCTTAATCCCATGTAAAATAATGGAATTGATTATCAGGAGTAAACTTGAGAATTATTGATACAATATAATTTAGTAAACAGCTGTAAACATGGAATGAGAAGGGGAAGATCCTGCCTAACCAGCCTCCTATAAACTTCTTTAAGGAAGTGACAATCCAAGTGGACTGTGAAAAACCCGACAACGGTATATACTTAGACTTCCAGAAAGTTCTGCACGAAAGGTTATTAGTTAAACACAAAGCTGGGGTGCAACTGTGGTATATGGGGATGAAGCAGGTGGATTTAACTGCCCGGCCTCATTTAAATGTGCATTGGCTGACTCCTGCCCAAACACAGCGGCAATAATGAGAAGGCCGGCGAGCAGGAGTGGGACTTCAGATGACAGGAGGCCATCGCGGGGACCCAAGGGAATAGTCCCCAGCGTAAGTTAAATGTTAAGTGGTGGTGCTCCTGAGGTGATCACGGTCAGGGAAGGGAGAGAGAAGCTCAGGGCAAGGGAAGTCCATGGTTTTCTTGTGGGCCTGGAGGTGTACACCTGCTCCACTTGGCCTACAAGGAATCCTGCAAAATATTAAAAATGATACCTTACCTGGGCGTCTTCTGATCATGATGCTGCCTGCTGCCAAGATTCACTGGTGGGCTTTGCATTGACTGTCACTGCCATGGAAATGTATTGCACTTGCATATTGTTAATTGAACACTAGAGGGCCTCCTGACAGGAGAAAGCATATAGCAGCAATTACTTCCAGGGTCTCCTCTTATGCTGTTTGTTATATCTAAATTGGATATTCTAGTGAGTCTGAAATAAAAGCAGCTAGTGCATTACCACGCCAACTTGAGTGTTTAGCAGACATAACAGCTGCAAATGGCAGTTAAGATCATATTGAGGTACGAATCAAATCATTGGATTGCAATATTTAAATATTGATGTGGGCTCCCCCTTCCTGCCTGCAGTAAGCGGCCCTGATGCTGTCAGAAACCCGTTCCTGCTGGCCGGGCGGGCTTAAAATCAAGCCTTTGGATTCAGAAACTCAATGCAACCTGGTCAAATCTGCAGATCAAACCAAGATAGGAGTGAGTGTGCAATCTCAGGCGGAGGCCAGAAATAAGCTGAACAAAATATGCATATGGGTAGAACAATAGTAGACAAATTTGAATGCAGACAAGTGTAAAGTATTGTACAAAAGAAGAAAAAATAACTGACATACATATTCCTTGAATGGTGTTGGGATAGCTATGGATGAAGTTCAAAGAGACTTGAAAATGAACATGTCCAACCAATGCAAGGCAGCAACCAACAAAGCAAATAGAATGTTGAACTTCATAGCCAAAACAATGTGATCAAACTGTACAGTGCTCTGGTCAGACCACACTTTGAGCACTGTGTCCAGTTATGGTCACCAAAATCAAGGAATACATTCAGGCCTGGAAAGGGTGCACAGAAAAGCCATGTGGCTGATTCCGCGTGTCAAGGGTATAACTTATGAGGAAAGACTGGAGAAACTTGGGCTTTCCAGTCTGGAAAGTGGGTGCCTGAGAGGTGATCTCATTGAAGTATATAAGATAGTCAAGGAATGGAAAAGGTAAATTTGTTATATTATTTTAAATTAGATTATGAGAGTAGGACAAGGGGACACAGATTCAAACTAGTAAAGGGTAAATTTAAGACTGATATCAGAGTAATCAACATGTGAAATGGACTTCCAGTTAAAAAATGTAGCCTAGTGATTATGGTATTGGCCTCGCAACCCAGAGATCATGAATTCACATCCCATAATAGCAAAGTGCGAACTTTAATTTGATAATCTTATAATTTGTTGGCTAGTACCAGCAGATGACTGTGAAAGCTGTCAAATTGTTGAAAAAAACTCACTGGTTCATTAATGTCCTTTAGGGAAGGAAACCTGTCACACCTATGTGGTCTGGACTACAGGTAACTCCCGTCCCACAGTATGTACAAGGTATTGGTGAGACCGCACCTGGAATACTGCATACAGTTTTGGTGTCCTTACTTAAGGAAAGACATCCTTGCTCTCGAGGCAGTGCAAAAAAGGTTCATTCGGTTAATCCCGGGGATGAGGGGGTGGTCATATGAGGAGAGGTTGGGTAGATCGGGACTCTACTCATTGGAGTTCAGAAGAATGAGAGGCGATCTTATTGAAACATATAAGATTGTGAAGGGGTTGGATCGGGTGGATGCGGGGAGGATGTTCCCGATGACGGGTGAGACGAGAACTAGGGGGCATAGTCTTAGAATAAGGGGCTGCTCTTTCAAAACTGAGATGAGGAGGAACTACTTCACTCAGAGGGTGGTAGGTCCATGGAATATGCTGCCACAAAAAGCTGTAGAAGCTACAACATTAATTAAATTTAAAACAGAAATAGACAGTTTCCTAGAAGTAAAGGGCATTAAGGGTTACGGGGAGCGGGCAGGAATTTGGACATGAGTCTAGGTTCGGATCAGTCATGGCCCTGTGGGTAGTGGAGCGGGCCCAGGGACTGTGTAGCCTGATTCTGCTCCTATTTCGTGTGTGCAATTCTGTTAGATGCAGGAGATGGTTCTGTGATAGATAGTAGATTGGCGGTTAGGATCAGATCAGCCATGATCTTATTGAATGGCGGAGCAGGCTCGAGGGGCCGATTGGCCTACTCCTGCTCCTATTTCTTATGTTCTTATGTTCTTATGTTCTTATGTGGTTGACTCTCAGGGCAGTTAGGCATGGGTAATAAATACTGCCTTGGGAGAGTTGCCTGTATCCCAAAAACAAATAATAAAATATAGAGTAGTGGAGGCAAAACGTGTGGAATCATTTAAGAAACAATTGAATGCTACAGTGTTTTTTTTCTGGATGGATGGACTAAGGTGGGCTGAATGGCCTTCGTCATCCAATGCGATATATCCTAGGAACCTAAGAGAGATGTGGAAAGAAACTGCCTATATCCTAGAAATGATGGCGTAAACTTTCGTATTCATTGTCTGTGTGTTAATCTGGTAGAGCAGATTGCCCGCCCATAGTAGAACCTGCCCGCTTTCCATTCCATTGAAATCAACAAAATGCAGGCAGATACTATAATAGGCAGATGATCTGTTCCACCAAATTACCGCCTAGGCAGTGAAGATGAAAATTTAGCCATTTATCAGGGCTCTATTGAGTGGAGATGTGTGTTGGAGCACTGGAGAATGGCCAAAAAGAAAGACAGAGCTAATGCAGTTAACTACAGGCCAGTTAACTTAACATAGAGTCATAGGGCTCGATTTTGCCATTGAGGCAGGCTGGGGGCGTGTCAGCCGCTTTTCGTGTTGGCCACCCGACTCCAATTTGATGAGGGAAAAATATGCGATTTTCCCCTAATTGGGCAATTGATTTCCAGCGTGAGGGAACCCCTGGCCCAATTAGTCTTTCCATCCTGAAAGTCGCCTCCGATGACGTCATCAATGCTGCTGGATTTAAGGTCTGCAAGCAGCCTTGCTTCTTCTGCAGACTGCAAACCTTATGCCCTTTGCTGTGATAGATTCCTCCAGCCCATATGTCCAGCAGTAGGCCAAAGTCTGCACCAAGGTTCGATGACGCCGCCCTGCAAGCTCTGGTGGAGGGAGCAAGAGGAAATAAGGAGGGTGCTCTTCCCTTCCTCAGGGAGGAAGAAGCCTCCCCAGCAGACGAAAGCTATGTGGGTGCAAGTGGCCCAGGAGGTCAACTCTTTGTCTATGTGCCGCAGAACCTGGCTGCAGTGCAGGAAGAGGTTTCATGACTTTCTGCGCACTGGAAAAGTGAGTATGACTTTCCCATCACCCTCAATCTGATCCCCATTGCCTCTCCTCACCAGCACTCAGCTTTGACAACCTCTTCCTCCACATCCCACTTGACACTGACATCCCTGCACCCTTACCCATTCCCTCTCTATGGTCACATTCACCTAACTATTCGACTATGCAGCCCTCACACTCCCTATCGCTGTGATGCTATGAAAACAACTTACAACACACAGGGAGGGCCCTTGGTCTTGCCACCTCACTCCAGCTTTGTCTCCTTCTAACCGTCAATGATATGGATTCTCTACACTCACTCCTTCATTCTCACTCAAACTCCACTTGTCTCCCTCATTGCAGGAAAAGAGAGCTCACAATAAGAGGGAAAGAGCGAGGACAGGAGGAGGGCCACCCTCAGTAGCCCAGCTCACCCCCTGGGAGGAGGCGGCCCTGGAGATCGTGGGAGTGGAGGAGGATGCGCAAGTGGGGGACGGACAGACGGGTGCATCAGAGCAAGCTGGTGACTGAATAGTTTATCATCTCTCTCATTGACATTGCATGAGTCACTGATAATGATTCTGATGCTCTAACAGATTGACTTTTGATCATCTGCAATATTCAATGTGCATGTAACCTTGGCCTCACATCTCTAACTCTTTCCTTTACTTCCCCACAGGACCATCGAAAGCCCCCGTCCCCACTATCCAGGAGGAACAGACTGAACCTCCAGACTCCTCAGAGGAAGCTGCAACCTCTGAGGGCGCAGCGTCAGCAGAATTCAGCACACCCAGCACCAGCGCAGAGACTCACACCTCGGTGGGACCTTCGCGAGATAGTGTAGTGTTGTCACCTGGTGTATCACAGCTCACAAGTGAGCATCAGCAGATGGTGGAGACAAGGACAGCAGTGGAGAGTCCTAGTCGGAGGGCGCAGGACTCTGCCAGCTCGGCTCAGCTGCATGTTGACCCACTGCCTCCGGGTCCATCCAGAAGAAGAGCGGTGCTGGAACTCCAGGAAGAGGTGCAGGAGTCTCTGGCAGGTTTTGTCTCCAGGGTCGCTGCGAGTGTGGAGCGAATGTAGGAGTCCATCGCTAACATGAGCAGAGCCTTTGTGGAGGCATTGGCACATGAACGCATCACCACGGAAAGGATGGCAACCTCCGTGGAAAGGATGGCTACCTCCATGGTAAGGCTGGCTACGGTAGAGGAGAGGATGGCTACGTCCATGGAGGAGCTTAGTTGCCAGGGTATGGAAAACATGGTATTTGAACACTGAATTGCAGCAAGGTGCTGTCAAGCCACTTGCTAGCTCTGAAGTGGGGCTGACCCATGAGAGGGATGTTGGTGACAGACAACAAGGAAGTGGGGGCTCCTCTCCAAACGCTCACACGACCATGCCACTGCAAAGTCCTCGGTCAGAGCCCCACCAGAGGCCCCATCCAACTGAGATCGGCGTCTCAACCCCTGCACAGCCGTAGGAGCAGCAGACTGTTGCCGAGCCCTCACAGGTTCGCAACCCCAGAGGACGGCCACCAAAGGTGTCGAGACAGGAGCAGCAAGAAAGTGAGCAAGGGGCTTCCACATCTGCTGAAGCCACAGGGGAAGCACCACGTAGGAGCACGCGTAAGAGGAAGATAATGCACAAGTAGTCACAAGGGTAGTCACTTGGGTGAAATGTTATGTTTAATGTTGAAAAGCCATCAGTTGGTTATTGTCATTAAAAATTCTGATGTCAACTGTTGCAGTTGTGGCGTGTGTCATATCGCTAATGGGACTTCCACATTGAGGGCTTAGGATGACTTGCAATTGTCAGTATGGTGGTCAGAGTGGTAGGAACCACAGGTTCTTGGTCATTGTCGATGCTCTGGTAAGAAGCTGCAAGGCAAAAGTTCTTGATTGGCTAGGCTAAGCAAATCTGGCCAAGATGAGTGCGTGACTTGCATCCCGGGCAGCTATGTGCTCGCATGCTGCTGGCGCTGGTTGGTGCGCCTCTGCAAGCTGGTCATTGTCGCTCTCCTCCTCCTGCTCCTCATCTGAGGAGGATATGTGATGAGCCACTTGTTCCTCAGGCAGCTGCAAGCCATGATGCTGTGCCATGTTGTGAAGTGCACAGCAAACCACGACGATTCTGGAGACCCTGGCTGCTGAGTACTGCAGGGTTCCACCTGATCTATCAGGCATCTGAAGCGCATCTTCAGCAAGCCGATGGTTTGCTCAATTATGGATCTGGTGGAAATGTGGCTCAAGTTGTAGCGCTCCTCAGCTTCATTGGATGGGCTCCTCAACGGCGTCATTAGCCACGTCTTCAGGGGATAGCCCTTGTCTCCAAGTAGCCATCCGTTAAGTTGGTCTGGTGGACTGAAGAGCGGAGGCACACTAGACAGGTGCAGGATGAAGGAGTCATGGCAACTGCCAGGGTACTTGGCACAAACATGCAGAATTTCCTTCTTGTGGTCACACATCAGCTGTACGTTGAGGGAGTGGAAGCCCTTGCGGTTGACAAAAATACCTGGATTGTGATGGGGTGCCTTAAGGGCCACATGTGTGCAGTCAGCGACTGCTTTGACACTTTAGGCGGACCTTCTCTGGGTTTTGTAGCCTGTGAGGGCCCGGCCAAAGACTGCTCCTCCTGCGACTGTGCAGGGGCAGACTCGATCATCGGGATCCGAGAAAGCATGTGTGGCTCTGACTGAGGGGGAGGCATTGGGGGAGAAGTGAGAACACTTTGAGATGAGCCCCCACTTCCATGTCCCCTCTCACCATCATCCCTCTCATGGACCGCACTTCCCTGCTAGCAAGGAGTGCGGCGATGAATGGCCAAGTCTACGTTTATATCCCTCCTAAAGATGAGGTCTATGAGCATCTGCCATCTGTTGTTCACAGCTCGCATGTTCTCAGGTGACTGGTGCATTTGCTGCTCCATGCAGGTGGCCATCCTTTCCATGGAACAGCACATCATCGCCATCGCCTGCGAGATGGTGGTGCTCAAATTGGAGATGGACTCTTCCATTCTCTGCACATTTGCAGACATTGCGGCTGCAAAAGCTGCCAGAGCCTCCTGCAATTGTTGCTGCCCCTCCAAGATCACCCTCTTTCTTGCTGGCCCCCGAGGCTCAGTGTCTGCCTGCAGTTCAGCAGAGCTTGGAGCATCCTGCGTCCTCCGGCAAGGACTCGCCACTGCTGTCCCTGTCAACACCATCTGCTCTTGCTCACTTGTGAATTATGAGACACCAGGTGACAACACTACTCTATCTTGCACAGGACCCACCGAGGTGTGCGTATCTCCGCTGGTGCTGGCTGCGCTTGGATCTGTTTACGGTGCACCCTCAGAGGCTGGAGGCTCCTCTGAGGAGTTGTCTTCCTCCTGTGGCTGGACAGTGGGGGTGGGAGGGGCACTTGATAGACATGTGGGAGAGTAAAGAGATTAATTAGAAGTGTTAGAGCAAGAATGGGTAACGTTACCATTATGCACATGATGACATTTCACTGTTTGCTGACATCAGTCACCATATGAGTGACTGTTGGATGCCATGTGGCTTTATGAGATGTAATTCTGTCACCAGGTTGCTGGGATGTCCCCCTCTCTCTGTCTCCCACCACCAGTAGCTCTGCAACTCAGAGATCTCCACGACCTCCTCCTCTGCTAGAGTCAATTAAGTGAAGACTGGAGGGCCACCTCCGGTTTTCTGCTTCTCCCTATTGTTGTGGGCTCTCTTCTCCTGCAAGGAGGGACAGAAGAGAACTTTGAGTGAGAGTGATGGAATGAGTGTAAGGAATGGATGGGCTACATCTGTAGAGGGTGACTATGAGGGTGTGGTGTGACATTGACAGATGGCCTCCTTCTGTGGTGTTACTTGCTATGATTGCATTAGGATGAGGGTGAGTGTCAGGGGTGGTTAGTCAGATGGGGATGTGAGTATGCATAGACAGAGTGGGATGGGTGGACGTGCAAGGTAGGTTAGTGTGAGGAATGATGTGCAGAATAGGCTTGGGAAGGCAGAGATGGGGTTGTGGTGACAGGCACACCAGGATGTAGTTGAGTGTGGCATTACACTCCCCTTTCCTGACCTCATGAGATCATGGATCCAGGTTCTCCTAACAACATCCCTACTGCTGACCTCCTCTGTGATCTCTAACTATGCCCTTTTTGAGTCTTTGGGTGTACTTTTGCACCTATTACCAGGGAAGAGGACCTCCCTGCATGCTCTTACTGCCTGCACCAGAACATTGAGGGAGGCATCGGTAAATCTTGGTGCGGCCCTCTGCCTTTGTGTCTCCATGACCCACACTTTTATCAGATTTATAACGGTACTCTAAAGAAGTTCCCCTCCAAGTCACACACCATCCTGACTTGGAAATATATCTCCGTTCCTTCATAGTTGCTGGGTCAAAATCCTGGAACTCCCTCCCTAACAGCACTATGGGAGTACCTTCACCACGCGGACTGCAGCGGTTCAAGAAGGTGGCTCATGGGCAATTATGGATGGGCAATAAATGCTGGCCTTGCCAGTGACACCCACATCTCAGGAACAAATCAAAAAATACTCAGACCTCTGGAAATCACCTTGAACACTCCTACATCAACCCTCAAATGAGATTTGTGCAAGGCTGCTTTAACTATCAGCGCTGGAAACGAGTCATCGATGACATCATCAGACCCGCTCCTTTTAATTCGGCCATGAAACATGCATGACTGGTTTAACTGGGGCCATTAAGTAAAAGTCGCACTGAAGAACACGCTGCTCACAACATCGGGTTCCCGACCCGTTGCCCGGCCCGCACGCATGCAACCCGACTCCAAGGTAAAGATTCCGGCCTATGTCACCATTAAAGATGAGATTGGATGAAATAAATGGGAATGAAGAAATATGGGAGCTAGATGGGTAACTGTAATTCGGATTATTTGCTCAACTGGATGATTAATGCTGACACAGACTGCTTAGGCTGAATGGTCTGTTTTCATGTTGTAAAGTTTATGTATTTCTATGCATATATTCATACTATTACCATGACCACCACTAGGCCTTGCTTAGGATAACTCAGCCTTTTTTACCCTTTACACATCATATTGTTAGGTTAGCACTTCTCTTCCTCTTTCCCAGATCAATCAAGCTCTTCACTCTTCTACCCCTGAACCCCTTCCCCAACACAAGTAGGCACCCCTGTCCCTCCCCTCCCTCTCTGTCAGTTCAAGGCTGCATTCTTATCCTTTTGCCCCCAGTTCAACCTTTCTTCTTCTCCCAGTTCAAGCTTCGCACCACTTCCTCCCTAAGAGCACTGTGGGAGTACCTGCACCACACGGAATGAAGCAGTTCAAGGAGGCGGCTCACCACCACCTTCTCAATGGCAACTAGGGATGGGCAATAAATGCCGGTCTTGCAGGCGACACCCACATCCCATGAATAAATAAAAAAATAGATACAAAGAAACTATTTCCTCTGGTCAGGGAATCAAGAATGGGGGGGGGGTGACAAAATCTTAAAATTAGAGCTGGCCTATTTTGGAGGGAAATCAGGAAGCACATTTTCACACAAAGGGTAGTAGAAATCTGGAACTCTCTCCCCCAAAAGTTTGTGGATTCTGGAACAATTGAAGCTTTCAAGACTGAGATGGATAGATTTTTATTGGGTGAGGATATCAAGGGATATGGAGAAAAGGCGGGTAATTGGAGTTGAGGTACAGATCAGCCATGATCTAATTGAATGGTGGAGCAGGCTCGAGGGGCTGAATGCCCTACTCCTGTTCCTATGTTTCTATGTTCCAAACCTGTAAAGGCAAAGAGTTGAAAATAAAAACAGAAAATGCTGGAAATACTCAGCAGGTCAGGCGGCATCGGTGGAGAGAGAAACAGAACTCTGTTTCTCTCTCCACAGATGCTACCTGACCTGCTGAATATTTCCAGTATTTTCTGCTTATATTTCAGATTTCCAGCATCCGCAGTATTTTGCTTTTGTAAGGCAAAGAGTTAGACTGGAAGTGCAGTAGGACATTTTTGTCCTAACTTGGGGAGAAAATCTGAACAAAAGAACAGTTTGCAACAGTGATGGATTTAGAAATTACCAAAAGGGATCTGAGGCAGGAGATTTATTTTCCATGGGGTGGGTGGGGGTTATGTCAGGACATGCCTTTCAAGCCAAAAATAGTTTCTCCTGGAAGGGTTGCATATATTTTAAGTATAAAATTAAATGTATTGGATGGGACTTGAATATAACTTTACAAGGTCCTGCATTGGGAATCTAACCCCACATAGATCATGCTAATTTATGAATATCTTTTACAACATGCATCTAAACTATTCCTATAATGCATTCTGCGTTCACCAAACTGACTCACTATAGCATCTGTCCCTGTACTAGACCCCATGGCAG
The DNA here is from genome assembly GCA_030390025.1 of Squalus acanthias. NCBI lineage: Eukaryota > Metazoa > Chordata > Chondrichthyes > Squaliformes > Squalidae > Squalus > Squalus acanthias. The sequence goes on along the minus strand of CM059426.1, from coordinate 117,707,564 downwards.
GTGAGAAACAGGTGCAGTATTACTTAGGACTGATGTAATCATTTTAAGTAAACAATTTTATTTTTAAATAGCTTCAGGAGGGACAAGGATGAGTCACAATATCATCTAATCTAAGTAGTGATAAAGGGCACTAAAACATTAGGAAAGCAAAGAGAGAGCATGAAAAATTCTTGGCAAGTAATATCAAGAAAAGCCCAAAGATGTTTTATAAATATATTAAGAGTAAGAGGATAACTAAAGAAAGGGTAGGGCCTATTAGAGATCATGAGGGTAATCTGTGTGTGGAGGCGGGAGACGTCGGTAGGGTTCTTAATGAATACTTTGCGTCTGTTTTCACAAAGGAGAGGGGCGAAGCAGACATTGCGATCGGGGGGGAGGAGTGTGAAATATTAGATGAAATAAACATAGTGAGAGAGGAAGTATTAGGGGGTTTAGCAGCTTTAAAAGTGGATAAATCCCCAGGCCCGGATGAAATGTATCCCAGGCTATTAAGCGAAGCAAAAGAAGAAATAGCAGCGGCCCTGACCATCATTTTTCAATTGTCTCTGGCTTCAGGTGTGGTGCCGGAGGACTGGTGGACTGCTAATGTGGTACCCTTGACATACCGAGTAATTACAGGCCAGTCAGCCTAACCTCGGTGGTGGGAAAGTTATTGGAAAGAATTCTGAAGGACAGGATAAATCTTCATTTAGAAAGACACGGATTAATCAAGGATATCAGCACGGATTTGTTAAGGGAAGGTCGTGTCTGATAAACTTGATTGAATTTTTTGAGGAGGTAACAAGGAGGGTAGATGAGGGTAGTGTATTTGATGTAGTGTATATGGACTTTAGCAAGGCTTTTGATAAGGTTCCACATGGCAGACTGGTCACGAAGTTAAAAGCCCATGGGATCCAGGGCAAAGTGTTAAGTTGGATTCAAAACTGGCTCGGAGACAGGAAGCAGAGGGTAATGGTTGATGGGTGTTTTTGTGACTGGAAGGCTGTTTCCAGTGGGGTTCCACAGGGCTCAGTACTAGGTCCCTTGCTTTTTGTGGTATATATCAACGATCTTGACTTGAATATAGGTAGTATGATTAAGAAGTTTGCAGATGATACTAAAATCGGCTGTGTGGTTGATACTGAAGAAGGAAGCTGTAGACTGCAGGAAGATATCAATAAATTGGTCAGGTGGGCAGAACAGTGGCAAATGGAATTCAATCCAGAGAAGTGTGAGGTAATGCATTTGGGGAGGGCTAACAAGGAAAGGGAATACACATTAAATGGTAGGACACTGAGTAGTGTAGAGGAAAAAAGGGACCTTGGAGTGCATGTTCACAGATCCCTGAAGGTAGCAGGCCAAGTAGATAAGGTGGTTAAGAAGGCCATGGCATATAATACAAGAGCAGGGGGGTTATGCTTCAACTGTATAAAACACTAGTTAGGCCCCAGCTAGAGTACTGCATGCAGTTCTGGTCACCACATTACAGCAAAGATGTGATTGCACTAGAGAGGGTACAGAGGAGATTTACAAGGATGTTGCCGGGAGTAGAGAACTATGAGGAAAGACTGGATAGGCTGGGTCTGTTTTCCTTGGAACAGAGGAGGCTGAGGGGAGACCTTATTGAGGTGTATAAAATTATGAGGGGCATAGATAAAGTGGATAGAAAGGACCTATTTCCCTTAGCAGAGGGGTCAAAAACCAGGAGGCACAGATTTAAAGTAATTGGTGGAAGGTTTAGAGGGGATTTGAGGGGAAATTTCTTCACCCAGAGGGTTGTGGGGGTCTGGAACTCACTGCCTGAAAGGGCGGTAGAGGCAGGAACCCTAACCACATTTAAAAAGTACTTGGATGTGCACTTGGGATGCTCTAACCTGCAGGGCTACGGACCAAGAGCTGGGAAGTGGGATTAGGCTGGATAGCTCTTTGTTGACCGGCGTGGACACGATGGGCCGAAATGGCCTCCTTCGTGCTGTAACTTTCTATGATTCTATGATTCTATGAACATCAACCTGTCTTTTCCTGTTTTAGATGCTAATTATTCTCCTGTGCATTTTAATTGTTTGAGGCTATAAATTCTGGGCGGGCGGTGGTGGCGCAGAACTGGAGCAAAACTCCAGCGGAGGCCGCAATTTGGGGCAGGGCCTCGATCTGCCAGGTTTCCGCTCACTTAAAATCAAGTTGAAGAGTTATTCTGTGGGGTCGAGAGGGGGAGCGACGAGAGCTGGTGTCACCAGCATAAATGTGTAAACTGAACCCATACAGGCAGGATGTAGGTGAAGAAGAGGAGGTAGACAAAGGCAGATGCTCGGGGGACCCCAGAGGTGATTTTGTGGGGTGAGAGAAGCTAATGTTAGAGATGTGCTGGCTATGATCAGACAGGCAGAATTGGAACCAGGGAAGGCTGACCTATGAAGCTGGAAAATGAAGGAGAAATGTTGGATGAAGATAGTGTGAAGATAGCCATGTTAAAGGCTTTACAGAGACTGAGGAGGATGAGGTGGAATAGTGCACCATGGTCACAGTCACAGAAACCGTTGGTCGTGACTGGGTTAGGACCATTTTGGTACTGTGAGGGGTGAAAACTTAATTGGAGGGATGCAAACATGGAGTTGCAGGAGATATGTACATAGATCTGGAAGGTAACAACATATTCAAGGACCTTGGAGAGGAAAGGTTGGAAATGGGCTGGTAGTGAGCAAAGTTAGAGGGCTTGAAGATAATTTTTTTGAGGGGGTGATGGTGGTTTTGAAAGTAAGGGGAACAGAGCCTGAAGAGAGAGAATCATTTACAATATCATCCAGCATGATGGATATCGGGTAATCAGAAGTTATGGGGAACTAGGGTCACAGGAGCAGAAGGTAAGTCTGGATGAGATGAGCTTTGAGAGGACATGGTAGAAATGGGAGAGAAGCAAAAGAGAGACGAGGGTTCAGGGCTGCAGTAGGAGCTAGGCGGAAGGTTCATCTAAGTAGGCAGAGGAGAAGCAGCAGAGGTAGATAAAGGGATGGTCTCAATCTTGGTGACTGTTACAAATTTTGCACCAAATATTCTCTCGGGTTCAGTGTCACCGGTTACTCGTGTATGCAGGACCATGTCCTCTAGACATGGAGAGTACCTTTACCATCTAGTATCTATACCAGCATACCAAAGCAAAATACTGCAGATGCTGGAAATCTGAAATAAAAACAGAAAATGACGATGCTCTGACGAAGGGTCCCACCATTCCCAGCATTACATGTACCACATAACAAAAACTCCTGGCTTTTCTTCTTTCCTACAATTGAACTACAAATCCAGTTTAATAACAGATTTGCAGAGCCTTCCTGATCTCCTTACAAAAGGTTTTGGTGTTGAACCAATTTTCGGGCTGTTTTGTTTTAGTTCCGAACTCAAAGCAAAAGAATGTTTCTATCTCAGACTTGGTTGAACCTGGTACTTCAGTTACTGATGTCTAAACTGAGTCAAATTCATGAATGTGTTCATGATCAAGTGGTTTACGATCATGTCTCAATTCATCTCTAGCAGAGATCATTTGATCTACATGAACACTTTGGATTTTGTCACCAATTTCAACCAAATATCTCTTGGTTCCTTCATCCCACTTGTGTGAACTCAATTTGCCAGGGGGACTGAGAACACAAGCACACTCATTTTGTTTGAAACTGCACTCTTTCTGATTGGTGTCATAATAAAGTTTCTAACTCAACTGTTTTGGTTCAACTCTTGAGGCCAAATTCGGTTGAACAAGCCTCAATCATGTTCTCAATCTTCTCTTCATCAAGAGGTCTGCTGGGGTATATCCAGTTGTAGCGTGCGGAGTAGTTCTGTACTTCAGCAAGAAATGTGCCAAATATTGCTTCATGCTGAGTCCCGAACAACCCTGCAACACTTGCTTTTTGAGAGCTTCTATCGCTATTCTGACTGACCTTCCGGCTGCTCCATTTGAAGCTGGATGATATGGTGGAATGAGAGTGTGGTTGATAGCATTCCATTTCATGAACTCTTGGAATAGAGCAGAAAGGAACTGAGGGCCATTGTCAGAAACAAGCTCTTCAGGTAAGCCATGACATGAGAAGATAGACCTCAATTCATCTGTGGTACATTCAGTTGTAGTATTTGAACCCATGTGTTTCACTTCAATCCACTTTGAGTGACTATCTACAAGTACCAGGAAATAATCATTTGCTTTCTCACAGAAGTCTACATGTACTCTCTGAAAAGTTCTACTTGGCCATGACAAGGGTTGTAGTGGAGTTTTGGGTGTTTTTTGCAATTTTGGCAAACGCTGCATTTACTGACAAGTGATTCAAGATCACTGTCCAATCCAGGCCAGTAAACAAAGCTTCTTGCAATTGATTTCATACTGACAATCCCTGGATGTTCAGTATGAAGGTCGTTCAGAATTCTATCTCTCAAAGAAGTAGGTACCACCACTCTGTTTCCCCACTTGATACAACCTTGCTCACAAGAAAATTCAGTACGACGGTTATGGAATGGTTTAAATTTTGTATCCATACACTGATCAGTCCATCCATTCAAGGTGTTTTCATACACTCTTTTCAGTACTGAGTCCTTTTGAGTCTCAGCTACAATCTCAGTTGCATTCACGGGAAATTCTTTGTCAACTGCACCTAGAATGAAAATAGCACCTTCACTCCCAACATATGAGTTCTCATGTGGCAACATGGACAAGGTATCTGCGATTGCATTTTGCTTTGAAGTGCGATATTCAATCGTGTAGTCATATTGTGACAACAACACTGCCCAACGTTGCATTCTTGATGCGGCCATTGCAGGGATGGCAGATTTGGGCCCCAATATTGCTAGGAGCGGTTTGTGATTGGTTATCAGGGTAAACTTTCTGCCGATCAGGAACTGTTGGAATTTCTTGATTCCAAACACTATGGCGAGTGCTTCCTTTTCAATTTGCGCATAATTTCTTTCGCTCTTTGTGAGGGTTTGTGATGCAAATGTGATTGGTTTCTCTTGGCCGTCATCCATTACGTGGCTTATGACAGCTCCCACACCGTAGCTGGAAGCATCATATGCTAACTTAAGTTCATGCTCTGTGTTGCAGTGCACAAGTAGAGCATCGCTAGAGAGACTTCTCTTACAAGCGTCGTAAGCTTCCTGTTGCGCTTTCGTCCACTTCCACTGGACATCCTTTTAGAGGAGCTCGTGCAATAGAGCTAACATGGTCGCTAACTCAGGTAAGAAACGTGTGTAGTACTGGACCATTCCAAGGAAAGATCTTAACTCAGACACGTTCTGTGGCTTTGGAGCATTGATGACAGCATCAACCTTTCCCTTCACTGGTTGCAAGCCATTTGCATCAAATTTCAGACCAAGGTACTGACATTGTGGGCATTCAACCTTTGAAGCACTATATCTAACACTTCTAGATTTTCTTCCTCGCTGCTTGTTGCGATCAGCACATCGTCTTGATTGCATAAGCAATTTGGAACTCCTTGCAACATCTTATCCATCGTAGCCGGGAAGATTTTGGGGGAGGACTTTACACCATACGGCAGCTTGGTGTATGAATACAGTCCCTTGTGTGTGTTGATGGTGAGATACTGTTGACTCTGTTTGTCAACATTCAGCTGAATGGTTCGCAAGCTCGATCATACATGCCGAGGCTTCCAATGAATCCCATAGGCGCAGCATGACTGTCCCGATCCCATTGAACAGTGACTCAGCACGATACCTGTGCACCTGTGAGAATCAATGCCACTGTTGCACACGTGATGGTGAAGCACAGACGATTCTGCATGAGCATTAACAGCAAATCATCGCAAAAATTCACCTTAAACTTGTCCACTCGAAGGTTGAACACTGTGTTCTTCCATGATCCCTATAAATGGCTTTGGGATCCCATCCTTGTCATCAGGATGTAATATATATGGGTAGAACTGAAGTACAGAGACACAATGCGTTGCTAGTCCATGTGCTTGCTTTATTAAGCCAGAGTGAACTGAGCATGCTCATACCAAACCATGTGATAATACATAACAGACATAAAGGTGGAGGGGGAGCTGGATTTAAGAAGGTAGCTGGTAGAAAAGAAGAGATTGCCCTCTTACCTCCTCCCTTCCCACTGTCCAGGGCCCCCAAACACTCCTTCCAGGTGAAACAGCGATTTACTTGTACTTCTTACAATTTAGTATACTGTATTCGCTGCTCATGATGCGGTCTCCTCTACACTGGGGAGACCAAACGCAGATTGGGTGACCGTTTTACGGAACATCTCTGGTCAGTCCGTAAGCATGACCCCGAGCTTCCGGTCGCCTGTGACTTTAATTCTCCGCTCAACTCCCACTCTGAACTCTTGGTCCTTGGCCTCTTACGCTGTTTCAACAAAGCTCAACGTAAGCTCGAGGAACAGCACCTCATCTTTCGATTTGACACTTTACAGCCTTCTGGACTCAACATTGAGTTCAACAATTTCAGACTATAACCTCGTCCCCTATATTTTTTTTCCCTTTTTTTCTCACATGGTAGGTGTTGATGATTCTGCCATCACCATTTACACCTCATCTCGAGTCATCTTTTGTTTCGTAACTTGTCCCATTACCATCTCCTTTTGCCTTGCACCATCATTCCTTTTGTCAGTCAATCTTTCCTGCCTTCCATCCTATCACAGTCCCTCCCTTTGTTCTTTCCTCCCCTCCTCCCTGTCCCACACTTGCTTAAAAATCTCTTTTCTCTAATCTTTTCCAGTTCTGACGAAGAGTCCTCGACCTGAAACGTTAACTCTGTTTCTCTTTCCTCAATGCTGCCTGACCTACTGAGTGTTTCCAGCATTTTCTGTTGTTATTTCAGAAGTGAAAATGGGTTGTCTTTACCCTCCAGGCTGATCCCAGCATAGTGGGTGGCTGTGGCAGAGAAGAGCATGTTGGTAGAGCTTGATGTGGTTGAGACAGATTTCGTGCTGAATAGCTAAATCAGTCTTAATTTTCTGGTGATTAATTTGTCCTTGTAAAATTAATCTTTATATATAGATTTAAAGAAAAAAAAGCAATGATATGAAATGGCAAGATGCAACAAGGTTTCATGTAGCATTGCCAATAAAACACAGGAGATAAACATGTAAGAGCATTTTCTCTCAGATGCAGTAGATCAGTAACTATGTGCTTTGTACTGGTTTGATACTGTGACAAAACTGTATTTTTAAAATTTGTATTACATTTCTGGTTTAGATTCATTAATGTTAGGAGCAGCATTTGAAGGCTTAAAATCCCAGGGTCACACAGGATATTTCTCAAAGGAAAAGCAGCTAGTTTAGAGACAAGACAAGATGACTGCAGTAGGCTTCACGAGGAATGAATTGTTAGGAAAAGCACAATAGGACATTTTAGGTTCAAACTGGGTTAAGCAGTCACAAATGTTCATTGCGAGCATCATATGACATTTTCATAGATTGGCTATCCATTTAATACTGTTAAGGGATAGTTTTGTTTAAATATATCTACAATAAATGTTGAATGATAGGTCTGATCTGACTTTACTGCAGTGGACACAGCAGACAGTCTGGGCGGGATTTTACTTACTGAGATGAGTTGGGGGCGGGACTGCTGCCTTCCGGGTTCTAGTCCCACCCCCAGCGACGTCTGACGAACAGACGCTATTTTCCCCTGATTGGCCTTGTTAAGCCCGCACTGCGGGCTTGCTGGCCAATTAAGGGAAAGCCGGTGTCAGATGACGTCAGTTGATGACGCTTCATCTGCCTGGTTTCTTAAAGGGACATGAACCATCTATTTTTGACAGATGATTTGACAGTGTTTGACAGCATTGAGGTGCTGTCAAACACTGACAATCACTGTACAAAGGTGAGCCCTTGCATACAGGCTCTTCAATGACTCTCTCCTTAGGATAAAACAGATGGCAGCTGCAGGTGAGGGTACAGAAGCGATCTGTCACTTCTCCCAATGAGGTGAGGCCACACAAACACTTCAAAGCTTATCACCTACAGAAAAATCTAAACACATTAAAAATGACTTTCCCAACATTTCCTTATCTCTGATACTCACCAGTGTCCCATTGGATCCTTCACACCACTTCTGCAGCAGTCATCTATACACAAACATTACAACAGACCCACAGCATGCCTCACTTACCCTGGCGGGGCTCCCCGATGTCGCAAAATGGGAAAAAGCCTCTTAACTGCCTGTTAACTACCTGTCAACAAGCAGTTAAGTGGCTATAATCCTCTTCCCGCCACTAGGAGTCGGGTCCCTGCGTAAATCGGGGACCTGACTCCTGGGAAGATTGGTTGGAGGCGGGTTGGGAGCAGGTTCGGCACCCGCTCCCATTCTTTTTGATTTTCCCAGCAGTTCCACCTCCAAACCGCCTCCTCAGGGCTGGTAAAATCCAGCCCTCTGTCTTTCAGCCAGCATAAAAGTTTTATGTTTGAGATTGTGTTCACCAGCTGAGAAGCTCAGTCAGTCTTGAAACCGGTGTGTTTCACAATGCCAGAAACGAGTGAAAGAACTCTAGCAGATATTCCTGCCCTATGGGGAGAATTTTAAACCCCAAACACAGGCTTCTTATAGTTGAGTCATTGATGAAAAACGTCAGCATATATGTCAGAGATATTTTTATTTCTGTCACCAGGCACGAGTTCCCAATCTCGCCATCTCCAATTGACAGGGATGCAGATGTGTCACGTATCTCCATGGTATCCACCTCTGCATCTGTGAGCTGCACAATTTGTGGCGAGCCACCTGCAGTCCTTTCCCGCTCTCTTGCGTTTTGCGTTCTCTTCTCCTACAAGGGGTGAGAAAACAGGCCTGTGAGTGACTGAGGGTCACGCATTCGCCCAATGGATTCAGTGCATTCGGTGAGGGTGACAGATGCATCACATTGCATAAGGTTTGGGGTGAGTGGCAGTGGTGGACGGATAAATGGGGAGGTGAGGAAGTTCATAGAAAGTGAAGGATGGGTGCTGTTGAAACTTAAGTGGGTATGAGGACTGATGTGATGGACTACTCTTGGCAAGAAAGAGTGAGAAGAGGGATGTTGTACACCGCAGGATGTAGGTGACTCAGCAACTGTACTCACTTTTCCTGACCTGGTGAGGTCATTAAACCACTTCCTGCACTGCATCTGACACTGAGGCACAATGCTCCTGCTGCTCACCTCCTCAGCTTCCTCCAACTATGCCTTCATGGTGAGAGCAGCAGGTTTCTTACCCCCATTGCTGGGGAAAATTATCTCCCTCCTGCTCCTGACTGCACCCAGCAGTAAGTCAAGCGAAGGTTCATTAAATTTGGGTGCTGCCCTTGCTTGTCCTGAATCCATATTCACTTACTCTCACTGTCTCCTTCATAAACCTCCTGGCTCCTCCAAATTTCATTTTTGCATTAGCCTTTAAAATAGTGGAGTTGAGATTGCGTCGTGCAGGTGCGCATCACGACCACTGCACAGCTTGGAGACACAAAACCTGGAAGGAAAAGTTTAATTAGGAAATCAAGTTGAATTCGGCCATTCCGACCCGCTAAGTCTTCTTCCAGGTATCGCGCACACAATTCCACCACCCCCAACCTCTCGAACAAAGTCCCGTTCGCCCATCACCCCTGTGCTTGCTGACCTACATTGGCTCCCGGTTAAGCAGCGCCTTGATTTCAAAATTCTCATCCTTGTTTTCAAATCCCTCCATGGCCTCACACCTTCCTATCTCTATAATCTCCTTCAGCCCCACAACCCCCCGAGATATCTGCACTCCTCTAATTCTGCCCTCTTGAGGATCCCTGATTATAATCACTCAACCTTTGGTGGCCATGCCTTCTGCTGCCTAGGCCCTAAACTCTGGAATTCCCTGCCTAAACCTGTCCGCCTCGCTACCTCTCTTTCCTCCTTTAAGACGCTCCTTAAAACCTACCTCTTTAACCAAGCTTTTGGTCACCTGCCCTAATTTATCCTTATGTGGATGGGTGCCAAATTTGTTGACGTAAAATACTCCTGTGCAGCGTCTTGGGATGTTTTACTAGGTTAAAGGCGCTATATAAATACAAGTTGTTGTTGTTGTTTTTGGAACCTGCCTTTGCGTTAATATCGGGGTCCACGTCTCTTAACAGAAAACTGGCAAATAAAGAACAGGAGACTCAGCTGACATTTGTAAATGCTCCATAGTTTTCTGGCCTGTGAAAAGGAGATTTCCTAGCAGTAACCTTTTAGTGTTGTTTTTCACTCACTGCTTAATACTGCCAATTAAGGGCTTGTTAATGGATCCATGTGTCTTCTGTTGAGTGCTATAAAGTCTCCAGTGGTGCTCAATGATCCCAACCTGAGTTGGAACGATGGTATTTCTGGGAAAAGTAAGCATTCCAGCTGGAATATGCATTATCCAGCATTACTGCAGAAGACAGAGGGCAAAAGGTTGCATTTCAGACTCATAATTAGCTGGACCAGCTATTTGGGGGCAACATGTATGGGCCAAGGAGTATTTTCAAATGCCTAACACAGGAATAATGTGTCGCAGGCTGAGACTGTCCAGGAACTGTGCTCAATGACCAGCTAAAGGGAGTTAGCAGTCAGCACTGCCCTCGCAGTAAAGGACAAAACTAACCTCAGTTTTTAATTAGTTCTGAGCGAGAGGAGGAGGGGAATTGTGTACACGATACCGGGAAGAAAACTTAGCGGGTCAGAATGACCGATTTCAACTTGATTACCTAATTAAATTTTTCCTTCCAGGTTTCGTGTCTCCAAGCTGCACAACGCAATCTCAACTCGTCTATTTTAAAGGCCACTGCAGCTTCGAGACCACAACGTAGGTCTATAACAGGTGAATGATGCTCTATTTTGCCATGATAAACAAGTGTAACAACTCTGGGATCGTGCAGCAATCTGAAATGCAGCAGGACTTCTACCAACCATTGACTTCAGGGTTGTGGGGGATTCCATATTCGGGGGATAGACAGCCTTTTTGTAGCTGTGTCCAGGAGCTCCAATTGAGGTGCTGCCTCCATGGTGTCAGGATAAGGGACATAATAGCAAAGGTGGAAAGGTGTGGGTAACCAACTAGGGGAACACTTCAGCAGTCAAGGACATTCAGCCTCGGATCTGCGGGTAAGCGTTCTCCAAGGCAACCTTAGAAACACACGACAACGCAAAATCATCGAGCAGAAACTGATAGCCAAGTTCCGCACTCATGAAGACGGTCTCAATCGGGATCTTGGGTTTATGTCACGATACATGACGTGATCCGGACTCGAGTCGTCGTTAGCTTGTTCACAGATGTGATTCCCAGTAAAAAAGTAAAAATTTTCCCAGTAAAAAAGTAAAAAAATGTTAAAGCTTTTCGTTTTACATACAGACGGCAGCTTTTGACACGTTAGAACCCCTGCGACTACACCTCATTGTCTCAGTTGTATCTTGCTATGTCTTTGATGTGGTACCTTCCTGGCTGACTTAATTAACTTTATCACACCTCGGCAGATAGTCAGGATGATTTAATTTATTGGTCTGCAATTGTAAAGTACACATGCTTTGTTTTCCATCTATATATGCGTTGGAGATTCTGTATCTAATTTACTTCACCTGAGGAAGGAGCAAATCGATAGCTCCGAAAGCTTGTGATTTCAAATAAAACTGTTGGACTATAACCTGGTGTTGTGCGACCTCTCAATTATAACCATTAATGCAGGGGAGACATTTTACAGAGGAGTTAAGTTCTAGATTAAAGTGTAAAATCTAGAGGGTAAGTACTCCCACTGCCAAGCACCAAACAACGTATGCAAGAACAGATTAAAGATGTCATTGCCTGCTAGCAAGATGATGTAAGAGGGATACATTGAATGTATCTGCCATATCCTGATCATTTGTAATAACTGCGCCAATTTATCCTTTAATGGGCCCACCTGTTCTTTGAGGTTAACATAGTTGTAAAATGTTTTTGTGTCCCTCTTACTGTCCTCTGTAATTCATCTCTTTACTACTCTGTTTTTTCTCATACAGACCTGCCCATTAATGTCGACATGTTGGGGACCATTCTAATTTTGTTGACATAAGTGGATGGAAAAGAGAAACCCCTGGAATTGAAGAAATCGACGTGACCCGTCATGTAATGTTTCAGTATTTGGTATTCTTCCCATCAGGGGACCATAAAGAAACACAGCTACTAAGTTTTAATTAATAACCTTTTCATAAAAATCAAATTTCCATATAACATATTTGTACATACTCGCTGGAAACTGCAGCCGGCGCAGAGGCAGAGGGACCACTTTCGATAGCAGTTGGAAATCACAAAACTGGGAAAGTGCAACTGGGCATCTGAGAGCATGGGGCTGCACCTGGGACGTGGTTAGAAAATCATTTTGATAACGTGCAGCTTGCAAAGCAATTTTTTTTTAATGCTCTTTGTGGCAGACATCCTCGCTTGTCGGCAGCCGCACTACGCACTTGTCATGCCCGTTCCGTGAGGGAAAGTGGACTGGCAGCATTTAAAAGAGGCCTAGGAGTTAAAATACCCTGGGCCTGAAATTTAAGCCAGCGAGCATGATTTCCAATCAATCCTGGAGGAGATCGATTACCTCACTGTACCTGAGTTATGGTCCCATTGGAGATATTTTTCTTTAGCCCAGGCAGGGTCTCTGGGTGGGCCTAATGGAGCAGTTGTGTACCCTTCCTCTTCCTGCAACCAGATTAGAGGTGGGTGCCACTGATGTGCTCTTATAAACATCAAGCACCCACCCAGAACATGCTAATTACCCCATTCCCATGATTTGGGATGGGGTCAGCATACATGGCTACATAACTGGATTCCCACTCCACCTTCTGGTGGGAGAACCAGGATGACAGAACTTTGGCCCTCTTTACATTTTCAAATGGAGCACATTTTACATAGAATCATAGAATAGTACAGCACAGGAGGAGGCCATTCAGCCCATTGAGTCTGCGCCGGCTCTTTCGAAGAGCAATCCAGTTAGTCCCACTCTCTTGCTCTTTCCCCATATGCCTGCAATTTTTTCTCCTTCAATGATTTATCCAATTCCCTTTTGAAGGCTACTGTTGAATCTATATCCACCACCCTATCAGGCAGTTCATTCCAAATCCTAACCACTCGTTGTAGAAAAGCTTTTTTCCTCATGTCGCCTCTGTGTTTTTTTGCCAATCACCTTATACCTGTTTCCTCTGGTTAACAACCCTTCAGCCATTGGAAACAGGGAAGGGGAAGACACAGAAGAGGAAGGCACCGCAGAGGAGGAAGCAGAAGGAAGGATGCAACCCAGACAGCCCCTTTCTGGCTGTGATATCTGGGATGGAATCATCTGCCTGTGGTACCAGTGACCACAACCCTAATTCCCCTATCCACATTTGTCCCTCACCTTACCTTCCCTCTGTTACTGACCATCACATAGAAACATAGAAACATAGAAACATAGAATCTAGGAGCAGGAGTAGGCCATTCGGCCCGTCGAGCCTGCTCCGCCATTCAATACGATCATGGCTGATCATCCAAATCCAGTACCCTGTCCCTGCTTTAATCCCCACAGCATCCTCTTGGCCACAATGCTGAAATAAAAGCCACCACAAAGCAAACCTTCCAATCCAACTTTATACATCTATCCATCCAATATGACATCAAGAAATCAACTCATCACCCTTATGCATTCCCTTAGTGACTGTCTTGTGTGTGCCTTTGCCTATCCTACTGATGTCATGCAGTGCTACCCCAGTGGCTGCAGCATGGCTGGTGGAAGGCTGCTGATTTTCAGTGGAGAACACTGCAAATGGCCTTGCAGGTTGACCTTGAGGAGCTGGTGGCTGGGAGTGTCAAATCAATCTTCTTCTGTTCTTGTTCTTCTTCACTCTCCTTTCCCTCTTCTTGGTCACCCACTGGCTGGGCAGGCTGCATTTCTTGGGTGTGTGAAATGAGGAAGGCACAAGGGTGGAGTTGTAGTGATGGGTGGGCGGAAAAGCAAGAGGTGCATGCCAGAAGGAGGATAACATACGAGGATACCAGCATCTTATATCCTTTCAGCCCCGCCACTGGCCAAGGGCTCAGCCATGCCCCTGCCAGGAATGGCCTGCACCGTCTCCTCCCCTCCAAGAGGGTGAGGTGAGGCTAGGAATGGGAGTTGTGCCTCGTGATTGGTACAGATTGTTGGTAGGTGAGTGATTGGGGGGGGGGGAGGGTGGTCATGCATTGAGCAGTGTGTGAGGCTAGTGGTGCAGTTGGTAGGAGACGGCTTTTGAAGATGCATTCACTGACCTTGACCAGTGATCTGAGGTCATGAAGCTTCTTTGGGCACTGGAGCCAGATGGTGGGGGTGACACTGCTGGCAGTGACAGGCTCTGTGATATGGTTCCATATCTTTCTTTCTGGAAGGCCTCCTGGCCTCTTTGGTAGAGGACATGTCTTGCAATGTTGACCCCCTGCACAAAGCTGGAGTGCTGCGTGTGAGACCCTGGGTGCAGAGGACTCAAAGAATCTGCAAAGGGATATAGACAGGCTAAGTGAGTGGGCAAACATTTGGCAGATGGAGTATAATGTGGGAATGTGTGAGGTTATCCACTTTGGCAGGAAAAATAAAAAAGCAAATTATTATTTAAATGGAGAGAGATTACAAAATGCTACAGTTCAGAGAGACCTGGGGGTCCTTGTGCATGAAACACAAAATGTTAGCATGCAGGTACAGCAAGTAATCAAAAAGGCAAATGGAATGTTGGCCTTTATTGCAAGGGGGTTGGAGTATAAAAGCAGGGAAGTCCTGCTACAACTGTACAGGGTATTGGTGAGACCACACCTTGAGTACTGCGTACAGTTTTGGTCTCCTTATTTAAGGAAGGATATACTTGCATTGGAGACAGCTCAGAGACGATTCATTAGGTTAATTCCAGAGATGAGGGGTTTGACTTATGAAGAAAGGTTTAGCAGGCTGGGTCGATACTCATTGGAATTTAGGAGAATGAGAGGTGATCTTATCAAAACATATAAGATACTGAGGGGGCTCGACAAGGTAGATGCAGAGAGGATGTTTCCCTTCATGGGGAAATCTAGAACTCGGGGGCACAGTCTCAGAATAAATTGTCGCCCTTTTAGAACTGAGATGAGGAGGAATTTCTTCTCTCAGAGGGTTGTAAATCTGTGGAATTCTCTGCCCCAGAGAGCCATAGAGGCTGGGTCATTAAATAAATTTAAGGTGGAGATAGACAGATTTTTGCAAGATAAGGGAGTGAAGGGTTATGGGGAGCAGGCAGGGAAGTGGCTTTGAGCCCAGGATCAGCCATGATCTTATTGAATGGCGGAGCAGGCTCGAGGGGCCAAGTGGCCTATTCCTGCTCCTATTTCTTATGTTCTTATGTTCTATTCTTTCATAGTTTGCTCCCTGTCCTACTCCCATGTACTTCCTTAGGGATTTAGCTGCTCCTTTTGCCATCCCTGTGCTACTTTTCTAACCATGATGCGGAGATGCCGGTGTTGGACTGGGGTGGACAAAAGTGAGAAGTCGCACAATACCAGGTTATAGTCCAACAGTTTTATTTGAAATCACAAGCTTTCGGAGCTGCTGCTCCTTCACCTGACGAAGGGGCAGCCGCTCCGAAAGCTTGTGATTTCAAATAAAACTGTTGGACTATAACCTGGTGTTGTGCAACTTCTTTCTTTTCTAACAGCAAACCTCAATTCCCTGCTTTGAACTTTAAATCGGAACATTTGAACGGCAGTAGGCAATTCAGCCCCTTGAGCCTGTTCCACCATTCAACTGATCTGTATCTTAACTTCATTTACCCGCCTTGGTTTTATATCCCTTAATAACCTTGTCTAACAAAAATCTATCAATCTCAGTTTTGAGATTTCCAATTAACCTAGCCTCAACAGTTTTTTGGGGAAGTGAGTTCCAGATCTCCACTACCCTTTGTGTGAAGAAATGTTATCTGACATCATCCCTGAATGGCTGAGCTCTAATTTTAAAGTTATGCCCCATTGTTCTGGACTCCCCGACCAGAGGAAATAGTTTCTCTCTACCCTATCAAATCCTTTCATCATCTTAAACACCTTAGTTATATCACTCCTTAATCTTCTGTACTTGAGGGAATACAAGTCTAGACTATGCAACCTGTCCTCATAATTTAACTCTTTACATTCTGGTGAATCTGTGCTAAAATCCAAGAGAACATAAATTAAAAATAGAATACTGAGCAGTAGAGTCTTATACTGTCCCTATTCCATTCTAGGTGCACGTACCTTAAGGTTTACCATATTAAAAGTTGTTTTTTTTTTAAATGGTTATCTTTCTGGCACTTTTCAGGCTTTAAGATGTGTACAAGATAATTCATAAACAATAACATTTACAGTACACTCATTCTATCAAATGATATTTCTTATGAAAAATATATTGTGGCTCACAAATAATTTCTCTGCCTTTCTTCCACCCTTTGCTAAACTTACCTAGCATTCATGAGAACATCCTTTCTTTCCTTCCCCTCAACTTACTCTTGCTTCTCTGTCTAACTTTCTGAAGGTCCACCAAATCCTTTATTCGCTCACTTGATATACCTAATATGTTAACTCCCATCCTAATCCTGAGATAAGTATTGTATTCCCCTCTGTTTAATTTCCTCTCTGTGTAATGATGTATCTGCTTCCTGTGCATGCTTCCCTTGTGTATACTTGTGAGTACAATGCTATCAAGGCTCCCACTACTGAAAATCTCTCTGTTTGAAAATTACAATAGCTTCTCTGTATTGTCTCATTATAGAGATTAGGTTTGGTTGTTTTCCATTATTCTGCCAATTTGTGCACCTATTTAATAGATTTTCTCAGAGCATGTTTTATCCTTGTTAAATAGAATAACCCATACCTTCTATCAGACTTACCAACCAGAAACTAATAAAATTTTATTTTTCCAATTAGCAATTCCTTCTCCTCGACTGCCTACTCTGTAGCATGATATTGGGCCAATTATTTCACTGCTTGAAGCTTTCTACTTAACCCTCTGCCCCTTCAAACCTCCGGCCCCCTTAACAACACATGCTTAAAGACAGCAGCCTGAAACTTCCATGGGCCATGACGAGGTGGTGGAAGTGCAGTGGGGTGGGACTTCCATCAGCCACATTAGCATCTTCATGACTCCATCCCAAATCCTGGCGACTGGATCATTTTAATATTCAGAGAGAAGGCCCCATGCCTGTAGAGATGCAATAGAGGGACCTGTTCAGCTCTGCCGCCATAAACAGAGCAACATAAGGTCACTTTGGGAGAGCTTGAAGCTTTTATTGGGCTGGAAACTAATTCTATAAAAATTCTATAAGACCCTGCAGGGAGAAAAGGGACAGTCTTTTAAAACTATCTTTTTTTTCAGCATTCTTGGGCCTTATTCTTGGGGCCTTTTGGGGCCTGCTCTCAGCAAGCATAGGTCCTGTTGGGCATATCAGGTGGCAAGCTGGATGGAAGGTAGCCCAGGAACTTCACCTAAAACACGGTCATAATGGTGGCAGGCCTCAAAACCAACTTCCTCTCCCACATTGCTGCTTGTGGGGATTCTTGCATAGGAAGGAAGTCTGGCAGAGCTGAGTTCCACTTCACTATACAGCCTTCTCTGCCATCCGTCACACCACTGAAATTTCTCCCCTATGTGCTTTGCATAATAATATTTGAGGTAAAAATTCACCTCCAGAGAAATCTAAAGAGAGATGTTTGTTGTAATTCTTGCATTCATCTATTATTAATACCAAAATGTTTATCCAGTGATGCGTTTTTGTTTATTCTCTGTAGTATTGGTAACCTTACAATTTTATAGTATGCAAGGCTTTTTAGACTATTCTTCTTGTAGATTGGTTATTGTTTCTCTTTCTTGGTATCAATATTTAAGATGCAATTGATGCCAGGTCTTTCTTTTCATTTCACCAATCTTCCTTCGCTGTCACTTTGGGATGTTCTACATTGTGTCTATAAAGGCCTCTTGTTTATTCTTTTGTCCTGGAAAAATATCCTCATCTTACCAATAGAAAAGCTTTCAGACTTGGCTGTGTAGAATCTCTAGCCTTGCAGCCTATATTGTGTGCTCCGGGTCTGCTTCCTGTAAGATTGTATTTATCTTGTCATGTTTTCATTTAAGAGTCCTGGTAAGATGCCAGCCGCATATGGATCCTCACGCCTCAGGTACCCCATTCTTTGACTGCTTTCAAAATGTCCTGCTATCTTTTGAAAGTTATATCGAAAGGAGCTGCAAAGGCTTTTTTATCTCTTATTCTTAGTCTTGGGGAGGGGCAGGGCTACATGTGCTGATCACAGTGTCAAAACGTGGAGTCAAACTAACCAGCTCCGTCAGCGGAGATTTTACACAGGATCCTTCTGTCTCAACCACTTGGAACTTCCACTTCTGTCAGCAATATTTTTGTGTTTCTTTCACAATCTTTTAGTTGACAGTTTTTCAATAATTGTTTTAGTTTTGTTACACACCCTGAATAGTTTTGACAGTACCTGCATTGTTAGAGATTGACAGTGATTGATTGATTTAGATCAGGTTCAAGTAGAATTTTGCCCTCACCTATCCAGGCATGTCCATGACATTGCTGGAAGAACTGTGCATTCCTAAATTTAAGCTTCAGCAGCAGTTCCTAAAATTGGCAAGTCATCATAATAAATATGCACTATGTTAATTTGTTACAATCAAACACGCTCAGAGTACCAAAGTCATTCCATGATGTAACAGTGCAAAAATAGGTTGGTTACATAGCAATCAGCAGCACAGATGGAGACTGATTTTCCTCTTGCGCTTGGGTGTAAGTAATCATCTGGGGAAAATTGGGCGGGGGAGGGGGGGAGGTGTGCATGCCCTAAATGGAGCTTGCACACTATTCTGTCCATTAATGTAAATGGATGGGAAATTATGGGGGCTTTGTCATGAGCATGTAGTCCTCCCTGGCTGATTTACCTCTGTACAATCCGACCAGGTGATCTCTGCTGAGCAGTGGGTGGGTTTGGTGGGGGGGACGAGGGGTGGTGGCAGTGGTAGTAATCTGGGTTAGGAGACTCCTGCACATTAACACTGGCCAGTTCTCTGTGACAATTCCCTGATCTCCACTCAAGTGAGAAATTGAGGAATAGATCTGGAAGCAGATTTGCAATTACAGGACTATATATAGGGGAGTCTATATTTAAGAGCAATGGGAAAACTCTTCCTCCACTGTATATTGAATTGCATCTATGGCTCCTTTAAGAAGCTGTCTTTAATCTGATGATCATACTACAGCTTGGGGTCTTTTGCAATGCTGGTTTCTGTCACCTGGTTGTGCAGTGCAATTGCATTCTGAATGAGGTGCAAACTTTGAGTTCAACACTTTCTGCTGACTCCAAGGGATGCCAACTCTGCCCCAAATGTGGAGATGGGACATTGGCATGTTTGAGGTGGGTGTATCTTGTCTGTAACGGTGCAACAGCAGCAACCACCCTAATAGAGGTGGGGTTTCAAACCAGCAGAGGAGGCCTGATAAAGGCCTAACAGAAAAAGAGCTGCTCTTCAGCTTCGAAAAGAGCTATTAGTCTCCCTTTGCAAGATAATTGATCCCTTCCAGGATCAATTATCATTTCAGGGGCTTTTAGAAGGTCCACAACATGTGTCGGTCATGGTCAATGGTAGCACTCTCCTTAAGGACTTTAAAGACTGGAAATAATGGGGGTGAAATTCGATAAGGCTCGAAAATGGGTATGGGCACTGCGATATGATATATGCCTGTGCCCGTTCAGAAAGCGCAGGCAGCATGTCAATTTGGAGCTGCCTGCTAACTATCATGATTGTAGCGCACAACCCTGCAACTAACGCGCTGCTGACAGGCTGTGCACTCAACAGGAGGCCCAAGATCGCATCGCTGGAGTGTGGATGGCTTTACTTAAAGCTAGCCTGCTCCTTCTCAAAGCAGTCTTTAGCTTTTAAAGCTGAACTGCCTTCTACAAAAAAAAATTAAAAATCCTCCAGCACGAGACAGTCTGCAGCTCTGAAAGCTGAACTGTCGCCTGCAAAAAAAAAAAAATCCTTTAGAACTAGACATTCTCCAGCTCTTAAAGTTGAACTGCCTTTTGTACATTAAAAAAATGCTAAAAGTGCTTCAGCACTAACACAAATGACTCAATAGGCTAGGGAAAGGACACCCAGAGTCTCTGACGCAGCACTCCAGCTTTGTGCAGGGGGTCAACACTGGAAGACAGGTCCTCTACCTACAGGGGTCCAGGAGGCCCTCCAGAAAGAACAATGTGGGACCAGATCACTGAGGCCATCACTGCCAGCCGTGTCGCCCCCAGGACCTGGTTCCAGTGCCCAAAGAAGTTTCATGACCTCAGACAAGTGGCCATGGTCAGTGAATGTATCTTCAAAAGCTGTCTCCTACCAACTGCACCATTAGCCTCACACACAGAACATAAGAACATAAGAAATAGGAGCAGGATTAGACCATTTGACCTTTCAAGCCTGCTCCGCCATTCAATAAGATCATGGTTGATCTTCTACCTCATCTCCACTTTCCTGCACTATCCCCATATCGCTTGATTCCCTTAATATTCAAAAAATCTATCGATCTCTGTCTTGAATATACTCAATGACTGAGCCTCCACAGCCCTCTGGATTAGAGAATTCCAGAGATTCACCACCCTCTGAGTGAAGA
The DNA here is from genome assembly GCA_030390025.1 of Squalus acanthias. Classification (NCBI taxonomy): domain Eukaryota; kingdom Metazoa; phylum Chordata; class Chondrichthyes; order Squaliformes; family Squalidae; genus Squalus; species Squalus acanthias. The sequence continues at coordinate 117,686,981 of CM059426.1, read as the reverse complement.
AATTTCTCCTCATCTCAGTCCTAAATGGCCGACCCCTTATTCTGAGACTGTGACCCCTGGTTCTAGACTCCCCAACCAGGGGAAACATCCTCCCTGCATCTACCCTGTCAAGCCCTGTAAGAATTTTGTATGTTTCAATGAGATCACCTCTCATTTTTCTCAACTCTAGAGAATATAGACCTAGTCTACTCAATCTGCAGCAAATGTTGGCTGCTCGAGGAACTTCGTCTCAGAGTTGATGAGCTGGAGTCCGAGCTTCAGACACTGTGACACATTAGGGAGGGGGAGCGTTACCTGGACACTAAGTTCCAGGAGGCAGTCACACCCACTAGAGTTATTACTTCCAATTTGGCCCATGGTCAGGGACAGGAGGGTGTGACTACAAGCGAGGAGGTATTGGGATCCAGGAGGTAGTGATGGAGGAGCCTCAGCCTTGTCCAACAGGTACGAGATTATTGCTCCCTGTGTGGACGAGGGCAGGGAATGCAGGGAGGATGAGCAATCTGACCACAGCACCGTGGTACAGGGAGCCATTCAAGTGGGGGGAGTAAAAAGAAATGTTGTAGTGATAGGGGACAGTATAGTTAGGGGGATAGATACTGTTCTCTGCAGCCGAGAGCGTGAGTCCCGAAGGCTGTGTTGCCTGCCCGGTGCCAGGGTTAAGGACAGCTCCTCTGGGCTGGAGAAAAACTTGGAGTGGGAGGGGGAAGATCCAGTTGTCATGGTCCACGTAGGTACCAATGACATAGGTAGGACAAAGAAAAAGGTTCTGCTGAGAGAGTATGAGCAGCTAAGGGCTAAATTAAAAAGCAGAACCACAAAGGTAATAATCTCTCGATTACTACCTGAGCCACGAGCGAATTTGCATAGGGTAAATAAGATCAGAGAAATGAACAAGTGGCTCAAAGACAGGTGTGAGAGAAATGGGTTTCGATTTGTGGGGCACTGGCACCAGTACTGGGATAAGAGGGAGCTGTTCCGTTTGAACGGGCTTCACTTGAACCATGCTGGGGCTAGAGTCCTGGCGAATCGAATAACTAGGGCTGTAGAGAGGGCTTTAAACTAAATATTGGGGGGGAGGGTCCAGGTGAGCGGGAATTTAAAAAGTCAATGAGAAATGAGAAAGCAATAGAGCAGGATAGAGATGGGGGAAATAATAACCAGAGTGTGACAGGAAGGGAAAGAGGGGGAAAAATTTGGTTTGTTTGCGCCTCCCGTTAGCGCCCTAAGAGGGCGCTAATGGGGCGCAAAGCAACTAGCGCCCAGGCGCGGCGATGTTTGCGCCGCTCCCGAAATTGACTAGAGTTTTTGTGGTGGCGCAAAAGTTTACCGCCCCGATCTCCTGCGCCCGCAGATCGTGACGTCAGTCGAGCATGCAATGCCCTGGTGGCGCCCCGGACCGGATATTGAGTGGCACCCCCTGCCTTTCCACCTGGCACAAACAACGACAGGGAGACTGAAACGTCTCCCAGTCGATGAGGGGCTGGGGGGGTGCTATTTTAAGGTGCCCTTTTCCTGGCTTTTTCTGTGGTAGACATTTTTGCAGCACTCATTCTGACAGAGAGAGAGATTCTGAGAGAGAGATAGAGAGACTTCTGCATAGAGTCAACGTTGTGTGAAGTAGTTTTGGCTGCTGAGCATCACTTTGCAGGTACTTTTGGATTTGACCTTCATTACTTCGATTGCCAAGAGACTATGGGGGCTGCACAGATTCGGGACATCACCTGCGCCTGCAGAATCAGAGGCAACCGAGACGCAGAGAGAGAGTGGCAATCATGGCCAGACGGAGGAGGGCCAACAGACCTCTGCACAGGAGACCTTACCCTCCCAGGGTATTCCGGGAACAATTCACCTACATTCATTTGTCTGAGGAGCAGTGTTTGCGCAGGCTGCGCTTCAGCAAGGAGGTGATCACTGAGCTCTGCCACGTGCTGCAGCCAGATCTGCAGCCTCAACTGAGGACCAGGACATCTCTGTTGGTGGCAGTGAAGGTCACAGTGGCTCTGACTTTTTCTGCCACCAGCTCCTTTCAAGCAGCTACTGGGGACATCGCCAATATCTCCCAGTTCGCGGTCCATTGTTGTATCCGTCAGGTCACAAATGCCCTCTATAAAAGGAGACGCCAGTACATCTCTTTCCCGATGACCCAGGCCAAACAGCATGAACGCGCGTTGGGCTTTGCGAGGATAGCGGGCTTCCCCATGGCGCAGGGCACCATTGACTGCATGCATGTGGCATTGCGGGCACCGCATGAGAATGCAGACGTTTTCCGAAACCGCAAGGGGTTCCACTCCTTAAATGTGATCTGTGACCACAGACGGCTGATACTCGCTGTCAATGCCCACTATCCTGGCAGCAGCCACGATGCTTTCATCCTGCGCCAGACTGGTGTGCCAGAACTTTTCCAGGCACCGCATCAGCCAAGTGGTTGGCTCCTCAGGGACAAGGGTTATCCACTCTGCACCTGGCTGATGACACTGCTCTGTAACCACAACACCCCTGCTGAGCTGCGGTACAATGAGAGCCATCTCGCCATCAGGAACATCATTGAGCAGACGATCAGCATGCTCAAGCAACGGTTCCGCTGTCTGGACCACTCAGGAGGAGCCCTGCAGTACTCGCCTGAGCGAGTCTCCCTCTTCATAGTTGTGTGCTGCATTCTTCATAACCTGGCAATCCTCAGAACCCAGTCAATGCCACCAGGCCTTGGAGCACCACCAGAGGCAGAGGAAGAGGAGGAGGAAGAGGAGGAGGATGATCAGCAGCAGCACCAAGGCGGGAGGGGGGCCCACAATGTTGAAACTGCAAGGGCCGTCCATCTACGACTGATAATAAGCCGCTTCTAGGCCCCCACTGAGGAAATGGCTTCTGGCATGGATAACAACATGAATGAAACCAACCCGCAACCCCAAAGCCGGCCAAGGCAGCAATGATTCCAAAGGCCAAACCTGTACATTTTGAACACAAAAACTTTTTTATTTTACAAACTCTGTGTGTGTCATTTCTTCATGACAAACTAATAGAAACAAACACAAAAAGTCATTGATTAACATAACTGGTTCTCACAACCTGGAGATAATGTCCAAAACACTAAACAAAAGTTTGAACACGAACCTCGGCCTTTAATAAAAAAATTCCCAACATTTCATCACACCTCCTACTTTTTGCCCTTCGAGGGTGATCTCCTTCCCTTGCGCACTTCCCCCCTTCCCACCCTACTGCTCCTCCATAATGGGGCCCCAGTGGTTGCAGCAAGGCTGGTGGAAGGCTGCTGATTGGCAGTACCTGAGACTACAGATGCCCTTGAAGGACGGCCTCGACCTGCTCTGGGCCTGGAGGGCCCGGCTGCAGACTGCACCAACTCTACATGGGCGGCAGCAGTCTGGGCTACAGGCGGTGGCAAGTGCAATGGGGAAGTGACAGTGGTGGCAGCAGCAATGCTGTCATCTCGAGAGAGGACAGCAAATCCCTGCTCGACCAACACACTGGCACTCCCACGGGGCAGCACCTCAGCATCTGGAGCAATCTGATGAAGCACAGATTGCTGGCCTGCTGCAGCGCGGTGAGAGCCCCAGGGAAATGTGTCCGAACCAGCAACAATGGCAGCAGTCAGTGCTTGCGTGGCCTCAATCTGAGTCTGCATGAGACCAGTCTGAGATTGGATCACGGCAGCCAGTGACTGAATTGCAGCACTAAGCATTTGCGTGGTATCCGCCTGTGCTGCAGCGTAGTGCTCCACACTCCTTGCCAGTGCATCAATGCTTTCGGGCACCCTTCCCACTGAACCCATGAGCTGAGTGTGCATGTCCACCGCCTGGGTGTTCATTTCAGCAATGAGCCGCTCCTCCTCTGCGTCCAGTGCAGCAGGACTCGCTGGCCTACTCTCCCTCCAGGGAGAAGGCCCCCGAGCTTCCCTAGCCACATCGTGTTGCTGCAGCCCGCTGGGTCCCGGAGCTTCACCCTCATCAGACCCTTCCTCCCTGCTCCCCTCCAGGGAAGGCGTGTTCCCAGTGTGGGCATGGGCTTCCTCGGGAGAGGGTGGCGCTGATGCTCCAGCTTCCTCTTCCTCTTCGCCTGCGGCTTCGCTCCCACTGGCAGCTTGAAGGCCCGTCTCCTCAGCTGGTGAATCACCATCTGAAAGCAGGGAGGTGCAAGAGTGGCTTTAGCGTGAGGACAGGGGGGCAGTAAGGGAGGAAGGAGTGGAGCGATTTAGTAAGTTGGATTGAAAGTGTCAAAGGCTGGTGTTGTGAGGGACAAGTGGAATGAGAGAGGAGAGAAAGCTGATGACCTTACCATTGCTGTCCTGAATGGGGTTGACCTCTCCAGGGGCGATGGGACCGATCACCTGGCTTGCCACAATCCTGTGGACGCGCGCCTCAAGATCGCTGAGGGGTTGCGGCTGAGGCCGCCCTCCACCCGTCCGTTGCTGCTGTCTCCTGTTATGAGATAGCTTGGCTTGCAAGAAAAAGTAAATATACAGCCATGGTCCTGCCTGATGTGCCTCCCATAATTGAATAGCCCTTAATGTATGCAGCCATGGTCTTGCCTGATGTGCCTCCCATAGTTGAATAGCCCTTACTCCATGCAAGGTGTGGAATGTGCGTGTGTGTTTCATGAGAGGGCCATAGGTTTTGGATGAGTGTTGGGCATTGTGGTTTTAAGACCCTCTGGCCATAGAGTGAGGTTGAGATGGAGGGATGGAGAGGTATTGAAAAAAAGCCACTCACCCTGACGACCCGAGTGAGGTCGTTGAACTTTTTTCGACATTGCGTATGGGTCCTGGTCACCATGCTCCTGGAGGAGACGTGCTGAGCCACCTCCCTCCACACTCTTCTGTAGTCGCGCGGCAAATGCCTCCTGCCACTCTCAGGGTAGAGTACAGATCTTCTGCATTCCACCGCGCCAAGCAGAGCCTCCAAGGCCCGCTCGCTGAAGCGCTGAGCTCGTTCTCTCACCCTCTCCATAGTCCTTAGCTGGAAAATGTAGGCACAGGTCTCTCCAGGCTGAGATTCAAGGCTCCAATGAGCAGGGTGTGGCTGGAGAGCAAGATCGACCCTCCCCTTTATGAACTGGCTGGCGCCAGTGTGTCTGTGTTCCATCGCTAACTGACATCACCTGCGCTGCGCCCGCGCTCTGTTTTAGCGCCTTGCTCCTCGACCTTTGCACCTTAAGACAGGTGTGCAGCGCCTGATTTAGTGCTCCAATCAGCTCCAGAGGCGATAAAAGCCAAGTTTGCAGTCGGAGGCGATAATCAGTGCCAGGCGCTAAACTTTGCGCCTGGCCGATAATTGCACCCCAAACGGGGCGATACCGAATTTCTCCCCCAGAAAGTTTAAAAATAAGACTGCAACAGAAAATGGGGCCAAAACAAGGAGAAATAGTAAAAACACAATGGCCCAGAAATTCGACGCTTGTCGGGTGAGTACGCGTTGTGTACTCACCCGTAAGGCCACTTGAAGTGCCGGTTTCCTGCATGCACTGCGCATGTGCGGGAAACCGGAACTTCCGGTCTCGTGAAGGGAGGGGTTCAAAGGTGAACCGCGTGCGCGGGAGAGGCTGCGCGCACACAGCGAACTTCGGGTTTTTTTCAGGTTTCTCCGGGAAGGTAAGTATGAAGAAGCTGCGCTTTTAAAAAGGAGGCGCAAGGCCTGTTTTTAACAAGGTAAGTGGTTAATTAATTACAATTTAAAAAAAATTTCAACTGGTTTATCTATTTTAGGTACTTTAAAGAAAGGTAAGTTTATTTTTAGCACCGTTAAAAAGTATTTTAATTTTTTCAAAAATTTAAATTTTTGTTTAAAGTAGTTAATTTATTTAACTTATAGTTATTTTAAAAATGTGATGTTTTTTAAAAAATTTATTTGAAGTTTAGGTGTTGTTTTGGGGCCGATTTCAATTCATCGATTTGACAGGTCTTCCTGTCAAATCTATGAATGAAAATGCCCTGCTAGGATTGGCTCTCCATGGCCCACGTGATCCCAGGGGATGCTTCGAACTAACTGCGCCCCTGGGATACACAAGCACTGCGCGCCGGCAGCTGGAGGAGGCCCAGGACCCGAAGTTCTCGTGGGCCCAAAACACAACGGCAGGCGCGGTAGGTAAGTACGCGTGCGATGCTTGCACCCGCAGGAAGCCGGAAAACCGAATTTCTGGCCCAACGTTAAAAGATCTATATCTGAATGCACGCAGCATTTGTAACAAGATAGATGAATTGATGGCACAAATAGATACAAATGGGTTTGATCTGATCGCCATTACAGAGACATGGTTGCAAGGTGACCTGGGCTGGGAACTGAATATTCCAGGGTATTTGACAATTCGGAAGGATAGACAGAAAGGAAAGGGAGGTGGGCTGGCTTTGTTGGTGAAGGATGGGATCAGCGCAGTGGTGAGAAGTGATATTGGTTCAGGAGATCAAGATATAGAATCGGTTTGGGTGGAGATAAAAAATAATAAGGGGAAAAAGGCTCTGGTGGGCGTAGTCTACAGGCTCCCGAACAGTAGCAATACTGTTGGACAGAGTATAAAGCAACAAATAATGGAGGCCTGTAAAAAGGTACAGTAATAATCATGGGTGATTTTAATCTCCATATTGATTGGACAAATCAAATTGGTAGCCTTGAGGAGGTGTTCATAGAGTGTATCCGGGATGGTTTCCGAGAACAGTGTGTAATGGAACCAACCAGGGAGCAGGCTATCTTGGATCTGGTACTGTGTAATGAGACAGAATTAATAAATGATCTCATAGTAAAGGATCCTCTAGGAAAGAGTGATCATAGCATTGTTGAATTTCAAATTCAGTTGGAGGGTGAGAAAGTTGTATCTCAAACCAGTGTCCTGATCTTAAACAAAGGCAATTACAATGGCATGAGGGCAGAACTGGCTAAAGTGGACTGGAAAAATAAATTTAAGGGTAAGACAGTTGAAATGCAGTGGCAGACATTTAAGGAGATATTTCATAATTCTCAACAAAAATATATTCCAGTGAGAAATGGCGTGGCGGCCATTTTACAGGCTGTTTGTGTCCGTTTTGAAACCTGACAGCATTCTGCTGAAATAAAGCTGTTTGTACGAAACTTTGTGTCTCCTTCTTATTTTATAAAATTGCGATAATTTTGCGAATTCTACAAGGGAGGTGGGGTAGCATTGCTGGTTAAAGAGGGGATTAACACAATTGAAAGGAAGGATATTAGCTCTGATGATGCGGAATCTGTATGGGTAGAACTGAGAAATAACAAGGGGCAGAAAACGTTAGTGGGAGTGGTATATAGACCTCCAAACAGTAATACAGAGGTTGGGGACAGCATTAAAAGGGAAATTAGAGAAGCATGCAGTAAGGGCACAGCAGTCATCATGGGTGAATTTAATTTACATATAGATTGGGCTAACCAAATTAGTAAAAATTCTGTGGAGGAGGAATTCCTAGAATGTTTACGGGATTGTTCCAGAAAACCATCCCGTAAACATTCTAGGAATTCCTCCTCCACTTAAGGAAGTGGCCCTAGAAATAGTAGATGCATTGCTGATCATCTTCCAACATTCGATGGAATCTGGAACTGTACCCATGGATTGGAGGGTAGCTAATGTTACCCCACTATTCAAAAAGGGTGGTAGAGAGAAAGCGGGGAATTACAGACTGGTAAGCCTGACATCAGTAGTGGGGAAAATGCTAGAGTCCATTATAAAGTATGTAATAGCTGAGCACTTGAAAAACAGTGACAGGATCGGACAAAGTCAACATGGATTTACAAAAGGTAAATCGTGCTTGACTAATCTACTGGAATTTTTTGAGGATGTAACTGGGAAAATAGATAAGGGAGAACCAGTAGATGTGGTGTATTTGGACTTTCAAAAGGCTTTTGATAAGGTCCCGCATAAGAGATTAGCGTGTAAAGTTAAGGCACATGGGATTGGGGGCAAGGTATTGACCTGGATAGAGAACTGGTTGGCGGACAGAAAGCAGAGAGTAGGAATTAATGGGTCTTTTTCCGAGTGGCAGGCAGTGACTAGTGGGGTACCGCAGGGTTCGGTCCTTGGACCCCAGCTATTCACAATATACATTAATGATCTGGATAAGGGAACTAAATGTAATATCTCCAAGTTTGCAGATGACACAAAGCTGGGTGGGCGTGTGTGCTCCGAGGAGGATACTAAGAAACTCCAGGATGATTTGGACAGGTTGGGTGAGTGGGCAGAAGCGTGGCAGATGCAATATAACGTGGATAAATGCGAGGTTATCCACTTTGGTGTCAAAAACAGAAAGGCAGACTATTATCTGAATGGCAATAGATTGGGAGAAGGGGAAGTGCAACGAGACCTGGGTGTCCTTGTGCACCAGTCGCTGAAGGTAAGCATGCAGGTGCAGCAGGTGGTGAAGAAGGCAAATGGTATGTTGGCCTTCATAGCGAAAGGATTTGTGTATAGGAACAGGGATGTCCTGCTGCAGTTGTACAGGGCCTTGGTGAGACCACACCTTGAGTACTGTGTGCAGTTTTGGTCGCCTTATCTGAGGAAGGATGTTCTTGCCATGGAAGGAGTTCAGCGAAGATTCACAAGGCTGATACCTGGGATGGCACGAATGACATATGAGGAGAGATTGGGTCGATTGGGCTTATACTCGCTGGAGTATAGAAACATATAAAATTCTGACAGGTCTGGACAAACTAGATGCAGGAAGAATGTTCCCAATGGTCGGAGAGTCCAGAACCAGGGGTCATAATCTAAGGATAAGGGGTAAGCCATTTAGGACAGAAATGAGGAAGAATTTCTTCACCCTGAGAGTGGTGAACCTGTGGAATTCTCTACCACAGAAGGTAGTTGAGGCCAAGTCATTAAATATATTCAAGAATGAGTTAGATATATTTCTTAAAGCTAAAGGTATCAAGGGATATGGGGAGAAGGCAGTTACACAGTGCTGAGTTTGGATGATCAGCCATGATCTCATCGAATGGCGGAGCAGGCTCGAGGGTCGAATGGCCTACTCCTGCTCCTATCTTCTATGTTTCTATGTTTATGTTTACCCCATTAGTCACAGCCTGCCATCCTGAAAAAGACTTGTTTATCCCTACTCTTTGTTTTCTGTCTGTTAACCAATTCTCAATCCATGCTAGTATATGACCCCCAATTCCATGTGCCCTAATTTTGTTCACCAAACTCTTGTGTGGGACCTTATCGAAGGCCTTCTGAACATCCAAATATACCACATCTACCGGTTCCCCTTTGTCTACTCCACTAGTTACATCCTCAAAGAACTCCAATAGGTTTGTTAAACAGGATTTCCCTTTCATAAATCCATGTTGACTCTGCCCAAACTTACTATTAGTTTCTAAGTGCCCAGTTATTGCATCCTTTATAATAGATTCCTGCATTTTCCCAACTACTGATGTGAGGCTAACAGGTCTGTAGTTCCCCGTTTTCTCTTTCCCTCCTTTCTTAAATAGCGGGGTTACATTTGCTATCCTCCAATCTGCAGGAACCGTTCCAGAATCTATAGAATTTTGGAAGATGACAACCAATGCGTCCACTATCCCAATGGTCACCTCTTTCAAAACCCTTGGATGTAGGTCATCCGGTCCTTGGGATTTATCGAGTTTTAGTCCCATTAATTTTGCTTTTATGAAAGGGAAATCATGTTTAACAAATTTGCTGGAGTTCTTTGAGGATGTAACGGGCAGGGAGGACAAAGGTGAGCCAGTGGATGGGGTGTATTTGGATTTCCAGAAGGCATTCGATAAAGTGCCACATAAATGGTTACTGCATAAGATAAGAGCTCACGGAGTTGGGGGTAATATAGTAGCATGGATAGAGAATTGGCTAACTAACAGAAAGCAGAGAGTCGGGATAAATGGGTCGTTTTCCGGTTGGCAAATGGTAACTAGTGGGGTGCCACAGGGATCGGTGCTGTGGCCTCAACTATTTACAATCTACATTAATGACTTGGATGAAGGGACCGAGTGTAATGTAGCCAAGTTTGCGGATGATACAAAGATGGGTGGGAAAACAAGTTGTGCAGAGGACTCAAAGAATCTGCAAAGGGATGCAGATAGGCTAAGTGGGTGGGCAAACATTTGGCAGATGGAGTATAATGTGGAAAAGAGCGAGGTTATCCTCTTTGGCAGGAAAAATAAAAAAGCAAATTATTATTTAAATGGAGAGAGATTACAAAATGCTACAGTTCAGAGAGACCTGGGGGTCCTTGTGCATGAAACACAAAAGGTTAGCATGCAGGTACAGCAAGTAATCAAAAAGGCAAATGGAATGTTTGCCTTTATTTCAAGGGGTTGGAGTATAAAAGCAGGGAAGTCCTGCTACAACTGTACAGGGTATTGGTGAGACCACACCTTGAGTACTGCGTACAGTTTTGGTCTCCTTATTTAAGGAAGGATATACTTGCATTGGAGACAATTCAGAGACAATTCACTAGGTTAATTCCAGAGATGAGGGGGTTGACTTATGAGGAAAGGTTGAGCAGGTTGGGCCTATACTCATTGGAATTTAGGACAATGAGAGGTGATCTTATTGAAACATATAAGATACTGAGGGGGCTCGAAAAGGTAGATGCAGAGAGGATGTTTCCCCTCGTGGGGAAATCTAGAACTCGGGGGTATAGTTTCAGAATAAAGGGTCGCCCTTTTAGAACTGAGATGAGGAGGAATTTCTTCTCTCAGAGGGTCTTAAATCTGTGGAATTCTCTGCCCCAGAGAGTTATGGAGGCCGGGTCATTAAATAAATTTAAGGTGGAGATAGCCAGATTTTTGCAAGATAAGGGAGTGAAGGGATATGGGGAGTGGGCAGGGAAGTGGCTTTGAGCCCAAGATCAGCCATGATCTTATTGAATGGCGGAGCAGGCTCGAGGGGCCAAGTGGCCTATTCCTGTTCCTATTTCTTATGTTCTTATGTTCTTATTAATCTCTCCTCGTAGGACAATCCCCCCATCCCAGGAACCAGTCTGATGAATCTTCATTGCACTCCCTCTTTGGCAAGTATATCCTTCCTTGGGTAAGGAGACCAAAACTGTACACAATACTCCAGTTGTGGTCTCACCAGGGCCCGATATAATTGCAGTAAGACGTCCTTACTCTTATACTTAAATCCTTTTGTAATAAAGGCCAACATACCATTTGCTTTCTTAATTGCTTGCTGTCCCTGCATGTTAACTTTCAGTGATTCATGCACAAGGACACCCAGGTCCCTCTGAACACCAACATTTCCCATTCTCTCACCATTTAAAAAATACTCTGCTTTTCTCTTTTTCCTACCAAAGTGGATAACTTCACATTTCTCCACAGCTCAATGCACAACCACCACCCCCGACCCGTCACTCACCTACCTACAATCTCTAGCAAACACGAGGTACACCTCAGATTCCTAGCTTCACCTCATGCCCTTGGAGGAGCATGGCTGAGTCCTTGGCTAGTGGTGGGGCTGAAAGAATACAAAATACTGGTATCTTCATATGTTATCCTCCGTCTCACATCCCACTTCCCCCTCATCCCACAATCTCTTCTGATGTACAAGCTGCACATGGTGTAAGCATGCACCTTTTGCTTTACCCCCTCAGCTCACTACAACTCTTCCCTTGTGCCTTCCTCATTTCAGACACCCAAGAAGTCCAGCTTGCCCAGTCAGTGGGTGACCAAGAAGAGGGATAGGAGGGTGAAGAAGAAGAAACACCGTCACTCGGTTTCACACTCCCAGCCACCAGCACCTTGAGGTCATCCTGCAGGCCATCTGCCGTGTCCACACAGAAAGTCAGCAGCCTTCCACCAGCCATGCTGCAGCCACTGGGGTAGCACTACATGACATCACTAGGCTAGGCAAAGGCACACGCAAGACACAAGGGTGATTAGTTGATTTTTTGACGTATTATTGGATGCATATATGGATAAAGTTGGATTGGAAAGTTTGCTTTGTGGTGGCTTTTATTTCAGCATTGTGGCCAAGAGGGCGCTGTGAAGGTCAGTAACAGAGGGAAGGTAAGGTGTGGGACTAATGTTGAAAGGGGAATTGGGGTTGTGTTCACTGGTACCGCAGGCAGATGATTTGATCCCCGAAAACCCGGCAGGAAAGGGGCTGTCTGGGTTGCCTCCTTCCTTCCGCTTCCTCCTCTTCTGCTTCTTCCTCCATCTGTGAGCATTTTGACCCCTTTTCTACCTTTGCTTCATTTACATATGTTGTTGCAGCCCAAGGAGACTGCAACTAGAATCCCCAGGACTGGGAGCAAGTGACGGTCTCAGAGGCCTTCCTTTAACAGCCAAGCCTTGCAAACGTCCAGCAGCACTCACTGCACTCCCTGCACACTTTAACAACTTTTTAAATGTATTGCACCAAGCCACTACTCCAATAAAGCAAAAATCTAAACTTACCTGAAAGATGTGTGTGTCCCTTTAAGATGTGCTGGCAGCATCTCTGTTGTTCTGCTGCACGAACGTTCTTCCGTGCGTGATTTGGAGAGCGTGGTATCAAGAACAGCGACGTCCAAAATCACAGATCGCCACAGTCTGTACCATTCAAATGTGGGCAGTGAGCGCCGGCAACGGCAGTGCTGCCGATGTGCCCAAAATGGCAGCCAGTGCATTCCACGGCGGACGTGGGCGGAAGCGAGGCGGCCGCCATGTTTTCAGCAAAATTGGCCTTAACGGCCGGTGCTACACCTCAAAATTTCGCGGCCAACATCTTTTACACCACAATACTGATTTACCAGGATTTGTAAAAAACGTTATAATCAGATTAATCTTGTAAAAATAAATAAATAATGGATTTCCCTCTTGGAATTCCAATGTTCAAATGCTTTGAGGATGATGTTGATAAGGGCAGAGAGAAGAGAAGGAAGTCCTAAGAATCTGGTATCATGCATATAGGCATCACCTAAAATGTAGGTTAATGCCCTTGCACCGAGCAAAAAAAGTTTAATTTTAAGAGCCTCTTTGCCTGGCTTTGAGGTTACAGTTATGGCTGCAGCATTTGGCAGATTTCACTCGTAAACTCTTTTGTGAAGTGAAGACATCTCATTCATTGGTACTCGTTGAAGTTGAGGCAAGTGAATTGCTCCCTGAAGACCCTCGGCAGATATGACCTCTGCTGAGGGCCCTTCCACTCCCTTTGTTCCTCCTGTTTTGTCTTCTGCTCTGCGTGGCCTCTCTTCATTCTCCCAGTCATGTTCAATGTTCAAACCAAGGAGGTCAGGTGTTCCTGGATTTCCGACTGCTTCTCCGGGACTCACACCATGAGACATAGGGTGTCCTATGAAACTAGTATTGGCCTTGCACCAGGAACCCTACTCCCAACCCCAACCCCCCGCCAGAACAAAGGGGCTGAGGGCCTGGCAATAAGCCAAAGAGAACGCAAAAGTGAAGGGGGGGAAAAAATTGGGTATCGCCCATTTTGGGGCGCTAATATCAGCCGGGCCCAAAGTTTAGTGCCCGGTGCTAATTATCACCTCCAAATACCTAGCCTCTGACCTGCTCTTGTTGCCACAGTATTTATTTGGCTGGTCCAGTTAAATTTCTGGTCAATGGTGAACCCCAGGATGTTGATGGTAGGGGATTCGACGATGGTAATGCCATTGAATGTTAAGGGGAGATGGTTAGACTCTCGCTTGTTGGAGATAGTCATTGCCTGGCACTTCTGTGGCGCAAATGTTACCTGCCACTTATCAGCCCAAGCCTGAACGTCGTCCAGGTCTTGTTGCATGTGGGCATGGATTGCTTCATTATCTGAGGAGTTGTGAATGGCACTGAACACTGTGCAGTCATCAACAAACAGCCCCATTTCTGACCTTATGTTGGAGGGAAGGTCATTGATGAAGCAGCTGAAGATGGTTGGGCCTAGGACGCTGCCCTGAGGAACTTCTGCAGTGATGTCCTGGGGCTGTGATGATTGACCTTCAATCACCACAACCATCTTCTTTTGTGCTAGGTATGATTCCAGCCAGTGGAGCATTTTCCCCTTGATTCCCATTGACTTCAGTTTTACTAGGGCTCCTTGATGCCACACTCGGTCAAATGCTGCCTTGATGTCAAGGGCAGTCACTCTCACCTCACCTCTGGAATTCAGCTACTTTGTCCATGTTTGGACCAAGGCTGTAATGAGGTCGGGAGCCGAGTGGTCCTGGCAGAACCCAAACTGGGCATCAGTGAGCAGGTTATTGGTGAGTAAGTGCCGCTTGATAGCACTGTCGATGACACCTTCCATCACTCAGCTGATCTTGGCAAACGCTGCATCTTTTAATTCTCAGTCTAACTCACCCTCAGTGCTTTGCAAATGTAAAAGCATGAAACGCGGAGCTGCAGTGCCAGTGGCCTTCATTATAATATATTTAAATGAGGTGGCCAGATCTTGGGAAGAGCCGAAAAGCAAAAGGGAATTCTGGAGGGATCGATTTTGTGCGGAAAACCAGTGTAAAAGCTTCTGCTCTATTCTGTTACTTGCCTTGATAATACGTTGAAAGTACATCGGAAACAACATGGAAATTCTAGGACAGTTGTGTCATGTAGAATTAACGGAGGTGAAATTCGCCTTGGATGGTACCGCAAAAGGGCAATTGTAAATTGGGAACCCATTTTACACTTCTGCGTGACTTTCTTTTCCAACGTGTTAATTCATAGAGGATTGTCTTCATTTATGCACTAATGAATTCAGCTGTTCACATAGTCATTATTACTGAGTTCAAATGCTTCTGTAAATTGATCATTGTCATATTCAGTAATGAAATAGTTCTCCATCATTCCGATCATTTCCTGCCTCCAAACTTGGGCACTATCAAACACTGATTCCAGTTATCTACTGAAAAAAATACCTGATCAATATTTTTTTTATTCGCTTATGGGATGTGGGCGTCACTGTCAAGGCCAGCATTTATTGCCCATCCCTAGTTGCCCTTGAGAAGGAAGTGGTGAGCCACCTTCTTGAACCGCTGCAGTCCGTGTGGTGAAGGTACTCCCACACTGCTGTTAAGTAGGGAGTTCCAGGATTTTGACCCAGCGACGATAAAGGATCGGCGATATACTTCTAAGTCAGAATGGTGCGTGACTTGGAGGGGAACTTGGAGGTGGTGGTGTTCCCATGCGCCTGCTGCCCTTGTCCTTCTAGGTGGTAGAGGTCGCGGGTTTGGGAGGTGCTGCCGAAGAAGCCTTGGCGAGTTGCTGCAGTGCATCTCGTAGATGGTACACACTGCAGCCACGGTGCGCCGGTGGTGGAGGGAGTGAATGTTTAAGGTGGTGGATGGGGTGCCAATCAAACGGGCTGCTTTGTTCTGGATGGTGTCAAGCTTCTTGAGTGTTGTTGGAGCTGCACTCATCCAGGCAAGTGGAGAGTATTCCATCGCACTCCTTACTTGTGCCTTGTAGATGGTGGAAAGGCTTTGGGGAGTCAGGGGGTGAGCCGCAGAATACCCAGCTTCTGACCTGCTCTTGTTGCCACAGTATTTATGTGGCTGGTCCAGTTAAGCTTCTGGTTAATGGTGAGCCCCCAGGATGTTGATGGTGGGGGATTCGGCGATGGGAATGCCATTGAATGTCAAAGGGAGGTGATTAGACTTGTATTGTACTTTTATTTCCATTCCCATTTCCATTTAAAAGTAGAGATCATTCTTGTAAGCGTTTATTTTATTGAACTGATAATGATTTATGTTATAAACTGCGCATAGACTTTGATAAATTCAGTGACAGTAAAGTTCTTGACATTGCCGTCCATTCATCTATCAGTAAACCAGTGAACAAGGCAGCTGAGGATGGCAGGAAAACAAAGGGTGTGTCAGGGCCCTGAGAACAGCAGTGAAACAAAGGAAACATCGATAAATCCGCAGGGATTGAGGGAAACAGGTTGGTACGGAGCAAAAGCAGAAAAAAATCCAGACCCAGAAAGCCGTTCTCATAATCTTTTGAGATCCATCAGCCAATGAAAAAAGGCAACTGGAAAGCTTATGAGAAAACAAAGTGCCAATAATATAAGTAGCATGTTAGACCTGACATACTGAAATGTCATCCCCGAGACCACATTAGCAAAGTTCCTTCAGATCACAGCCATACTATGCAGTAAATCAGCAGAAGTTTACATGGCCTGGATTTATTAGCCCCCGCCCTCCCAAAAATAAGTACAAAAGTGACTAATATGAGTGGAAACTGACTGGGGATCATGCTCTACTGAGTATCTACCCGAGCAGCTGTCTACTGGGTTTTCCACCCCTTATTAAATAGAGTGCCGCCGAGACCCATATGTAACTACAGGCATAAAATTCTGCATCTCAATGCGAGCTACACTGGCAGTTGATGCCATGTTGCATTTATAATGAGGCAGTCAACTGTATCAACTCTTTTTGATCGAATGGCTTTTTGGAGATAAGGGTTACCCTCTCCAAACCTAGCTAGTGACCCTGGTCAATATTCCTCACAGTGATGCTGAGGAGAGTTGCAACAAGGTCCATCTGACCACCAGAATATTAAAAGAGCACATCTCTAGAGAGCTCTAAGTATGATTCCACTGTTTGGACAGGTCTGGTGGTGCTGTACAATATGCTCCAACATGAGCATCAAGAACAGTTATCGCTTGCTGCAATCCATAAAATTACACACTAGTCCAGCTGCTGCAGGAGGAGGAACCTCCTCAGGAAATGGAGGAAGTGGATATTGATAAGCAGGTGAATGAGGACAATCCAAAGGCTGATCCAGCACCTGGACCAAGACATGCCAGAAGTGCTCTGATAGGACACATGTTCTCATGAAGAGAAACAAAGATATTTTTGGAGACAACTACCTCCCTACAATGTCGCAATCTCTATTAACAATTTTGTGGAACTTCCCAGTAACAGATCCCGCATCATCATCATCCTTTCCACAACATTTATTATTGCCAAGAGATTAAAAGTTGAATAGTGTCACCAATTTTGTTACATCAGCTGGATGGAGAACACAGAAACAGAAAAGAAAATGCTGTATTTCTACATTGAGCTCCCTTGAATCTTCCAGAGTTCAATACCATCACCGTAGCCCAACTGAGGGCATATATTGGGCCAAAAATTCGGCACTTGCCGGGTGAGTACGCACTGTGTACTCACCCGTAAGGCCTCCTGAAGTGTCGGTTTCCTGCATGCACTGCGCATGCGCGGAAAACCGGAACTTCCGGTCTCGTGAAGGGAGGGGTTGAGAGGTGAACCGCGTGTGCGGGAGAGGCTGCGCGCACGCAGCGAACTTAGGTTTTTTTTCAGGTTTCTCCGGGAAGGTAAGTATGGAAGAAGCTGCGCTTTTAAAAAGGAGGCGCAAGACCCGTTTTTAACATGGTAAGTGGTTAATTAATTACAATTTAAAAAATTTTTCAACAGGTTTATCTTTTTTAGATACTTTAAAGAAAGGTAAGTTTATTTTTAGCACTGTTAAAAAGTATTTTAATTTTTTCAAAAATTTACATTTTTGTTTAAAGTAGTTAATTTATTTAACTTATAGTTATTTTAAAAATGTGATTTTTTTTAATATTTATTTGAAGTTTAGGTGTTGTTTTGGGGACGATTTCAATTCATAGATTTGACAGGTCTTCCTGTCAAATCTATGAATGAAAGATGGTCTGCTGCCATTGGTTCTCCATGGCCCACATGATCCCAGGGGACGCATCGCACTAACTACGCCCCTGGGATACACAAGTACTGTGCGCCGGCAGCTGCAGGAGGCCCAGGAGCTGAAGTCCCCGTGGGCCCAGAGGTCAACGGCAGGCGCGGTAGGTAGGTGCGCACGCGATCAATGCACCCGCGGGAAGCCAGGGAGCCTAATTTCTGGGCCATTGTCTGCTGAAGCCTCAGAAGTCAGCAATGTTTCAACTGCAAACATGCCCTTCAATCTCTCCATCTCCAATTCCTGGCACCAGACATCCTGTGATGCTAAATGCCTCCTCCACATAAGGTGGGGGGGGGTGGCGGCGGGGAAATTTTAACCTAAAAAATGGGTGGGTTGGGAGCGTGTGGGTAATTAAAGTGTTAAAAATCGGAATCCGACCTGAACCCGCCTCCAAACCCCCCCACTTCTGTTTTACCGGAGGCGGGATGGGAGGTTGGAGCGGTCGGGCAGCCAACCCACTGACAGGAGGCGGGCCGTCTATTTAAATATTATAATGAGGCTGGAGCCTCTTAAACCTCCATTTTGTGTTAAACTGTAGCTGGTCGGGTTTTGCACTCCTCGTAAAACTCGCCAGCTACAGCAAGGCGAGGACTGCTGGATCCAGGAGGTAAGTGCCTTTACACCTGCCTCCTGGATCCAGGGTTTCTGCCTAACATAAGAGACACCACCCCACCCCCGCAAAGTCATCTGATCTACCGCCCGGCCTCCGATCCCCCCCACCCCAGGCCACCAATCCCCCCTGCCCCCAGGCCTACGATCCCTCCACCAGGCCTCCCCCATCATACATCCGATCCCCCACCCTGCTCCGACCCTCCCCGTGCTGCTCCTCTGGCCCCGACCCTCTTCGGAGCTCCACCCCCCCATCCTCCTCCAGCCCCTGACTCTATTTGACACCCCCGCCCCTCCACCCCGGATCTTCTCCTGGCCCCCGACTCCCTTCGGACCCCACGCCCCCCCACAGATCTTCTCCTGGCCCCCGACTTTCTTCGGAACCCCGCCCGATCTTCTCCCGGCCCCCGACCCCTCGATCTTCTCGCTGCACAACCCCCCGCGATCCCTCTCTCCCTCCTCTCTGTGGTCTAGTGTTGCAGGCATACTCGCCCACAGCCAGCCAGCCTCTCAATCTGGCTTAGAACTTAGGGCCTAAGCAGCTGAAGGCACAGCCACTAATGATTAAGTGATTAAAATCAGGGATGCTCA
This sequence comes from Squalus acanthias, assembly GCA_030390025.1. NCBI lineage: Eukaryota > Metazoa > Chordata > Chondrichthyes > Squaliformes > Squalidae > Squalus > Squalus acanthias. The sequence goes on along the minus strand of CM059426.1, from coordinate 117,668,178 downwards.
AGAGGGCAGAATTAGAGGAGCGCAGATATCTCGGAGGGTTGTGGAGCTGAAGGAGGTTACAGAGATAGGGAGGGGTGAGGCCATGGAGGGATTTAAAAACAAGGATGAGAATTTTAAAATCGAGTCGTTACTTAACCGGGTGCCAATGTAGGTCAGCGAGCACACGGGTGTCATAGAGTCATAGGCCTAAAAATTCGGTTGCTTTGCACCTCCCGTTAGCGCCCTAAGATGGTGCCAACTAGCGCCCGGGCGCGGCACCACCAACGCCTCCCGCGAAATTCAGCGGAGGTTAGCGGCGGCGGTAACCGTTAGCACCCCGCAGCGCTGCACCGCCAGCGATGACGTCATCGCCGTGCGCAGCGCCTCACTCGCGCCCCGGCCACGATCTTCGGTAGCACCCCCTGAATTACCGCCGGACGCTATGTCTACCTACAGGGGGGCCTACCTGCGGCCGGGGTGGTGCTAATTAAAGTTAAGGTGCCGGGTGGCCATTTTTATTGCTGGCCACCTGCCAGCACCTGCCCCCTCTGCCGTCCCCAGCCTCCTCTGAAGCCCCTCCGCGGAGTGCCGGCTGCGCTCTGTGAGCCTGGCACTTCTCTTGAGTGCCGGGCTCTTTTGCCGGCATTCCGATCCCTGGTGGCCCAGCTGGGCCCCTGGTCGCGCTGCGCTAGACCTCTCCAATTTAAGAACAGGAGGAAGGCCTGCAGTACCCCGGCACGACGTGCTTTTTAAAATCTCCTCTGCACCCTCTCAAGGGCCTTCACATCGTTCCTAAAGTGTGGTGACCAGAACTGGACGCAATACTCCAGTTGTGGTCTAACCAGCGCTTTATAAAGGTTCAGCATATTTTCTCTACTTTTGTACTCAATACCTCTATTTATGAAGCCCTAGATCCCATACGCTTTGTTAACCACTCTCTCAATATGTCCTTCCACCTTCAGGGACCTATGCACATTAACTCCCAGGTCCCTCTGTCCCTGTACATTCTTTAAAACTGTGCCATTAAGTGTATATTGCCTCTCCCTGTTCCTTCTGCCAAATTCATCACCTCACACTTCTCTGTATTAAATTCCATCTGCCACTTGTCTGCCCATTCTGCTAGCCTTTCTATGTCCTGTTGCAGTCAATTGGTATCATCATCACTGTTTGCCACACCCCCAAGTTTGGTGTCATCGGCAAATTTAGAAATTCTACTCTGTATTCCAATATCCAGGTCATTTACATATATCAAAAAAAGCAGTGGCCCTAGCACTGACCCTTGGGGAACACCACTGTCTACCATCCTCCAGTCTGAAAAACAACCATTTACCACAACTTGCTGTTTTCTGTCCTTAATCCAATTCCTTATCCAAGCTGCCACTGACCCACCTATCCCATTAGTCTCATTTTTGTTCACCAGCCTTCTATGTGGTACTTTGTCAAACGCCTTCCGAAAATCCATGTAGACAACATCCATTGCATTCCCTTCATCAATCCTCCCTGTTACTTCATCAAAAAATTCAATTTGATTAGTCAAACACGATCTGCCTTTTACAAATCCGTGTTGGCTCTCTTTAATTAGCTTGAACCTCTCCAAGTGCCCATTAATTTTTCCTTGATTATTGTTTCTAAAACTTTACCCACCACTGATGTTAAACTGTCATTACTAGGATTGTCCTTACACCCTTTCTTGAGCAATGGTGTCACATTTGCCACTTTCCAATCCTCAGGCACCACCCCCCCCATCTAGGGAAGATTGGAAAATTATGGCAAGCCCTTCCACTATCTCCTCCCCCAATTCCCTTAGCAACCTGGGATGCAAGCCATCTGGACCAGGTGACTTGTCCACTCTAAGCATACCCAGCCTTTCTAGTACATCCTGTCTATCAATTTTCACCACTTCAATTGCTTCTACCTTTTCCACTTCTACCGATATTTTGTCAGCATCCACCTCCTTAGTAAACACCGATACAAATTACTCATTGAGTATTCTAGCCTTGCCCTGCACCTCTAAGCATATATCACCTTCTTTGTCCCTAATAGGTGTAAGGGTTTTTCTCTCTCAACCTGTGAGATTCGTGTGGCTCTGTGCAGCCTGGATGCTAGTGCGAGTTTAGGCCTTGTTGCCTGTTCTGGTCTCCAGCCAGTCTGGGAGCACTAGACACCTGTGAGTGGTTCGACCCACTCGCCCTTACGGTTCTGACACTGGACTTAGATGCGAGAGCAGTAATGGAGATAAAACTCAGGTAGACTCGGTTGAATGGTACGAAATGGAAAATCTTTATTGCATATTATTTAAGATTACGAAATACATGTCATAAGCACAGATTAATGACAGTACAATCTTACACGCAGTTATGTAATTAATTTCAGGGAAACGAGGAACAAACGACACATCGTAAATGGGGGCACACATTACAATTATCCTTAATACTTAAAACCCTCCCCTATCAATATCTGTCCTAAGCTAGATTCGTAGGATCGAGACTCATGCTCACCACTCGTGATAACTCAGAGAATTCCGAAAACTCTGATCGGATGTTTTTCACCGCAGCACCCACGTGTCGATCAGGGGGGTCTCCGTGCCCCACTTGTTTACTCGTTTCTGCCCCGGCTAGCAGGCTGGAACGTCTGCTGTCATGAAGATCTGTGTTGTCCTCGGAGTTCCGACACTGCTCAAAGAAGAGTCTTCCTTTGCCCTCACACAGGTATGATAAAACTCAAAGAAGAGTCTTCCTGTGCCCTTGCACAGGTACGATAAAATTCGAAGAATAATCTTCCTGGCAGTTCTGTAAAACTCGAAGAAGTCTTCCTGGCAAGGAAAGTGTCTATTCGACCTACAGGCGCGGTCGGAGCTTACTGACCGTGGCGATAAGTATGGTCTTCTTCTCTTCTCATCTCATCTCATCTCATCTCATCTCATCTCGGGCCTTTGGTTCCAACACCGTTTACCGACTTATCGGGATGGTGCGCCCGCTTCAAGGCTTCAGAGCCCAGTTCTACACAGGTCTTCGCGACACGACACGAGGTAGATCCGAGCGGATCGTAAAGTTCAACAGTCTTTTGAAAAGAGACACGAGGCAAACAGGAACAAAACGGCGAGTCAAGAGCAGCCACGAGGATAAACGCCAGCAGGATCAGAGGATAAGAGAGAGATGGACGGTTTGGAGCTTGTAATTATAGTGCAAAATCTTCCTTTTCCCGCCCAACCTTAATGTCTTTTCTTTTGTTAGGGTTTGGCGCTCAAATTTCTTGTATAGGGTGATCTTCGTTTTAATGGGTTTCGGGGCTACTCGTAATTGTCTGAGTACCTGTTAATATTTCTCCCATTGTTTAATCGGTCGGTGTTCTCCCTGGAGGGGTTTTGGGGCTTCCAAGTGTTTTCTGTAACTACCCGCTAACGGCTCTCTCATCGTAGAGTCGTTGGGACTTTACATATTAATGTCTTTGGATGGGTTCTTGATTACTTGGTACAATAGCCCTTATTCGCACCTGGGAGACCGATTTCAGTATTTATGTGTATACTGTAAACCCATGATGTCTCGTGTATTATCTTAAATGTGCTGAGTCTTAATCGATCTTGCACAAATGTTTATTGGAACGCCATCTTGTCTGCCTGTCGAAAAGTCTAGAATGTTCCGCCACGAGGCGTGGCGGCCATTTTACAAGCTGCTTGTGTCCACTTTGAAAACCTGACAGCATTCTGCTGAAATAAAAGCTGTTTGAACTAAACTATGTGTTCTTCTCCTTATTAATAAAATCGCGATATATTGCGAATTCTACATAGGCCCTACCCCGCCTCTTACTACCCGCTTACTGTTTATATGCCGGTAGAAGATTTTGGGGTTCCCTTTTATGTTAACCGCCATTCTAATCTCATATTCTCTCTTTGCCAATCTTATTTTTATCTTCACATGCCCTCTCAACTTATTGTATTTGGTCTGGTTCTCCCTTGAAGAATTCACCTGACATGCATCATACACCCTCTTTTTTTGTTTAATCATCTTCTCTATCTCACTCGTCATCCAAGGAGCCCTTGCTTTGATTCCCTTATGCTTCCCACTTGTTGGAATGCACCTAGCCTGTACTTGGAACATCTCCTCCTAAAAGATCACCCATTGTACCGTTACAGTTTTTCCTGTCAGTCTTTGGTTCCATTTTACCCTGGCTAGATCCTTTTGCATCCCATTGAAGTTAGCCCTATTCCAGTTTAGAAGTTCCACTCTAGATTGTTCCTTGCTCCTCTCCATTGCTAATCTAAATCTTATGATACAGTGATCACTCGTACCCAAGTGTTCTCTCACAGACACTTGGTCGACCTGGCCCACCTCATTTCCCAGCACCAGATCCAGCAATGCCTCCTTCCTAGTTGGGCCAAGAACATACTGGTCAAGGAAATTCTCCTGAACTCATTTCATAAATTCCTCCCCTTCCTTTCCTTTACCCTAGCATTATTCCAATTGATATTTCGGTAATTAAAGTCCCCCAATATCACCACTCTATAGCCCTTGCATATCTCTGTGATTTCCCTGCAGATTTGCTCCTCTACCTCCCTCTCACTATTTGGAGGCCTATAGAATACCCCCAATAGTGTGATCATACACTGTTTGCTCCTCAACTCTAACCAAATGGATTCTGTCCTTGTCCCCTCAAGAACATCCTCTCTTTCCAACACTACAATGTCTTCCTTAATCAGCACTGCCACCCACCTCCCCTTTTTCCTTCCCTATCTTTTCTGAACACCTTGTACCCTTGAATATTAAGTGCCCAGTCCTCACCATTTTTAAGCCACGTTTCCGTTATTGCCACAAAATCATATTGCCACATGGCTAATTGTGCTTGTAGCTCACCAAACTTATTCACCACACTTTGTGTGTTTACATCCATGCATTCTAAACCCATTTTTGAATTTTGCATAGTCTTTCTTAGTCTGCTCCTATCTAATATGGTACTACTTCTGCCTCTAGTACTACTTTCTTCACTAGTACTATGTAACACACTCACTCTTTTATGCACCTTATTCCTCTTTTCTCATCCTATATGCTGGTGCCCATCCCCCTGCCAAGCTACTTTAAACCCTCCCTAACTGCACTAGCAAACCTCCCTGCGAGAATATTGGTCCCGGCTCTGTTGAGGTGTAACCTGTCCGGCTTGTACAAGTCCCACCTTCCCCAGAAATGATCCCAATGCCTCAGGAATCTAAAGCCCTTCCTTCTGCACCATCTCTCCAGCCACGCATTCATCTGTTCTATCCTCCTATTCCTGTATTCACTAGCACGTGGCACCGGGAGTATTCCGGAGATTACTACCTTTGAGGTCCTGTTTGTTAATCTCTTTACTAGCTCCCTATAGTCTGCCTGCAGGACCTCATCCCTCTTTCGGCCTATGTCGTTGGTACCGATATGGACAACGACCTCTGGCTGTTCACCCTCCCCCCTCAGAGTGTCCTGCAGCCGCTCAGTGACATCCTTGACTCTGGCACCAGGGAGACAACATACCCTCCTGGAGTGATGCCTGCGTCCACAGAAACGCCGATCTATTCCCCTAACTAATGAACTAATAATGGGTGAACGGGACTTTGTGCGAATTAGGACATGGGCAGCCAAGCTTTGGATGACCTCAAGTTTACGAAGAGTGGAGTGTGGGAGGCCGGCCAGGAGTGCATTGGAATAGTCAAGCCTAGAGGTAACAAAGGCCTGGATGAGGGTTTCAGCAGCAGATGAGCTGAGGCAGGGGCGGAGATGGGTGATGTTACGGAGGTGGAAGTAGACGATCTTATATATGGCGCGGATATGTGGTCGGAAGCTCATTTTAGGGTCAAGTTTGCAAACAGTCTGGTTCAGCCTCAGACAGATGCGGCGGAGAGGGTTGGAGTCAGTGGCTAGGGAGCGGAGTTTGTGGCGGGGACCGAAGACAATGGCTTCGGTCTTACCTATACTTAATTGGAGAAAATTTCTGCTCATCCAGAACTGGATGTTGGACAAGCAGTCTGATAATTTAGAGAACGTGGAGGGGTCGAGAGAAGTGGTGGTGAGGTAGAGCTGGGTGTCATCAGCGTACATGTGGAAACTGACACGATGTTTTTGGATGAATCACCGAGGGCAGCATGTAGATGAGAAATAGGAAGGGGCCAAGGATAGATCCTTGGGGGACCCCAGAGTTAATGATGCGGGAGTGGGAAGAGAAGCCATTGCAGGTGATTGCCTGGCTATGATTAAATAGATAAGAATGGAACCAGGCGCGTGCAGTCCCATCCAGCTGGCCGATGGTGGAGAGGCGTTGGAGGAGAATGGAGTGGTCAACCATGTCAAAGGGCTGGAGACAAGTTGAGAAGGATGAGGAGGGATAGTTCACCTTTGTCACAGACACAAAGGATGTCATTTGTGACTTTGATGAGAGTCGTTTCGGTACTGCGGCCGGGCAGAAACCTGATTGGAGGGATTCAAACATGGCGTTCCAGGAAAGATGGGCATGGACTTGGGAGGCAACAACATGTTCAAGGACTTTGGAGAGGAAAGGGAGGTTGGAGATGGGACGGTAGTTTGCAATGATGACGGCAGATTTGAAGAAGATGGGGACAGTACCTGAGGAGAGAGAACCGTTAACAATGTCAGCTAACATGGGTGCCAGAAAAGGAAGTTGGGTGGTCAGCAGTTTAGTGGGAATAGGGTCGAGGAAGCAGGAAATGGGTCTCATGGACAAGGTGAGTATGGAGAGGGCATGAGAGGAGATCAGGGAGAAACTGGAGAAAGATGTGAGTTCAGGGCTAGGGCAGGGGGGAATCTTAGAGGAAGTTTGGTCTGGTGGGCTAGGGGAAGGAAGGGAAATGGCAGAGGCAGCTGATCGGATGGTCTCAATCTTAGAGACAAAGAAGTCCATGAGCTCCTCGCACTTGTTGTTAGAGGTGACCGTGGAGGAGACAGGGGAGAGGGATTTAAGAAGACAGTTAGCACTAGAGAATAGAAGCTGGTGGCTATCTTTGCATTCCAGAGTGATCCTGGAACAGTGAGCAGTTTTGGCAGACGAGAGCAGGACCCAATAATGCTTTATTCCTAAACTCTGAAATTCTCTCCCTAAACCTCTCCGCCTCTCTTTCCTCCTTTAAGATGTTTCTACCTCTTTGACCAAGTTCATCTGCACTAATATCTTCTTATGAGGCTCGGTGTCAAATTTTGTTTGATAACGTTCCTGTGAAGCACCTTGGGATGTTTTACTACGTTAAAGGCGCTATATAAATACAAGATGTTGTTGTTGTTGTTGTTATGTGGTCCAGCCAGATCTGGCGGTGAATGGCTAAACCAGTTGTCTGCCTTATCCATTTAAGTCTGCGTCCCTTGGACTTAAGGGAGCGAACATGAGGGCCGTACAGGGGGATCGACCAGGGTGAGAGAGAGTAATGGTTTTAATAGGGACTAGGGTATCACAGGTGGTGGTGAGGGTGTGGTTGAGCAGATAGGTAGCTGCAGAAATGTCATGGTGAATGGTGGGCCAGAGGCTGGACAGTTGGAATTTCGTAAGTGCAGTTGTAAGAGAGTTGGGAAAGAGTTTTTTCCTGGGGCGGACATAGAAGGAAGTAGGGTTGGGGGGGGGAAGGGGGATATGGGTGGAGAGCGATACAAGGAAGTGGTCAGAGATGGCCTTATCTGCAATTGACACGATGGGAGTAGCGACGCCATGAGAGATAGCAAGATCGAGGGGGTGGCCGTGAATATAGGTTGGGGAATTTACTTGCAGGGAGAATTTAAGGGAGGATAGGAGGGTAGTGAACTCAGAGGAGAGAGAGCATGATGAATTGAGATGGAGGTTGAAATCTCTGAGGAAGAGAAGTCGCTCGCTGCAGAGGCTGAGGGAGGAAAGCAGTAAAGATATCTCAGAGATAGAAATTTTTATGGCACTTGGGTGGGCGGTAGAGAACGAGAATTTTAAATGAGAGGTGAGGGGGTGGAACAAGGTGAGATGCTCAAAGGAGGAGAAAGTGCCGGAGGAGTAGGGGGACAGACCAAGGTGTGATTTGGTGATGAGGGCCACACCGCCACCACGGCGGTCTGGACGGGGCAAGTGGTGGAAGATATAGCCAGGCGGGGAGGCTTCATTTAAAGGTAAGGTGCCATCACCCCTGAGCCAAGTTTTTGTCAGGGCCATGATGACAATGCAATCATCCACGATAAGCTCATGGTTGGCAAGGGCCTTGTTCGCAAGTGAATGGACATTCTGGAGGGAGATGCGGAAAGGGTCAGTGATGGCTGATCCACTGCCAGCGTCCACAGGATCAGCACTGCGAGGGGTGAGTTGGATGGGGAGGAGATTGGCAAGATTAGCCCCCAGTGGGCGTGCTGGGTGGGAAGGTCGGCGAGAGATTGGATGGGACAGTTTGGGTTGCTGCTCATGAGGAGGCAGTGACGAGTGCCTCGATGGGCCCTTCGGAGGATGCCAAGAGAGACACAGAGGGAAGCTGTAGACTTATCTATGAGGGAGTTAAGCCTGGGACAGTGGCAGGAGAGTAGGAAGTTCGAAGAGTAATGAAGGGTTGGGGTAGGGTTGAGGTAGACAAATGCATGTTACATGACAGTCTCAATCAGTTCACATGGGAATTCAAATGGGCACTCAGTGTGTGCAAACTGGAAGATTAATTACTGTTTCAGTAAGAAGCATGCTGGTAATGGTGATCATGCATTATACAGCAGGAGTTTCAATGGGGTGACCGCTGTATCAGTTGCCTAAGTCCCATGCTCTGGAATTCCCTCTTGAAACCTCTCCACCTCCCTCTCTTTACGATCCTCCTTAAAACTCACCTCTTTTACCAAGCATTTGGTCACCCATCCTTGTTTTAAAAAATTCATTCATGGGATCTGGGCATCGCTGGCAAGGCCAGCATTTATTGCCAATCCCAAATTGCCCTTGAGAAGGTGGTGGTGAGCCGCCTTCTTGAACCGCTGCAGTCCGTGTGGTGAAGGTACTCCCACAGTGCTGTTAGGTAGGGAGTTCCAGGATTTTGACCCAGTGACGATGAAGGAACGGCGATATATTTCCAAGTCAGGAGTGACTTGAAAGGGAACTTGGAGGTGGTGGTGTTCCCATGCACCTGCTGCCCTTGTCCTTCTAGGTGGTAGAGGCCGCTGGTTTGGGAGGTGCAGCTGAAGAAGCCTTGGTAAGTTGCTGCAGTGCATCTTGTAGATGGTACACACTGCAGCCACGGTACGCCGGTGTTGGAGGGAGTGAATGTTTAACGTGGTGGATGGGGTGCCGATCAAGCGGGCTGCGTTGTCCTGGTTGGTGTCGAGCTTCTTGAGTGTTGTTGGAGCTGCACTCATCCAGGCAAGTGGAGAGTATTCCATCACACTCCTTACTTGTGACTTGTATATGGTGGAAAGGCTTTGGGGTGTCAGGAGGTGAGGCACTCGCCACAGAATACCTAGCCTCTGACCTGCTCTTGTTGCCACAGTATTTATGTGGCTGGTTCAGTTAAGTTTCTGGTCAATGGTGACCCCCAGGATGTTGATGGTGGGGGATTCAGTGATGATAATGCTGTTGAATGTCAAGGGGTGGTGGTTAGACTCTCACTTGTTGGAGATAGTCATTGCCTGGCACTTGTGTGGCATGAATGTTACCTGCCACTTATCAACCCAAGCCTGAATGTCTTCCAGGTCTTGTTGCATGCGGGCATGGACTGCTTCATTATCTGAGGAGTTGCGAATGGCACTGAACACTGTGCAATCATCAGTCGAACATCCCCATTTCTGACCTTATGTTGGAGGGAAGGTCATTGATGAAGCAGCTGAAGATGGTTGGGCCTAGGACACTGCCCTGAGGAACTCCTGCAGCGATGTCCTAATAGCTCCTTCTTTGGTTTGGTGTCCATTTTTTATTATGCCTTTTTGAAGTGCCTTGGGTAATTTTTCTACATTAATGTCACTATACAAATGCAACTTGTTTTTGTTGTAGTGTGTGTGAGAACAGGTGTTTCACAATGTCCTCACCAGCAGCACATGCAACATTGAGACATTGATTGTACCAAGGCCTTTAATGGGGTGGGTGATGAATTTATATTATCCATCCTGGTCAAGTCATTACATTTTTTTGACAATGCATTGTTGATCTGGGGTTGTGGAATGGCATTAATTGCTTCAGCCACCACCCTCAGTGGAGACCTTCTGTGGCCCGAGATGATCCCTTGCCCTTTGTGTCAAACAGACCTACCTCCCTTGCCTTCATTGCTTCCAAGCATCAGTGAAGTTCGATGCTCTCCTTCCTGCAGTCTTGTGGCTGCTATGATTTCCCATTTTCTATCCTATGCTTCTTCCGTTTTCACTTCCCTTTTAAGTGCTACAGGGCTTTACATCCAGTAGCAGCACCTGATTTTCTGTCCTCAAAGGCAATTGCATCCAAACATTGGTGGATCTCCAAGGGAGCTCACCATTAATAGTTCGGGTACAGTCGAGGTACATTCCCATGAGGGGGAAAGGTAGGGCAAGTAAAGTCAGAGCTCCCTGGATGACGAAACAGATAGCCAATATGAAGCAGAAAAAGAGCGTGTATGACAGATGTCAGGTTGCAAATACATCTGAGAATCAAGCTATATACAGAAAGGTCAGAGGTGAAGTGAAAAAGAAAATAAGAGGGGCAAAGAGAGGGTATGAGGATAAAATGGCAGCCAACATAAAAGGTAATTCAAAAGTCTTCTATAGGCATATAAATAGTAAAAGGGTAGTAAGAGGAGGGGTGGGGCCAATTAGGGACCAAAAAGGAGACCTACACATGGAGGCAGAGGGCATGGCTGAGGTACTAAATGAGTACTTTGCATCTGTCTTCACCAAGAGGATGCTGCCACAGACAGAGAAGGAGGAGGTAGTGGAGACACTTAATAGTATAAAACTTGATAAAGAGGAGGTATTAGAAAGGCTGGCTGTACTTAAAGTATATAAGTCACCAGGAGTGGATGGGATGCATCCTAGGATGCTGGGGGAATTGAGAGCGGAAATCGCAGAGGTACTGGCCATAATCTTCCAATCCTCCATAGATACGGGGGGTGGTGCCAGAGGACTGGAGAATTGCAAATGTTACACCCTTGCTCAAAAAAGGGTGTAAAGATAAACCCAGTAACTACAGGCCAGTCAGTTTAACCTCGGTAGTGGGGAAGCTTTTAGAAACAGTAATCAGGGACAAAATTAACAGTCACTTCGATAGGTGTGGATTAATTAAGGAAAGCCAGCACAGATTTGTTAAAAGCAAATTGTGTTTAACCAACTTGATCGAGTTTTTTGATGAGGTAACAGAGAGGGTTGATGAGGGTAATGCGGTTGACGTAGTGTACATGGATTTCCAAAAGGCATTCGACAAAGTGCCACATAAAAGGCTCACCAGCAAAGTTGAAGCCCATGGAATAAAAGGGACAGTGCCAGCATGGATACAGAATTGGCTAAGTGACAGGAAACAGAGAGTAGTGGTGAACGGTTGTTTTTTGGACTGGAGGAAGGTGTTCCCCAGGGGTCGGTTCTAGAACCACTGCTTTTCTTGATATGTATTAATGACTTGGATGTGGGTGTAGAGGGCACAATTTCAAAATTTGCAGATGACACAAAACTTCGAAGTATAATGAACAGTGAGGAGGAGAGTGATAGACTTCAGGAAGACATAAACAGGCTGGTGAAATGGGCGGACACATGGCAGATGGAATTTAACGCAGAAAAGTGTGAAGTGATACATTTTGGTAGAAAGAATGAGGAGAAGACATAAACTAAATGGTATAATCCTAAAGGGGGTACATGAACAGGGAGATCTGGGCACCACACTTTAGGAAGGATGTGAAGACCTTAGAGAGGGTGCAGAAAAGATTTACGAGAATGATTCCAGGAATGAGGGACTTCAGTTACGTTGATAGACTGGAGAAGCTGGGGTTGTTCTCCTTGGAGCAGAGAAGTTTGAGAGGAGATTTGATAGAGGTGTTCAAAATCATGAGGGGTCTGGACAGAGTAGATAGAGAGAAACTCTTCCCATTGGCAGAAGGGTTGAGAACCAGAGGACACAGATTTAAGGTGATTTGGCAAAAGAACCAAAGGCGACGTAAGAAAAAACATTTTTACAAAGCAAGTGGTTAAGATTACAAAATTATGAGGGGCATAGATAGGATGGATACTAAGGAGCTTTTTCCCTTAGTAGAGGGGTCTATAACAAGGGGGCATAGATTCAAGGTAAAGGGCGGGAGGTTGAGAAGGGATTTGAGAAAGAACTTTTTCACCCAGAGGGTGGTTGGAGTCTGGAACTCACTGCCTGAAAGGGTTGTGGAGGCAGGAACCCTCACAACATTCAAGAAGCGTTTGGATGAGCACTTGAAATGCCATAGCATACAAGGCTACGGACCAAATGCTGGAATATGGGATTAGATTAGACAGGGCTTGATGGCCGGCGCGGACACGATGGGCCGAAGGGCCTCTATCCGTGCTGTATAACTCTATGGGGGAAAAATTCAGTCGCGCCCCGTTTGGGACGCAAATATCGTCCGGGCGCAAAAATTAGCGCCTGGCGCTAATTATCGCCACTGACTGGAAACTTCACTTTTAACGCCCCTGGAGGTGATTGGAGCGCTAAATCAGGTGCTGCACACCTGTCTTAAGGCGCAAAGGCCGAGGAGTGAGGCGCTAATTCAGAGCGCTGGCGAAGCTCATGTAATGTCAGTCAGCAATGGAACACACACACAATGGCACGGGCCAGTTCTTAAAGGGGATGGTTAATCTTGCTTTCCATCCACATCCTACTCATTGCAGCCTTGAATCTCGGCCTGGAGAGACTTGCACATCAAATGTGCTGGAAAGAACAATGGAGAGTACCAGGCAAAGAGCTCAGAGTGCAGCCCCCACAGTCTCTTCTAAATCGATACAAGGAATGGCAAATCAAAATGAACCTGCAAAGTGCTGCTCAGTACCCAAAACTCCTTCACACAACGTTGAATCTCTCCAGAAGTCTCTCTCACTCTCTCTCAGAATGCGTAGTTCAAAAATGGCACCAACAATAAAAGGCAGGAAGCGGTCACCTTTAAATAGCGCTCCCCCTTTCCCTTCATGACAGAAGAACGCTCCTATCAACCTGTCGTTGCTAGCGTCAGGCAGTAAGGCAGGGGGCGCCACTCAATATCTGCTCCGGGGCGATACCGGGGCGTTGCACACTCGTCTGACGTCACGATCTGCCGGCGCAGGAGATTGTGGCGGTAGTGTTTAGCGCCGCCGCAAAATGTCTAGTTAATTTCGCGAGCGGCGCAAACTTCGCCGCGCCCGGGCGCTAGCTGCTTTGCGCCCCATTAGCGCCCTCTTAAGGCGCTAACGGGAGGCGCAACCAACTGAATTTTTCCCCCTATGACTCTAAGATCTGGAATGCACTACCTGAAAGGATGGTGGAGGCAGACGCAATCTTATCTTTCAAAAGGGAGTTGGATAAGTATCTGAAAGAAAAAAATGTGCAGGGCTACGGGGAAAGGGCAGGGGAGTGGGACTAGCTGAGAGTCGGCACGGGCTCAACGGCCTTCTTCCATGCTGTAATCATTCTATGATTCTATGATTAATTCATTCAGCGGACTGACCCCAGGTTATGAGTGAGTGGAAATTCACATCCGTCCATGGAATAGGACATTGGGAAATCTAGGCCTATATGTCTAAACTGTTAAACAGTACACAATTATCCAAAAATTAAACCTCTTTTTAACAGAATAGAACAAGGGCAGTGGACAGAGAGTACACGTGTATACAAGCCAAATATTTTGTTCTTCTTGGCATGAAATTCACCATGACCAGAAGGATAGTGCATGTCACTCCCGGCTGCTCACTGGGAAAGACATGACCTTGTCCCACATCTCAGAAATGGGATGATTCGAAGAATCAGGGTAGGCAGCCCTTGCATAGCATAGCCCATCCTGAAGAAGTGTCGGAAAATTGGAGCAGCATGCCAATGGTCCTTAATGGTCCAAAAATTAAACCTAGCAGAAATTTAAGCTCCCTGCAGGGAAACCACTACTGGCGTTGAGTTTATTGTTCTTCTGTGACCTTTGCTCCTTAAAATGTATGGGACCTTAGGAACGTCATGTAGGGAACTACCACTTGCTCTCAGCAGGCATCCCATCTGATGGCCTCGCCCCTCCCTTTCTCTGTAACCTCCTCCAGCCCTACAACCCTCCGAGATATCTGCGCTCCTCCAATTCTGGCCTCTTGCGCATCTCCAATTTTCATCGCTCTACCATTGGTGTCAGTGCCTTCAGCTGCCTTGGCGCTGAACTCTGGAATTCCCTCCCTAAACCTCTCCGCCTCTCTACCTCTCTCTCCTCCTTTATGATGCTCCTTAAAACCTACCTCTTTGACCAAGCATTTGGTCACTTGTCCTAATATGTCCTTATGTGGTTTGGTTTGTTTGATAACGCTCCAGTGAAGCGCCTTGGGACGTTTTACTACATTAAAGGCGCTATATAAATGCAAGTTGTTGTTGTTTTGAGAGGGTGCAATGGGCCGAGATCCCAGCGTAATCTTGGAATACCTCCAGATATATCCCCAAAGTCTTAGCTAGATATAAGGGGAGTGATGAAAGACTTACCTGACCTCCCACCACCAATTGGGATTCACCAAGGAATCTTCAATGGGATAGAAACCTGGCAGATTCTACCCCAAATTCTTGCACCCGCAGTGGATAATCCACAAGAATTTCAGCTCCTTTGTCTTGATGAGCCAGTGTTGGGGCCAATCAATTCAGTGCTCAACGTAATTACATAAATCACTATAAAACCCATTATAATGTCGCATGATGAAAGTGATGCTCTTTTCACCGTTCTTTCCCCAAGCAAAATAATGGCTTACCAAACACTTGTTATGATGACTGCGCTCCTTTAATTGGCTGCCAGTGGAGCCCCAATTTTACGAAGCTCCTGATTCACAGGTCTCACCAGATTGAGGCTTAGATATATGCATGCCAGAAATTAATACTTATGCATAGCAAAAGTAAGCATAATGATTATTTGCTTTTGTACATCACCAGAATGGTTAGATATGGCACAATGCAAAGTAACAGATGATTAATTACATGACTGAAATCTAACCCAGGAGATGGAGATAGTGTCATAAACCTTGAGGGAAGTTTGAGAGTCATTTGAAGCTTGAAATCATCTTCTTCTATTTGATAATATGATGAACATTTCTGTTTATGTTAGTCATTAACAGTGTAAATCTTATAGTCATCAGCTGTGGGGTAGATTTTAACTGTGCGATAGTGTAAAACGGGTGATAGCAAATCGACAGCCTGTTTTACATCTCTCACAACTGTTATTTTCAATCGGGAAAGATATAAAGCAGGCTGCCGACTCACTATCAGCTGTTCTACACTATCACACTCAGTCAAAATCTACCCCGTTATTCTGGATATGAAAATAAGTCCTGGTATCCTGAGCCCTCTATATTTAGCACACTGAGTCTGCAAACATAAGTTATGAACAAGCCTCATAAAAACAGACAGGTAGATATGATAAAGAGAAATAACTATGCAGTTTTATCCTTCAGCAACCACCAGTACAGAGCTTCACCTGCTGCCAGTGCACATTGGTAAATCAGGCACGTGGTGGCAACATTTTCCATCCATTAGTTTTAATGGATCAAAAATCACAGGGTATAAATATGAATTCCTGATATTCACTCTCCTTCAGAAAAACTCCAAGAATACTACAGGTGAAAATTTACCTCAAAGAAGAAAATAAAGTGGGGAAAAAAGAGAAACTTACAGCACAGTTAAAACAATGGCCCGGAATTTGCGGTCAGCGGCGAAGCAAAGGCATTGACTGCTGGCCCCAAAGTAAGCTTCGCACAAAGATCTTGCGATCTGTGTTGAGAAGTTTGGGTTTGCCGACATGTCATTCAAATCACCGTAGTATAATGAGAATCCCCTAGTGCGAGCTGCTGTGACGTCAACAAGCTGTCTAAGCAGCCAATCAAAACGCAGAATTCTCAGGCAGCGAACAAGAAAGTGAGTAAGCTCTTAAAATTCTAACTTTTTAAAACTGTTAGAGAGAGCAAAACAAAGATTGGGGCTCTCACATGGGGAAAAGGCAAACCTGAAATAAAGATGAATACATTTTTAAAATTTGTTAAAACATTCTGAGGGGGAGGGTGAACAGCCAGAGGTCATGGTCCATATTGGTACTAACAACATAGCTAGAAAGAGGGATGAGGTCCTGCAGGCAGATTTTAGGGAGCTAGGAAAGAGAGTAAAAAGCAGGACCTCAAAGTTAGTAATCTCTGGATTACTCCCGGTGCCACGCGCGAGTGAGTATAGAAATAGGAGGATAGAGCAGATGAATGTGTGGCTGGAGAGATGGTGCAGGAGGGAGGGCTTCAGCTTCCTGGGGCATTGGGGACAGTTTTGGGGGAGGTGGGACCTGTACAGGCCGGACGGATTGCACCTCAACAGAGCTGGTACCAATATCCTTGCGAGGAGGTTTGCAAGTGCTGTTGGGGAGGGTTTAAATTAATTTGGCAGGGGGATGGGCACCAGGATGTAGCATTAGAAAGGAGAAACAAAGGGCACAAAGGTTTGGGAGAGACGGATAGCACTAAAGTAAGAAATAGTAAGGTATGAGGTGGAGTCAGTCTAAGAGAGAACACAGGGGCCCAGAAATTCGGCCGAATACAGGAGAGTACGCACTGTGTACTCACCCGTATTCGGTCCCGAAGTGCCGGTTTCCTGCATGTACTGCGCATGCGCGGGAAACCGGCACTTCCGATATTGCGAAGGGGGCGGTTCCTAAGTGAACCGCGTGCACACTACAGGCTGTGCGCACACAGCACACTTAGGTTTTTTTTCAGGTTTGAACGCGAGGGTAAGTATGGAAGATTTTACACATGAAAAAAGGAGGCGTAAGACCCCCTTTTAACAAGGTAAGTAGTTAATTAAGTATTATTTTAATTTTTTTTCAACAGGTTTATCTTTTTTAGAGACTTTAAAGAAAGGTAAGTTTATTTTTATAACTTTTAAAAAGAATTTAAATTTTTTCAAAAATTAAAATTTTTGTTTAAAGTGGTTAATTTATTTAACTATAGTTATTTTATTAATGTGATTTTTTTTTAAAATTTAATTGAGGTTTAGCTGTTCTTTTGGGGGCAAGTTGTATTCATAGTTTTGACAGTTCTCCTGTTTGGCAATCTGGCAGGCTTTCCAAGGGTGCAGGGCGTCGTTGACTGCACACATGTGGCCCTTAAGGCACCCCATCAAAATCCAGGTATTTTTTTCAACCGCAAGGGCTTCTATTCCCTCAACGTACAGCTGGTGTGTGACCACAAGGAAAGTTTGCATGTTTGCGCCAAGTACCCTGGCAGTTGCCATGACTCCTTCATCCTGCGCCAGTCTAGTGTGCCTCCGCTCTTCAGTCCGCCAGACCAACTTTTCAGATGGCTACTTGGAGACAAGTGCTATCCCCTGAAGACGTGGCTAATGACGCCATTGAGGAGCCCATCTAACGAAGCTGAGGAGCGCTACAACTCCAGCCACATTTCCACCAGATCCATAATCGAACAAACCATCAGCTTGCTGAAGATGCGCTTCAGATGCCTTGATAGATCAGATGGAGCCCTGCAGTACTCAGCAGCCAGGGTCTCCAGAATGGTCGTGGTCTGCTGTGCCCTTCACAACATGGCACAGCATCGTGGCTTGCAGATGCCTGAGGAACAAATGGCTCATCACATAGCCTCCTCAGATGAGGAGGAGGAGGAGAGCGACAACGAACAGCTTGCAGAGGCGCATCAACCAGCGGCAACAGCATGCGAGCACATTGCTGCCCGGGATGCAAGGGACGCACTCATCTTGGTCAGATTTGCTTAGCCTAGACAATCAAGCACTTTTGTCTCGCAGCTTCTTACCAGAGCTTCGACAATGGCCAAGAACCTGCGGATTCCGATCACTATGAACACCATACTGACAATTGCAAGTCACCCTAAGCCCTCAATGTGGAAGTCCCATTTGCGAAATGACACATGCCACAACTTGAACAGTTTGACATCAGCATTTTTTATCACAACAAGCAATGGATGGCATTTCAAAAATAAACACAACATGACACCCAAGTGACTACCCTTGTGCATTATCTTGCTCTTACGCGTGCTCCTACGTGGGGCTTCCCCTGTGGCTTCAGCAGATGTGGAGGCCCCTTGCTCACTTTCTTGCTGCTCCTGCCTTGACACCTTTGGCGGGAGTCCTCTGGGGTTGCGAGCCTGTGAGGGCTCGGCAACAGTCTGCTGCTCCTGCGGCTGTGCAGGGGTTGAGACGCCGATCTCAGTTAGGTGGGGACTCTGGTGGGGCTCTGACCGAGGGCTCTGCAGTGGCATGGTCATGTGAGCGCTTGGAGAGGAGCCCCCACTTCCTTGTTGTCTGCCACCAACATCCCTCTCATGGGTCAGCCCCACTTCAGACCTAGCAAGTGGCTGGACAGCCCCTTTCTGCACTTCAGGGGGGCCATGAGGACCCGTTTCAGCGCTGGAAGTCCTACTCCATAGGATTTCCATGAAGGTCTGGTTTCTCTGCTCAATAGCTGACCATCGCTCCTCAAGAGATGTCATTCTATTCTGAACAATTACCATGTTTTCACGACCCTGGCGACTAAGCTCCTCCATGGCTGAAGCCATCCTCTCTACGGTAACTGTCCTTTCCATGGAGGTTGCCATCCTTTCCGTGGTGATGCTTTCATGTGCCAACGCCTCCACAAAGGCTCTGCTCATGTTCGCGATGGACTCCTCCATTCGCTCCACACTCGCAGCGACCCTGGAAACAAAACCTGCCAGAGACTCCTGCACCTGTTCCTGGAGTTCCAGCACCGCTTTCCTTCTGGATGGACCCGGAGGCACAGGGTCGACATGTAGCCGAGCCGAGCTGGCAGAGTCCTGCGCCCTCCGACGAGGACTCTCCACTGCTGACCCTGTCTCCACCATCTGCTGATGCTCACTTGTGAGCTGTGATACACCAGGTAACAACACTACTCTATCTCGCGAAGGTCCCACCGAGGTGCGAGTGTCTGCGCTGGTGCTGGGTGTGCTGAATTCTGCTGACGCTACGCCTTCAAAGGTTGCAGCTTCCTCTGAGGAGTCTGGAAGCTCAGGCTCTTCCGAAGGGACAGTGGGGACGGGGGCTGTCGATGGTCCTGTGGGGGAGTAAAGGAAAGAGTTGGAGATGTGAGGTAAAGTTTGCAAGCACATTGAATTGTACAGATGATAATAAGTCAATCTGTTAAACCTTCAGAATCATTATCAGTTACTCATGCAATGTCAATGAGAGAGAAGCAAAACTATTCTGTCACCAGCTTGCTCTGATGCACCCGTCTGTCCGTCCCCCACTTGCGCATCCTCCTCCACTTCCACAATCTCCAGGGCCGCCTCCTCCACAGTGGTGAGCTGGGCTACTGAGGGTGGCCCTCCTCCTGTCCTCGCCTTCTCCCTCTTATTGTGGGCTCTCTTTTCCTGCAATGAGGGACACAAGTGGAGTTTGAGTGAAAATGAAGGAGTGAGTGTAGAGATTCCATAGCATAGATGCTTAGAAGGAGACAAAGATGGAGTGAGGTGCCAAGACCAAGGGCCCTCCCTGTGTGTTGTAAGTGGGAGTGTAATAGGGAGTGTGAGGGCTGCATTGTCAAATAGTTAAGTGAATGTGAACATACAGAGAGAGGGAATGGGTAAGGGTGCAGGGATGTCAGTGTCAAGTGGGATGTGGAGGAAGAGGTTGGCAAAGCTGAGTGCTGGTGAGGAGAGGCGATGGGGATCAGATTGAGGGTGATGGGAAAGTCATACTCACTTTTCCTGTGTGGAGAAGGTCATGAAACCTCTTCCTGCACTGCAGCCAGGTTCTGCGGCACATAGCCATTGAGTTGACCTCCTGGGCCACTTGCATCCACACAGCTTTTGTCTGCTGGGGGGGCTTTTTCCTCCCTGAGGAAGGGAAGAGCACCTCCTTATTTGATCTTGTTCCCTCCACCAGAGCTTGCAGGGCGGCGTCATCAAACCATGGAGCACACTTTGGCCTACTGCTGGACGTATTTGCTGAATGAAGTGATCACAACAATGGGCATAAAGTTTGCAGTCTCCAGAAGAAGCAAGGCTGCTTGCAGGCCTTAAATCCAGCAGCACTGATGACATCATCGGAGGCGACTTTCAGGATGGAAAGATTCATTGGGCCAGGGGTTCCCACATACTGGAAATCAAGTGCCCATTTTAGGGGAAAAATCTCACTTTTTTCCCACTTCACATTGGAGTCGGGTTCCTGACACGAAAACCACCTGACACGCCCCCAGCCCCCCCCAATGGCAAAATCCAACCCAGAGAGTAAGATGAAGCAGAAAAAGAGCGAGTATGACAGAGGTCAGGTCGAGAATACATCTGCGAATCAGGCTAAATATAGAGGGGGAGAAATTCAGTATCGCCCCGTTTGGGGTGCAATTATTGGCCGGGCACAAAGTTTAGCGCCTGGCGCTAATTATCGCCTCTGACTGCAAACTTGGCTTCTATCGCCCCTGGAGGTGATTAGAGCACTAAATCAGGTGCTACATACCTCTCTTAAGGTGCTAACGCTGAGGAGCGAGGCGCTACCTCAGAGCGCTGGCGAAGCTCATGTGATGTCAGTCAGCAATGGAACATAGACACACTGGCGCCGGCCAGTTCTTAAAGGGGAGGGTCGATCTTGCTCGCCATCCACACCCTGCTCATTGCAGCCTTGAATCTTGGCCTGGAGAGACCTGTACATCAAATCTGCTGGAAAGAACAATGGAGAGGCCCAGGGAAAGAGCTCAGAATGCAGCCCCCACAGTCTCTTCTAAATCGATGCAAGGAAGGTCAAATCAAAATGAACCTGCAAAGTGCTGCTCAGTACCCAAAACTCCTTCACACAGCGTTGAATCTCTCATAGAATCATAGAAGATAGGAGCAGGATTAGGCCATTCGGCCCCTCTAGCCTGCTCCGCCATTCAATGCGATCATGGCTGATCATCCAAATTCAGTACCCTGTCCCTGCTTTCTCCCCATATCCCTTTAGCCTTAAGAAATATATCCAACTCCTTCTTGAATCTATTCAATTAATTGGCCTCTACTACCTTCTGTGGCAGAGAATTCCACAGGTTCACCACTCTCTGGGTGAAGAAATTCCTCCTCATTTCTGTCCTAAATGGCTTACCCCTTATCCTTAGACTGTGACCCTGCAATCTCCTCCCTTGCCTCACACAGCAGCCTGGGATACATCTCATCTGGGCCTGGGGATTTATCCACTTTTAAGCCTGCTAAAACCGCCCTCTCAATACTAATTTGTTCAAGTATATCACAATACCCCTGCCTGATTTGTATGCCTACATTGTCCTTCTCTATAGTGAACACAGATGCAAAATATTCATTTAAAACCTCACCTACATCTTCCGGCTCTACACACAGATTGCCACTTTGGTCTCTAATGGGCCCTACTCTTTCCCTGTTAATCCTTTTGCCCTTAATATACTTATAAAACACCTTGGGATTTTCCTTTATTTTGCCCACCAGTGTTTTTTCATGCCCCCTCTTCGCTCTCCTAATTTCTTTTTTTAAGTACCCCCCTGCACTTTCTATACTCCTCTGGGGCTTCCACTGTTTTTAGTCCTTTGTATCTGCCAAAAGCCTCCCTTTTTTTCCTAATCCATTCTTGTATATCCCTTGACATCCAGGGTTCCCTGGGCTTGTTGGTCCCACCCTTGACCTTTACCGGAACATGTTGGCATTGTACTCTCTCTATTTCCTTTCTGATGTGGATTTTCCTACAAGTAGCTGATCCCAGTCCACTTTGGCCAGATCCTGCCTCATCATATTAAAAATCGGCCTTCCCCCAATTGAGAACCTTTATTTCCCGCCCATCTTTGTCCTTTTCCATGATTACCTTAAATCTCACCAAATTATGGTCACTGTCACCAAAATGCTCTCCGACTGACACTTCTACCACTTGCCCGGCTACATTCCCTAGAATTAGTTTCAGTACCGCCCCCTCTCTTGTAGGACTTTCTACATGCTGGTTCAAAAAGCTCTCCTGGATGCACTTTAAGAATTCCGCACCCTCTAAGCCTTTCACACTCTGACTATCCCAGTTAATATTGGGGAAGTTGAAATCCCCTACTATTATTACCCTATTATTTCAACACTTCTGAGATTTGCCTACATATCTGTTCCTCTATCTCCCCCTGACTGTTTTGGGGGCCTATAGTACACTCCCAGCAGATCATTAAACCTTTTTCCACTCTGAACTCATGTGCGTCTGCACACAGACCTCGAGCACACCTCCTCAGCAATTTGCAGCCAAGCTGCCTTGGTTTGCTGAGGAGGCCTCCTCCTTCCGTTTCCAGGGAAGAGGAGCACCTGATGTCCTCTAACTCCCTCAACAAGAGCATGGAGAGAGCCCTCATTGAACCTGGGTGCAGCCTTAGTTATTGGGGCTGCCATTCCTGCAGCAGCCAGCACCTTTAAGAGAAAAAAGTATTAATATTACTGAGCCAATAATTGGAACAAATCTAGCATCTTTTTCATTTCATAGTCAGATAATAAATTAATATATAAAAAAAATTATAAATATCTTTCTGGAATAATATGACCAGCAATTTCATTCATAAAATTTTGTTCAGAACAGACACTGTCAACTCCCCTTTCTATATAATACAGCACCAAACCATCCCATTGATATTTTTTTCCAAAGGGGCATGGCCCCTTTAAATTTTCATTCAAACAACACGTCATCACAGAATCCCCACAGTGCAAATAGAGGCCATTTCGGCCCATCGAGCCTGCACCGACACATATCCCACCCTATCCCCGTAACCCCACGTATTTAATCCCCCTAACACTAAGGGTCAATTTATCATAGCCAAATCAACCTAACCCGCACATCTTTGGACTGTGGGAGGAAGCCGGAGCACCCGGAGGAAACCCACGCAGACACGGGGAGAATGTGCAAACTCCACACAGACAGTCACCCATGGCCGGATTCGAACCCGGGTCCCTGGCGCTGTGAGGCAACAGTGCTAACCACTATGCCACCGTGCAGACGTGAGAAACTGACAGCCTCTAAGCAATTGCCTGGAGGGACCCGCACATTGGCCGTAACGAGGCCAATCAAGCCAAAATAGTAAGTGATGGGAGGCGACAGCAGGTCGGAAAGCCGCCGAGCAGCGGGCCCGGCCTCAACCCACCTCCATTAATAAAATCGAGCCCATAGAGTACAAAAGCGTGGCAATTATGATGAACCTGTATAAAACACTGGTTCAGCCTCAACTGGAGTATTGTGCCCAATTCTGGGCACTGCACTTTAGGAAGAATGTGAAGGCCTTAGAGAGGGTGCAGAAAAGATTTACGAGAATTATTCCAGGGATGAGGGACTTCAGTTACGTGGATAGGCTGGAGAAGCTGGGGTTGTTCTCCTTAGAGCAGAGAAGGTTGAGAGGAGATTTGATAGAGGTGTTCAAAATCATGAGGGGTCTGGACAGAGTAGATAGAGAGAAACTGTTCCCATTGACAGAAGGGTCAAGAACCAGAGGACACAGATTTAAGGTGACTGGCAAAAGGAGAAAAGGCGACATAAGAACAAACTTTTTTACACAGCGAGTGGTTCGGATCTGGAATGTACTGCCTGAGAGGATGGTGGAGGCAGACTCAACTGCAGCTTTCAAAAGGGAATTGGGTAAGTACTGGAAGGAAAAAAAATTGCAGGGCTATGGGGAAAGGGCGGGGGAGTGGGACTAGCTGAAGTGCTCTTACAGAGAGTTGGCACGGGCTCGATGGGCCAAATGGCATTCTTCCGTGCTGTAACCATTCTATGATTCCAATTTTTATTAAAATGGATTTTTATTAAACTGCACAAAATTAAAATTAGTTTTTCAGGCCCATAACCATTGTTTAGCAGTCAATACACTGTTAAAACCCCAGTTACATCTAATCTCTTTGGGTCTAACTTTTAATGGGGTATTTAACAGCATAATTAAAAGCTCATGGTGTAGTGGGTAACATATTGGCATGGATAGAAGATTGGCTAGCTAACAGGAAACAGAGAGTAGGCATAAATGGGTCATTTTATGGTTGGCAAGATGTAATGAGTGGTGTGCCACAGGGATCAGTGCTGGGGCCTCAGCTTTTTAAAATTTATATAAATGACTTGGATGAAGGGACCGAAGGTATGGTTGCTAAATTTGCTGATGACACAAAGATAGGTAGGAAAGTAAATTGTGAAGAGGACATAAGGAGGCTACCAAGGGATATAGATAAGTTAAGTGAGTGGGCAAAGATCTGGCAAATGGAGTATAATGTGAAATGTGAAATTGTCAATTTTGGCAGGAAGAATAAAAAAGAAGCATATTATCTAAATGGTGAGAGATTGCAGAGCTCTGAGATGCAGAGGGATCTGGGTGTCCTAGTGCATGAGTCGCAAAATGTTAGTGTGCAGGTGCAGCAAGTAATTAGGAAAGCGAATAGAATGTTATCGTTTATTACGAGGGGAATTCAATACAAAAGTAGGGAGGTTATGCTTCAGTTATACAGGGCATTGGTGAGACCACATCTAGAGTACTGTGTACAGTATTGGTCTCCTTATTTAAGGAAGGATGTAAATGCATTGGAAGCAGTTCAGAGAAGGTTTACTAGACTAATACCTGTAATGGGCGGGTTGTCTTATGAGGACAGGTTGGACAGGCTAGGCTTGTATCCGCTGGAGTTTAGAAGAGTAAGAGGTGACTTGATTGAAACATACAAGATCTTGAGGGGTCTTGACAGGGTGGATGTGGAGAGGATGTTTCCTCTTGTGGGAGAATCTAGAACTAGGGGTCACTGTTTAAAAATAAGGGGAGATAAGGAGAAATTTTTTCTCAAAGGGTCGTGAGTCTTTGGAACTCTCTTCCTCAGAGGGCGGTGGAAGCAGAGTCTTTGAATATTTTTAAGGCAGAGGTAGATAGATTCTTGATAAGTAAGGGGGCGAAAGGTTATCGGGGGTAGGCAGGAATGTGGAGTAATCAGATCAGCCATGATCTTTGACGTAAGAAAACTACTAGGCACTTGGTCTAAGCGTTAAACAAAGCTTTAATCAACTGTTTACCAACATGGAGGTCTAGTTGTGTCCTTCACTAGTTCCTGTTGAGGAATGTCCAAAGCAAGCTGGGCCTAGGCCCGAGTATTTATACTCTCCCTGGACAGCGCCACCAGCAGGCTGCCCAGTATTACTTCATACAAGATTCATGTCATTTTTCCCGCCTGAAAGATTGGAAGTCCGGCGGCTTCCTTCTATCGAATTAGCCAGACTAAGAATAGGCGCAGTCGCTTGGATTTCCGTTGGAGGCCGGAAGGCACGTCTGCTCGGACCGTGTTTTGGTCCCTGGGTCGCTTGGTTCGTACCGGCTGGCTGGCAGAGTCCGTGTCGCCTTGATCGACCTGAGGGGGACTGGGGAGATCGTGGCTCCGGGTGCGGGTCCCCACCGGCGCAGAGCTGGTTTCATCCTGCTCAGTAGCCGGTGATTGACCGGCGTCCTGGCTTCGGGTGGCCATCCCGCGGGGAGCGCACTGTTCCCTGGGTTGATCCAGCGGAGTAGCTCGCAGATCCCTTGATGTCCCGGGTAGGGCGTCATCCTCGGAGGAGCGCGGAATATCGGCGTCGTTAATATGGATCTCTCTATCAATTGTGTCCGTGGGACCGGTTGGGCAGGGAGCCAGATCTCGAAGTGAAACTGTGGACTCCCGGCCATCAGGGTACCGCACGTACGCGTATGTAGGATTGACATCCGTTAGTTCCACCTCGTCGACGAGGGGATTACTCTTGGAGGATCGGACGAATCTTCGGAGCAGCACGGAGTCAGGAGCTGCCAACCATGATGGTAGGGACGTCCCATGAGTGGAGCGACGCTGGAACCCGAAGAATCATTCGTGAGGAGTAACATTGGTGGATGTAGAAAGAAGAGACCTGATGGAATGCAACGCGTCAGGGAGCATAGTTTCCCACTGCTGGTCTGGTAGATTGCGTGACCTCAGTGCAAGACGAACAGCGTTCCAAATGATAGCGTTGTATCTCTCAACCTGTCCGTTTCCAATGGGATGATATGGTGTTGTTTTACTTGTGGCGATTCCCCGTTGGGAGAGATAACTTTTGAGTTCGCTTGACATGAAGGAGGGACCCCGATCAGAGTGGATGAAATTGGCCATACCGCAAAGGGAAAAGACGTGATCGAGGCATTTGATCATTGTGGAAGTAAGCATATTGGGACAGGGGAAAGCAAAGGGAAAGCGTGAATATTCGTCCACCATAGTAAGCAAGTAGGTGTTTCGCGTTGAGGAAGGCAATGGCCCTTTAAAGTCAATGCTGAGTCGCTGCATAGGCTGTGTAGCGTGTATGAGCGAGCCATCCGACGGACGGAAGAATTGCGGTTTTAATTCCGTGCAAATTCTACAAGTGGAGCATATTCTTTTCACGTCTTCCGTAGAAAATGGGAGATTTTTAGATCGCACAAAGTGCAACATACGGGTAACGCCAGGATGGCATAAGTCAGTATGAAGATCTGCAAGAGTCGAAGTTGACATGGAAGAGCAGAATGCACGCGTGAGGGTATCTGGGGCCACATTCTCCTTGCCGGGTCGATACTGTATGGTGTAGCCAAAGGCGGCCAATTCCATCCTCCAGAGCTGTATTTTGTTATTCTTGATTTTAGTGCGTTTCGGTTATCCAGCATAAAGGCTACAGAGCGCTGATCGATTATGAGCGTGAAATGGCGACGGGCGAGAAAATGATTCCATTTACGTACTGCTTCGATGATAGCCGTAGCCTCCTTCTCGACAGGAGGATAATCGAGCTCGCTACCCTGTAAAGTTCTAGACAGAAATGCAACGGGTCGACCACCTTGATTCAAGGTAGCCGAGATCGCCACCTCCGATGCATCACACTCGACCACGAAAGGGAGATTTTCATCGATGGAATGAAGCGCGGCTTTTTCCAGTTGTTGCTTGAGGAGGTCGAAAGCTGAAATGGCCCTCGCCTCCAACGGAAATGACTTTGCGTGAAGCAGAGGCTGGATCTTGTCGGAAAAGTGAGGTATCCACTTCGCATAATAGGCGAACATGCCGAGGGCCCGACGAAGAGAGCTGAGATTTGTAGGAGGAGGGAGCTCCTGAAGCGGACGAAGTCGCTCCGGATCCGGTTTGATGACACCATTGCCCACCCAGTAGCCACGGATGTTGACTGATGGTACTGATTTCACAGATTTGGACTCATTTAAGGTTAAGTTGCGATGACGGAGAACGTCAAGAAATTTCTGGAGGTTGGCATCATGCTCCTTCTGGTCATGACCAACAATGGTGATATTATCCAGATATGGAAAAGTGTCTGTTAAGTTCTCCTGTTTGACTAGGCTATCCATTGCCCGTTGAAAGATGGCCACCCCATTGGTGACCCCGAATGGAAGGCGACGAAACTGGTAAAGCCAACCATTGGCCTCAAAAGCCGTATACTTTTTGTCAGAGTCCTTTAACGGTACTTGATGGTATGCGCTCTTTAAGTCAAAAGTAAAAATACCTTGTAGTTAGCAAGGTTATTGACCATGTCATCGATGCATGGTAGTGGGTAGGCATCCAGATCGGCATACTGGTTAATAGTTTGCGAGTAATCGATGCAAAGACGTTTCTTGTGTTGCTTCAGAGGATTTTTAACAATGACGACTTGAGCCCACCAGGAAGATGAACATGGCTCAATGATACCGTCAGCTAGAAGGCGAGGGATCTCTGCCTCGATAAAGGATAGATCATCTTGGCTGAAACGTCGAGATTTAGTGGCTATGGGCGTACATCGGGGGGAGAGATTGGCAAACAAGGAGGGCTTGTCGAGCGAAGCCGCTGAAAGTGCACAAAATGGTACTTTGGAAATAGTAAGCTCCGGCTTTGATCCTCCAAACTCGAAAGTGAGTCTTTTGTGTTGTTTCTGGAAATCCTGTCCCAGGAGCACATCACTGCATAGGTTTTTGAGCACCCCGAGCCGGGTAGAGAAATAAGTGCGGCAATTGAGAATAAGGTCGACAAGACAAAAGCCAGAAGAGTTAGTGGTCAGTGTCGTCAGAGCCATTGCAATTTCCCTGTCCGAGGGGTAAATACGCAGTTTTAACTTACTGACAGCCTGCTCACTGATGAAGCTGTCAGAGCTGCATGAGTCGATTAATGCACTCAAAATGTGCCCATTTACTGAAACCTTCATGGTTGCATGGGACAGGCTGTGGGGAAAAACAGCTGTGATGGGAGGAGGGGCAGTTTTATCCTTGACAGCTGGAACATTAGTAGTGGCTCTTGGGGGAGGAGCAGTTTTATAAATGACAGCTGTAACATTAGTAGTAGCTCTTGGGGGAGGAGCAGTTTTATAGGGAGCAGCTGTAACCCTAGAAGAGGCTCTTGACTGACATACTTTCGAGAAGTGGCCTTTCTTACTGCAATGATTGCAGATTGCATTATGAGCAGGACAACATTTCCTATAATGAAATGCACCTCCACAGAAGAAACACTTCCTTTTAGATTGCCAAGATGCCGCTAGGGTAGGGTCGTCATCAGCTAGGATAGTGTCGTCATCAGTGAGGGCTTCTGCCTGAGGCTTATTGGAGGAGTCACTAAAAGTGATAGCAGCAGTCCATGCACGTGGTAAAAGATAGGCATCTGCATTTTTTTTTGCCAAGTCCAGAGAATATGCCTGGTCATAGGCAGTTTGTAACTCGAGGGTTTTATTCTCCAGCAGACGCTGGCATATGAAGGGAGATGCAATTCCATTAATAAAAGAATCACGAATTAACTCCTCCTGGTACTGCTCAGCTGAGACAGCCTTGAGATTACAATCTGTGCTGAGCCTGCAAAGCTTTTGAAGGAATTCGTCAAGTGATACCCTGGGTTGTTGTCGAGTTGTAGCCAGTAGATGCCGAGCAAAAATTTCGTTTGGGGCCTTCACATATAGTTGCTGTAGTATTCGGATAGCGGAGTCATAGTTTACACAGTCTTCGATATAGTCAAACACATAAGGGGATACATAATTGGCAAGTATCTCTAACTTATCAGGAACATTCTCAGCACACACCCTGAGGAAGTTGCTGAAGGTACGATACCAGTGTTTCCATACCTTAGCAGTTGTAGGTGAATTTGGGTCCAGGTCGAGACGGGCAGGTTGGAGTAGTTTCTCCATGATGGTTCCCTTCTACCGTTTGAGTCGTAGCCGTCTGTTCCCAAAACCACTCAGAGCATGGAGCAGGTCCAGTTGATTAAATTGATGTAAGAAAACTACTAGGCACTTGGTCTAAGCGTTAAACAAAGCTTTAATCAACTGTTTACCAACATGGAAATCTAGTTGTGTCCTTCACTAGTTCCTGTTGAGGAATGTCCAAAGCAAGCTGGGCCCATGCCCGAGTATTTATACTCTCCCTGGACAGTGCCACCAGCAGGCCGCCCAGTGTTATTTCATACAAGATTCATGTCAATCTTATTGAATGGCGGAGCAGGCTCGAGGGGCCGAGTGGCCTACTCCTGCTCCTAATTCGTATGTTCATATGTAATTACTGCGAACGAGCCAAAATTTTCGTCAGTTTCCATGATTTGAGAGATTTCACTGATTGCTGGCTCGGCGGGGGGGGGGGGGGGCGGCGGTGGGGCTGTGGTGGGGTGGGGGGTGGTTGGTGGCCGGGGGGTTGCTGGGTGTGGCCGTGGTGGGTGCACAGCGCAGCCTGTGGAGGAGCAGTGAATGACAAACAGCAACTTCAGGATTTCCAAATTAGGTTGCGCATGCGCTAAATCCTAAAGTTGCGTCAGTTTCACAGTCGAAGTGACGGCGAATGCTGCCAGTTCACCGTCATCAGGACCGCAAATTCTGGACCATTAAGAAAGGTCTCCTGTCATGGTTCAACTGGTTAAGGCATTGAGCAGCTGAGTCATACAGGTCATACTGGTGCTCAATTATGCTGAATTAACTGTCCCAGGTACTAAAAACAAACACCCCTTTGTTTCCTTTCTCAGATACAAACTCATTATGGCCACTACAATGCGCTTTAGCACCCTCAGTTAGTGAAGGGAAAGTCTGCCATGTTTTCACTCCTGAGTGTTATTCAACAATCCCTGTTGGAAGTGCATGCGCATGGATATGGGATGAGGACAAGATCTCACTCAGCTGTGATGCCCCTATGGTAGAATGGCCTACTAATAGTCACTGTCTCGGGCCACTCATGAAGAATGGCCCCTTGGTGAAGGTTCCAGAGGACAGTTGGTGGTCATGAACCTTACCCCAGTAAAGAGTCATTTATTCAGGAAAGATTGAAACATATAAGATTCTGAAGGGGCTTGACAGGGTAGATGCAGAGAGGATGTTTCCCCTCGTGGGGGAATTTAGAACTAGGGGGCATAATTTCAGAATAAGGGGGCACCCTTTTAAATCGGAAATGAGGAGGAATTTCTTCTCTCAGAGGGTCGTGAATCTTTGGAATTCTCTTCCCCAGAGAGCTGTGGAGGCTGGGTCATTGAATACATTTAAGGTGGAGATTGACAGATTTTTGAAAGGTAAGGGAGTCAAGGGTTATGGAGACCAGGCAAGGAAGTGGAGTTGAGGCCAAGATCAGATCAGCCATGATCTTATTGAATGGCGGAGCAGGCTCGAGGGGCCAAATGACCTACTCCTGCTCCTACGTCTTATGTTCTTACGTAAAGGGAAGAGAGAATATTAGCATAAAATTAGGGCATAAAATGATATTTATAGAACTGTTGTCTAAAAAAAAATTAAGAAAAAGCAAGAATGGAATTGATGCGCCTGCAGATCAGTGACAGAAAAGATACTTGCTGAGTTTGCTGTGAATAAGAGAAAGGGAAAAAGAAGCACTTATATTTATATAGCATCTTATCTTTTTGTCAAAATGTCTAAAAGCACTTTACACAATGAATCACATTTTGGAATGCAGTGACTCTTGTCACTGTTTCGGAAAATGTTGCCCACAATGGTTTGAGCAAAATAATTGGCCGGAATTTGCGGTTGGTAATGATAGCGAACTATCAGCGTTCGCTGTCATTACCCCATTGAAACCGATTGCAACTTCAGGATTTAGCGCATGCACATCTAAACGTGGATATCCTGAAGTTACGGTCAGTCATTCTCCGACACTGGCAGCGCTGTGGCGACCCCCCCCCCCCCCGCCCCCCACCCCCACCCCATAGCTGGCAATCAGTGTAATCAGTGAAATCAGTGAAACTGATGAAAACTTGGGCTTTTCCACAGTAATATCGCTGTTAAATACCCCATTAAATGTTAACTCTTGTTGGATTAGGTGTAACTGGGGTTTTAACAGCATATTGACTGGTAGAAAAATGTTCTGGTTTTGAAAAACTAATTTTTAGGTTTGTGGAGTGTCAAATGTCTCCATTATGATAAAAAATACAATTTAAAAAAAAACTATTTTTTTTAAAGTTTGTTCATGATATTTCTGCTTCTACCTTTTCCTCATGTGAGAGCCCCAATCTTTATTTTGCTCTCTAACATTTTTAAAAAGTCAGGATAAAAACAGCTTCTCATTTCCTGGTTTCCTGTCTGTGAGAATTCTGCAATGTGATTGGCTGCTTAGACAGCTTGTTGACATCACTACAGCATCGCACTAGGCATTCCCATTACAGAGCGCTGAAATCAATTGAACGTCAAAAAAGACAAAGGGAGCTAAATTCGTTTGATTTGCGCCTCCCGTTAGCGCCGTAAGAGGGCGCTAACGGGGCGCAAATCAACTAGCGCCTGGGCGCGGTGCTAACGCCTCCTGCAAAATTCAGCAGGAAGTTAGCGGTGGCGCTAACCGTTAGCGCCGCGCTGTGCCACCGGCGATGACGTCATTGCCGTGCGCAGCACCCCGCCTGTAATATTGGGTGGCGCCCCCCGACTTACCGTCGGATGCTATGTCCGCCGGGGTCAGGGGGAGCCTAGCTGTGGCCGAGGCGACGCTAGTTAAAGGGGAGGTGGCGGGCGGCCATTTTTGTTGCTGGCCACCTGCCAGCACCTGCCCCCGTTGCTGTTCCCTGGCCCCCGTGAAGCCCCCCCGCGGGGTGCCGGCTGCTCTCCGTGAGCCCGGCACTCCTCTTGAGTGCCGAGCTCGTTTCCCGGCACCCCGATCCCTGGTGGCCCAGCTGGGCGCCGGGTTGCACTGCACCAGGCCCCTCCCCTTTAATAAGGGGACGAAGGCCTGCAGTACCGCGGCGCGACGTGCCGCAGTGCGTGTCACTGCTGCACATAGTGCCGCGATATTCACTCGCAGCACCCCAAGAGGGAGGCCGGGCACTTCCAGTAGCGCCCCTCCTCTCTCTCAGGGCGTTACCTGGGAAAATCGGTCGCGGGGACGCTAACTTTTTCGGGGCGCTAAAATTAGTGCCCCGGTGAAGGTAGCTCCCCAAAGGGGGTGCTATCCAATTTTTACCACAAAGTTCTCACCCCAGATACCGCAAGATCTCTGTGGCAGCTTTCTTCGGGGTCAGCAGTGAACGCCTTTGTTTTTCGCCGCTGACCACAAATTACGAGCCAATATAAATTATATTTCTTGCAAAAGTTTTTGGACAGAGACTGGTCACAGTAACATGTTACCTAAATCTCAGATGGATAGACTATCACATCCTTTTAGGAATTGGGCTTTAATAATGAAGACAGAGAGGAGAGGAGAGGGAAGAGAGGAGAGAAATGGAAAAGTGATAGGAGAGGAGGTAGAGAGGAGGAGAGGGGAATGAGGGGAAGGGGAGAGGAGAGAAGAAGAGGTGAGAGGGGAATTGGTAGGAGTGGAAAAGAGGGGGTGAGGGGAGGGGAGTGGTATTGGAGAGAAGGGGAAGAAGAGGTGGAGAGTATAGAAGGGGAGGGAGAGTTTGAGGAATGAAAAGGGAAAGAGAGTAGAGGGGAGAGAGGGAGGTGACAGATGGAGGATAGAAGAGGAGAGGAGGAGAGGAGATGAGGGGGGAAGTGGGAGAGTAGGAGGGGGAGTGGGAGAGGATGGTAAGAGGACTGAGGAGAGAGCGAAATGGAAGGTTGAGGGAGGGGAGGTGACCAGGAGAAGGGAACGGAAAAAGGAGAATTGGAGATGAGGGGTGTTGGAGAGGACGAAGGGAGCAGGTGTGGAGGAGGAAAGAGAGGATGGGTTGGGGAGAGTGTGAGGAGAGGAAGATGGAGGTGACTGGTAAGGAACAAAGGGAAAAGATGTGAACAGGCAAGGGGGAGTTTGCCTTAGCTCAGAAGAGAATGGCATCAGATTTATGTCTTAGCTGGGAGGGCGCGTTGCAACAGCAAAATTATAGTTCAGCAGGGGAGGGTGGTGGCAAGGACGGGATTACTGCCTTTACTGGGAAGATAGGAAATTTGGTTGTTGCCCAACTTTTCTTTACAAGGTCTGGGGTTTTGATAATTCTTGTATGGTCTGCTGTCTGCTGTTCACCAGTCAATGTCTTATGATTGATTTTTAGCAGTTTTCTGACTGGTGTAGGCTTCATTTGGAGTTCTGCTTTGCACGCTTGGGTGACTTTACCATTTTCAGACCAGGTTATATATTATCCTTATAAGTCATTTCAAGCCTGGGGATTTTTGATTTTCTCCATTCGTCGCTGATGAGTTTGTGATTCCATCTTTTTAAATGCAACATTCATCCGCATGTAGTCGTGGTACATTTTAGCTCAATCTAAAGCTTACTTTTTCATTTGATTTCCACTTCAATTATCTTGGAGACTTTTCTGGTGTGTTTTTGTTCTTTTACAGAAACTTAAAAAAAAACTTTTTTTCCTGTGTGGTCTCAGGGTGAGTTTCTACTTTTTTCTTTAAGGTGGCCCTGTCAAGTAATTCTATGTTATATAACATTCTGCTCACAGTGGCACCTATAAGTGCAAGACCTTTGAAATGGGGCCACTGTGCTGAATTTTTAATATATTATAGATTATAAAACATCTGAACATTAAACAACCGCAAAATAAATTTTAAAATGAAAACTTTCATTTGTCAAACATGCACAAAGACTCAAAAAATGAGGGCAGAAGGTTGTGCTGAACAGTTGTTTGATGATTTTTCACTGGTATTTTTCCTACCTGCTTGCTGCTTGTTCATTCATAACTTTCCTATCTGTTCATTAATATTTCAAGCAAGTGTCATTGTTCAGTTAACAATGATTTATCGCTTTTTTATGAATTTTAAATGATTAGCAAAAGAACCAGAGGCGACATGAGGAAAACATTTTTTATGCATTTATGCGAGTTGTTGTGATCTGGAATGAACGGCCTGAAAGGGCACTGGAACCAGATTCAATAGTAACTTACAAAAAATTGGATAAATACTTGAAGGGAATTTGTTCTTACAGGGCTATGGGGAAAGAGCAGGGGAGTGGGACTAATTGGATAGATCTACCAAAGAGCCAGCACAGGCATGATGGGTCAAATGGCCTCCTTCTGTGCTGTATAATTCTATACTATACCATTTGAACCAATCAGGTGTTGTATGACATAAAGGCCTGGAAATTCGACGGTGCCACATTGGTTATCCAGGCACGAAACAGGCGCCTAAGCCTCCAATATGGCGGGTAGGAAGCACACCCTCATTACAAGCCGGAAGTGCGCCACACGCCATATTGGTATAGGCAAAAAATAGACATCCAGGGCTCGTGTCTGAAACAGGAGTTAGACCCTTTGTATATGTAAATAAGGGGCCTAACACCTGTTTAAGGCCTCCTCTAAAATATTGGTTTGCCCTGAGGCAGCCAACACTGGCTGCATTCAGGAAAACCAGGTCTACATGCGGCCTAGCAGGCAGTTGCAGGCTGCCACCAAAAAGGTAAGTTTGTTAAACCTGAACGTGGAGCCAGAAGGAACAGGAGTGTTCTTCCTAATGCCACATTCAGACTACATGGGTCACTTCTGGCCACCGCTCACCACCACCCACCCCCACTCCGAAAGAGACCTTGACCCCCCGCCCCCCGATCGCCACCACAACCCTCCCCGATCCCAGCCACCGCTACCCTTCCTCCAGCCTTCCCTCTCCCAGTCCCTCTCCCTGCTGCCGACAATGTAGCGGCTCCATGTTCGAGGCCACTTCTCCAGTGAGCTGCCTGGGGATGCCCATTAGGTGTCCACAGCTCGCTGGCTTGATGATAATGAGGCATGGGCCCAATATAAGGTGCACCTCAGGCCTATCCATTCTAGAGAGGTCGCACAACACCAGGTTATAGTCCAACAGTTTTATTTGAAATCACAAGCTTTCGGAGCTATCGATTGCTCCTTCCTCAGGTGAAGTAAATTAGATACAGAATCGCCAAAGCATATATAGATAGAAAACAAAGCATGTGTACTTTACAATTGCAGACCAATAAATTAAATCATCCTGACTATCTGCCGAGGTGTGATAAAGTTAATTAAGTCAGCCAGGAAGGTACCACATCAAAGACATAGCAAGATACAACTGAGACAATGAGGTGTAGTCGCAGGGGTTCTAACGTGTCAAAAGCTGCCATCTGTATGTAAAACGAAAAGCTTTAAAAAAAAATTTTTACTTTTTTACTGGGAAAATTTTTACTTTTTTACTGGGAATCACATCTGTGAACAAGCTAACGACGACTCGAGTCCGGATCACGTCATGTATCGTGACATAAACCCAAGATCCCGATTGAGACCGTCTTCATGAGTGCGGAACTTGGCTATCAGTTTCTGCTCGATGATTTTGCGTTGTCGTGTGTTTCTAAGGTTGCCTTGGAGAACGCTTACCCGCAGATCCGAGGCTGAATGTCCTTGACTGCTGAAGTGTTCCCCGACTGGGAGGTAACAATCCTGCCTGGCGATTGTTGCGCGGTGCTCGTTCATACGTTGTCTCAGTGTCTGCATGGTCTCGCCGATGTACCATGCCGCGGTGCATTCTTTCCTGCAACGTATGAGGTAGACAACGTTGGCCGAGTCACATGAGTATGTACCATGTACCTGGTGGGTAGTGTCCTCACGTGTGATGGTGGTATCTGTGTTGATGATCTGGCATGTCTTGCAGAGTTTGCCATGGCAGGGTTGTGTGGTGTCGTGGTCGCTGTTATCCTGAAAGCTGGGTAATTTGCTGCGAACGATGGTACTTCTGAGGTTAGGCGGCTGTTTGAAGGCAAGTAGTGGAGGCGTGGGGATGGCCTTAGCGAGGTGTTTGTCGTCATCGATGACATGTTGAAGGCTGCGAAGAACATGGCGTAGTTTCTCCGCTCCGGGGAAGTACTGGACGACGTAGGGTACCCTGTTGGTTGTGTCCCGTGTTTGCCTTCTGAGGAGGTCTATCCATTCTAGCGCAGGGATCTTTCCCTGCACCACTTGCGTGCCCGTTTTGGGCATGAACAAATCTTTCCCCCATACTTTGCAAATATGGCACTTTCAAGTGCGACACTTTCAAGTGAAATGTGTGATATATTTCCCCGTATAAGGAACATGTGCTAGATGTAAGATTTTTAATTACAAAGATAAATCTTAATATCGTGCTACACATGTTCAGTTTAGCATAATAAACTAAATAAGCTTAGGAATGGCAGCGTAGTGGGACATTCAGTTGGAGCAACAGTGCTCTGTGCCGTAAAATGCTGAGATAGAGGTCTGATCTCCCAATCTGTCGACTTCCTGATCTCCACTAACCGAACCATCGAGCAAAATGCCAGACACCTTCTCATGGGGACAGAGCAGAAATCAATAGCAGAGTCATCCCAGGCTGCAATTACCTACTTTACTGCAGCTGTTTCAAAGTAGCAGCATGGGAGACCTGGGTGCAGGCCCCAGCCATGGTTTGGATCCAAGAGATGATTATATAGGAAAAAGGAAGGGAATTTACTTCCTCCAGATAAAAAAGACGCTGAAGAGATGCTGGGGTTATTTTGACTTTGTGTACAGGCGGTTGTGGTTCCGTTGCCCATTCTGCGTCCTGCCCAATTTTCAGTTCGATTGAAGCTAATGCAAAGGCTGTATAACGGGCGGCCAATCCACCACCGCTAATTATCCATCACTGCCAAAAGTGAAAATTTCCCCCAATGGAAAGGAAAATTAGACAGAGCATTTAACAAGTGAAAATCACTCCCACTCAGTCAACAGAAAGCTTAACGTCTATTCTAAACTTGCTAAACAGGTCACAATACTTTCTTTTGCTTTTGTAAATTCAGTCACAAGAAGACATTCCTAAATTCATTGTAAAATGTTAAGTTACTGTATCTGCCTTCGTGGGAACAATACAACTTGTGTTCCTTTTATTTCAGCAGAAAAGACAGTAGGTTAATGAGTTACATTAGTTTTATGGTAATGAAATTTACCTTTGAAAACTAAAAGCCTCTAGTGGTCCTTTCTGTGATATTCAGACTATTGCCTATTTTAAGCACCACATATAATGCCATAAATTTCCTGATGAGAATCAAGTAGCCTCATGATTGTCTTTTGACTAAATAGAAAAGATCACGAAAATCAGCCACCCAAACATTAGTGAAACCTGAAGGTTAATTACAACAGGGCACAAAATAATTTTCGCTTTGTAGTACTAGTTATCTCATTGCACAGCTGTTCCTTTTTGCCGTGTAGCATCCCATTAATCACACCTAGCTTTGCTCGCTATCATGTGATTCATCATTCTTTTCCCCACAGCTACTTCTATCCTCTCTGATTCAGATAAACTACTAATTTAACATGGCAGCATCCAACCTTGAATATCATATCAGCTCACGCGGGATCCAAGGGTCAAATGAAATATGCACAGAGCCAGTTCTTTCAGAAAGTGAAGTGATATTTCATCACACTCCTAGAGATATGGAATATGTCAAGCATGGATCCTTCTGTTCATAGCAGAAATGACAGGAGAAGATGACAAATGAGGCTCTTCAATTGCACAACTGTACAAGCAGTTCCAGTACTGGGAGTTCTAGTTGATTGACACATAGTTAAAGGTCCTAAGGTCAGGGGTACACACTACAGACTCTTGCTCAATTGTAAGCCATTTCCTCCATTATAATATATTTCAAATTAGAATTTTTTTTGCACAGTTTATCTTTGTTGCACAGATTCACTCATTCATTTGTAAGCTCATCAGTGGCTGTAATACACTGTTCTTTACATGAATTTTTTAAACAGTAATCATTTGCAACTGTGTTCATTCATTAGCTAATGTGGATATGCAAAGATCTTAACCATAAATCCAAGCTTATTCAAATTTGTTCAATAGTGTTGGACTCGGAAATTATGACTTCACTTCGTTCTGCCTTGCATAAGTTCAGTTTTCTCCATGGTAGAGTTCCCACAAACTCTGGGCTGGAGTTTGCCAACCAAGACAAGTTGGGGGCGGGACTGCTGCCTTCCGTGTTCTAGTCCCGCCCCCAGCGATGCCTGGCGCACCCACGCTATTTTCCCTTGATTGGACTTGTTAAGCCCGCCCTGCGGGCTTACCAGCCAATTAAGGGAAAGCTGGTGACAGATGACGTCAGCGTATGACGCTTCATCTGTCAAAAAAATTTTGACAGATGAATTGTCAGTGTTTGACAGCTTTGAGAAGCTGTCAAACACTGACAATCTCTGTTCTAAGGTGAGCCCTTGCACAAAGGCTTACCAAGACCTCTCTCCTCAGCAGAAAGCAGATGGCTGCTGCATCTGAGAATGCAGCGGCCATTCTGTCATCTCTGCCGTTAAGATGAGGCACCTCTGGATCCTCAACAGTTGAAGCCTGCAGAAAGAAGCAAAGGTAAGGAAACTTTTTTCCAAAACTTAACACTCACCTCTCATACTTACCTGTCCACACTTGCACCCATCACTCACCTCTAGAGCTGACATATCGACCCCTCTCACTCCTGCAGACCCACTGCTCGCCTTGTTGACCCTGGCGAGGTTCGCAGCCGTCAGGAAGCCCACACTTGCAGGCGTAAAATGGGAAAAAGCCTCAAAACTGCCTGTTAACAGGCAGTTAATTGGCTCTAATCCCCTTCCCGCCTCGAGGAGACGGGTCCCTGCGCGGCTCGGGGACCCGCCTCCCGGGAAGATGGCACGGACGCAGGGTTGGTACTCGCTCCCAGTTTCTGCCATTTACCCGGCAGTCCCGCCTCCAAACCCGCCTCCTCAGGGCTGGTAAAATCCAGCCCATAGAGTGGGATTGCCAATAATACCAGTTTGTGACGAACTATAGGCAAATTGAAAATGATCATTTCATGTTATGAATGCATCTCATCTATTTAATTTGCATGGTTATCCAGTGCCTACCCATCAGCAGTGTCCACATCCATGGTTATTCATCGAAAAAAACATTTATTTGATGGTTCAGGAGTTAACTGAGTCTTTCCTAATATTTATGTGGCAGGATGGAGAAAAAGATGTCGGGGGCATCCATTTCCCTGGTGGTCCAGCGAGGACCTTCCTGCTGCTTCTAGATGGACCAATACACGTTTTGCTGATTTAAATTTAACTTCTGAATACTGAAATTCTAGCTGATTCCAGTTTGAATCCATACTCTGAATTTATTGAAATGAACATCCTTAACTGACTGTGCACTATCTATATTCCAGCTGGAATTCATACTGCAATCATCTATCTTCTTCTTTGACAGATATGATATTGAATAACTCTACTGATATGCTATCATTTGATTCATATTAGTTTCTATTTACTTTTCTTCATTCTATTTGACACAATTGGTAAATAGACCATGACTACAGTTACTTTCACAGTTACTGAATTAGACAGCCTTATTTGATAATCCTGCAAAATGCAGTCAAGTTGCATTTGCAACATATTTTCAGTCACAAACATCTTTTTACCCTTTGGGACTAAAGTGGTATTTTCAAAAATCTGGGGATGATTCCATACATCCCCACCTCATACGTTGTTTTCTTATACGCACAGAATTTACAGGAATAAAACCCCACAATGCTTCACAGGGGAGGTATAACTGATACTAAGAAGAAAAAGGAGGAATTCAAGGAGATCAGAGAAAATAAAGAGGTTTTTTTTAGGATGCTTTTGAAGAGAGGTAAAGGAAGTCGCAAAAAGTGTTTTTTTGTAGAATTCCAAAAGGAAGGCATGCGCTGAGTGCATGATTGGCTGTCGATGATGTGGTGGAGTCAGAGGAGGAGCAATCTGGAGTCAGAAGAGGAGCAATCTGGAGTC
Organism: Squalus acanthias; assembly: GCA_030390025.1. Classification (NCBI taxonomy): domain Eukaryota; kingdom Metazoa; phylum Chordata; class Chondrichthyes; order Squaliformes; family Squalidae; genus Squalus; species Squalus acanthias. The sequence goes on along the minus strand of CM059426.1, from coordinate 117,628,078 downwards.
GGATGAGGACTAATCTGGAGTCAGAGGAGGAGTGGATGTGAGCAAGTACATATAGCTCGAGAAGGTCACACAGAGTGGAGGTATTTGGAGATGGAGACCAAAATCTTGAAATCAATTTGCAGGGCACAGGAAGACAGTTGCATTTAGCAAGGATGATACTTTGTGCAGGAGAGAGCACGGACATGAGTTTTAGCTGAAGTTTATGAAGAGTTAGGTAGGGAAATCGGCGAGGAGTGGGTTTGGGCAGTCATTCATTGAGATGATGAATGTGTGGATTAGAGTTTCACCAGTGCTGGGGGAAAGGTAGGTATATAAGGTGGCAGCATTCCATTGGGGGAGCAGTGCAGTATTGGCGATGGACTCAATGTGGGGCAGAAAGCTTCTGCTCCATCAGATTCAACCTGAGAGGGTCGGTGGGGAGATTGATGGAGTTAAAGGCAGAAACGTGTTGGTTCTGGCAGAAGCCAAAAAGAATGGCTTTGGTTTTGCTGAATTTGAGGTAAAGGAGATTTCAAATCATCCTGGCCGTCATGTCAGACAAACAGTTGAAAAATATAGTAATGGTCTTGGACTAAATGATGATGATGATTACAAAGGTTCAGTTGGGTTTTATTGGTGTCAAGGTGGAAGCTGACCCCATGTTTGTGGATGACGTTGCCAGAGTATAGCACGTAAATGATGAATAAGAAGGGACCAAAGTGAAAGGCCTGGGGCATACTGGAGGTGACCATGCAGGCATGAGAGGGGAAGCCATTTGAAGAGATAGTGACTGTGCTGGGAAAGAAAGGAATGGTGAACAAGAGAACAGTGACACAGATATAGATCACAGAGGAATGATCAACAGTGTTGAAGGCAGCATAGAGGTGAGACAGCACACCATAGTTACAGCCCTACAGCATGTCATTTGTGGCTTTGATAGGAGGAAAGGGAAGGAGATGCCAGAGGCATCACTTCCCACTTGTCTAGTGAGGTTCTCTCTGTTGTTACTCCACAGATCAGGCTGGAAACTAAATTAAAGGGATTTAAACAGGGAGTGGTGACAAGTGAATGTGTGGTTCAATAACGGTGATATAGATAAGGATCTTAGAGAGAAAATATGAAGATGGGATAGAAGAGGTAATTTTATCTGAGAGCAGGAGCCTCACCCACTGGCAGTGTACACTGGGAATTTAGGTACATGTTGAATTTCTGGTGGCCTCTGCTGGGAGGTGAGGCTTCCCGTTGCTAGTGTGGACTTGTAAAATTACCCCTTTAATGAGTTATAACTAATTCTGATGCCAAGATTTTTAGTCTGGGCAGCTTTTGGTCAGGTGGAAACTCAACCACTGCTCCAGAAATGAACCCCGGGATATTTTAACTCTGAGCCGCATTTAAATCCCATCGACCTGGCAGGAAGTCAGCAAAAAGTGAGGAGAAATCCCGTGGTCTGGAGGCCACCCGCCAAACAAGGTAGATGGCGGGAACATCTTCTGGGGTTGTCTCATGCAGATCTCATCTTCGGGAAAGGGGGCAGTCTGAGGCAGCCTAGAGTTTCCTGTGGGGCCTAGAAGAGCACTCCTGCTCCTCCTGGCCCCTTATGGAAAGTTTAAAGAACTTACTTGTTCGGGCCTTTTCTGGCCCTGGCTCCTGTTCCCACTGTTTTCAACCAGCTGAAAAGTTACAGTGGCTTCTTTGCTCCAGCCACCGGTTAAAATTATAATTGGATCCTGATGACATCATCAAAACCCAACATGCATATGCAAAGAAGGACCCCATCGGCTTTGGGCAGGTGTCCTTGCTGCCTGCTCAGTAGAGCAGATTAAAATTCACAAAAGTAGGTTCCTGGCAGCTTTCCTGGTGATTTTAACTGTTTATCCACCTGGTTTCCTCTGGGTGGGTAGGATTCTCCCCCTGAGTATCAGAATTTTCCTACATCACAGAAAAGGATACCAGTTATAGGCTGCAATTTTCCCAGCCCCGAGGAGGTGAGTTTGGAGGCGGGACAGTTGAGAAAATCACAAAAAATGAGCGTGGGTTCGGAACCCGCCTCCGCGCAATTTTTCCGGAGGCGGGTTTGATGGGTGCGATTCGGTCCCGTCTCCATCAGTCGGGAGAGGTAGCTAAGACCCTTAAATAGTTGGTAAGGGCCTCTATAATCCTATTTTGACAGGCCTTTGTTATTTTGCCACATTTTGTGCGTGTTGCACAACCCTCCTAAACCATGCCAGCTAATCCTGGCGGGTTGACAGGTGGGTGTCCTCCTCACAGCTGCAGCTCCACCATTAAAACGGAGCTTTCAACAGGGATCAGTTGCAGATGGCAGAACTTTTGTTCCACAGGTCTTTCAGCACTTTTAGCAGACCTACCGAAGTCGGAGGTGCTGCAGCTTCTACCTCTCAACTGTGGGACCTCCCAAAACCCTCTCTCCGCTTGGACTGAGCGCTTCCCCAACTAAGGTATCTGCCAGCAGCATGGGAACCATTTATTTCCTTTCATCATGGACCTCAGATTCAGATGAGGAGCAGCCACGGCAGCAGCAGAACAGGCAGAACAGCAGCAACAGCAGCAGGAGCGCCAACCTGCTGCTCACCCACCTGATAGTGCACAGGGCAGAAGGCGCCAGCGCATGGCAGCATGTCACCACAGGAGCTACCCCCCCTCTCAGGGTTTACAGACAGAGGATGAGCTTCCTCAACATGAGTGAGCAGCAGTGCCAAAGGAGGCTGAGAGTTTTGCGAGAGTTTGTCGGAGACATCTGCGCACTGCTGCACCAACACCTGGAGCCCAGAGGAACAGGTGGACACCCCTTACCAGTGGCTGTCAAAGTCACCACCACACTCAACTTTTTTGCCTCAGGCTCCTTCCAGGGATCATCAGCAGACATCAGCGGCATCTCCCAGTCGGCCGCCCACAGTTGCATCACGCAGATTACCGATGCCCTTTTCGCAAAGGTGCACAAGTACATCCACTTCTCAAGGGATCAAGCAAGTATAACCGCACGTTCAGTTGGCTTTGCAAATATGGCAGGCTTGCCAATGGTTCAGGGCGTCCTAGACTGCACATATGTGGCCCTTAGGGCACCCCATCACAACCCAGCTATCTTTGTCAACCGCAAGGGCTTCCACTCCCTCAACGTACAGCTGGTGAGTAACCACAAGAAGGAGATTTTGCATGTTTGCACCAAGTTCTGTGGTAGTTGCCATGACTTGTTCATCCTGCGGAACTCTAGTGTTCCTCCGCTCTTTAATCCACCAAACCAACTTAACGGATGGCTCCTTGGTGACAAGGGCTACCCCCTGAAGAAGTGGCTAATGACGCCAATCAGGAGGCCAACTAACGAGGCTGAGGAGCACTACAATGCCAGCTACATTTCGACCAGGTCCATCATCGAGCAAACCATTGGCTTGCTGAAGATGCGATTCTGATGCCTTGACAGATCAGGTGGAGCCCTGCAGTATTCAGCAGCCAAGGTCTCCAGAATGGTAGTGGTCTGCTGTGCACTGCATAACATAGCACAGCGTCGTGGCTTGCAGCTTCCTGATGAGCAAGTGGCTCAGTTCATAGCCTCCTCAGATGAGGATGAGGATGAGGAGGAGGAGGAGGACCGAGAGGCGGCGTATCTACCAGCAGCAGTGGCAGCACGAGAGCACATGGCTGCCTGTGATGCAAGGGATGCACTCATCCTGGCCAGATTTGCATAGGTTGCCCATTGTGGCACATGTGCTTGGCTCCTTCTTAACACATGATAGATAATGGACATGACTCTCTTGCCTCCTTTCACTCTGACCACCAACCTGACCATGCAAGTGTCGTGGAGCCCGCAATGTGGAGCTGCCTAAGCCGAAATAACAGATGGCATCACGCCAACAGTTTGCCATCACTTAATTTTAATACATTCAAACAGGGATGGCATTTCATCAATAAACAGAAACAATCACCCAAATGCCTACCCCTGTGACTAATGGTGCTTTATTTTTCTCTTACGCGTACTCCTACATGGTGCTCCCCCTGTGGCTTCAGCAGAAGTGGAGGCCCCTTGCTCACTTTCATGCTGCTCCTACTTCGACACCTTTGGCGGGCGTCCTCTGGGTTTCCGAGCCTGTGAGGGTTCACCAAATGTCTGCTCATCCTGCGGCAGTGCAGGGGCTGAGACGCCCATCTCAGTTGGGTGCGGACTCTGGTGGGGCTCTGACTGAGGGCTACGCAGTGGCATGGAAGTGTGAGCGCTTGGAGAGGAGCCCCCACATCCCTCTCATGGGTCAGGTCCACCTCAGCGCTTACAAGTGGCTTGAGAGCACCTTGCTGCACATCAGGGGAGCCATGTGGACCCGTATCTGCACTAGCAGTCCTACTCAAAAGGACTTCCATGAAGCTCTGGTTTCTCTGCTCAATAGCTGCCCATCGCTCCTGCAGAGATGTCAGTCTATTCTGAACATTCAACATGTTTTCGAGACTCTGGCGACTTAGGTCCTCCATGGCCATAGCTATCCTCTCGTCTACCGTAGCCACCCTTTCCAGAGAGGTAGACACCCTTCCAGAGAGGTAGCCATCGTAACCACGGAGGTAGCCATCCTTTCCGTGGTGGTACTTTCATGCGCCATTGCCTCCACAAAGGCACTGCTCATGTTAGAGTTGGACTCCTCCATCCTCTCCACACTCACAGTGACCCTGGAGATAAAACCTGTCAGAGACTCCTGCACTTGTTCCTGGAGTTCCAGCACCACTCTCCTACTGGATGGACCCAGAGGCACAGGGTCGACATGCAGCGGAGCAAAGCTAGGAGAGTCCTGCGACCTCCGATGAGGATTCTCCACTGCTGTCCCTGTCTCCACCACCTGCTGATGCTCACCTGTGAGATGTGATACACCAGGTGACAACACTACTCTATGTCCCGAAGGTCCCACCGAGGTGTGCGTATCTGCGCTGGTGCTGGGTGCGCTTACATCTGCTGACGCTGCGTCCTCAGAGGTTGCAGGTTCCCGAGGAGTCTTGCTGCTCAGCCTCTTCCTTGTCGACAGTGGGGAGGGGCTCTGTGGATGGTCCTGTGGGGGAGTAAAGGTATGGGTTAGACATTTCACGGAAGTGTGGCATGCACATACAATAGTGCAGCTGCTCAAGTGGCATTCTAATAATGTACACCAGCAGCCATTTCAGTCACTCAAGCAGTGTAAATGAGAGAGACGCAAAACTATTCTGTCACCAGCTTGGTCTGCATCGCCCGTCTGTCCGTCCCCCACTTCCACTTCCACCTCTGCGCCGGCGATGTCCAAGGCCGCCCCTTCAGCCTGGGTGAGAAGGGCTATGGAAGGTGGCCCTCCTCCTGTCTTCGCCCTTTCCCTTCTATTGTGGGCTCTCTTTTCCTGCAGTGAGGGAGACAAGTGGAGTTGGAGTGAGAATGATGGAGTGAGTGTAGAGAGTCCAGAGCATAGATGCTTAGAAGGAGACAAAGATGGAGTGAGGTTCCATGTCCAAGGGCCCTCCCTGTGCATTGTTAGTCATTGTCATTGCATAACATTGAAAGGGAGTGTGAGGGCAGCATAGTCGAATAGTGAAGTGATTGGGTTCATAGAGTGAAAGGGATGGTGAAGGGTGCAAGGGTTGTAAGGGTAAAGTGGGATGTGTAGGAGGAGGTTGACAATGCAGAGTGCTGGTGATGAGAGGAGAAGGGGAGCAGAAGGAGGGTCAAGCTGATGGTATACTCACTTTGCCTGATCTTACAAAGTCATTGAACCTTTTACGGCACTGCAGCCATGTCCTGTTGCACACTGATCTGGAGGTTATATCCCTTGCCAGCTGAACCCACACAGCCTTGGTTTCTTTGGGAGGCCTCTTCCTCCCAGATGTGGGGAGGAGCACCTCCCTGCTAGCTCTCGCCCCCTCAACCAGAATACCCAGCGCCTCATCCGAGAACCTCGGGGAGACCCTTGCCTTGGAGTTGGCCATTCTTCAATGAGATAAAAATTCGGAGGTGGTGCAGCATCGACCAAAAACCAGTGGAATGAGCCAAGGCAGCAAGCAGCCCTTAAATGAAGCTGGATAAGTGACGTCAGCAGAGGCGAGTTTCAGTCCCAAAACACTAATTGGCCCAGGGGAACCCACACCTCTGAAATCAACTGGCCAATTAGGAGAAAATCACAAATTTTTCCCACTGACAGTGGAGGCAGGTTTGGAACCCACCCAAACCGAAACCTGCCTACAACCTGCCTCCAATGGGAAAATTGCCCCCATAGTTTCTGAGTATCTACAGTTTTTCCTTTGTTCCTTGGCATCCTGCTTTGATATTATTTTAAGTATAGTTCAGGCAATTTGGCTACAAATATATTTTCAAAGAGTAGCAATAATTAACATATATTTGCATATGGTTTCCATATTTGGTATTCTTGTGCGTCTGATTCTTTGATTGCTTAGTTGTTGTAATTTGCATGGATTGATCAAAGATTTGCCAAACGATCATATGTTGCCTGAATGTAGATTTTATATATATGTGCAATTCATTTATTTCAGTTAATCTGGATATACATGAAGCATAAACTTCTTCGATCACTAAATATTCATGTCATAATTTTGCTGACCCAGAGCCTAGGAGACAAAACAATCCAGCCATCACAGCAGGTAATCTTTCAGTAAATTTCTCATTATCATTTATGTTTAGTCATCATTTTATCTTTTATGGTTAGTATAACATACATTGTCATTGGAGCTTCCAGGGTTAAGGGTGAATCAATTCAATACCATTATCCCTTTCTAACCAGACTGTCAGGTTAATTTCATGCTTTCACAACCTCCTACCTTCAACATAATCTGGACACAGGCCTGCCAGTAACTACATCACAACAATAACATGGAAATACATTTTAGAAGGAAAAAGAAGGAAGTAATTTTAAAAAGTTGAACAGCTCACTTTTATCATTTCATGCAGCTGGTTACACACAGGTACAGTAAGCCAGAATAGACTTCAGAAGAAGAGGAACTGAAATTTGAGTAACTACTTTTTACACTAAACTAATGATTGCCTTTATTGATCTAATCACTAAGTAGTAATCAAACTTTTTGTATGAAATATAAAGCTTATTTCTCTAGGCAAACAATCATGTTTTCAATAACTGAACTGTGATTTGACTCTATAGGGGGTAATTTTCACCTTGACTACTTGGGTGATAAATTGCAGAGCAGATTACCCGGCCGTGAAAGAACAAGCCCAACTTTCATTTCCATTGAAATCATGGAATTATTACCAACCAAGTGGTGAAGCTGAAAATTACCCCCTATATTTTACATGTTGCTCAAAGGTTTTTTCTTGTCAATTTCTGTTCCTTGGAGCATCACAGCTGAACTTAATTCTGTCCTTACCTAAAGTCCATACTGGAGCTGGGCAATAACAGTTAGCAGTCAGCACCCTGGCAGGTTTTCTCCAACCCTAATCTAAAAGCACTGAGCCCAACCACCCCGACACCTGTCTGAGATCAACTAAATCATCACAGAATGGAGATCAAATCTAAGACCTTCCCAACTTGTGTGGCTCAGGTACTCACTGCGTAAACCTGCCGAGCCTCAAGAGTTTTAATTAACAACTTTTTAGCTGAATTCACAAGATCAATATTTCTAGACTGCAACTTCATTGCGTCAATTTTTTGGCACAGTTTCAGCACAAGTCATATACTTTCATGGTCTGTTGAGGATCCCTTTGCAGAAGAAAAGATCACTTGCTGTCATTTTTTTTAATGCACTGATGGTACCTGCAGTGACAAAGGGGGAAAAATTGAGTCGCGTCCCCTTTGGGGCGCTAACTTAGCCGGGGCGCTACTTCTAGTGCCTCGAAAAAATTTGCACCTCCGCGGCCGAAATTCATCGGTAGCGCCCCAAAAGGGAAGCGGGGCCCTACTGGAAGCGCCCCACCTTCCTCTTGGGGTGCTGCGAGTGACTATCACAATACAACGTGCCGCGGCGCCACGTGCTGCAGCATGTGGTGGCGCGGTACTGTAGGCCTTCCTCCCCTTCTTAAAGGGGAGGGGCCTTGCGCAGCACAACCCGGGGCCCAGCTGGGCCACCAGGGATCGGAGTGCCGGCAAAAGAGCCCGGCACTGAAGAGAAGTGCTGGGCTCACGGAGCGCAGCCGGCACTCCGCGGGGGTGCTGAAGAGGAGGCCGGGGACGGCAACGGGGGCAGGTGCTGGCAGGCGGCCAGCAACAAAAATGGCTGCCCGGCACCTCGCCTTTTAATTAGACAGACGAGGTTCCTGAGCTGCGTGATTCCCGTGGTATTCCAGTAAAAATCAAAAGCTCTGGTTAAAAGCCCTGTTAAGGGTCTCACAACAAGGATTTAATGAGCTTAATTAGGTCGCCCGCCTTAGAACTCGGGATAGTGAACTGTTTGGATATTAGATTCATTTGTTTAAAGTTTGGATTTTTCAAGATTAAACAGCAACTGGAAGTTTGCATCTGCTAAATTGTGTAGTTCTATAAATATCCAGCTTCCATTTATGAATTATTCACCTGAAATCTGCTATCTGATTGTCACATGAAATCTGCTATCTGACTGTCCGCCTTATTCAGTTCCTAACATCATTGTGGTAAGAATTATGCATCACTAAGGCCGGAATTTTCCCGGTGCCTGGCGTGCGGGTTTGGAGGCGGGTCTCAGTAAAAGTTGCAGAAATTGCGAGTGCATCGGGATCCCTCCTCCTCGCGCCTTTAACTTGGGTGCGTTTGCCAGCGCGCCACGGACCCGAACGGCAGAGGCGGGCAACCTAATTCTAGGTTTCGATCCCTCCTAGAGAGGAGGTCTGTGAGCCTCTGCCATCTGTTCTCCATGGCTAGCTTGTGCTCATGTGAGTGGCAAATTAGCTGCTCCATTCAGGTGGCCATCCTTTTCATGGAACAGCACATCGTCGCCATCGCCTGCGAGATGGTGGTGCTCATGTTGGAGATGGACTCTTCCATTCTCTGCACATTTGCAGACATCGCGGCTGCAAAACCTGCCAGAACCTCCTGCATTTCTTGCTGCATCTCCAGGATCACCCTCTTTCTCGATGGCCCCGAGGGTCAGCGTCTGCATACAGCTGAGCAGAGATTGGAGCATCCTGTGCCCTCCAGCGAGGAGTCTCCAGTGCTGTTCCTGTCAACACCATCTTCTCTTGCTCACTTGTGAAATGTGAGACACCAGGTAACAACGCTACTCTATCTCGCATAGGACCCACCGAGGTTTGTGTAGCTGCACTGGTGCTGGGTCTGCTGACAGTGCACCCTTAGACGCTGGAGGTTCCTCTGAGGAGTCGTCTTCCTCCTGCGGCTGGACAGTGGTGGGGGGTGAGCTCTTGATGGACCTGTGGGAGAGTAAAGAGATGATTTAGAAATGTTATATTAAGAATGGGTAACGATACCATTATGCACATGATGAACATTCACTGGCTGCTGACATCAGTCACCATATGAGTGACTGCTGTATGCCATGTGGCTGTATGAGATGTAATTCTGTCACCAGTTTGCTGAGAGGTCCCCCTCTCTCCATCTCCATCAGCTCTGCAACTCTCGCGACCTCCAGGGCCACCTCCTCTGCTGCAGTTAAAGTGCTAAAGGATGGAGGGCTACCTCCGGTTTTCTCCCTGTTGTTGTGCACTCTCTTCTCCTGCAAGGAGGGAAAGAAGATAAGTTTGAGTGAGAAAGATGGAATGAGTGTAAGAAATGTGTGGGTTACACCTGTAGAGGGTAAATATGAGGGAGTGTGGTGCCAATGCCAAATGGCCTCTTTCTGTGGTGTTACTTGGTATGATTACATTAGGATGAGGGTGAACGTGAGAGGTGGTTCGTCAGATGGGGATGTGAGAGGGATGGGTGGACGTGCAAGGTATGTTGGTGTGAGGAATGATGTGCAGGATTAGGGTTGGGAAGGCAGAGTGATGGGGTTGTGTTGACAGGCACTTCAGGATGAGGGTGAGTGTGGCTTTGCACTCACCTTTCCTGATCTCATCAGATCATTGAATCTCTTCCTGCACTGTACCAAGCTCCTCCTTACGACATCCCTGCTATTGACCTCCTCAGGAGCCAGGTCCTTTTGGTCTCTTGGGGAGGTCTCTTCCGCCCATCAGCAGGGAAGAGGACCTCCCTGCGTGCTCTGACACCCTCCTCAAGAATATGTAGCGATTCATCGGAAAAGCGGGGAGAAGCCCTCTGTCTTTGTGAACTAATTTTTCTATTTCTCAGCAACAACACACTCCTCTCCAATACTCCCTCCACACTCCTACATGAACCTTCAAATGTGAGGTGGCCAAGGCTGCTTTAAATATCCCCACTGGAAATGAGTCATCAATGACATCATCAGACCCGCATTATTTAATAGGGCCAGGAAACACGCATATCTGCCATAATAGGGGCCATGACACTAAAGTCGCTATGAAGAGCGGGCTGATCAGTACATCGCGGTACTGACCCGCTACACGGCCCGCACGCACCTGACCTGACTCGGTAGGGAAAATTCCGGCCTAACAGTCTAAATAGGGAAGAGGCACGTTTGTTCAGATTTCCCATTGACTGAGCTATGATGCATGGTGGTCCTGAAAATCTGCTGGAGTTGTGGGGTACATCCCTGTGCCTGGATGCCAGGATGCACTTGTCAAGGCCTCCGCTGCTGACCCCAGCAGATTACGCAGGGTTGGGGGAAGTCCCTTGATTTACATGTAAATCCGTTGTACCATTGGGGTGCATCTCACATTCCCGACATCCAAGGTGGTCTCAAGCTACAGCAGAGGTGGGCCAGGCTAGTGCACGGTGGGGAAAGGTTTGTGTAAGGGGATCCCCTGGAAGGAACAGTTAGCTGCCACCAGATGTTCACTTTTCTGATTGGCCCTCATTTAATAATTTTTAAAAAGACACCCTTTTTTCTTTGCAGGTCTGGACCACCATCCTGACCTAGACCATCCGGTGATGCTCACCACTGCCATTCAGCAGGTCAGTATCAGGAGTAGCAGCATCAATCATATGCTGGGTCCCTTAGGGAGCCAAGGATGCAGGAACTCTCGACTTTCTGAATCCCGCCATTGCCCCTGCCCTCTCCTACGCTGCTGGTCATTAAGGGCCGGGCAAAGCCTCTACCCATTCTGAGGCCCATGGCTTCCTCGATGTAAGACTGGGACCTGGCCTATCAGAGTTCTGGCGTCTGGCTCTTCTGCACGACTCCCACCAGAGTTATAGCAGGAGTGCGCTAGAAGGGCTGCATACTTATGGCAGCCTTTTGACTGGGATATGATTCCTGGTAGTTTTGAAAATCTTCTGGAGGGGGTACATCTCGACTCCTGGATGCGCCTGCTCATTCAATTGGGAGGATGTTATTTGTAATATTTCTTCCTGGTGGAAAGCGGGCATCCTGTCGCTGGTGCTCTGGTGGGGCGATGAGTCTGCTATTTCTGATGATGTACATGCACTCACTCACGTGCCATTACAAGACTTTTAGGAATTTTAGAGTGATCCAATTGAACTCCAGAATTTGGGCAAGTTAGGAGTTCAAATTTAGTTCAATACTCATCTGCAGTTGTGGCATTACTATATTTGTACTGATACTTTCACAAGTAGATAAAACTAGATTTGAATCCTCACGATGTTTGCCAATCAAGCCTGTCAATCATTGCTGTGATTGGTTGGGTCATTTCAATGTCAGGTATATTTTCACTGGAGTAGAGACGACTAAGATGAGACATAATATAGGTTTTCAAAATTATGAAGGGTTTTGATACAGTGAATAGGAGAGGATTATTTCCTTTGGCTCGGGAGTCAGCAGCAGCAGGTCATCGATTTAAAATTGTTACTAAGAGGGTAAGGAGAAATGTTAGGAGAAATTCGTTTGCACAGAGGGTTGTTGAAATATGGCATATTTTGCCACAGGGAGTAGTTGAGGCAGAGACCATTGCATCATTTTATGGGAAAATTGGTTAAATATTTGAAGTAGAGAAAGATAGAGACATGAGAGAGAGAGCTGGACAGTGGGATTCGTTTTGATTACTCTAGCAAAAAGCTGGCACAAACACAGTAGGCCACATGGCCTCCATCTGTGCTGTAATCTTCTATGGCTCTATCTGTGCATCTGCCTATGTTACTACATTTTTTTATTAATTGACAATGCAGATGTATATTGGAGTAGCTCCCCACATGAGATTCTTGCCGTAAATAATAAATAATATTTGAATTTATATAGTGGCTTGTAACACCACAACATCTCAAAATGCTTCGCACACTGAATTACTTTTTGAAATACAATGGGGCAGAAATTCGGCTGTTGTCGGGTGAGTACGCACTGTGTACTCACCCGTGGACGGAACGAAAGTACCGGTTTCTTGCATGCACTGCGCATGCGCGGGAAACCGGCACTTCCGTTCCGCTGAGGAAAGGGGTTCAGAGGTCAAACGCGCCGCCTGAGGGCTAGTGCGTTCGCCTCGCACTTCGGATTTTTTTACAGGTTCCTCCGTGAGGGTAAGCACGGAGAAGATACACTTTTAAAAAGGATGCGCAATGCCTTCTTTTAACAAGGTAAGTGTTGATTTTATTAAAATTTAAACATTTTTTTCACAGATTTATCTTTTTTAATTACTTTAAAGAAAGGTAAGTTTAGTTTTAGCCCCGTTAAAAAATGTAATTAATTTTTACAAAAATTTTAATTTTTGTTTAAAATAGTTAATTAATGTAATTTATAGTTATTTTAAAAATGTGATGTTTTTAAAAAAATTTATTTGTAGTTTTAGGGATGTTTTGGGGTCGATCTGTATTCATAGATTTGAAATGTCTTCCTGTCAAATCTATGAATGAAAGATGGTCTGCTGCCATTGGCTCTCCATGGCCCACGTGATCCCAGGGGACGCATCGCATTAACTACGCCCCTGGGATACACAAGCACTGCGCACCGGCAGTTGGAGGAGGCCCAGGAGCCGAAGTCCCCGTGGGCCCAGAGGTCAACGGCAGGCGCGGTAGGTAAGTGCGCGCGCAATCCTTGCACCCGCGGGAAGCCAGGGAGCCGAATTTCTGGCCCAATGAATGGTGTGTGGGCAAATGCAGCAGTCATTCTGTGCCAGCAACATTCCACAAACAGCAATGAAATGAATGACGAGATAATCTATTTTAGGAGTTATTGGTTGCGAGAAGGAATATTGGCTAGGACACTGCAAGAACTCCTTGTCCTTTTTAGAATTGTGCCATGTGATCTTTAACATTCCTCTGAATAGGCTTAGCATTTCATTCAGAAGACACCATCTCCAATAATCCAGCACTCCCTCAGTACTGGAGAGGAAAGTCTTAATATAAGGCTTGAACCTAAAGCCTTCTGACCCATAATCAGTTAAGCCAAGCTGACATAATGATGTGGATTTGAATTGGTGGAAACCTGCTGTTCCTGTTAATAAAAAAAATGAAATGCATCAAAATGATCATCGCAGAAGGCCTGTATTCATCTATATTGGGCTGCTCTTTGGTGGGGCTAGTCTGATATGATCAGCTTGTTTAGTCATTTTGATTTGACCACTATAGATTTTAAATTGCAATAAACAATCTGAGAGTAATAAATTAATTTCAAATCCATGTTACCATGTTAGGTGATGAGTAAAAGTTATTTCCTGGTCCTGTATTATTATACTTGTCTTTTGGGTGAATAGTTCTAAAGTAGTTTTATTCACTTAAGTGAAGCAACTAAAGGAAGATTTTTGTCTCAAAGCTTTATTGGATTAACCAGAAATATCTATTCTAGCTTAAACCAGAGTGAACAAGTGACATGAATCTTCCTTTTTCAGAAGATTGCTTCAGTGAAAGAATCTGAGTCACTTTTTGTTTTGTCAGAAAAATGCTTTCACTCTCTCACTTACTCCCTTTCAGCTTCAGTGAAGAAAATAAAAGCTTTCAGACTAATCTAAAGACGCAGCCCCTGATGTTTACTATGGACCCACTCCGTGATGCATAAACGCCCCATTTACGGTCTTGCTACAGGTTTTCCAACCAATCTTTGGGCGAAGTTACACTGGGAGACGGGGAGAAGTCCATGAACATTCTACCACAGACACTCCCATCAGTGGCGAGGGAAGCTTAAGGGTCTCTATTCTGGCAATAAATTGATAATTTTTTAAAAGGTCAATCAGAATTCTCCTCAGTCTATTATATTCTACTACTCTCCTTCCTCCACAGTACAATAAATATTTAAAACTTTATTTAGAAAGGGAAGAATAAATTGATGTAAGAGGCATTGAGGAGGTAACATTCCAGACGTAGTAGCCAAAAAGCAGAAGCAATTAAAACATTAGGTAATGTCGGTAGGAAGTACTAATAGACTATTCATCTGTGCTTAGCACTACTCTGAGTGTTCCGTCACTTGAAAAATGAGTTGGCATATATTAGCAAAAGTGAGGAAAAGAATAATTTCTGTTGTTAACATTTTATTAGGTCATTACTGAGAAACTTATGCAGCATTTTGCAGCTGTGTTCTTGAATTTAAAAGTGGGCATTTTACTAGATGTCAAACCTAGCAAGTGTGAGCTAAATAAATGTGAACAGTACACAGGAATTTGTTTTTTGTCAGACAGCATGGGTGTGGCCGCCATTGGCAGGCATAACACTGCAGGTAGCTGGGTAAAGAAGATAGTAGTCTGGGACCACACAGGGTTTTGGAGGTGCATAAGTTCCATCAGATACTATCTCAAACAACAGAATCAACTACCGAAGCATAGCAGGGGAGCAGTACAAAAGGGCACTCCTGTTCAAAAGAGAGACAATGGTTCAAACGTGCCACCTGGATCATAAAAATCTGATAGGATAATCAACCCTGGCACCACCAGTGGAAGTGAATGGCAGCACTCACCTCAACTTTAATGCCACAGTCACTGACAGATGGGGGTAGGTTTTCAACTAGGTAAATGGCCGTAAAACTGGCTTCTATAATGGGTGGCTGATACAGCAGTGTTATACCTGGGTGCCAAGTTGAAATCAATCCTGTGATGTTTCAGGACTCGGCCACTTTGCTTTTAGACAACTTTTGCTTATTATCTGCAGAATTAACAAATCATAGATGGCAAGATATAGTAAAGTGAATTAATTTTATTGAATTGTGCAGTGGTGGTGATGTATGTATTTTACGTGTTTGGTTGATCCAATTGCCTCTTGTGAGTCATGATCTTTTCTGTGCTGCTTCTACATGTGCTCTACAATCAGGTACTTCTCTAGCTGAAGTAGTAGATGTTCCCACATTGATAGTCTTCATGCCACTGTTGATTTATCAATGGTGCTGTTTAATATCTGGAGGCCTCAATTTACTGTGAATGACGTAACATTTGTCAAGAGGGTGGATGTAACAAAGGAAAGGTAGTAAATAGGGTGATAAGGGTAACAAAGTGATAACTGATAACTGCTATTGGCTGATAAGGCAAAATAAACAGGTAGAAATCACGAGCAAGACAGACTGTAGGGTAAATTGAATGCTCCCATGGGCTTAGCAGGCAACTGTACTCAACGGAAGTGCAGGTTGGGAATTGGGGCTATCATATTATCACCCTCTCTCTGACCCATACTCTCTTCAAGCATGGCTTCCTGAGGGAAGCACGATATCACTGTTTTTGCCTTGTATGAAATCAGAAAATATAATCATGGAAGTTTTTAACAGCCACATAGTTATCTCTGGAGTTCCCCAAGGATCCTTGGCCATCTACTCTTCCTCACCTATATGCTGTCCCTTAGCGACAGTATCCTAAGACAGTGGGTCAGGTGCCATATGTTCGCTGATGACACTCAGCTTTACCTCTTCGCACCAGCTCTCTCAACCCCTCCACTGCCTCTGTTGTCAGCCTGCTTGTCCAACATCCGGTCCTGGATGAGCTCCAATTTCATCTAATTAAACATTGGGAAGACTGAATCCATCTTTTCGGCCCTCGCCACAAACTCTTTACCTTTGCCTTCAATTCCATCTCCATGCCCCCACTGTCTCAAGTTGAGCCAAACTGTTTTCAACCTCAAAGACCTATTTGACCCTGAGCTAAGCTTCTGACTCCATATACTCGCCATCCAAAAGGCTGCCCACTTCCATCTCTGTAACATTGCCTGTCTCCACCCCTACCACAGCCCATCTGCTGCTGAAACCCTCATTTCTGCCTTTCTCAGCTCCAGGCTTGATTATTCCAATGCTGTTCTGGCCGGCTTCAATTCATCCAAAACTCTGATTCCCATATCCTATCCCGCACTAGGTTCCATTCACACATCAACCCTGTGCTCACTGACTTACATTGGCTCCTGGTCTACCAATGCCTCAAATTTAAAATTTTCATCTGTGTGTTTAAATCCCTTCATGGCCTCAACCCCCCCTATCCCTGTAACCTCAATCGGCGTCTTTGCCATTGGAATCAGTAATTAACATAACTGGCATGCTGGCTGCAGTACGTATCATCTACAGAATGCATTTCACAACTTACCAAGGTTACTTTGACAGCATCTCTGCTCCCTGTGACCACTACTACCGAGAAGGACAAGAGCTCCAGGTTTCTCTCAAGTCACACACCATGCTGACTTGAACATATATCACCATTCCTTCGTCATCACTGGGCCAATATCCTGGAATTCCCTCCCTTACACCATTGTGGGAGCGCCATCTCTATAAGGACTTCAACAGTTTAAGGAGAAGGTCTACCACCACCTTCGCAGGGCAACTTTGCATGGGCAATAAATACAACTTTTCCAGTGTCACCCATGTCCTGAGAACAAATTTTTAAGGTAGAAATGAACAGAAAATCAGGCATGCGGTCTTCCCCTCCTGATTTTCCTTTATATGGTGCACCCAATCTGCTTCAATATAGTTGCTTTCTTTTGAACTGTTTCTCCATACTTCTTATTACAAATATATGGGCCTGCAAGCCTTCTGGAACAGTGCATCAGTCACTATTTAAATCCAGGTACTTTGTTGAAAGCCAGAAAAATTGCCTGTTAGTGACTGGAGAGTCCCACTAGCCAGGAAATTAATGACTGCTGCCACTTTCACAGCCACAAACAGAGCAGCTGGAGTCACTGGTGAACCCTTTTGATCATCATGCACCATCACACATACCTGCATCAAAATCTCCCCGTAGAGCTTGAACTTCTGTATACACTGCTCTTCTTGCAGGGCCAGATGTGACATTCAGGGCCTGTAATTCCTTTCCCTAGGGCTAGACCTTGTCCTACCTCAACCTTCCTGTGATCTCCTTCCTCCTCTGATACACAATCACTGCTGCAGCAAACACAGTTGCCTTGGTTTCTCTCTTCGATCAGTCTGCTAACATAGTTTAGGCATGGTCCAAGTCTGACTGATAACACTTAGCAAAGATAAATAGCAGTTCAGACGTTGCTATGTGATGCAAGTTAATTAATCTAACCCACAATAATTGGCTCCTGCAGTTTAAAAGACTTACCACCATGTTCACCTTACACCTGAACTGCCATTTTCCACACTACAGCAATTCAAAGTAAAGATTACTGGCCTAGAACATAATTTTTTACAATGGATCTTTTGGAGGCCACAATGGATCCCATAGGGTCTGTAAGTTCATTAGATTTATGTCATCAAATTTCTATATGTTTCTGTATTTGTTGACTTACTAACACATGTTTCTGCAGTAAGAGCATTGGTTTTGTTTCGGTTGTCCAGAAGCTAGGACAAGGAGCCCCTGGGAGTGCAGCAATATTTACTGGGGTTCTTCCACCCAGAGAAGTTGGAAAACTACTTGTCAGTTGGTTCCTTTCCAAACAAAAAAAAATACTTGACTGGGCCAGTGATGTCTACCTTTGATAAACTAGCTTTTTAAAAATGTGTTCTTGGCATGTGGGCAACACTGGCAAGGCAGCATTTATTGTCCATCTCTAGTTGCCCTGAGGGCATTAAGATTCAACCATGTAGTGTAGGACTGGAGTCACATGTAAGCCAGACCAGGTGGTGGCGGCAGGTTCCCTTCCCAAAACATTAGTGAAAAAGTTAGGTTTTTCAACAATCTGGCAATTTTCGGCCATTTTTGCTGGTGCTAATCAGAGATTACGATTATTTAATTCAATTTCACAATTTTCCATGGTGGGATCGTTAGCTTGTTCACAGATGTGATTCCCAGTAAAAAAGTAAAAATTTTCCCAGTAAAAAAGTAAAATTTTTTTTTTAAAGCTTTTCGTTTTACATACAGACGGCAGCTTTTGACACGTTAGAACCCCTGCGACTTCACCTCATTGTCTCAGTTGTATCTTGCTATGTCTTTTGATGTGGTACCTTCCTGGCTGACTTAATTAACTTTATCACACCTCGGCAGATAGTCAGGATGATTTAATTTATTGGTCTGCAATTGTAAAGTACACATGCTTTTTTTTCCATCTATATATGCTCTGACGATTCTGTATCCAATTTACTTCACCTGAGGAAGGAGCGATAGTTCCGAAAGCTTGTGATTTCAAATAAAACTGTTGGACTATAACCTGGTGTTGTGCGACCTCGGGATTTAAACTCACAGGGGGCAATTTGTGTCTCGCTACCATCCTGTTTACATCTGTTAATAGTGCAATGTTGGGATAAAAATTGCAAAGAAAACTCCGACTTACCGCTGGAGGATTTTCTGTTCCAATTTTCAGGCAGACCTCGATTTAGGCAACCAGCACTGCCACTGGAAACAGGCAGGGGCCGAATGAATATATGTAACTAAGGGTCTGATGACACAGTTAGGATCCCAATGTGATTTTCATGTCAATCAGTGCTTCTTCCACAAGTCATGGGTGGTACAAGTCAGGAGGTGGCTATTTCCAGCGCTACTTAAAGAAATCATGGAATGCAGTGCCAGAAAGGGTGGTGGAAGCAGATTCAATAGTAACTTTCAAAAAGTGAATAGATAAATACTGGAAAAGGAAACATTTGCAGGGCTATGGGGAAAGAGTAGGGGTGTGGGACTAATTGGACAGCTCTTTCAGAGAGCCGGCACAGGCACGATGGGCTGAATGGTCTCCTTCTGTGCTGCATCATTCCATGATCATTAGCTGCAGTAAGGAAAAGCTGGAAGCAGATCCGACATTCATTTTTCCTTGATTCTTTTGGGAGTTTTGAGCCGTAAGGCTTCCTTATCTTCAAATTCCCTGCTGCTGGGTGTGATCGTTAAATTTCCCCAACGCTGAAATAAGCTGCTCCATTGACCCCCCCTCGATCTTTCTAGTGTCTGCCCTGTCAGATTTCCTGCCCTCCCAATTGGGGAGCTGCCTATAACAATGATTAGAGCCAGCAGCTCGCCGATTCAATGCTAATGAGGCCCAAATACGAAAATAGATCGGGTCTCCCGCCGAATGTCATCAGGGAGGCAAAGAGGAGGCCTTGCTCACCTTCTGCCTGATCTGCACTATACGTGAAAATCACCGCCATGGCTTCTGGGTTACCAATCCAGTACCATAACCACTGCACGACCTTGCACTATAGTTTTCAGAAGAAACACTCTTTCTATAAAGAAATCCATTCTGCATTTGTTAGATAAATTGAATGTTTAGCCAGGTTCCCTTCTGTACAATCTGTATTGTAACTTCCTCCACAAATTCAATTGATCAGACTCATTATCAAAATGTGTTGATGACACCAAGGGGGGGATGGTATGGCAAATTCTGAGGGGGAATGAAAAATTCTGCAAAATGACACAGATAGGCTAGCAGCATGGATGAGTAGGTGGCAGATGCAATTCAACAGAAAATACTATGGAAAAAATGCATTTTGGAAGTAAGAATAGGGGAAGAAAATAGTTTAAATGATAAGATTGTAAATGGAGTCGGGGAGCAGAGGGACTGTGATGTGCAGATACACAGATCAGTAAAAGTGACAATGCAAGTAGATAAAACCATCAAAAAGGCAAACGGAACCCCTGGTTTTGCTGCTAAAGGCACTGGTGAAGCATTGCCTGCAGTATTAGCATCCCATTATAAGAAAGATCTAAAGTAATGATAAAGTGCAGAATCATTAGGATGCTGCTTTGCATGAGAGGTTGAAGTTGTGAAAAGATTCTTGAAGTTGGGAATTTTTTCAGTAGAGCTGAGAAGGTTGAGGGGTGACCCAATACAGGTCTTGAAGATCATCAAAGGCTATAATAAAGTAAATAGTCATCGATGTTTGGCAAGACAATGGGTAAATTTTAACCCACTCTGTCCAGTGGAAATGAGGAGAAAGAGCATTTAAAATAGAGCGCTCTACCTTACTGACCCGTTCTCAATGGAATCTCACTGGCCACCATTTTAAGTGTTCACTGCAGTTCGTGGCTGTGGTGCTGCAGCAGCTTTCCTGCCCGGTGAAGGGAGGTCGGTAACTAATGGGAGGACAAAAAGGCCCTCAAGGTAAGTGAAAAACTTTCCTTTGTAGGGCCAGGAGGAGCTGGAGCGCTTCTCCGAGCCCCAAAAGCAAAATCACGGTCTCCCTTCCCCATACTCCCCACTTCTCTCCCGTGAGACCGTCCAGAAACCCACTACCCGTCACTTACATGCTTGCTGCGAGCCTTCCTTTGGTGCCAGCCAGTTGCCTGAACATCTGCTCTTGCCCACCAGCTCTCACCTTTCACCCTTTTTGGGCAGGCAGTTGATCAGCAGCCTGCAGATGAAGTCCAACATAAAATACTGTGGAAAAATGCATTTTGGAAGTAAGAATAGGGGAACTCTCCCAGTGTCCTGGCCAATATCACTTCCTTAACAAATACCGCTAAAAACAGATTTACTGGTCATTCATCTCATTGCTGTTAATAGTTTGCTGTGTGCAAAATGGCTGTCTTGTTTGCTTACTTAACAGACACTGCACATTGTGTGTACCACTGTTTGAGACATTCCTGAAGAACAGAAATGTTTCTTTCAAGTTTAATGATCATCATGCAATAATGTTCATTTTGCTTTGTCTTTGGATAGAAAAGTATCAATAAGATTCTGCATGAAAAAAATAAATGGGAATGGGGTAAGATCAGGAGTAGCCCTCGACCATTGCATGCACTACGTAGGGCTTCTAAGAACCCCTGTTCATATTCTCTGCAATGGATAGTTGACTGCATAATCTACTTCTCATCTATTTTCATTATTCGAATAAAAGTAACATTTCCAGTTTTAATAAATGTGGGTTTTTTTAAATCTTGCACTCTTTTTATAT
Source organism: Squalus acanthias (assembly GCA_030390025.1). NCBI lineage: Eukaryota > Metazoa > Chordata > Chondrichthyes > Squaliformes > Squalidae > Squalus > Squalus acanthias. The sequence goes on along the minus strand of CM059426.1, from coordinate 117,606,985 downwards.
GTGCCTATATGATATAAAAATAGTAAGTTCTGAAATGTAGATAAAAATGACAGCATAGTATATTTTATAATTTTTGACAGTCATTTATCATGAGCGAGTTATAGAGGAATATAATTGGGGAAATCACATGGGACATACTGTAAGAATTTTGTGCAGTGTATTATATTAAATTGAACTCAACCATATTGAGATCAAACCTTTGACATAGCAAGTAGAATATCATTCATCACTGTTTATCACTTTATCCTTATCAATTTAACTTGCTGCTATGGAAAGTAAAGGATTTGGGTGAAAAAATAGGTCAGTAAGGGAAAAGATTAAAAAATTCTGTGAACTTTTAGATATTTCTAGTATCACGCCTTTGTGATATTTAATCAATGGTCTAATATCCCAACCTTTCCCAAATGTGAATTTTGGTAACCTTGAGGGAATTGGAAAAGTACCTAATGGAAAAAAAATTACCGGGCTATGGGGAAACGGCGGGGGGAGTGGGATTAGCTGAAGTGCTCTTGCAGAGAGCCGGCACGGGCTCGAATGGCCTCCTTCTGTGCTGTAACCATTCTATGATTCTATTCAATTAAACCTTCTATGTGTCACTGAGTGACCTGAAGTGATGCATAATAATCACTGTTTGAGACATCTATTGCGATTTGTATGACTGAGATAGTTTCTTTTTGCTAAGAAGATGATGTATGATTTGATTGAATAGCCACAGATGCTTCCTGCATGCTTTAGGACATTGGAGAGTTAAATCTGACATTTTTCAGTCTATCTAAATTGATTTCTGCTGTCTACTTGCTGCTCTGTGACTAAGATCTGTAGTGGCTTTTGTGTATATAAATCACTCCTTCTATCACCAGTAGACAAGTACTCTGCCACTTTCTATTCAGCTTCTTCTACTGTTAGTGGAAGTGAAATACACATCTCTGGTTTTCGCTTTTGTTACACAAACAGGTCAAAGGAAATCAATAATCTGCGGCAAGCTCCATATCTGTCTTGTAAACTCTTATCTCTAGGGCTAAGTGGTGTCTCAGGAAAGCATTGTAAAAATCTAGCGCCCTTGGAAAGAGCCAGGGAAACCAGGCAATAATATTATGTATACACAATGAAAGCTCTTCTGATTTCTCATGGGATCAATGTAAAAGGTTTGACCCATACTCGGTTGTTTTGATTAATAATTTTATGAACATTGATATGCTCTGCTTCTGATGAAGATTTTAATTTGCTTTGTATATTCTGACAAAACTTCAAAAACATTAGTATGTTAGCATGAAGTCATTGGAAAGGAAAATCGAGAGAGATGTATAATGGGCAGCTGATTACCCTGAACCAGTTTCCTGGGTTGGAGGTCATTAACCATGCAGGGTGGGCTCCCAGCATGATCTCTGCCACCAAGAGGGACACCCACTGCTGCAGCAGAAGGAAAAGGAGGCCAACTAAAGCTAGAAAGAAATCCAGCCCTCTGAATACGTAAGCATACTTATCCATTTGGGAATTGTATTGTTATTAAGTGTCAGCTTAGTTCGCTTCAAACACATTTACCTCTAAGTCAAAAGGTCATCTCCGGGAATTTCCATGGTTGTTCTCCCGATTAATTGGCGTAACTTTAGCGGAAGATCGGCAGAAATTCCATTTACGTGGTTATTCTGGGGTTTCCGCCGATGTTACGGCGGCTGATCGGGAGAACCTCCTGAGGAAATTGCTGCCGTGTGAGTTTAAGATTCACGGGACTTGCGTATATAATGTAGGTTGACACATCACTGAATTGTCAGAGATCCTGTTTGAGGGATCTTGCTGTGTTTACCCACTTCTTTCCTTCTTAGGCAGTCCCTTGGAACCGAGGATGACTTGCTTCCACATTAAAAATGAGTTCTCAGGTGACTGATGAGTCCAATGCGGGACCTACAGTCTCTGTCACAGGTGGGGCAGACGGTGGTTCAAGGGGCGGGTGGGTGGGGTGCTTGGGTTAACGTGTGCTCCTTGAGCTGCCTGCGCTTGGCTTCCGCTTGCTCCCGGCGAAGAGACTCGAGGTGTTCGGCGCCTTCCCGGATGCTTCTCCTCCACTTTGTGCGGTCTTGGGCCAGGGATTCCCAGGTGTCGGTGGGGATGTTACACTTTTTCAAGGAGGCTTTGAGGGTGTCCTTGAAGCATTTCCTCTGCCCACCAGGGGCTCTCTTGCCGTGCCGGAGCTCCGAGTAGAGCGCTTGTTTTAGGAGTCTCGTATCGGGCATGCGGACAATGTGACCCGTCCATCGGAGCTGATCGAAGTTGGTCAAAGCTTCGATGCTGGGGATGTTGGCTTGAGCAAGAACACTGATGTTGGTGCACCTATCCTGCCAATGGATTTGCAGGATCTTATGGAGGCAGTGTTGGTGGTACCTCTCCAGTGCTTTGAGGTGCCTGCTGTACATGGTCCATGTCTCTGAGGCATACAGCAGGGCGTTTACCCACATTTACCCACATAACAACAGTGACTGCATTTCAAAAAGTAGTTAATTGTATAAGAAGCTCTTTGGGATATTTCTGAATTGTTATAAATGTGAATATGTAAATATGAAGCCATATAAATTTATTTTCTTTCTTTCCCAAGGACTATTCAGCAACATATAATTATTTTGGTACATTTTACTTGATCTGTCCATCTAAATGTCTGCTTACTAACGTCCTTAGGCCAAAATAATCATCAAAAGTCCCTCTCCTGATTAATTGGCTGTAATTTTCCCAGTGCCAAGCATGCGGGTTTGGGGGGACGGGTCAGCAGTAAAAATCGCGGAAATTGCCAGCACGTCGGGAACCCGCTGTCATCCCGCCGACTTCTGCATTTAACTCAGGTGAGTTTCCCAGTGCGCCACGGACATGCTCGGGAGAGGCAGGCGACCTCATTGAAGTACTTAAATGCTTGTTGAGAGATCCTTAAGAGGCTTTTTAACAGCAGCTTTTGGCTTTAACTTCTTGAGCACAGGATTCACATATCTCGGGAACCTCGCCTGTGAAGGGGAGGTGGAAGCTCAGTGGCCATGTACGAGTGCATGAATTGAGAGGTGGGAAAACCACATAAATGCCCCCACATTACTCCTGCTTCCTTGCCTAATGGAAAGGCTCTTGCTGACTCCATTTTGTGCAGAGATTTAGCTGGCAACAGTTTGCCAGTCATTTGTGCAACCACGCAACAGAGTCTCACCACATTGCTAGTCACTATCACAACACTGAGGGATTGGGCCTCTGATCTCCACTTTACCTGCCATCTATCAAGACTATGAAAAATTCAAAAATGGGTTCAGAATGCATGTACGTAAACGCACAAAGTCTGGTGAATAAGGTTGGTGAGCTACAAGCACAATTAACCATGTGGCAATATGATGTTGTGGCAATAACGGAGACGTGGCTTAAAAACGGTGAGGACTGGGCACTTAATATTCAAGGGTACAAGGTGTACAGAAAAGATAGGGAAGGAAAAAAGGGAGGTGGGGTGGCAGTACTGCTTAAGGAAGACATTGTAGTGTTGGAAAGGGAGGATGTTCTTGAGGGAACAAGGACAAAATCCATTTTGTTAGTGTTGAGGAGCAAAAAGGGTATGATCACACTATTGGGGGTATTCTACAGGCCTCCAAATAGTGAGAGGGAGGTAGAGGAGCAAATCTGCAGGGAAATCGCAAGGATATGCAAGAGCTATAGAGTGGTGATATTGGGGGACTTTAATTACCCAAATATCGATTGGGATAATACTAGGGTAAAGGGAAAGGAGGGAGAGGAATTTCTGAAATGTGTTCAGGAGAATTTCCTTGACCAATATGTTCTTGGCCCAACTAGGAAGGAGGCATTGCTGGATCTGGTGCTGGGGAATGAGGTGGGCCAGGTCGACCAAGTGTCTGTGGGAGAACACTTGGGTACGAGTGATCATCGTATCATAAGATTTAGATTAGCAATGGAGAGGAGCAAGGAACAATCTAGAGTGGAACTTATAAACTGAAATAGGGTTAACTTCAATGGGATGCGAAAGGATCTAGCCAGGGTAAAATGGAACCAAAGTCTGACAGGAAAAACTGTAACGGAACAATGGGTGATCTTTAAGGAGGAGATGTTGCAAGTACTGGCTAGGTACATTCCAACAAGAGGGAAGGGTAAGGGAATCAAAGCAAGGGCCCCTTGGATGACGAGGGAGATAGAGTTGATGATGAAACAAAAAAAGAGGGTGTATGATACATGTCAGGTGAATTCTTCAAGGGAGAACCAGACGAAATACAATAAGTTGAGAGGGGAAGTGAAGATGAAAATAAGATTGACAAAGAGAGAATATGAGAGTAGAATGGCGGTTAACATAAAAGGGAACCCAAAGATCTTCTACCGGCATGTAAACAGTAAGCAGGTAGTAAGAGGCGGTGTAGGGCCTATTAGAGACAAAGAAGGTGATACATGCTTAGAGGCGCAGGGCAAGGCTAGAATACTCAATGAGTACTTTGTGTCGGTGTTTACTAAGGAGGTGGATGCTGACAAAATATCGGTGGAAGTGGAAAAGGTGGAAGCAATGGAAGGGGTGAAAATTGCTAGACAGGATGTACTAGAAAGGCTGGGTATGCTTGGAGTGGACAAGTCGCCTGGTCCAGATGGCTTGTATCCCAGGTTGCTAAGGGAATTAAGGGAGGAGATAGCAGAAGGGCTTGCCCTAATTTTCCAATCTTCCCTAAATGCGGGGGAGGTGCAAGAGGATTGGAAAGTGGCAAATGTGACACTATTGTTCAAGAAAGGGTGCAAGGACAATCCTAGTAACTACAGGCCGGTCAGTTTAACATCAGTGGTGGGTAAAGTTTCAGAAACAATAATCAAGGAAAAAATTAACAAGCATTTGGAGAGGTTTAAGCTAATTAAGGAGAGCCAACATGAGTTTGTAAAAGGCAGATCGTGTTTGACTAATCTAATTAAATTTTTTGATGAAGTAACAGAGAGGATTGATGAAGGGAATGCAATGGACGTTGTCTACATGGATTTTCAGAAGGCGTTTGACAAAGTACCACATAGAAGGCTGGTTAACAAAATTGAGGCTCATGTAATAGATGGGTCAGTGACAGCTTGGATAAGGAATTGGCTTAAAGATAGAAAACAGCGAGTTGTGGTAAATGGCTGTTTTTCAGACTGGAGGATGGTAGACAGTGGTGTTCCCCAAGGGTCAGTGCTAGGACCACTGCTTTTTTTGATACATATAAATGACCTGGATATTGGAATACAGAGTAGAATTTCTAAATTCACCGATGACACCAAACTTGGGGGTGTGGCAAACAGTGATGATGATATCAATCGACTGCAACAGGACATAGAAAGGCAAGCAGAATGGGCAGACAAGTGGCAGATGGAATTTAATACAGAGAAGTGTGAGTTGATGCATTTTGGCAGAAGGAACAGGGAGAAGCAATATACACTTAATGGCACAGTTTTAAAGAGTGTGCAGGGACAGGGGGACCTGGGAGTTAATGTGCAGAGATCCCTGAAGGTGGTAGGACATATTGAGAGAGTGGTTAGCAAAGCATATGGGATCTTGGGCTTCATAAATAGAGGTTTTGAGTGCAAAAGTAGAGAAGTTATGCTGAACCTTTATAAAGCGCTGGTTAGGCCACAACTGGAGTATTGCGTCCAGTTCTGGTCACCACACTTTAGGAACGATGTGAAGGCCCTTGAGAGGGTGCAGAGGAGATTTACCAGAATAGTTCCGGGGATGGGGGATCTCAGCTACAAGGTCAGGTTGGAGAAGCTGGATTTGTTTTCATTAGAGCAAAGGAAGTTGAGGGATGATTTGATAGAGGTGTACAAGATTATGACGGGTTTGGATAGGCTAGACGGGGAAAGGCTGTTCCCTCTAGTTGATGGCACAAGGACTAGGGGACACAGATTTAAGGTTTTGGACAAGAGATACAGGGGGGACATGAGGAAAAACTTTTTTACACAGCGAGTGGTGATGACCTGGAATTCGCTGCCGATGGACGTGGTGGAAGCGGAGACACTCAATGTTTTCAAGGGGAGACTGGACAGGCATTTGAGGGAAATAAACTTGCAGGGCTACGGGGATAGAGCGAGGGAATGGATTGCTCCAGAGAGCCGGCACGGACTGAATGGGCTGAATGGCCTCCTTCTGTGCCGTTATGACTCTATGGGCTGGATTTTGCCAGTGTGGGCGGGCTGGGGCATGTCAGGTGGAAATCGTGTCAGGATCCTGACTCCTAAGTGAAGTGCTGAAAAAGTGAGATTTTCCCCCACTTGAGCAATTGATTTCCTGTGTGTGGGAACTCCTGGCCCAATGAGTCTTTTCACACAGAAAGTCGCCTCCGATGACGTCAGCAATGCTGCTGGATTTAAGACCTGCAAGCAGCCTTGCTTCTTCTGGAGACTGCAAAGGCTCTGCAAATTGTATGAAGGTGTTGATTTCCCGACAATGTCCACGATCAAGCAAAAGTGTGCACCTCGGTTTGATGAGCCCTCCCTCCAAGCTCTGGTGCATGGAGCCAGCTGTAATAAGGAGGTGCTGTTCCCTTCCTCAGGGAGAAAAAAGCCACCCCAGCAGACAAAAGCTGTGTGGCTGCAAGTGGCCCAGGAGGTCAACTCCATTTCACTGAGCCGCACAACCTGGCTGCAATGCAGGAAGAGGTTTCATGATCTTCTCCGCACAGGAAAAGTGAGTATGACTTTCCCATCACCCTCAATCTGATCCCCATCGCCTCTCCACACCAGCACTCTGCTTTGCCAACCTCTTCCTCCACATGCCACTTGACACTTACATGCCTGCACCCTTACCCATTCCCTCTCTCTCGAAGGTCACATTCACTTAACGACTCGACCATGCAGCCCTTACACTCCCTATCACTGTGATGCCATGACAACAACAACTTTCAACACACAGGGATGGTCCTTTGTATCCTTCTAAGCATCTATGCTATGGATTATCTACACTCACTCCTTCATTCTCACTCAAACTCCACTTGTGTCCCTCATTGCAGGAAAAGAGAGCCCACAATAGAGGGAAAGAGCCATGACAGGAGGAGGGCCACCCTCAGTAGCCCAGCTCACCGCCTGGGAGGAGGCGGCCCTGGAAATCGCCGGGATCGAGGAGGATTCCCAAGTGGGGGACGGACAGATGGGCGCATCGCAGCAAGCTGGTGACAGAATAGTTTGACATCTCTCTCATTGACATTGCATGAGTCACTGATAATGAATCTGATGCTCTAACAGATTGACTTATGATCATCTGCACTATTCAATGTTCATGTAACCTTGACCTCACATCTCTAACTCTTTCCTTTACTCCCCCACAGGACCATCGAAAGCCCCCGTCCCCAATGTCCAGCAGGAACAGCCTGAGCTTCCAGACTCCTCAGAGGAAGCTGCAACCTCTGAGGGCGCAGCCTCAGCAGAATTCAGCGCACCCAGCACCAACACAGACACTCACACCTCGGTGGGACCTTCACGAGATAGAGTAGCGTTGGCACCTGGTGTATCACAGCTCATAAGTGAGCATCAGCAGATGGTAGAGACAGGGACAGCAGTGGAGAGTCCTCATTGGAGTGCGCAGGACTCTGCCAGCTCGACTCAGCTGCATGTCGACCCTGTGCCTCCGGGTCCATCCAGAACGAGAGCGGTGCTGGAACTCCAGGAACAGGTGCAGGAGTCTCTGGCAGGTTTTGTTTCCAGGGTCGCTGCGAGTGTCGAGCGAATGGAGGAGTCCATTGCGAACATGAGCAGAGCCTTTGTGGAGGCATTGGCGCATGAACGCATCACCACGGAAAGGATGGCAACCTCCGTGGAAAGGATGGCTACAGTAGAGGAGAGGATGGCTATGGCCATGGAGGAGCTAAGTCGCCAGAGTGTAGAAAACATGGTCATTGTTCAGAATAGACTGGCATCTCTTGAGGAGCGATGGTCAGCTACTGAGCATAGAAACCAGACCTTCATGGAAGTCCTCTGGAGTAGGACTTCCAGTGCAGAAACAGGTCCTCATGGCCCCGCTGAAGTGCAGCAAGGTGCTGTCAAGCCACTTGCTAGCTCTGAAGTGGGGCTGACCCATGAGAGGGAAGTTGGTGGCAGAGAACAAGGAAGTGGGGGCTCCTCTCCAAGCGCTCAAATGACCATGCCACTGCAAAGCCCTCGGTCAGAGCCCCACCAGAGTCCTCACCCAACTGAGATGGGCGTCTCATCCCCTGCACAGCCGCAGGAGCAGCAGACTGTTGCCGAGCCCTCACAGGTTCACAACCCCAGAGGACGGCCGCCAAAGGTGTCGAGACAGGAGCAGCAAGAAAGTGAGCAAGGGGCCTCCACATCTGCTGAAGCCACAGGGGAAGCACCACGTAGGAGCACGCATAAGAGGAAGATAATGCACAAGTAGTCACAAGGGTAGTCACTTGGGTGTTATGTTGTGTTAATTTTTGAAATGCCACCAGTTGCTTGTTGTGATAAAAAATTCTGATGGCAAACTGTTGAAGTTGTGGCCTGTGTCATTTTGCAAATGGGACTTCCACATTGAGGGCTTAGAGCGACTTGCAATTGTCAGTATGGTGGTCAGAGTGATAGGAATCCACAGGTTCTTGTCCATTGTCGATGCTCTGGTAAGAAGGTGCGAGGCAAAAGTGTTTGATTGTACAGGCTAAGCAAATGTGACCAACATGAGTGCGTCCCTTGCATCCCGGGCAGCAATATGGTCGTGCTCTGGCGACTTCTGGCCTGTGCATCTTCAGGTGGGTGACTAGCAGCTTGGCGCTTCTGTTGATGCTCCTGCTGTTGGTGCTGCTGTTGCTCATGGTTCTGCTGCTGCCGCGGCTGGTCTTCATCTGAATCTGATGTCCAGGAGGAAAGGAATTAAATGGTCACCATGCTTCTGGTATATGCCTCAGTTGAGGAAGCGCTTAGTCAAGGTGAGGAGAGGGGTTTCCCAGGAGGTCACACTGGAGATGGGTGTCAGGCTCCAAACTTCCACAACACTGAGTATGCCTGCTAAAGGTTTCCCCAGACCTGAGACAACAAAGTTCTGCCACCTGCAAATGATCATTGGTGAAAACTCCTTTGTAATGGTGGAGCTGCAGCTGTTCGTAAGCAATCCACTTGTGAGGCCGCCAGCATTACCTGGCGTGTTCCAGAGGAGGCGTGAGGGATGGGGGGGAATGACTAAAAATCAGAAAGGCCTCTCAAAATGGGATTATAGAGGCTATTAAGTGGTTGTTAAGAGCCTTAAGGGCCTATCCCACCTCTTGGAGGCGGGATGGAAAGGGAGTCAAAAAACACACTTTTGGGAAAATTGCTTGGAGGCGGGATGGAGGCGGGATCGGGCCCACCCACCATTTTTGGCGATTTTAACAACTCACACGGCTCCAATCCCACCTCCTCAGGCCTGGCAAAATCGAGCCCTCTGACTCTATCAGCATGGGTGCCGCTTATGTTGTCTCACCTTGGACCTCAGAAACGGACCGAGATGAGCCCCAGCACCAACAACACCAGCCACACCAGAAGCAGCAGCAACAGCTGCATCCACAACAACCACACCAGCAGCCTTCTCCTCAACGACCTGGTGCTCCACAGGAGGGAGGGGGTCAGCACAGGGCTGCACCGCGCCGGAGGCGATACCCCCAACACAGGGTATACAGGCAGAGGATGAGCTTCCTGGACATGACTGAGCAGCAGTGCTTCAGGAGGCTCAGGCTATCACGCCAGGTCGTCGCAGACAATTGTAGCTTGCTGGAGCAAGACCTGCTGCCAGAGGACCTGGTGGACACTCCTTACCAGTGGCTGTCAAAGTCACCACTGCCCTCAACTTCTTCATCTCAGGTTCTTTCCAGGGATCTGCAGCAGACATTTGCAGGATCTCACAGTTGGCCGCCCACAGATGCATCACCCATGTGACCAATGCTATGTTTCACAAGGCAGCCACTTATGTAAACTTTGCCACTGATGTAGTCAGTGTTACTGAGCGGGCGCTCGGATTTGCGGCTCTGGCTGGCTTCCCACAGGTGCACGGCATCATTGACTGTACACATGAGCAAGCAATTGGCATGCTGAAGTTGCGGTTCCGATTCCTTGACCGATCTGGAGGAGCCCTTCAGCACACACCAGCCAGTTTCTCCAGAATCGTCATCATCTGCTGCGCGCTACACAACATTGCGCAGCAACGAGATTTGGAGCTGCAGGAGGAGCAAGGGGCAGAACGCACAGCCTCTTCAGAGGAGGAGGAGGAACAAGTGGAAGATGAGGAGGAGGAGGAGGATGAACCTGAGGTGCAGATGGCACCAGCAGCAGCGCACATTGCTGCCCAGAAGGCCTAGGATGGCCTCATAATGGCCAGATTTACCTAACTTTCTGCAGTGCACCCATATGGCTGCCTCATGCTGTACGGGGTCCCCCCCACCACTCCCAACAACACCACAAAGCAGCCCTACAATGACCAAGCCACTCCTCTCACCCAAAGCCCCGTAGCTCGAGGTTAAGTAATGTCTCACCATTCATTTCAAGTGATAAGGCCACTTCCCAGGTAGCAGGCAAAAATGGACAAGACCGGAAAGTAGGGCAAAGAAATAAATTTATGTGTGTCATAAATAGAACGGAAACTTAGCACTAATGTTTTGTCATACACCCAATGTATATACCATTGTGCATCGAGGATTGTGTCTTTTTTTATTTTCAGCGTGCTTCTACGAGGTGCAACCCCTGTGGCTTCGGTAGAGGTAGGCTGCTCACTTTTTAAAAATTCGTTTATGGGATGTGGGCGTCGCTGGCAAGGCCAGAATTTATTGCTCATCCCTAATTGCCCTTGAGAAGATGGTGGTGAGCTGCCTTCTTGAACCGCTGCAGTCCGTGTGGTGAAGGTACTCCCACAGTGCTGTTAGGTTGGGAGTTCCAGGATTTTGACCCAGCGACGATGAAGGATTGGCGATATACTTCTAAGTCAGGATGGTGTGTGACTTGGAAGGGAACTTGGAGGTGGTGGTGTTCCCATGCGCCTGCTGCCCTTGTCCTTCTAGGTGGAAGAGGTCGTGGGTTTGGGAGGTACTTCCGAAGAAGCCTTGGCGAGTTGCTGCAGTGCATCTTGTAGATGGTACACACTGCAGCCATGGTATGCCGGTGGTGGAGGGAGTGAATGTTTAAGGTGGTGGATGGGGTGCCGATCAAGCGGGCTGCTTTGTCCTGGATGGTGTCGAACTTCGAGTGTTGTTGGAGCTGCACTCATCCAGGCAAGTGGAGAGTATTCCATCACACACCTGACTTGTGCCTTGCAGATGGTGGAATGGCTTTGGGGAGTCAGGAGGTGAGACATTCGCCGCAGAATACCTAGCCTCTGACCTGCACTTGTTGCCACAGTATTTATGTGGCTGGTTCAGTTAAGTTTCTGGTCAATGGTGACCCCCAGGATGTTGATGGTGGGGGATTCGGCGATGGTAATGCCTTTGAATGTCAAGGGGAGGTGGTTGGACTCTCGCTTGTTGGAGATAGTCATTGCCTGGCACTTCTGTTACCTGTCACTTATCAGCCCAAGCCTGAACGTCGTGCAGGTCTTGTTGCATGCGGGCATGGACTGCTTTATTATCTGAGGAGTTGTGAATGGCGCCGAACACTGTGCAGTCATCAGCGAACATCCCCATTTCTGACCTTATGTTGGAGGGAAGGTCATTGATGAAGCAGCCGAAGATGGTTGGGCCTAGGACACCACCCTGAGGAACTCCTGCAGTGATGTCCTGAGGCTGTGATGACCTCCCTGCTGCGACTGCTTTGACACTTTTGGTGGACGTCCTCTGGGTTTTAGAGCCTATGAGGGCCCCGTCAAAGACTGCTTCTTCTGCAGCTTTGCAAGGGCAGCAAGGGCCATTGGGATCCAAGGAAGCATGTAGGGCTCTGACTGAGGGGGAGGCAATGGGGGAGAAGTGGGAGCGCTTTGAGCAGAGCCCCCACTTCTATGAGCCCTCTCAACATCATTCCTCTCATGGGCCACCTGCACTTCCCTGCTCGCAAGGAGCTGGAGAGCACCTTGCTGCACAGCAGTGGAGCGATGAAGGCCCAAGTCTATGTTGATATCCCTCCTTGAGAGGAGGTCTATGAGCGCCTGCCATCTGTTGTTCACAGCTAGCATGTTCTCGTTGGACTGGTGCATTTGCTGTTCAATGCAGGTGGCCATCCTTTCCATGGAACAGCACATTGTCACCATCGCCTGCAAGATGGTGGTGCTCATGTTGGAGATGGACTCTTCCATTCTCTATACATTTGCCGACATCGCGGCTGCAAAAGCTGCCAAAGCCTCAAGCATTTTTTGCTGCCCCCTCCAATATCACCCTCTTTCTCGATGGCCCCCAAGGTTCAGCATCTGCATGCAGCTGAGCAGAGCTTGGAGCGTCCTGGCCCTCCGGCGAGGAGTTTCCACTGCTGTCCCTGTCAACACCACCTGCTCTTGGTCACTTGTGATGTGAGACACCAGGTGACAACACTACTCTATCTCGCACAGGACCCACCGAGGTGTGCGTATCTGCGCTGGTGCTGGCTGCGCTTGGGTCTGCTGACGGTGCACCCTCAGAGGCTGGAGCTTCCTCTGAGGAATCATCTTCCTCCTGCAGCTGGACAGTGGTGGGGGGGGGGGCACTTGATGGACCTGTGGGACAGTAAAGAGATGAATTAGAAGTCTTATGATAAGAATGGGTAGCATTACCATTATACACATTGGTGTGATTAATGATGTGCAGGAGTAGGCTTCAGAAGGCAGAGTGATGGGGATGTGGTGACAGGCACATCAGGATGTAGGTGAGTGTGGTTTTGCACTCACCTTTCACTCACCTTTCCTGACCTCGTGAGATCATTGAATTTTTTCTGGCACTGGATCCACGTCCTCCTCATGGCATCCCTGCTACTGACCTCCTCTGCGATCTCCAGCCATGCCCTTTTTGTCTCTTTGGTGGTCACTTTTGTCAATCACCAGGGAAGAGGACCTCCCTGCGTGCTCCTACTGCCTACACCAGAACTTCCAGGGAGGCATCTGTGAATCTTGGTACTACCCTCTGTCTTGTCTCCATGACCCACAGTTTTGACAGTTTTATTCCGTTATTTAGCCTGCTGGAAACCACCTTCTGCACTCCTACATCAACCTTCAAATGAGATGTGTGCAAAGCTGCTTTAAATATTCGCGCTGAAAATGAGTCATCGGTGACGTCATCAGACCCGCTCCATTTAATTGGGCCAGGAAACGCGCATGACTGTTTTAATTGGGGCCATTAAGTTAAACGCGAAGTGCAGAACGCGCTGTTCAAAGTTTCAGGTTGCTGAACTGCTCCGCGGCCCGCACGCATGCAGCCCAACTCCAAGGTAAATGACCGGCCATTAAGTCTGTTCTCATATGCAGCTAACGGCTGCTTTTGGGAGGCTCCATTTCCTGTTATAGTTCCTTCCCTCTGATCATGTTGTATTTTGATTAATGATAGGAGCAATATAGATTGCAGCACTGCAATTTGGAAGTTTGATATTCAAATTCTTCTCAGTGTTAATATGAACAGGCCCTTTAAATTTGTAATCCATATAACTAAATAAATCTCCCATAGCGATGCACCTGGGGAGTTAAGACCAAGTGTCTTCTCAATTTAAAGTCAAAGATTCTGCTCCTTGTTTTTATGTAATGTTTTGATTTGATGTTATATTTTATAATTGAATAGAAAAGCTTACAGTAATTTGGGAATCCGAGAAGTAGAGTTGGTTTGAGCACAGTTTCTCTGCAGTGCAGCTGAGGAGCTGTGAGACACAAAGCTGAGGCACTTTAGTGCTACAACTAGTGAGAGGATGCATTATAGTATGGCAAGGTTACATAGGCAGTTCAATTATAAAGTGTGAGCAAACATAAGATTTCTTTAAATATAGATATAACCATAATTTTCATATAGGATATTTTGACAATGAAGTACAGTTAAGTTGAAGTAATTTTTTTGTACTAAAAAAAATTGAATTATTACATAATCTGAACTAAGCAAAGCAAATAATGCAGAAAAATGGGAATCTAGTGCTAAAAAATAATTATCAGATTATTTCAATTAAGCAACTTTAAATTAAGAGGAGTTGACTGTGAATTTATGTATCATAGTCCATAAGAATGAGTCTTAAGTTTATAAGTCTGGATTTCCCCATTGGGAGGGCATGTCTCGTGAGACCAAACTTCCGTCCATCATGGAGAACTCCCCTGACCCTGGTCAAATTTCCAATTGAGGGGTCATTACCATAATGAAGGCACATTCCCTAGTCCTGCCAGGTGGGAATCAGTAGTGGGAGGTCTTAGGTTTGCTCCAGCATATGCGTGAAGGCAGCCTCAGAACCGCTGGTGAAAAACAAAAATGATTTTCAAAAATTTACCGTCTTCTGGGGCCTGTGTGTGGCCACATTTGGTAAGCCATGATACTATCCGTCCCTGCTGGCTTCCAGTCCTTCCAGCAACATTTAAAGGCCCGATATCAGGGCCTAACAGGCAGTCCTGGCATCCAAGATTGCAACATGGCAAGTTGAGGGAAATATAACAGAGGCCATATTTCCCTACTTTCACTATAATTTGTGATGAGACACATTTTGTGGGGTCAGATTTGCTCACTGGGAAATGGAATGGAGGTGGAGACACTGTGGAGCACATCCCTAAGAAAGTTTCGGCCTGCACCTGCCCCAGATCCCCAAGGCAAGGCAGAGACAGAAAATCTAGGCCACAATGTCTTTATTACACCAATGCATTGTTGATATTTCACAGCAATATTGTAGTTGTTCTTTGGTGGCCATTTTCATGTTGTGAAATTCTCCTTCCAGGACCTCATTGTATTGGACCCCAAGTTCACTTGGCCATTCTGTTATGGGGTTGTCTTCCTTTAGAAAAAAGATTACTGTGTTATTTGAAAGAGCCGCTTAAAATTATGAAGGGATGTGACCGAGTAGCTAGAAACAGACTGCTTCCAGTGATTGAGGGGCTTAGAATGGGGGCACATGGATATAAGATTAAATGTAAAAAATGTAAGACAGAGAGCAAGAGAAACTGTTTTTTACACAGCAGGTTGCGAGATTGTGAAATGCACCACTGGAGTTAGTGATTGAAGCAGAGATCATGGGGACAATTTTTAACTGCCAGCCGCCCATTTCTTGCCTGAAAAACATGGTGGGCGAGCAGTTAAAAATCGGCAGGGAGGGGGTGTTGGGAAGGGGAGCATCTTGGCCACTCCACTGATGCCCAAGGCCCACCTAATGCAATTTTCAGGCAGGCCTGTAAATGGGTGAGCAGCACGCCTATCTGTTTTGGGCAGAAATCTAAAATTGCCACCCGCCCTCCATGTCAATATTTAACAATAGGTTAGATAGGTGATTGAAGGAAAGGGAATAAAGGAATATGGGAACAGGATGGGTAAATGGGATTAGGGCTACTATTTGTGTGGAGGATAAACATGGACTGGTTGGGCCGAACTGCCTGTTTCCGTGTATGTAATTCAATGTAATGCCATATGCTTTGTTTCAGTTGTATTGCAGTTGCAGCATCAAAGGAAATAATTTATTTTCTTGAGCATGCATTGTAGTGTCATGCCTATGTCCAGGTCAGTAAATCAGGCTTTACAAACTGGATGAGGCCTACTAACAAAGATTCACTCACTCTTGTACCCTCCACAGTTGGATGAACAAAATATTTCCTACGGATACCAGTCAAGTCACAATTTAAATAATTCAAAAGCATGAAAGAAGCTCGAGGAACAGCACCTCATCTTTCGTTTAGGCACTCTACAGCCCTCTGGACTCAACATAGAGTTCAACAATTTCAGATCATAACCCCGGCCCCTATCACATATATATATATTTATATTTTATTTTTTCATCCACCCTTTTGTTTGGCCTTTTTCTCTTCCCTCCCAGAAGCTGGCAGCTGTCCTTCATTCTGCCAGTGCATTTCACACTTCATCTAGCCTCAACCTGTCACATTACCACTTCCTCTTGCCTTGATTATCTCTTAATGTCTCTCAATGTCTCTTAATCTCTCCTGCCTTCTATCCTACCACTGACCTTCCCTTTTGTTCTTTCATCCCCTCCCCCTTTTCCCAGCTTTATACTTGCTTTAAATCTATTTCATTTCCTGCTTTTTTCCAGTTCTGATGAAAGGTCTTCGACCTGAAACGTTAACTCTGTTTCTCTCTCCACGGATGCTGCCTGGCCTGCTGAGTTTTTCCAGCGTTTTCTGTTGTTATTTTGGATTTCCCGCATCCGCAGTATTTTGCTATCATATAATTAATGGTGTGTTGTGAATGGACAAGTTTCTGTTGTCCAAGCTATCAAATTTGTGTTTCATAAATTGAATCAGAAGAAAATTGTGGCCCAGTATCATTTTGATTAGCAGCCATTATAATCTACCAACTATAGCATAATAAAAGCTACTTCTTACAAAAAGAAGAAAAGATGGTCCCTTATTTTGTAGTTTATACATCTATTTTCAATTATTTTGATAAATAACTCCCAAGTAATATATTTTCCTGCTGTGTATTAATATATGTGCATTGTGGGAGCACCTTCACCAAATGGATTGCAGCGGTTCTACAAGGCCCATCACTACCTTCTCAGGGCAAATAGGGCTTGGCAATAAATGCTGGCCTTGCCAGTGACACCCACATCCTAAGAATCCTAACTTGCACCAAGTCCCGTTCACCCATCACCCCTGTGCTCGCTGATCTACATTGCCTCCTAGTCCAGCAAACCCTTAATTTTAAAATTCTCATCTTTGTTTTCAAATCCCTCCACAGCCTCGTCCCTCCCTATCTCTGTAATCTCCTCCAGCCCTGCAACCCTCCGAGATCTTTGCGTTCCTCCAATTCTGGCCTCTTGACCATCCCCAATTTTAATCACTCCACCATTGGTGGCCGTGCCTTCAGCTGCCTGGGCCCTAGGCTCTGGAATTCCCTCCCTAAACCTCTCCGCTTCGCTACCTCTCCTTCCTCCTTTAAGACGCTCCTTAAAACCTACCTCTTTGACCAAGCTTTTGGTCATCTGTCCTGATATTTCCTTTTGAGGTTCGTGTCAAATTTTGTTTGGTAATGCTCGTGTGAAGTGCTTTGAGGCGTTTTGCTATGTTAAAGGCACTATATAAATACAAGTTGTTGTTGTTGTTGAATGAATATTAAAAAAGGTCCGTAAAAAATCTTTTATACTATTTAACTCAAAGACAAGAAATAATACATTCTGAAATTTCTTCTAGTTTTAATACCTATTATCATGTAGAGATACAGATGTGCACATTACCCTCTACCATGTCACCCTTGATTAATTGGTCTTTTAAGTATCTGAACACTCACATTACCATCTAAGTCTGAATACAAGGTTCATTTCCCTTAGGCCTTGGAGATAGTAAAGCCTGGGTAAGAGACAAGCATTTTTGCACTCTGATCCCATTTACAGAAATGTTTGCTTTGTATTTGCAAAATTTGATGTCAACTAGTTCACTGGATTATGTGATGCGACAGCAAAGGATTATTTATTTGCCATTTAGTCATCATGAGTGGGGAGGCTGTCAACACTTGTCTGCTCATTGTGAAAGCTAGCCATTAAACTAGTCATTTAGATTTATCATTAAAAAAAAGCTACTGCTTTGTATTTACATGGTGTGACAAATCACGACAAGCAGACATTTCACTAATGAGCATGTTTTGTTTGTGCCACATATTAGTCACCAGGTTTATTGGCTTCACATATACACCAGATATTGGGAAAGTCCAAATGAGAAAATATTTCAAAATTTATTAATACCAAAACGATTTTAAAAAACAGCTACATGTAGATAGGCTGCCATACAAACTTTCCTATTCATTAAGTAGATTTAAATTGACGTTACTGATTATCATGAATGCATAAATGTTAAATACATGTCACTTCTGCAATGGGCTCAAACCATGGAATAACAGTACTACCAGATCTACTTTCATTGCACCCTGCATGATTTTCCATCCCAAATGAATGGGCAGTAAATTGTGCAAACGTCTTCACCTGAATTCCCGATACCTGGCTCCCGTCACATAAAGCTTTGCATCTGGAACACTGATTCGTAAAATTTGTCCCTTGACTCTATGAGGTAAATTTTCATCCATTTAACATGTTAAAAATCTTGGAGGTCATCTGCCTGAATTCGGGATGTGACCCCCTGGCACATAGACCTCTGCACACCAACTCCTAAAGATGAAGATCTAGACCCATGTCAGATACAGCATCAGTCAAAGTATTGTGGGGTGGTGTCCTTATTGATTAGGTCACGGAGGTTTTCCCTTCAACAAACAGTTGCTTCAGAATATTATAGATATGAGAGATTGAGGTCATGTCTTGAGATGCAGGTAATTAGTTAAGACCTGAAGGTCTCTGAGATGGACGTCAACACACTACCAAACTCCCCTCCACTGCAATCAGATTCACCAGTGTTGGCCAAACGTTTTTTCTAGTCGACTTTTCAATCCTGCCTCTAAAGTTTACACTTAGCATATCTGCATTGTGAAGCGTTTGCTTCTAGTAGGGGTAAAGAAACATTTGTCCTGTTTATTAAGGTGTTAAATGATTGCATTTGCTGCTCTGCTGAGATTGGTTTGAAGCACTTTGTGATGAAGAGTTTTACATTGGAATGATGAAATGAAAATTTGACATTTCTATCTGTTCATATTTAATTGCATTTGATGACTGATAGATCGTTATAGGTGCAAATTTCTGGCATGGAAGATTTTGCCTCAACGTGATGAAACCATCGCAGCTCCGACTAGTTCAAACAAATTTAACAGTCCGGGCATGAAATGGGCACAGGAGCCTAACAGTACATGGCACATTTAACATTGAAACCACCCATCACAGCTTACCTTGTAGGTGGTACAGGTATCTCAGTTAAATGTGGAGATGGCTAAAATGGGAAAATCCAACATTGTCTAGGAAATTCCTCAGAGCTGCTTCCACTGTGCTGGTGTTACTTTGCTGGAAGTGTGTTCGGAAACCCCATTTATGCACAGGGTTTCCGCCGCACTTCCGATGGAGCAGGAGCAGCTCTGAGGGATTTCCATATGTTTTGAGAGGAATTCTTACAACCTACCCAGTGATTTGAATATATTATAGATGTATTCTCAATATTCCACTTGTGCTGTAAGTCACAACTGAGTTTCTCCTCTTCTCTCCTGAAGGTACTGATTCATGCTGGGTCACAACCTCAGAGGTACTGGCTGCCAATGTTCCCTCTAATTCTTTTTTGGGCCTCGCGACCCCTTTAACAGGCGGCGCGGGCCTTTCAAAATCTGCGCATGCGCGGTTTTTGCATGTAAAAGCCGGCGAGCCGTCTGCGCGGGAGCTCCAGGGCGCTATGCGGCAGCGCAGCTTAAAGGGAATATTAGTGGCTGACCGCCTGTAAATCTCCCATGTGACCATGAGTCGAGGCCATGCGTGTTGGCAAGCTATTCGACTAAGTGGCATCACAGCTGAACCTGGTCCAGTCCGCTTTCTGTCATTTATGCCATTTCTCCAGGGCTTCCGTCAATCTCCTGCCAAAGTTATGGCGGGAGATCTAAACAACCCCACAAGGAAATTCGGGCCTTACAGTGACCCTGACACAGATCAGCTAACTAAGCGTAGACCACACCTCAAACCTTCCTGGTTTATAAGGCTCAGTTCCACAGCAGTCAGTATACTTGAGGGAGCTGAAATCAATTTAAATACCGCTAAGAAGCACTGATTTCTTCAGCTACATATTTAAATTCAGGAAAGTTTCTTGAATTGTGTCTATGCTTAGTCATTAATGTTCTACAGCAACAGACTGATGCAGAAAGAAGAAAACTCAAATAAAGGGCAAATTGTTCTTTCAAGAACTGATACCAAAAATAAACTACTTGTAATTAAAGGAGCAGCAGTGTCTGTATCGTTTGCACCTCAGCAGAGACATACTCGTTGATATATATCAACAGCTAAATTCTGAACTGCAATTATTATTTAAAAAGATGCCATGTTACCTGCATCTGTGAGGGTAATTGCTGCTATAAATTTCTGAACTACAGGCAGCTTCTCAGAACCAGGCATTGATTCAACTAACATTTCATGCTCTATAATGTGGAACTGCACCCAAGAAATTATCAATGATGGCAAGGTTCTACATTCTACTTCAAGGTTCCTTCATTACAACTTCAAAAAGTACTTCATTAGCTCTAAAGCGCTTTGGGACGTCCGGTGAACGTGAAAGGAACTTTATAAATGCAAGTCTTTCTTTTCTTTTAAGGTTATCTGCGAAATTAACCTGTTGTGAGTCTGGCAGCAAGAAATGCAATGCAGCAGCATACAGTGAGTGATTGGAACAGCGCACTGGGAGTGATTGGAACAGCGCACTGGGAGTGATTGGAACAGCGCACTGGGAGTGATTGGAACAGCGCACTGGGAGTGATTGGAACAGCACACTGGGAGTGATTGGAACAGCGCACCACGGTAGTGATTGGAACAGCGCACTGGGAGTGATTGGAACAGCGCACTGGGAGTGATTGGAACAGCGCACAGTGGGAGTGATTGGAACAGCGCACTGGGAGTGATTGGAACAGCGCACCGTGGGAGTGATTGGAACAGCACACTGGGAGTGATTGGAACAGCGCACTGGGAGTGATTGGAACAGCGCACCATGGGAGTGATTGGAACAGTGCACCATGGGAGTGATTGGAACAGCGCACTGGGAGTGATTGGAACAGCGTACTGGGAGTGATTGGAACAGCGCACTGGGAGTGATTGGAACAGCGCACTGGGAGTGATTGGAACAGCGCACTGGGAGTGATTGGAACAGCGCACTGGGAGTGATTGGAACAGCGCACTGGGAGTGATTGGAACAGCACACCATGGGAGTGATTGGAACAGCGCACTGGGAGTGATTGGAACAGCGCACTGGGAGTGATTGGAACAGCGCACTGGGAGTGATTGGAACAGCGCACTGGGAGTGATTGGAACAGCGCACTGGGAGTGATTGGAACAGCGCACCGTGGGAGTGATTGGAACAGCGCACCGTGGGAGTGATTGGAACAGCGCACCGTGGGAGTGATTGGAACAGCGCACCGTGGGAGTGATTGGAACAGCGCACCGTGGGAGTGATTGGAACAGCGCACCGTGGGAGTGATTGGAACAGCGCACTGGGAGTGATTGGAACAGCGCACTGGGAGTGATTGGAACAGCGCACTGGGAGTGATTGGAACAGCGCACCGTGGGAGTGATTGGAACAGCGCACCGTGGGAGTGATTGGAACAGCGCACCGTGGGAGTGATTGGAACAGCGCACTGGGAGTGATTGGAACAGCGCACCGTGGGAGTGATTGGAACAGCGCACTGGGAGTGATTGGAACAGCGCACCGTGGGAGTGATTGGAACAGCGCACTGGGAGTGATTGGAACAGCGCACTGGGAGTGATTGGAACAGCGCACCGTGGGAGTGATTGGAACAGCGCACCGTGGGAGTGATTGGAACAGCGCACTGGGAGTGATTGGAACAGCGCACCGTGGGAGTGATTGGAACAGCGTACTGGGAGTGATTGGAACAGCACACTGGGAGTGATTGGAACAGCGTACTGGGAGTGATTGGAACAGCGCACTGGGAGTGATTGGAACAGCGCACCATGGGAGTGATTGGAACAGCGTACTGGGAGTGATTGGAACAGCGCACTGGGAGTGATTGGAACAGCGCACTGGGAGTGATTGGAACAGCGCACTGGGAGTGATTGGAACAGCGCACTGGGAGTGATTGGAACAGCGCACTGGGAGTGATTGGAACAGCGCACTGGGAGTGATTGGAACAGCGCACTGGGAGTGATTGGAACAGCGCACTGGGAGTGATTGGAACAGCGCACTGGGAGTGATTGGAACAGCGCACTGGGAGTGATTGGAACAGCGCACTGGGAGTGATTGGAACAGCACACTGGGAGTGATTGGAACAGCGCACTGGGAGTGATTGGAACAGCGCACTGGGAGTGATTGGAACAGCGCACTGGGAGTGATTGGAACAGCGCACTGGGAGTGATTGGAACAGCGCACTGGGAGTGATTGGAACAGCGCACTGGGAGTGATTGGAACAGCACACTGGGAGTGATTGGAACAGCGCACTGGGAGTGATTGGAACAGCACACTGGGAGTGATTGGAACAGCGCACCGTGGGAGTGATTGGAACAGCGCACTGGGAGTGATTGGAACAGCGCACCGTGGGAGTGATTGGAACAGCGCACCGTGGGAGTGATTGGAACAGCACACTGGGAGTGATTGGAACAGCACACCGTGGGAGTGATTGGAACAGCACACTGGGAGTGATTGGAACAGCGCACTGGGAGTGATTGGAACAGCGCACTGGGAGTGATTGGAACAGCGCACCGTGGGAGTGATTGGAACAGCGCACCGTGGGAGTGATTGGAACAGCGCACTGGGAGTGATTGGAACAGCGCACTGGGAGTGATTGGAACAGCGCAGTGGGAGTGATTGGAACAGCGCACTGGGAGTGATTGGAACAGTGCACCATGGGAGTGATTGGAACAGCACACTGGGAGTGATTGGAACAGCACACTGGGAGTGATTGGAACAGCGCAGTGGGAGTGATTGGAACAGCGCACTGGGAGTGATTGGAACAGCGCACTGGGAGTGATTGGAACAGCGCACTGGGAGTGATTGGAACAGCGCACCATGGGAGTGATTGGAACAGCGCACTGGGAGTGATTGGAACAGCGCACTGGGAGTGATTGGAACAGCGCACTGGGAGTGATTGGAACAGCGCACTGGGAGTGATTGGAACAGCGCACCGTGGGAGTGATTGGAACAGCGCACTGGGAGTGATTGGAACAGCGCACTGGGAGTGATTGGAACAGCGCACCATGGGAGTGATTGGAACAGCGCACCGTGGGAGTGATTGGAACAGCACACTGGGAGTGATTGGAACAGCGCACCATGGGAGTGATTGGAACAGCGCACCGTGGGAGTGATTGGAACAGCACACTGGGAGTGATTGGAACAGCGCACTGGGAGTGATTGGAACAGCACACTGGGAGTGATTGGAACAGCGCACTGGGAGTGATTGGAACAGCGCACTGGGAGTGATTGGAACAGCGCACTGGGAGTGATTGCAACAGCGCACTGGGAGTGATTGGAACAGCGCACTGGGAGTGATTGGAACAGCGCACTGGGAGTGATTGGAACAGCGCACTGGGAGTGATTGGAACAGCGCACTGGGAGTGATTGCAACAGCGCACCGTGGGAGTGATTGGAACAGCGCACTGGGAGTGATTGGAACAGCACACTGGGAGTGATTGGAACAGCACACTGGAAGTGATTGGAACAGCGCACTGGGAGTGATTGGAACAGCGCACTGGGAGTGATTGGAACAGCGCACTGGGAGTGATTGGAACAGCGCACTGGGAGTGATTGGAACAGCGCACTGGGAGTGATTGGAACAGCGCACTGGGAGTGATTGGAACAGCGCACTGGGAGTGATTGGAACAGCGCACTGGGAGTGATTGGAACAGCGCACTGGGAGTGATTGGAACAGCGCACTGGGAGTGATTGGAACAGCGCACTGGGAGTGATTGGAACAGCGCACTGGGAGTGATTGGAACAGCGCACTGGGAGTGATTGGAACAGCGCACTGGGAGTGATTGGAACAGTGCACCGTGGGAGTGATTGGAACAGCGCACCGTGGGAGTGATTGGAACAGCGCACTGGGAGTGATTGGAACAGCGCACCATGGGAGTGATTGGAACAGCACACTGGGAGTGATTGGAACAGCGCACTGGGAGTGATTGGAACAGCGCACTGGGAGTGATTGGAACAGCGCACCGTGGGAGTGATTGGAACAGCGCACTGGGAGTGATTGGAACAGCGCACTGGGAGTGATTGGAACAGCGCACCGTGGGAGTGATTGGAACAGCACACTGGGAGTGATTGGAACAGCGCACTGGGAGTGATTGGAACAGCGCACTGGGAGTGATTGGAACAGTGCACCATGGGAGTGATTGGAACAGCACACTGGGAGTGATTGGAACAGCGCACTGGGAGTGATTGGAACAGCGCACCGTGGGAGTGATTGGAACAGCACACTGGGAGTGATTGGAACAGCGCACCATGGGAGTGATTGGAACAGCACACTGGGAGTGATTGGAACAGCGCACTGGGAGTGATTGGAACAGCGCACTGGGAGTGATTGGAACAGCGCACCGTGGGAGTGATTGGAACAGCGCACTGGGAGTGATTGGAACAGCGCACTGGGAGTGATTGGAACAGCGCACCGTGGGAGTGATTGGAACAGCACACTGGGAGTGATTGGAACAGCACACTGGGAGTGATTGGAACAGCGCACTGGGAGTGATTGGAACAGCGCACTGGGAGTGATTGGAACAGCGCACCGTGGGAGTGATTGGAACAGCGCACTGGGAGTGATTGGAACAGCGCACTGGGAGTGATTGCAACAGCGCACCGTGGGAGTGATTGGAACAGCACACTGGGAGTGATTGGAACAGCACACTAGGAGTGATTGGAACAGCACACTGGGAGTGATTGGAACAGCGCACCGTGGGAGTGATTGGAACAGCGCACTGGGAGTGATTGGAACAGCGCACTGGGAGTGATTGGAACAGCGCACTGGGAGTGATTGGAACAGCACACTGGGAGTGATTGGAACAGCACACTGGGAGTGATTGGAACAGCGCACTGGGAGTGATTGGAACAGCGCACTGGGAGTGATTGGAACAGCGCACCATGGGAGTGATTGGAACAGCGCACTGGGAGTGATTGGAACAGCGCACTGGGAGTGATTGGAACAGCGCACCATGGGAGTGATTGGAACAGCGCACTGGGAGTGATTGGAACAGCGCACTGGGAGTGATTGGAACAGCGCACCATGGGAGTGATTGGAACAGCGCACTGGGAGTGATTGGAACAGCGCACTGGGAGTGAATGGAACAGCGCACCATGGGAGTGATTGGAACAGCGCACTGGGAGTGATTGGAACAGCGCACTGGGAGTGATTGGAACAGCACACTGGGAGTGATTGGAACAGCGCACTGGGAGTGATTGGAACAGCGCACTGGGAGTGATTGGAACAGCGCACTGGGAGTGATTGGAACAGCGCACTGGGAGTGATTGGAACAGCGCACTGGGAGTGATTGGAACAGCGCACTGGGAGTGATTGGAACAGCACACTGGGAGTGATTGGAACAGTGCACCGTGGGAGTGATTGGAACAGCGCACTGGGAGTGATTGGAACAGCACACTGGGAGTGATTGGAACAGCGCACCATGGGAGTGATTGGAACAGCGCACTGGGAGTGATTGGAACAGCACACTGGGAGTGATTGGAACAGCGCACCATGGGAGTGATTGGAACAGCGTACTGGGAGTGATTGGAACAGCGCACTGGGAGTGATTGGAACAGCGCACTGGGAGTGATTGGAACAGCGCACTGGGAGTGATTGGAACAGCGCACTGGGAGTGATTGGAACAGCGCACTGGGAGTGATTGGAACAGTGCACCATGGGAGTGATTGGAACAGCGCACTGGGAGTGATTGGAACAGCGCACTGGGAGTGAATGGAACAGCGCACTGGGAGTGATTGGAACAGCGCACCATGGGAGTGATTGGAACAGCGCACTGGGAGTGATTGGAACAGCACACTGGGAGTGATTGGAACAGCGCACTGGGAGTGATTGGAACAGCGCACTGGGAGTGATTGGAACAGCGCACTGGGAGTGATTGGAACAGTGCACCATGGGAGTGATTGGAACAGCGCACTGGGAGTGAATGGAACAGCGCACTGGGAGTGATTGGAACAGCACACTGGGAGTGATTGGAACAGCGCACTGGGAGTGATTGGAACAGCGCACTGGGAGTGATTGGAACAGCGCACTGGGAGTGATTGGAACAGCGCACTGGGAGTGATTGGAACAGCGCACCGTGGGAGTGATTGGAACAGTGCATCGTGGGAGTGATTGGAACAGTGAACTGGGAGTGATTGGAACAGTGCACCGTGGGAGTGATTGGAACAGTGCACTGGGAGTGATTGGAACAGCGCACTGGGAGTGATTGGAACAGCGCACTGGGAGTGATTGGAACAGCGCACTGGGAGTGATTGGAACAGCGCACTGGGAGTGATTGGAACAGGCACCATGGGAGTGATTGGAACAGTGCACTGGGAGTGATTGGAACAGTGCACCATGGGAGTGATTGGAACAGCGCACTGGGAGTGATTGGAACAGCGTACTGGGAGTGATTGGAACAGTGCACCATGGGAGTGATTGGAACAGCGCACTGGGAGTGATTGGAACAGCGCACTGGGAGTGATTGGAACAGTGCACCATGGGAGTGATTGGAACAGCGCACCATGGGAGTGATTGGAACAGCGCACTGGGAGTGATTGGAACAGCGCACTGGGAGTGATTGGAACAGCGCACTGGGAGTGATTGGAACAGCGCACTGGGAGTGATTGGAACAGCGCACTGGGAGTGATTGGAACAGCGCACCATGGGAGTGATTGGAACAGCGCACTGGGAGTGATTGGAACAGCGCACTGGGAGTGATTGGAACAGCGCACTGGGAGTGATTGGAACAGCGCACTGGGAGTGATTGGAACAGCGCACCAAGGGAGTGATTGGAACAGCGCACTGGGAGTGATTGGAACAGCGCACTGGGAGTGATTGGAACAGCACACTGGGAGTGATTGGAACAGCGCACCGTGGGAGTGATTGGAACAGCGCACTGGGAGTGATTGGAACAGCACACTGGGAGTGATTGGATCAGCGCACCATGGGAGTGATTGGAACAGCGCACTGGGAGTGATTGGAACAGCACACTGGGAGTGATTGGAACAGCGCACCATGGGAGTGATTGGAACAGCGCACTGGGAGAGATTGGAACAGCGCACTGGGAGTGATTGGAACAGCGCACTGGGAGTGATTGGAACAGCGCACTGGGAGTGATTGGAACAGCGCACTGGGAGTGATTGGAACAGCGCACAGTGGGAGTGATTGGAACAGCGCACTGGGAGTGATTGGAACAGCGCACTGGGAGTGATTGGAACAGCGCACTGGGAGTGATTGGAACAGCGCACTGGGAGTGATTGGAACAGCGCACTGGGAGTGATTGGAACAGCGCACAGTGGGAGTGATTGGAACAGCGCACTGGGAGTGATTGGAACAGCGCACTGGGAGTGATTGGAACAGCGCACTGGGAGTGATTGGAACAGCGCACCATGGGAGTGATTGGAACAGCGCACTGGGAGTGATTGGAACAGTGCACTGGGAGTGATTGGAACAGCGCACTGGGAGTGATTGGAACAGTGCACTGGGAGTGATTGGAACAGCGCACTGGGAGTGATTGGAACAGCGCACTGGGAGTGATTGGAACAGCACACTGGGAGTGATTGGAACAGCGCACTGGGAGTGATTGGAACAGCGCACTGGGAGTGATTGGAACAGCGCACTGGGAGTGATTGGAACAGCGCACTGGGAGTGATTGGAACAGCGCACTGGGAGTGATTGGAACAGCGCACCGTGGGAGTGATTGGAACAGCACACTGGGAGTGATTGGAACAGCGCACCGTGGGAGTGATTGGAACAGCACACTGGGAGTGATTGGAACAGCGCACCGTGGGAGTGATTGGAACAGCACACTGGGAGTGATTGGAACAGCGCACCGTGGGAGTGATTGGAACAGCGCACTGGGAGTGATTGGAACAGCGCACCGTGGGAGTGATTGGAACAGCACACTGGGAGTGATTGGAACAGCGCACCGTGGGAGTGATTGGAACAGCGCACTGGGAGTGATTGGAACAGCGCACCGTGGGAGTGATTGGAACAGCGCACTGGGAGTGATTGGAACAGCGCACCGTGGGAGTGATTGGAACAGCACACTGGGAGTGATTGGAACAGCGCACCGTGGGAGTGATTGGAACAGCGCACCGTGGGAGTGATTGGAACAGCGCACTGGGAGTGATTGGAACAGCGCACCGTGGGAGTGATTGGAACAGCGCACCGTGGGAGTGATTGGAACAGCG
The DNA here is from genome assembly GCA_030390025.1 of Squalus acanthias. Lineage (NCBI taxonomy): Eukaryota > Metazoa > Chordata > Chondrichthyes > Squaliformes > Squalidae > Squalus > Squalus acanthias. The sequence goes on along the minus strand of CM059426.1, from coordinate 117,578,982 downwards.
CACCGTGGGAGTGATTGGAACAGCGCACTGGGAGTGATTGGAACAGCACACTGGGAGTGATTGGAACAGCGTACTGGGAGTGATTGGAACACCACACCATGGGAGTGATTGGAACAGCGTACTGGGAGTGATTGGAACAGCACACTGGGAGTGATTGGAACAGCGCACTGGGAGTGATTGGAACAGCGCACTGGGAGTGATTGGAACAGCGCACTGGGAGTGATTGGAACAGCGCACCATGGGAGTGATTGGAACAGCGCACTGGGAGTGATTGGAACAGCGCACTGGGAGTGATTGGAACAGCACACTGGGAGTGATTGGAACAGCGCACCATGGGAGTGATTGGAACAGCGCACTGGGAGTGATTGGAACAGCGCACCGTGGGAGTGATTGGAACAGCGCACCGTGGGAGTGATTGGAACAGCGCACTGGGAGTGATTGGAACAGCGCACCATGGGAGTGATTGGAACAGCGCACCGTGGGAGTGATTGGAACAGCGCACTGGGAGTGATTGGAACAGCGCACTGGGAGTGATTGGAACAGCACACTGGGAGTGATTGGAACAGCGCACCATGGGAGTGATTGGAACAGCGCACTGGGAGTGATTGGAACAGCGCACTGGGAGTGATTGGAACAGCGCACTGGGAGTGATTGGAACAGCGCACTGGGAGTGATTGGAACAGCGCACCGTGGGAGTGATTGGAACAGCGCACTGGGAGTGATTGGAACAGCGCACTGGGAGTGATTGGAACAGCGCACCATGGGAGTGATTGGAACAGCGCACCGTGGGAGTGATTGGAACAGCGCACTGGGAGTGATTGGAACAGCACACTGGGAGTGATTGGAACAGCGCACCATGGGAGTGATTGGAACAGCACACTGGGAGTGATTGGAACAGCACACTGGGAGTGATTGGAACAGCGCACCGTGGGAGTGATTGGAACAGCGCACCGTGGGAGTGATTGGAACAGCGCACTGGGAGTGATTGGAACAGCGCACTGGGAGTGATTGGAACAGCGCACCATGGGAGTGATTGGAACAGCGCACTGGGAGTGATTGGAACAGCGCACCATGGGAGTGATTGGAACAGCGCACTGGGAGTGATTGGAACAGCGCACTGGGAGTGATTGGAACAGCGCACCATGGGAGTGATTGGAACAGCGCACTGGGAGTGATTGGAACAGCGCACTGGGAGTGATTGGAACAGCGCACCATGGGAGTGATTGGAACAGCGCACTGGGAGTGATTGGAACAGCGCACCATGGGAGTGATTGGAACAGCGCACTGGGAGTGATTGGAACAGCGCACTGGGAGTGATTGGAACAGCGCACCGTGGGAGTGATTGGAACAGCGCACCGTGGGAGTGATTGGAACAGCGCACCATGGGAGTGATTGGAACAGCGCACTGGGAGTGATTGGAACAGCGCACCGTGGGAGTGATTGGAACAGCGCACCGTGGGAGTGATTGGAACAGCACACTGGGAGTGATTGGAACAGCGCACCATGGGAGTGATTGGAACAGCGCACTGGGAGTGATTGGAACAGCGCACTGGGAGTGATTGGAACAGCACACTGGGAGTGATTGGAAAAGCGCACCATGGGAGTGATTGGAACAGCGCACTGGGAGTGATTGGAACAGCACACTGGGAGTGATTGGAACAGCGCACCATGGGAGTGATTGGAGCAGCGCACTGGGAGTGATTGGAACAGCGCACTGGGAGTGATTGGAACAGCACACTGGGAGTGATTGGAACAGCGCACTGGGAGTGATTGGAACAGCGCACTGGGAGTGATTGGAACAGCGCACTGGGAGTGATTGGAACAGCGCACTGGGAGTGATTGGAACAGCGCACTGGGAGTGATTGGAACAGCGCACTGGGAGTGATTGGAACAGCGCACTGGGAGTGATTGGAACAGCGCACTGGGAGTGATTGGAACAGCGCACTGGGAGTGATTGGAACAGCACACTGGGAGTGATTGGAACAGCGCACTGGGAGTGATTGGAACAGCGCACTGGGAGTGATTGGAACAGCGCACTGGGAGTGATTGGAACAGCGCACTGGGAGTGATTGGAACAGCTCACTGGGAGTGATTGGAACAGCGCACTGGGAGTGATTGGAACAGCGCACTGGGAGTGATTGGAACAGCGCACTGGGAGTGATTGGAACAGCGCACTGGGAGTGATTGGAACAGTGCACCATGGGAGTGATTGGAACAGCACACTGGGAGTGATTGGAACAGCACACTGGGAGTGATTGGAACAGCGCACTGGGAGTGATTGGAACAGCGCACTGGGAGTGATTGGAACAGCGCACTGGAGTGATTGGAACAGCACACTGGGAGTGATTGGAACAGCGCACTGGGAGTGATTGGAACAGCGCACTGGGAGTGATTGGAACAGCGCACTGGGAGTGATTGGAACAGCGCACTGGGAGTGATTGGAACAGCGCACCGTGGGAGTGATTGGAACAGCGCACCGTGGGAGTGATTGGAACAGCGCACCGTGGGAGTGATTGGAACAGCGCACCGTGGGAGTGATTGGAACAGCGCACTGGGAGTGATTGGAACAGCGCACTGGGAGTGATTGGAACAGCGCACTGGGAGTGATTGGAACAGCGCACTGGGAGTGATTGGAACAGCGCACCGTGGGAGTGATTGGAACAGCGCACCGTGGGAGTGATTGGAACAGCGCACTGGGAGTGATTGGAACAGCGCACTGGGAGTGATTGGAACAGCGCACTGGGAGTGATTGGAACAGCGCACTGGGAGTGATTGGAACAGCGCACTGGGAGTGATTGGAACAGCGCACTGGGAGTGATTGGAACAGCGCACTGGGAGTGATTGGAACAGCGCACTGGGAGTGATTGGAACAGCACACTGGGAGTGATTGGAACAGCGCACCATGGGAGTGATTGGAACAGCGCACTGGGAGTGATTGGAACAGCGCACTGGGAGTGATTGGAACAGCGCACCGTGGGAGTGATTGGAACAGCGCACTGGGAGTGATTGGAACAGCACACTGGGAGTGATTGGAACAGCGCACTGGGAGTGATTGGAACAGCGCACTGGGAGTGATTGGAACAGCGCACTGGGAGTGATTGGAACAGCGCACTGGGAGTGATTGGAACAGCGCACTGGCAGTGATTGGAACAGCGCACTGGGAGTGATTGGAACAGCGCACTGGGAGTGATTGGAACAGCGCACTGGGAGTGATTGGAACAGCGCACTGGGAGTGATTGGAACAGCGCACTGGGAGTGATTGGAACAGCGCACTGGGAGTGATTGGAACAGCGCACTGGGAGTGATTGGAACAGCGCACTGGGAGTGATTGGAACAGCGCACTGGGAGTGATTGGAACAGCGCACTGGGAGTGATTGGAACAGCGCACTGGGAGTGATTGGAACAGCGCACTGGGAGTGATTGGAACAGCGCACTGGGAGTGATTGGAACAGCGCACTGGGAGTGATTGGAACAGCGCACTGGGAGTGATTGGAACAGCACACTGGGAGTGATTGGAACTGCGCACTGGGAGTGATTGGAACAGCACACTGGGAGTGATTGGAACAGCGCACTGGGAGTGGTTGGAACCGCGCACTGGGAGTGATTGGAACAGCGCACTGGGAGTGATTGGAACAGCGCACTGGGAGTGATTGAATAGAACAGCGCACTGGGAGTGATTGGAACAGCGCACTGGGAGTGATTGGAACAGCGCACCATGGGAGTGATTGGATCAGCGCACTGGGAGTGATTGGAACAGCGCACTGGGAGTGATTGGAACAGCGCACTGGGAGTGATTGGAACAGCGCACTGGGAGTGATTGGAACAGCGCACCGTGGGAGTGATTGGAACAGCACACTGGGAGTGATTGGAACAGCGCACCATGGGAGTGATTGGAACAGCGCACTGGGAGTGATTGGAACAGCGCACTGGGAGTGATTGGAACAGCGCACTGGGAGTGAGTGGAACAGCGCACTGGGAGTGATTGGAACAGCGCACCGTGGGAGTGATTGGAACAGCGCACTGGGAGTGATTGGAACAGCGCACTGGGAGTGATTGGAACAGCGCACTGGGAGTGATTGGAACAGCGCACTGGGAGTGATTGGAACAGCGCACCATGGGAGTGATTGGAACAGCGCACCGTGGGAGTGATTGGAACAGCACACTGGGAGTGATTGGAACAGCGCACTGGGAGTGATTGGAACAGCGCACTGGGAGTGATTGGAACAGCGCACTGGGAGTGATTGGAACAGCGCACTGGGAGTGATTGGAACAGCGCACTGGGAGTGATTGGAACAGCACACTGGGAGTGATTGGAACTGCGCACTGGGAGTGATTGGAACAGCACACTGGGAGTGATTGGAACAGCGCACTGGGAGTGGTTGGAACCGCGCACTGGGAGTGATTGGAACAGCGCACTGGGAGTGATTGGAACAGCGCACTGGGAGTGATTGAATAGAACAGCGCACTGGGAGTGATTGGAACAGCGCACTGGGAGTGATTGGAACAGCGCACCATGGGAGTGATTGGATCAGCGCACTGGGAGTGATTGGAACAGCGCACTGGGAGTGATTGGAACAGCGCACTGGGAGTGATTGGAACAGCGCACTGGGAGTGATTGGAACAGCGCACCGTGGGAGTGATTGGAACAGCACACTGGGAGTGATTGGAACAGCGCACCATGGGAGTGATTGGAACAGCGCACTGGGAGTGATTGGAACAGCGCACTGGGAGTGATTGGAACAGCGCACTGGGAGTGAGTGGAACAGCGCACTGGGAGTGATTGGAACAGCGCACCGTGGGAGTGATTGGAACAGCGCACTGGGAGTGATTGGAACAGCGCACTGGGAGTGATTGGAACAGCGCACTGGGAGTGATTGGAACAGCGCACTGGGAGTGATTGGAACAGCGCACCATGGGAGTGATTGGAACAGCGCACCGTGGGAGTGATTGGAACAGCACACTGGGAGTGATTGGAACAGCGCACCATGGGAGTGATTGGAACAGCGCACTGGGAGTGATTGGAACAGCGCACCATGGGAGTGATTGGAACAGCGTACTGGGAGTGATTGGAACAGCGCACTGGGAGTGATTGCAACAGCGCACCATGGGAGTGATTGGAACAGCACACTGGGAGTGATTGGAACAGCGCACTGGGAGTGATTGGAACAGCGCACTGGGAGTGATTGGAACAGCGCACTGGGAGTGATTGCAACAGCGCACCGTGGGAGTGATTGGAACAGCGCACTGGGAGTGATTGGAACAGCGCACTGGGAGTGATTGGAACAGCGCACTGGGAGTGATTGGAACAGCGCACTGGGAGTGATTGGAACAGCGCACTGGGAGTGATTGGAACAGCGCACTGGGAGTGATTGCAACAGCGCACCGTGGGAGTGATTGGAACAGCGCACTGGGAGTGATTGGAACAGCGCACTGGGAGTGATTGGAACAGCACACTGGGAGTGATTGGAACAGCGCACTGGGAGTGATTGGAACAGCGCACTGGGAGTGATTGGAACAGCGCACTGGGAGTGATTGGAACAGCGCACTGGGAGTGATTGGAACAGCGCACTGGGAGTGATTGGAACAGCGCACCGTGGGAGTGATTGGAACAGCACACTGGGAGTGATTGGAACAGCGCACTGGGAGTGATTGGAACAGCGCACTGGGAGTGATTGGAACAGCGCACTGGGAGTGATTGGAACAGCGCACCATGGGAGTGATTGGAACAGCGCACTGGGAGTGATTGGAACAGCGCACTGGGAGTGATTGGAACAGCGCACTGGGAGTGATTGGAACAGCGCACTGGGAGTGATTGGAACAGCGCACCGTGGGAGTGATTGGAACAGCGCACCGTGGGAGTGATTGGAACAGCGCACTGGGAGTGATTGGAACAGCGCACTGGGAGTGATTGGAACAGCGCACCATGGGAGTGATTGGAACAGCGCACTGGGAGTGATTGGAACAGCGCACTGGGAGTGATTGGAACAGCACACTGGGAGTGATTGGAACAGCGCACCATGGGAGTGATTGGAACAGCGCACCGTGGGAGTGATTGGAACAGCGCACTGGGAGTGATTGGAACAGCGCACTGGGAGTGATTGGAACAGCACACTGGGAGTGATTGGAACAGCGCACCATGGGAGTGATTGGAACAGCGCACTGGGAGTGATTGGAACAGCGCACTGGGAGTGATTGGAACAGCGCACTGGGAGTGATTGGAACAGCGCACTGGGAGTGATTGGAACAGCGCACTGGGAGTGATTGGAACAGCGCACCATGGGAGTGATTGGAACAGCGCACCATGGGAGTGATTGGAACAGCACACTGGGAGTGATTGGAACAGCACACTGGGAGTGATTGGAACAGCACACTGGGAGTGATTGGAACAGCGCACCGTGGGAGTGATTGGAACAGCGCACTGGGAGTGATTGGAACAGCGCACCATGGGAGTGATTGGAACAGCACACTGGGAGTGATTGGAACAGCACACTGGGAGTGATTGGAACAGCGCACCGTGGGATTGATTGGAACAGCGCACTGGGAGTGATTGGAACAGCGCACCGTGGGAGTGATTGGAACAGCGCACCGTGGGAGTGATTGGAACAGCACACTGGGAGTGATTGGAACAGCGCACCGTGGGAGTGATTGGAACAGCGCACTGGGAGTGATTGGAACAGCGCACCGTGGGAGTGATTGGAACAGCACACTGGGAGTGATTGGAACAGCGCACTGGGAGTGATTGGAACAGCGCACTGGGAGTGATTGGAACAGCGCACTGGGAGTGATTGGAACAGCGCACTGGGAGTGATTGGAACAGCGCACTGGGAGTGATTGGAACAGCGCACTGGGAGTGATTGGAACAGCGCACTGGGAGTGATTGGAACAGCGCACTGGGAGTGATTGGAACAGCGCACTGGGAGTGATTGGAACAGCGCACTGGGAGTGATTGGAACAGCGCACTGGGAGTGATTGGAACAGCGCACTGGGAGTGATTGGAACAGCGCACTGGGAGTGATTGGAACAGCGCACTGGGAGTGATTGGAACAGCGCACTGGGAGTGATTGGAACAGCGCACTGGGAGTGATTGGAACAGCGCACTGGGAGTGATTGGAACAGCACACTGGGAGTGATTGGAACTGCGCACTGGGAGTGATTGGAACAGCACACTGGGAGTGATTGGAACAGCGCACTGGGAGTGGTTGGAACCGCGCACTGGGAGTGATTGGAACAGCGCACTGGGAGTGATTGGAACAGTGCACTGGGAGTGATTGAATAGAACAGCGCACTGGGAGTGATTGGAACAGCGCACTGGGAGTGATTGGAACAGCGCACCATGGGAGTGATTGGATCAGCGCACTGGGAGTGATTGGAACAGCGCACTGGGAGTGATTGGAACAGCGCACTGGGAGTGATTGGAACAGCGCACTGGGAGTGATTGGAACAGCGCACCGTGGGAGTGATTGGAACAGCACACTGGGAGTGATTGGAACAGCGCACCATGGGAGTGATTGGAACAGCGCACTGGGAGTGATTGGAACAGCGCACTGGGAGTGATTGGAACAGCGCACTGGGAGTGATTGGAACAGCGCACTGGGAGTGATTGGAACAGCGCACCGTGGGAGTGATTGGAACAGCGCACTGGGAGTGATTGGAACAGCGCACTGGGAGTGATTGGAACAGCGCACTGGGAGTGATTGGAACAGCGCACTGGGAGTGATTGGAACAGCGCACCATGGGAGTGATTGGAACAGCGCACCGTGGGAGTGATTGGAACAGCACACTGGGAGTGATTGGAACAGCGCACCATGGGAGTGATTGGAACAGCGCACTGGGAGTGATTGGAACAGCGCACCATGGGAGTGATTGGAACAGCGTACTGGGAGTGATTGGAACAGCGCACTGGGAGTGATTGCAACAGCGCACCATGGGAGTGATTGGAACAGCACACTGGGAGTGATTGGAACAGCGCACTGGGAGTGATTGGAACAGCGCACTGGGAGTGATTGGAACAGCGCACTGGGAGTGATTGCAACAGCGCACCGTGGGAGTGATTGGAACAGCGCACTGGGAGTGATTGGAACAGCGCACTGGGAGTGATTGGAACAGCGCACTGGGAGTGATTGGAACAGCGCACTGGGAGTGATTGGAACAGCGCACTGGGAGTGATTGGAACAGCGCACTGGGAGTGATTGCAACAGCGCACCGTGGGAGTGATTGGAACAGCGCACTGGGAGTGATTGGAACAGCGCACTGGGAGTGATTGGAACAGCACACTGGGAGTGATTGGAACAGCGCACTGGGAGTGATTGGAACAGCGCACTGGGAGTGATTGGAACAGCGCACTGGGAGTGATTGGAACAGCGCACTGGGAGTGATTGGAACAGCGCACTGGGAGTGATTGGAACAGCGCACTGGGAGTGATTGGAACAGCGCACCGTGGGAGTGATTGGAACAGCACACTGGGAGTGATTGGAACAGCGCACTGGGAGTGATTGGAACAGCGCACTGGGAGTGATTGGAACAGCGCACTGGGAGTGATTGGAACAGCGCACCATGGGAGTGATTGGAACAGCGCACTGGGAGTGATTGGAACAGCGCACTGGGAGTGATTGGAACAGCGCACTGGGAGTGATTGGAACAGCGCACTGGGAGTGATTGGAACAGCGCACCGTGGGAGTGATTGGAACAGCGCACCGTGGGAGTGATTGGAACAGCGCACTGGGAGTGATTGGAACAGCGCACTGGGAGTGATTGGAACAGCGCACCATGGGAGTGATTGGAACAGCGCACTGGGAGTGATTGGAACAGCGCACTGGGAGTGATTGGAACAGCACACTGGGAGTGATTGGAACAGCGCACCATGGGAGTGATTGGAACAGCGCACCGTGGGAGTGATTGGAACAGCGCACTGGGAGTGATTGGAACAGCGCACTGGGAGTGATTGGAACAGCACACTGGGAGTGATTGGAACAGCGCACCATGGGAGTGATTGGAACAGCGCACTGGGAGTGATTGGAACAGCGCACCGTGGGAGTGATTGGAACAGCGCACCGTGGGAGTGATTGGAACAGCACACTGGGAGTGATTGGAACAGCGCACCATGGGAGTGATTGGAACAGCGCACTGGGAGTGATTGGAACAGCGCACTGGGAGTGATTGGAACAGCGCACTGGGAGTGATTGGAACAGCGCACCATGGGAGTGATTGGAACAGCACACTGGGAGTGATTGGAACAGCGCACTGGGAGTGATTGGAACAGCGCACTGGGAGTGATTGGAACAGCGAACTGGGAGTGATTGGAACAGCGCACTGGGAGTGATTGGAACAGCGCACTGGGAGTGATTGGAACAGCGCACTGGGAGTGATTGGAACAGCGCACTGGGAGTGATTGGAACAGCGCACTGGGAGTGATTGGAACAGCGCACTGGGAGTGATTGGAACAGCGCACTGGGAGTGATTGGAACAGCGCACTGGGAGTGATTGGAACAGCGCACTGGGAGTGATTGGAACAGCGCACTGGGAGTGATTGGAACAGCGCACTGGGAGTGATTGGAACAGCACACTGGGAGTGATTGGAACAGCGCACTGGGAGTGATTGGAACAGCGCACTGGGAGTGATTGGAACAGCGCACTGGGAGTGATTGGAACAGCGCACTGGGAGTGATTGGAACAGCTCACTGGGAGTGATTGGAACAGCGCACTGGGAGTGATTGGAACAGCGCACTGGGAGTGATTGGAACAGCGCACTGGGAGTGATTGGAACAGCGCACTGGGAGTGATTGGAACAGCGCACTGGGAGTGATTGGAACAGCGCACTGGGAGTGATTGGAACAGCGCACTGGGAGTGATTGGAACAGCGCACTGGGAGTGATTGGAACAGCGCACTGGGAGTGATTGGAACAGCGCACCGTGGGAGTGATTGGAACAGCGCACCGTGGGAGTGATTGGAACAGCGCACCGTGGGAGTGATTGGAACAGCGCACCGTGGGAGTGATTGGAACAGCGCACTGGGAGTGATTGGAACAGCGCACTGGGAGTGATTGGAACAGCGCACTGGGAGTGATTGGAACAGCGCACTGGGAGTGATTGGAACAGCACACTGGGAGTGATTGGAACAGCGCACCGTGGGAGTGATTGGAACAGCGCACCGTGGGAGTGATTGGAACAGCGCACTGGGAGTGATTGGAACAGCGCACTGGGAGTGATTGGAACAGCGCACTGGGAGTGATTGGAACAGCGCACTGGGAGTGATTGGAACAGCGCACTGGGAGTGATTGGAACAGCGCACTGGGAGTCATTGGAACAGCGCACTGGGAGTGATTGGAACAGCGCACTGGGAGTGATTGGAACAGCACACTGGGAGTGATTGGAACAGCGCACCATGGGAGTGATTGGAACAGCGCACTGGGAGTGATTGGAACAGCGCACTGGGAGTGATTGGAACAGCGCACTGGGAGTGATTGGAACAGCGCACCGTGGGAGTGATTGGAACAGCGCACTGGGAGTGATTGGAACAGCACACTGGGAGTGATTGGAACAGCGCACTGGGAGTGATTGGAACAGCGCACTGGGAGTGATTGGAACAGCGCACTGGGAGTGATTGGAACAGCGCACTGGGAGTGATTGGAACAGCGCACTGGCAGTGATTGGAACAGCGCACTGGGAGTGATTGGAACAGCGCACTGGGAGTGATTGGAACAGCGCACTGGGAGTGATTGGAACAGCGCACTGGGAGTGATTGGAACAGCGCACTGGGAGTGATTGGAACAGCGCACTGGGAGTGATTGGAACAGCGCACTGGGAGTGATTGGAACAGCGCACTGGGAGTGATTGGAACAGCGCACTGGGAGTGATTGGAACAGCGCACTGGGAGTGATTGGAACAGCGCACTGGGAGTGATTGGAACAGCGCACTGGGAGTGATTGGAACAGCGCACTGGGAGTGATTGGAACAGCGCACTGGGAGTGATTGGAACAGCGCACTGGGAGTGATTGGAACAGCGCACTGGGAGTGATTGGAACAGCGCACTGAGAGTGATTGGAACAGCACACTGGGAGTGATTGGAACTGCGCACTGGGAGTGATTGGAACAGCACACTGGGAGTGATTGGAACAGCGCACTGGGAGTGGTTGGAACCGCGCACTGGGAGTGATTGGAACAGCGCACTGGGAGTGATTGGAACAGCGCACTGGGAGTGATTGAATAGAACAGCGCACTGGGAGTGATTGGAACAGCGCACTGGGAGTGATTGGAACAGCGCACCATGGGAGTGATTGGATCAGCGCACTGGGAGTGATTGGAACAGCGCACTGGGAGTGATTGGAACAGCGCACTGGGAGTGATTGGAACAGCGCACTGGGAGTGATTGGAACAGCGCACCGTGGGAGTGATTGGAACAGCACACTGGGAGTGATTGGAACAGCGCACCATGGGAGTGATTGGAACAGCGCACTGGGAGTGATTGGAACAGCGCACTGGGAGTGATTGGAACAGCGCACTGGGAGTGATTGGAACAGCGCACTGGGAGTGATTGGAACAGCGCACCGTGGGAGTGATTGGAACAGCGCACTGGGAGTGATTGGAACAGCGCACTGGGAGTGATTGGAACAGCGCACTGGGAGTGATTGGAACAGCGCACTGGGAGTGATTGGAACAGCGCACCATGGGAGTGATTGGAACAGCGCACCGTGGGAGTGATTGGAACAGCACACTGGGAGTGATTGGAACAGCGCACCATGGGAGTGATTGGAACAGCGCACTGGGAGTGATTGGAACAGCGCACCATGGGAGTGATTGGAACAGCGTACTGGGAGTGATTGGAACAGCGCACTGGGAGTGATTGCAACAGCGCACCATGGGAGTGATTGGAACAGCACACTGGGAGTGATTGGAACAGCGCACTGGGAGTGATTGGAACAGCGCACTGGGAGTGATTGGAACAGCGCACTGGGAGTGATTGGAACAGCGCACTGGGAGTGATTGGAACAGCGCACTGGGAGTGATTGCAACAGCGCACCGTGGGAGTGATTGGAACAGCGCACTGGGAGTGATTGGAACAGCGCACTGGGAGTGATTGGAACAGCGCACTGGGAGTGATTGGAACAGCGCACTGGGAGTGATTGGAACAGCGCACTGGGAGTGATTGGAACAGCGCACTGGCAGTGATTGCAACAGCGCACCGTGGGAGTGATTGGAACAGCGCACTGGGAGTGATTGGAACAGCGCACTGGGAGTGATTGGAACAGCACACTGGGAGTGATTGGAACAGCGCACTGGGAGTGATTGGAACAGCGCACTGGGAGTGATTGGAACAGCGCACTGGGAGTGATTGGAACAGCGCACTGGGAGTGATTGGAACAGCGCACTGGGAGTGATTGGAACAGCGCACTGGGAGTGATTGGAACAGCGCACCGTGGGAGTGATTGGAACAGCACACTGGGAGTGATTGGAACAGCGCACCATGGGAGTGATTGGAACAGCGCACTGGGAGTGATTGGAACAGCGCACTGGGAGTGATTGGAACAGCGCACCGTGGGAGTGATTGGAACAGCGCACTGGGAGTGATTGGAACAGCGCACCGTGGGAGTGATTGGAACAGCGCACTGGGAGTGATTGGAACAGCGCACTGGGAGTGATTGGAACAGCGCACCATGGGAGTGATTGGAACAGCGCACTGGGAGTGATTGGAACAGCGCACCGTGGGAGTGATTGGAACAGCGCACTGGGAGTGATTGGAACAGCGCACTGGGAGTGATTGGAACAGCGCACCGTGGGAGTGATTGGAACAGCGCACCATGGGAGTGATTGGAACAGCGCACTGGGAGTGATTGGAACAGCGCACCATGGGAGTGATTGGAACAGCACACTGGGAGTGATTGGAACAGCGCACTGGGCGTGATTGGAACAGCGCACTGGGAGTGATTGGAACAGCGCACTGGGAGTGATTGCAACAGCGCACCGTGGGAGTGATTGGAACAGCTCACTGGGAGTGATTGGAACAGCGCACTGGGAGTGATTGGAACAGCACACTGGGAGTGATTGGAACAGCGCACTGGGAGTGATTGGAACAGCACACTGGGAGTGATTGGAACAGCGCACCATGGGAGTGATTGGAACAGCGCACCATGGGAGTGATTGGAACAGCGCACTGGGAGTGATTGGAACAGCACACTGGGAGTGATTGGAACAGCGCACCATGGGAGTGATTGGAACAGCGCACTGGGAGTGATTGGAACAGCGCACTGGGAGTGATTGGAACAGCGCACCGTGGGAGTGATTGGAACAGCGCACTGGGAGTGATTGGAACAGCACACTGGGAGTGATTGGAACAGCGCACTGGGAGTGATTGAATAGAACAGCGCACTGGGAGTGATTGGAACAGCGCACTGGGAGTGATTGGAACAGCGCACCATGGGAGTGATTGGATCAGCGCACTGGGAGTGATTGGAACAGCGCACTGGGAGTGATTGGAACAGCGCACTGGGAGTGATTGGAACAGCGCACTGGGAGTGATTGGAACAGCGCACCGTGGGAGTGATTGGAACAGCACACTGGGAGTGATTGGAACAGCGCACCATGGGAGTGATTGGAACAGCGCACTGGGAGTGATTGGAACAGCGCACTGGGAGTGATTGGAACAGCGCACTGGGAGTGATTGGAACAGCGCACTGGGAGTGATTGGAACAGCGCACCGTGGGAGTGATTGGAACAGCGCACTGGGAGTGATTGGAACAGCGCACTGGGAGTGATTGGAACAGCGCACTGGGAGTGATTGGAACAGCGCACTGGGAGTGATTGGAACAGCGCACCATGGGAGTGATTGGAACAGCGCACCGTGGGAGTGATTGGAACAGCACACTGGGAGTGATTGGAACAGCGCACCATGGGAGTGATTGGAACAGCGCACTGGGAGTGATTGGAACAGCGCACCATGGGAGTGATTGGAACAGCGTACTGGGAGTGATTGGAACAGCGCACTGGGAGTGATTGCAACAGCGCACCATGGGAGTGATTGGAACAGCACACTGGGAGTGATTGGAACAGCGCACTGGGAGTGATTGGAACAGCGCACTGGGAGTGATTGGAACAGCGCACTGGGAGTGATTGGAACAGCGCACTGGGAGTGATTGGAACAGCGCACTGGGAGTGATTGCAACAGCGCACCGTGGGAGTGATTGGAACAGCGCACTGGGAGTGATTGGAACAGCGCACTGGGAGTGATTGGAACAGCGCACTGGGAGTGATTGGAACAGCGCACTGGGAGTGATTGGAACAGCGCACTGGGAGTGATTGGAACAGCGCACTGGGAGTGATTGCAACAGCGCACCGTGGGAGTGATTGGAACAGCGCACTGGGAGTGATTGGAACAGCGCACTGGGAGTGATTGGAACAGCACACTGGGAGTGATTGGAACAGCGCACTGGGAGTGATTGGAACAGCGCACTGGGAGTGATTGGAACAGCGCACTGGGAGTGATTGGAACAGCGCACTGGGAGTGATTGGAACAGCGCACTGGGAGTGATTGGAACAGCGCACTGGGAGTGATTGGAACAGCGCACCGTGGGAGTGATTGGAACAGCACACTGGGAGTGATTGGAACAGCGCACCATGGGAGTGATTGGAACAGCGCACTGGGAGTGATTGGAACAGCGCACTGGGAGTGATTGGAACAGCGCACCGTGGGAGTGATTGGAACAGCGCACTGGGAGTGATTGGAACAGCGCACCGTGGGAGTGATTGGAACAGCGCACTGGGAGTGATTGGAACAGCGCACTGGGAGTGATTGGAACAGCGCACCATGGGAGTGATTGGAACAGCGCACTGGGAGTGATTGGAACAGCGCACCGTGGGAGTGATTGGAACAGCGCACTGGGAGTGATTGGAACAGCGCACTGGGAGTGATTGGAACAGCGCACCGTGGGAGTGATTGGAACAGCGCACCATGGGAGTGATTGGAACAGCGCACTGGGAGTGATTGGAACAGCGCACCATGGGAGTGATTGGAACAGCACACTGGGAGTGATTGGAACAGCGCACTGGGAGTGATTGGAACAGCGCACTGGGAGTGATTGGAACAGCGCACTGGGAGTGATTGCAACAGCGCACCGTGGGAGTGATTGGAACAGCACACTGGGAGTGATTGGAACAGCGCACTGGGAGTGATTGGAACAGCACACTGGGAGTGATTGGAACAGCGCACTGGGAGTGATTGGAACAGCACACTGGGAGTGATTGGAACAGCGCACCATGGGAGTGATTGGAACAGCGCACCATGGGAGTGATTGGAACAGTGCACTGGGAGTGAGTGGAACAGCGCACTGGGAGTGATTGGAACAGCACACTGGGAGTGATTGGAACAGCGCACCATGGGAGTGATTGGAACAGCGCACTGGGAGTGATTGGAACAGCGCACTGGGAGTGATTGGAACAGCGCACCGTGGGAGTGATTGGAACAGCGCACTGGGAGTGATTGGAACAGCACACTGGGAGTGATTGGAACAGCGCACCGTGGGAGTGATTGGAACAGCGCACTGGGAGTGATTGGAACAGCACACTGGGAGTGATTGGAACAGCGCACCGTGGGAGTGATTGGAACAGCGCACTGGGAGTGATTGGAACAGCACACTGGGAGTGATTGGAACAGCACACTGGGAGTGATTGGAACAGCGCACCGTGGGAGTGATTGGAACAGCGCACTGGGAGTGATTGGAACAGCACACTGGGAGTGATTGGAACAGCGCACCGTGGGAGTGATTGGAACAGCGCACTGGGAGTGATTGGAACAGCACACTGGGAGTGATTGGAACAGCGCACCATGGGAGTGATTGGAACAGCGCACTGGGAGTGATTGGAACAGCACACTGGGAGTGATTGGAACAGCGCACCGTGGGAGTGATTGGAACAGCGCACTGGGAGTGATTGGAACAGCACACTGGGAGTGATTGGAACAGCGCACCGTGGGAGTGATTGGAACAGCGCACTGGGAGTGATTGGAACAGCACACTGGGAGTGATTGGAACAGCGCACCATGGGAGTGATTGGAACAGTGCACCATGGGAGTGATTGGAACAGCACACTGGGAGTGATTGGAACAGCACACTGGGAGTGAATGGAACAGCACACTGGGAGTGATTGGAACAGCGCACCGTGGGAGTGATTGGAACAGTGCACCATGGGAGTGATTGGAACAGTGCACCATGGGAGTGATTGGAACAGTGCACCATGGGAGTGATTGGAACAGTGCACCATGGGAGTGATTGGAACAGTGCACTGGGAGTGATTGGAACAGTGCACCATGGGAGTGATTGGAACAGCGCACTGGGAGTGATTGGAACAGCGCACCGTGGGAGTGATTGGAACAGCACACTGGGAGTGATTGGAACAGCGCACTGGGAGTGATTGGAACAGTGCACCATGGGAGTGATTGGAACAGCGCACTGGGAGTGATTGGAACAGCGCACTGGGAGTGATTGGAACAGCGCACTGGGAGTGATTGGAACAGTGCACCATGGGAGTGATTGGAACAGTGCACCATGGGAGTGATTGGAACAGTGCACTGGGAGTGATTGGAACAGTGCACCATGGGAGTGATTGGAACAGCGCACTGGGAGTGATTGGAACAGCGCACTGGGAGTGATTGGAACAGCGCACCGTGGGAGTGATTGGAACAGCACACTGGGAGTGATTGGAACAGCACACTGGGAGTGATTGGAACAGCACACTGGGAGTGATTGGAACAGCGCACCGTGGGAGTGATTGGAACAGCGCACTGGGAGTGATTGGAACAGCGCACTGGGAGTGATTGGAACAGCACACTGGGAGTGATTGGAACAGCGCACCGTGGGAGTGATTGGAACAGCACACTGGGAGTGATTGGAACAGCGCACTGGGAGTGATTGGAACAGCACACTGGGAGTGATTGGAACAGCGCACCGTGGGAGTGATTGGAACAGCGCACTGGGAGTGATTGGAACAGCGCACTGGGAGTGATTGGAACAGTGCACCATGGGAGTGATTGGAACAGTGCACCATGGGAGTGATTGGAACAGTGCACTGGGAGTGATTGGAACAGTGCACCATGGGAGTGATTGGAACAGCGCACTGGGAGTGATTGGAACAGCGCACTGGGAGTGATTGGAACAGTGCACCATGGGAGTGATTGGAACAGCGCACTGGGAGTGATTGGAACAGCGCACTGGGAGTGAATGGAACAGCGCACTGGGAGTGATTGGAAAAGCGCACCATGGGAGTGATTGGAACAGCGCACTGGGAGTGATTGGAACAGCACACTGGGAGTGATTGGAACAGCGCACTGGGAGTGATTGGAACAGCGCACTGGGAGTGATTGGAACAGCGCACTGGGAGTGATTGGAACAGCGCACTGGGAGTGATTGGAACAGCGCACTGGGAGTGATTGGAACAGCGCACTGGGAGTGATTGGAACAGCGCACTGGGAGTGATTGGAACAGTGCACCATGGGAGTGATTGGAACAGCGCACTGGGAGTGATTGGAACAGCGCACTGGGAGTGAATGGAACAGCGCACTGGGAGTGATTGGAAAAGCGCACCATGGGAGTGATTGGAACAGCGCACTGGGAGTGATTGGAACAGCACACTGGGAGTGATTGGAACAGCGCACTGGGAGTGATTGGAACAGCGCACTGGGAGTGATTGGAACAGCGCACTGGGAGTGATTGGAACAGCGCACCGTGGGAGTGATTGGAACAGTGCACCGTGGGAGTGATTGGAACAGCACACTGGGAGTGATTGGAACAGCGCACTGGGAGTGATTGGAACAGCGCACCGTGGGAGTGATTGGAACAGTGCACCGTGGGAGTGATTGGAACAGTGCACTGGGAGTGATTGGAACAGTGCACTGGGAGTGATTGGAACAGCGCACTGGGAGTGATTGGAACAGCGCACTGGGAGTGATTGGAACAGTGCACCATGGGAGTGATTGGAACAGTGCACTGGGAGTGATTGGAACAGTGCACCATGGGAGTGATTGGAACAGCGCACTGGGAGTGATTGGAACAGCGCACTGGGAGTGATTGGAACAGCGCACTGGGAGTGATTGGAACAGTGCACCATGGGAGTGATTGGAACAGCGCACCATGGGAGTGATTGGAACAGCGCACTGGGAGTGATTGGAACAGCGCACTGGGAGTGATTGGAACAGCGCACAGGGAGTGATTGGAACAGCACACCATGGGAGTGATTGGAACAGCGCACTGGGAGTGATTGGAACTGCGCACAGGGAGTGATTGGAACAGCACACCACGGGAGTGATATGGAACAGCGCACTGGGAGTGATTGGAACAGCGCACAGGGAGTGATTGGAACAGCGCACTGGGAGTGATATGGAACAGCGCACTGGGAGTGATTGGAACAGCGCACCATGGGAGTGATTGGAACAGCGCACTGGGAGTGATTGGAACAGCGCACCGTGGGAGTGATTGGAACAGCGCACCGTGGGAGTGATTGGAACAGCGCACGGGGAGTGATTGGAACAGCGCACTGGGAGTGATTGGAACAGCGCACTGGGAGTGATTGGAACAGCGCACTGGGAGTGATTGGAACAGCGCACCGTGGGAGTGATTGGAACAGCGCACTGGGAGTGATTGGAACAGCGCACTGGGAGTGATTGGAACAGCGCACTGGGAGTGATTGGAACAGCGCACTGGGAGTGATTGGAACAGCGCACTGGGAGTGATTGGAACAGCGCACTGGGAGTGATTGGAACAGCGCACTGGGAGTGATTGGAACAGCGCACCGTGGGAGTGATTGGAACAGCACACTGGGAGTGATTGGAACAGCGCACTGGGAGTGATTGGAACAGCGCACTGGGAGTGATTGGAACAGCGCACCGTGGGAGTGATTGGAACAGCGCACTGGGAGTGATTGGAACAGCGCACTGGGAGTGATTGGAACAGCGCACCGTGGGAGTGATTGGAACAGCGCACTGGGAGTGATTGGAACAGCACACTGGGAGTGATTGGAACAGCGCACTTGGAGTGATTGGAACAGCGCACCATGGGAGTGATTGGAACAGCGCACTGGGAGTGATTGGAACAGCACACTGGGAGTGATTGGAACAGCACACTGGGAGTGATTGGAACAGCGCACCATGGGAGTGATTGGAACAGCACACTGGGAGTGATTGGAACAGCGCACTGGGAGTGATTGGAACAGCACACTGGGAGTGATTGGAACAGCGCACCATGGGAGTGATTGGAACAGCGCACTGGGAGTGATTGGAACAGCGCACTGGGAGAGATTGGAACAGCACACTGGGAGTGATTGGAACAGCGCACTGGGAGTGATTGGAACAGCGCACTGGGAGTGATTGGAACAGCGCACTGGGAGTGATTGGAACAGCACACTGGGAGTGATTGGAACAGCACACTGGGAGTGATTGGAACAGCACACTGGGAGTGATTGGAACAGCGCACTGGGAGTGATTGGAACAGCGCACCATGGGAGTGATTGGAACAGCGCACCGTGGGAGTGATTGGAACAGCGCACCATGGGAGTGATTGGAACAGCACACTGGGAGTGATTGGAACAGCGCACCATGGGAGTGATTGGAACAGCGCACTGGGAGTGATTGGAACAGCGCACCGTGGGAGTGATTGGAACAGCGCACTGGGAGTGATTGGAACAGCGCACTGGGAGTGATTGGAACAGCGCACCGTGGGAGTGATTGGAACAGCACACTGGGAGTGATTGGAACAGCGCACTGGGAGTGATTGGAACAGCGCACTGGGAGTGATTGGAACAGCGCACCATGGGAGTGATTGGAACAGCGCACTGGGAGTGATTGGAACAGCGCACCATGGGAGTGATTGGAACAGCACACTGGGAGTGATTGGAACAGCGCACCATGGGAGTGATTGGATCAGCGCACTGGGAGTGATTGGAACAGCGCACCATGGGAGTGATTGGAACAGCGCACCACGGGAGTGATTGGAACAGCGCACTGGGAGTGATTGGAACAGCGCACTGGGAGTGATTGGAACAGCGCACTGGGAGTGATTGGAACAGCGCACTGGGAGTGATTGGAACAGCGCACTGGGAGTGATTGGAACAGCGCACTGGGAGTGATTGGAACAGCGCACTGGGAGTGATTGGAACAGCGCACTGGGAGTGATTGGAACAGCGCACTGGGAGTGATTGGAACAGCGCACTGGGAGTGATTGTAACAGCACACTGGGAGTGATTGGAACAGCGCACTGGGAGTGATTGGAACAGCGCACCATGGGAGTGATTGGAACAGCGCACCGTGGGAGTGATTGGAACAGCGCACTGGGAGTGATTGGAACAGCGCACTGGGAGTGATTGGAACAGCGCACTGGGAGTGATTGGAACAGCGCACTGGGAGTGATTGGAACAGCGCACTGGGAGTGATTGGAACAGCGCACTGGGAGTGATTGGAACAGCACACTGGGAGTGATTGGAACAGCGCACCATGGGAGTGATTGGAACAGCACACTGGGAGTGATTGGAACAGCGCACTGGGAGTGATTGGAACAGCGCACCATGGGAGTGATTGGAACAGCGCACCATGGGAGTGATTGGAACAGCACACTGGGAGTGATTGCAACAGCGCACCGTGGGAGTGATTGGAACAGCGCACCATGGGAGTGATTGGAACAGCACACTGGGAGTGTTTGGAACAGCACACTGGCAGTGATTGGAACAGCGCACCGTGGGAGTGATTGGAACAGCGCACTGGGAGTGATTGGAACAGCGCACCATGGGAGTGATTGGAACAGTGCACTGGGAGTGATTGGAACAGCGCACTGGGAGTGATTGGAACAGTGCACTGGGAGTGATTGGAACAGCGCACCATGGGAGTGATTGGAACAGTGCACTGGGAGTGATTGGAACAGCACACTGGGAGTGATTGGAACAGCGCACTGGGAGTGATTGGAACAGCGCACTGAGAGTGATTGGAACAGCGCACTGGGAGTGATTGGAACAGCGCACTGGGAGTGATTGGAACAGCGCACTGGGAGTGATTGGAACAGCGCACTGGGAGTGATTGGAACAGCGCACTGGGAGTGATTGGAACAGCGCACCATGGGAGTGATTGGAACAGCGCACCATGGGAGTGATTGGAACAGCGCACCATGGGAGTGATTGGAACAGCGCACCATGGGAGTGATTGGAACAGCGCACCATGGGAGTGATTGGAACAGCGCACCATGGGAGTGATTGGAACAGCGCACCATGGGAGTGATTGGAACAGCACACTGGGAGTGTTTGGAACAGCACACTGGCAGTGATTGGAACAGCGCACCGTGGGAGTGATTGGAACAGCGCACTGGGAGTGATTGGAACAGCGCACCATGGGAGTGATTGGAACAGCGCACTGGGAGTGATTGGAACAGCGCACCATGGGAGTGATTGGAACAGCGCACCATGGGAGTGATTGGAACAGCACACTGGGAGTGTTTGGAACAGCACACTGGCAGTGATTGGAACAGCGCACTGGGAGTGATTGGAACAGCGCACTGGGAGTGATTGGAACAGCGCACTGGGAGTGATTGGAACAGCGCACTGGGAGTGATTGGAACAGCGCACTGGGAGTGATTGGAACAGCGCACTGGGAGTGATTGGAACAGCGCACTGGGAGTGATTGGAACAGCGCACTGGGAGTGATTGGAACAGCGCACTGGGAGTGATTGGAACAGCGCACTGGGAGTGATTGGAACAGCGCACCATGGGAGTGATTGGAACAGCGCACTGGGAGTGATTGGAACAGTGCACTGGGAGTGATTGGAACAGTGCACCATGGGAGTGATTGGAACAGCGCACTGGGAGTGATTGGAACAGTGCACTGGGAGTGATTGGAACAGCGCACTGGGAGTGATTGGAACAGCGCACTGGGAGTGATTGGAACAGCGCACTGGGAGTGATTGGAACAGTGCACCATGGGAGTGATTGGAACAGCGCACTGTGAGTGATTGGAACAGCGCACTGGGAGTGATTGGAACAGCGCAGTGGGAGTGATTGGAACAGCGCACTGGGAGTGATTGGAACAGCGCACTGGGAGTGATTGGAACAGCGCACTGGGAGAGAATGGAACAGCGCACTGGGAGTGATTGGAACAGCGCACCATGGGAGTGATTGGAACAGCGCACTGGGAGAGATTGGAACAGCGCACTGGGAGTGATTGGAACAGTGCACCATGGGAGTGATTGGAACAGCGCACCATGGGAGTGATTGGAACAGCGCACTGGGAGTGATTGGAACAGCGCACTGGGAGTGATTGGAACAGCGCACTGGGAGTGATTGGAACAGCGCACCATGGGAGTGATTGGGACAGCGCACTGGGAGTGATTGGAACAGTGCACTGGGAGTGATTGGAACAGTGCACCATGGGAGTGATTGGAACAGCGCACTGGGAGTGATTGGAACAGCGCACTGGGAGTGATTGGAACAGTGCACTGGGAGTGATTGGAACAGCGCACTGGGAGTGATTGGAACAGCGCACTGGGAGTGATTGGAACAGTGCACCATGGGAGTGATTGGAACAGCGCACTGTGAGTGATTGGAACAGCGCACTGGGAGTGATTGGAACAGCGCACTGGGAGTGATTGGAACAGCGCACTGGGAGTGATTGGAACAGCGCACTGGGAGTGATTGGAACAGCGCACCACGGGAGTGATTGGAACAGCGCACTGGGAGTGATTGGAACAGCGCACCACGGGAGTGATTGGAACAGCGCACTGGGAGTGATTGGAACAGCGCACTGGGAGTGATTGGAACAGCGCACTGGGAGTGATTGGAACAGCACACTGGGAGTGATTGGAACAGCGCACTGTGAGTGATTGGAACAGCGCACTGGGAGTGATTGGAACAGCGCACCATGGGAGTGATTGGAACAGCACACTGGGAGTGATTGGAACAGCACACTGGGAGTGATTGGAACAGCGCACTGGGAGTGATTGGAACAGCGCACCATGGGAGTGATTGGAACAGCGCACTGGGAGTGATTGGAACAGCGCACCATGGGAGTGATTGGAACAGCGCACTGGGAGTGATTGGAACAGCACACTGGGAGTGATTGGAACAGCGCACTGGGAGTGATTGGAACAGCGCACCATGGGAGTGATTGGAACAGCACACTGGGAGTGATTGGAACAGCGCACCACGGGAGTGATTGGAACAGCGCACTGGGAGTGATTGGAACAGCGCACTGGGAGTGATTGGAACAGCGCACCATGGGAGTGATTGGAACAGCGCACTGGGAGTGATTGGAACAGCGCACCATGGGAGTGATTGGAACAGCACACTGGGAGTGATTGGAACAGCGCACCACGGGAGTGATTGGAACAGCACACTGGGAGTGATTGGAACAGCGCACTGGGAGTGATTGGAACAGCGCACTGGGAGTGATTGGAACAGCGCACCACGGGAGTGATTGGAACAGCACACTGGGAGTGATTGGAACAGCGCACTGGGAGTGATTGGAACAGTGCACTGGGAGTGATTGGAACAGCGCACTGGGAGTGATTGGAACAGCGCACTGGGAGTGATTGGAACAGTGCACTGGGAGTGATTGGAACAGCGCACCATGGGAGTGATTGGAACAGCGCACTGGGAGTGATTGGAACAGCGCACTGGGAGTGATTGGAACAGCGCACTGGGAGTGATTGGAACAGCGCACTGGGAGTGATTGGAACAGCGCACTGGGAGTGATTGGAACAGCGCACTGGGAGTGATTGGAACAGCGCACTGGGAGTGATTGGAACAGCGCACTCGGAGTGATTGGAACAGCGCACCATGGGAGTGATTGGAACAGCGCACTGGGAGTGATTGGAACAGCGCACTGGGAGTGATTGGAACAGCGCACTCGGAGTGATTGGAACAGCGCACCATGGGAGTGATTGGAACAGCGCACTGGGAGTGATTGGAACAGCGCACTGGGAGTGATTGGAACAGCGCACTGGGAGTGATTGGAACAGCGCACTGGGAGTGATTGGAACAGCGCACTGGGAGTGATTGGAACAGCGCACTCGGAGTGATTGGAACAGCGCACTGGGAGTGATTGGAACAGCGCACTGGGAGTGATTGGAACAGCGCACCATGGGAGTGATTGGAACAGCGCACTGGGAGTGATTGGAACAGCGCACTGGGAGTGATTGGAACAGCACACTGGGAGTGATTGGAACAGCGCACTGGGAGTGATTGGAACAGCGCACTGGGAGTGATTGGAACAGCGCACTGGGAGTGATTGGAACAGCGCACTGGGAGTGATTGGAACAGCGCACCATGGGAGTGATTGGAACAGCGCACTGGGAGTGATTGGAACAGCGCACCATGGGAGTGATTGGAACAGCGTACTGGGAGTGATTGGAACAGCGCACTGGGAGTGATTGGAACAGCGCACTGGGAGTGATTGGAACAGCACACTGGGAGTGATTGGAACAGCGCACTGGGAGTGATTGGAACAGCGCACCATGGGAGTGATTGGAACAGCGCACTGGGAGTGATTGGAACAGTGCACCGTGGGAGTGATTGGAACAGCGCACTGGGATTGATTGGAACAGCGCACTGGGAGTGATTGGAACAGCGCACTGGGAGTGATTGGAACAGCGCACTGGGAGTGATTGGAACAGTGCACCATGGGAGTGATTGGAACAGCGCACTGGGAGTGATTGGAACAGCGCACTGGGAGTGATTGGAACAGTGCACCATGGGAGTGATTGGAACAGCGCACTGGGAGTGATTGGAACAGCGCACTGGGAGTGATTGGAACAGCGCACTGGGAGTGATTGGAACAGCGCACTGGGAGTGATTGGAACAGCGCACCGTGGGAGTGATTGGAACAGCGCACTGGGAGTGATTGGAACAGCGCACTGGGAGTGATTGGAACAGCGCACCATGGGAGTGATTGGAACAGCACACTGGGAGTGATTGGAACAGCGCACTGGGAGTGATTGGAACAGCGCACTGAGAGTGATTGGAACAGCGCACCATGGGAGTGATTGGAACAGCACACTGGGAGTGATTGGAACAGCGCACTGGGAGTGATTGGAACAGCGCACCATGGGAGTGATTGGAACAGCACACTGGGAGTGATTGGAACAGCGCACTGGGAGTGATTGGAACAGCGCACTGGGAGTGATTGGAACAGCGCACCATGGGAGTGATTGGAACAGCGCACCATGGGAGTGATTGGAACAGCACACTGGGAGTGTTTGGAACAGCACACTGGCAGTGATTGGAACAGCGCACCGTGGGAGTGATTGGAACAGCGCACTGGGAGTGATTGGAACAGTGCACTGGGAGTGATTGGAACAGCGCACCATGGGAGTGATTGGAACAGCGCACTGGGAGTGATTGGAACAGTGCACTGGGAGTGATTGGAACAGTGCACCATGGGAGTGATTGGAACAGCGCACTGGGAGTGATTGGAACAGCGCACTGGGAGTGATTGGAACAGCACACTGGGAGTGATTGGAACAGCGCACTGGGAGTGATTGGAACAGTGCACCATGGGAGTGATTGGAACAGCGCACCATGGGAGTGATTGGAACAGCGCACTGGGAGTGATTGGAACAGCGCACTGGGAGTGATTGGAACAGCGCACTGGGAGTGATTGGAACAGCGCACTGGGAGTGATTGGAACAGTGCACCATGGGAGTGATTGGAACAGCGCACTGGGAGTGATTGGAACAGCGCACTGGGAGTGATTGGAACAGCGCACTGGGAGTGATTGGAACAGTGCACCATGGGAGTGATTGGAACAGCGCACCATGGGAGTGATTGGAACAGCGCACTGGGAGTGATTGGAACAGCGCACTGGGAGTGATTGGAACAGCGCACTGGGAGTGATTGGAACAGCGCACTGGGAGTGATTGGAACAGTGCACCATGGGAGTGATTGGAACAGCGCACTGGGAGTGATTGGAACAGCGCACTGGGAGTGATTGGAACAGCGCACTGGGAGTGATTGGAACAGTGCACCATGGGAGTGATTGGAACAGCGCACCATGGGAGTGATTGGAACAGCGCACTGGGAGTGATTGGAACAGCGCACTGGGAGTGATTGGAACAGCGCACTGGGAGTGATTGGAACAGCGCACTGGGAGTGATTGGAACAGCGCACTGGGAGTGATTGGAACAGTGCACCATGGGAGTGATTGGAACAGCGCACCATGGGAGTGATTGGAACAGCGCACTGGGAGTGATTTGAACAGCGCACTGGAAGTGATTGGAACAGCGCACTGGGAGTGATTGGAACAGCGCACCATGGCAGTGATTGGAACAGCGCACTGGGAGTGATTGGAACAGTGCACTGGGAGTGATTGGAACAGTGCACCATGGGAGTGATTGGAACAGCGCACTGGGAGTGATTGGAACAGCGCACTGGGAGTGATTGGAACAGTGCACTGGGAGTGATTGGAACAGCGCACTGGGAGTGATTGGAACAGCGCACTGGGAGTGATTGGAACAGTGCACCATGGGAGTGATTGGAACAGCGCACTGGGAGTGATTGGAACAGTGCACCATGGGAGTGATTGGAACAGCGCACTGGGAGTGATTGGAACAGCGCACCATGGGAGTGATTGGAACAGCGCACTGTGAGTGATTGGAACAGCGCACTGGGAGTGATTGGAACAGCGCACTGGGAGTGATTGGAACAGCGCACTGGGAGTGATTGGAACAGCGCACTGGGAGTGATTGGAACAGTGCACCATGGGAGTGATTGGAACAGCGCACCATGGGAGTGATTGGAACAGCGCACTGGGAGTGATTGGAACAGCGCACTGGGAGTGATTGGAACAGCGCACTGGGAGTGATTGGAACAGCGCACTGGGAGTGATTGGAACAGCGCACCACGGGAGTGATTGGAACAGCGCACTGGGAGTGATTGGAACAGCGCACCACGGGAGTGATTGGAACAGCGCACTGGGAGTGATTGGAACAGCGCACCACGGGAGTGATTGGAACAGCGCACTGGGAGTGATTGGAACAGCGCACTGGGAGTGATTGGAACAGCACACTGGGAGTGATTGGAACAGCGCACTGTGAGTGATTGGAACAGCGCACTGGGAGTGATTGGAACAGCGCACCATGGGAGTGATTGGAACAGCACACTGGGAGTGATTGGAACAGCGCACCATGGGAGTGATTGGAACAGCGCACTGGGAGTGATTGGAACAGCGCACCATGGGAGTGATTGGAACAGCGCACTGGGAGTGATTGGAACAGCACACTGGGAGTGATTGGAACAGCGCACTGGGAGTGATTGGAACAGCACACTGGGAGTGATTGGAACAGCGCACTGGGAGTGATTGGAACAGCGCACCGTGGGAGTGATTGGAACAGCGCACTGGGAGTGATTGGAACAGCACACTGGGAGTGATTGGAACAGCGCACTGGGAGTGATTGGAACAGCGCACTGGGAGTGATTGGAACAGCACACTGGGAGTGATTGGAACAGCGCACTGGGAGTGATTGGAACAGCACACTGGGAGTGATTGGAACAGCGCACTTGGAGTGATTGGAACAGCACACTGGGAATGATTGGAACAGCGCACTGGGAGTGATTGGAACAGCACACTGGGAGTGATTGGAACAGCGCACTGGGAGTGATTGGAACAGCGCACTGGGAGTGATTGGAACAGCACACTGGGAGTGATTGGAACAGCGCACTGGGAGTGATTGGAACAGCACACTGGGAATGATTGGAACAGCGCACTGGGAGTGATTGGAACAGCACACTGGGAGTGATTGGAACAGCGCACTGGGAGTGATTGGAACAGCGCACCGTGGGAGTGATTGGAACAGCGCACTGGGAGTGATTGGAACAGCACACTGGGAGTGATTGGAACAGCACACTGGGAGTGATTGGAACAGCGTACTGGGAGTGATTGGAACACCACACTGGGAGTGATTGGAACAGCGCACCACGGGAGTGATTGGAACAGCGCACTGGGAGTGATTGGAACAGCACACTGGGAGTGATTGGAACAGCGCACTGGGAGTGATTGGAACAGCGCACTGGGAGTGATTGGAACAGCGCACTGGGAGTGATTGGAACAGCACACTGGGAGTGATTGGAACAGCGCACTGGGAGTGATTGGAACAGCACACTGGGAATGATTGGAACAGCGCACTGGGAGTGATTGGAACAGCACACTGGGAGTGATTGGAACAGCGCACTGGGAGTGATTGGAACAGCGCACCGTGGGAGTGATTGGAACAGCGCACTGGGAGTGATTGGAACAGCACACTGGGAGTGATTGGAACAGCACACTGGGAGTGATTGGAACAGCGTACTGGGAGTGATTGGAACACCACACTGGGAGTGATTGGAACAGCGCACCACGGGAGTGATTGGAACAGCGCACTGGGAGTGATTGGAACAGCACACTGGGAGTGATTGGAACAGCGCACTGGGAGTGATTGGAACAGCGCACTGGGAGTGATTGGAACAGCGCACTGGGAGTGATTGGAACAGCACACTGGGAGTGATTGGAACAGCGCACTGGGAGTGATTGGAACAGCACACTGGGAGTGATTGGAACAGCGCACCACGGGAGTGATTGGAACAGCGCACTGGGAGTGATTGGAACAGCGCACTGGGAGTGATTGGAACAGCGCACTGGGAGTGATTGGAACAGCGCACTGGGAGTGATTGGAACAGCGCACTGGGAGTGATTGGAACAGCACACTGGGAGTGATTGGAACAGCGCACCATGGGAGTGATTGGAACAGCACACTGGGAGTGATTGGAACAGCGCACCACGGGAGTGATTGGAACAGCACACTGGGAGTGATTGGAACAGCGCACTGGGAGTGATTGGAACAGCACACTGGGAGTGATTGGAACAGCGCACTGGGAGTGATTGGAACAGTGCACCATGGGAGTGATTGGAACAGCACACTGGGAGTGATTGGAACAGCGCACCACGGGAGTGATTGGAACAGCACACTGGGAGTGATTGGAACAGCGCACTGGGAGTGATTGGAACAGCGCACTGGGAGTGATTGGAACAGCGCACCACGGGAGTGATTGGAACAGCACACTGGGAGTGATTGGAACAGCGCACTGGGAGTGATTGGAACAGTGCACTGGGAGTGATTGGAACAGCGCACTGGGAGTGATTGGAACAGCGCACTGGGAGTGATTGGAACAGTGCACTGGGAGTGATTGGAACAGCGCACCATGGGAGTGATTGGAACAGCGCACTGGGAGTGATTGGAACAGCGCACTGGGAGTGATTGGAACAGCGCACTGGGAGTGATTGGAACAGCGCACTGGGAGTGATTGGAACAGCGCACTGGGAGTGATTGGAACAGCGCACTGGGAGTGATTGGAACAGCGCACTGGGAGTGATTGGAACAGCGCACTCGGAGTGATTGGAACAGCGCACCATGGGAGTGATTGGAACAGCGCACTGGGAGTGATTGGAACAGCGCACTGGGAGTGATTGGAACAGCGCACTCGGAGTGATTGGAACAGCGCACCATGGGAGTGATTGGAACAGCGCACTGGGAGTGATTGGAACAGCGCACTGGGAGTGATTGGAACAGCGCACTGGGAGTGATTGGAACAGCGCACTGGGAGTGATTGGAACAGCGCACTGGGAGTGATTGGAACAGCGCACTGGGAGTGATTGGAACAGCGCACTCGGAGTGATTGGAACAGCGCACTGGGAGTGATTGGAACAGCGCACTGGGAGTGATTGGAACAGCGCACCATGGGAGTGATTGGAACAGCGCACTGGGAGTGATTGGAACAGCGCACTGGGAGTGATTGGAACAGCACACTGGGAGTGATTGGAACAGCGCACTGGGAGTGATTGGAACAGCGCACTGGGAGTGATTGGAACAGCGCACTGGGAGTGATTGGAACAGCGCACTGGGAGTGATTGGAACAGCGCACCATGGGAGTGATTGGAACAGCGCACTGGGAGTGATTGGAACAGCGCACCATGGGAGTGATTGGAACAGCGTACTGGGAGTGATTGGAACAGCGCACTGGGAGTGATTGGAACAGCGCACTGGGAGTGATTGGAACAGCACACTGGGAGTGATTGGAACAGCGCACTGGGAGTGATTGGAACAGCGCACCATGGGAGTGATTGGAACAGCGCACTGGGAGTGATTGGAACAGTGCACCGTGGGAGTGATTGGAACAGCGCACTGGGATTGATTGGAACAGCGCACTGGGAGTGATTGGAACAGTGCACCATGGGAGTGATTGGAACAGCGCACTGGGAGTGATTGGAACAGCGCACTGGGAGTGATTGGAACAGCGCACTGGGAGTGATTGGAACAGCGCACTGGGAGTGATTGGAACAGTGCACCATGGGAGTGATTGGAACAGCGCACTGGGAGTGATTGGAACAGCGCACTGGGAGTGATTGGAACAGCGCACTGGGAGTGATTGGAACAGCGCACTGGGAGTGATTGGAACAGCGCACCGTGGGAGTGATTGGAACAGCGCACTGGGAGTGATTGGAACAGCGCACTGGGAGTGATTGGAACAGCGCACTGGGAGTGATTGGAACAGCGCACTGGGAGTGATTGGAACAGTGCACCATGGGAGTGATTGGAACAGCGCACTGTGAGTGATTGGAACAGCGCACTGGGAGTGATTGGAACAGCGCACTGGGAGTGATTGGAACAGCGCACTGGGAGTGATTGGAACAGCGCACTGGGAGTGATTGGAACAGTGCACCATGGGAGTGATTGGAACAGCGCACCATGGGAGTGATTGGAACAGCGCACTGGGAGTGATTGGAACAGCGCACTGGGAGTGATTGGAACAGCGCACTGGGAGTGATTGGAACAGCGCACTGGGAGTGATTGGAACAGCGCACTGGGAGTGATTGGAACAGCGCACCACGGGAGTGATTGGAACAGCGCACTGGGAGTGATTGGAACAGCGCACCATGGGAGTGATTGGAACAGCGCACTGGGAGTGATTGGAACAGCGCACCACGGGAGTGATTGGAACAGCGCACTGGGAGTGATTGGAACAGCGCACTGGGAGTGATTGGAACAGCGCACTGGGAGTGATTGGAACAGCGCACTGGGAGTGATTGGAGCAGCGCACTGGGAGTGATTGGAACAGCACACTGGGAGTGATTGGAACAGCGCACCATGGGAGTGATTGTAACAGCGCACTGGGAGTGATTGGAACAGCGCACCACGGGAGTGATTGGAACAGCGCACCACGGGAGTGATTGGAACAGCGCACTGGGAGTGATTGGAACAGCGCACTGGGAGTGATTGGAACAGCGCACTGGGAGTGATTGGAACAGCGCACTGGGAGTGATTGGAACAGCGCACTGGGAGTGATTGGAACAGCGCACTGGGAGTGATTGGAACAGCGCACTCGGAGTGATTGGAACAGCGCACCGTGGGAGTGATTGGAACAGCGCACTGGGAGTGATTGGAACAGCGCACTGGGAGTGATTGGAACAGCGCACCATGGGAGTGATTGGAACAGCGCACTGGGAGTGATTGGAACAGCGCACTGGGAGTGATTGGAACAGCGCACTGGGAGTGATTGGAACAGCGCACTGGGAGTGATTGGAACAGCGCACTGGGAGTGATTGGAACAGCGCACCATGGGAGTGATTGGAACAGCGCACTGGGAGTGATTGGAACAGCGCACTGGGAGTGATTGGAACAGCGCACCATGGGAGTGATTGGAACAGCGCACTGGGAGTGATTGGAACAGCGCACTGGGAGTGATTGGAACAGCGCACTGGGAGTGATTGGAACAGCGCACTGGGAGTGATTGGAACAGCGCACTGGGAGTGATTGGAACAGCGCACCATGGGAGTGATTGGAACAGCGCACTGGGAGTGATTGGAACAGCGCACTGGGAGTGATTGGAACAGCGCACTGGGAGTGATTGGAACAGCGCACTGGGAGTGATTGGAACAGCGCACTCGGAGTGATTGGAACAGCGCACCGTGGGAGTGATTGGAACAGCGCACTGGGAGTGATTGGAACAGCGCACTCGGAGTGATTGGAACAGCGCACCGTGGGAGTGATTGGAACAGCGCACTGGGAGTGATTGGAACAGCGCACTCGGAGTGATTGGAACAGCGCACCATGGGAGTGATTGGAACAGCGCACTGGGAGTGATTGGAACAGCGCACTGGGAGTGATTGGAACAGCGCACTGGGAGTGATTGGAACAGCGCACTCGGAGTGATTGGAACAGCGCACCATGGGAGTGATTGGAACAGCGCACTGGGAGTGATTGGAACAGCGCACTGGGAGTGATTGGAACAGCGCACTGGGAGTGATTGGAACAGCGCACACTGGGAGTGATTGGAACAGCGCACTGGGAGTGATTGGAACAGCGCACTGGGAGTGATTGGAACAGCGCACTCGGAGTGATTGGAACAGCGCACACTGGGAGTGATTGGAACAGCGCACTGGGAGTGATTGGAACAGCGCACTGGGAGTGATTGGAACAGCGCACTCGGAGTGATTGGAACAGCGCACCGTGGGAGTGATTGGAACAGCGCACTGGGAGTGATTGGAACAGCGCACCATGGGAGTGATTGGAACAGCGCACCATGGGAGTGATTGGAACAGCGCACTGGGAGTGATTGGAACAGCGCACCATGGGAGTGATTGGAACAGCGCACCATGGGAGTGATTGGAACAGCGCACCATGGGAGTGATTGGAACAGCGCTCCGTGGGAGTGATTGGAACAGCGCACCATGGGAGTGATTGGAACAGCGCACTGGGAGTGATTGGAACAGCGCACCATGGGAGTGATTGGAACAGCGCACTGGGAGTGATTGGAACAGCGCACCATGGGAGTGATTGGAACAGCGCACTGGGAGTGATTGGAACAGCGCACTGGGAGTGATTGGAACAGCGCACTGGGAGTGATTGGAACAGCGCACCATGGGAGTGATTGGAACAGCACACTGGGAGTGATTGGAACAGCGCACTGGGAGTGATTGGAACAGCGCACTGGGAGTGATTGGAACAGCGCACCATGGGAGTGATTGGAACAGCGCACTGGGAGTGATTGGAACAGCGCACCATGGGAGTGATTGGAACAGCACACTGGGAGTGATTGGAACAGCGCACTGGGAGTGATTGGAACAGCGCACTGAGAGTGATTGGAACAGCGCACTGGGAGTTATTGGAACAGCGCACCATGGGAGTGATTGGAACAGCGCACCGTGGTAGTGATTGGAACAGTGCACCATGGGAGTGATTGGAACAGCACACTGGGAGTGATTGGAACAGCGCACTGGGAGTGATTGGAACAGCGCACTGGGAGTGATTGGAACAGCGCTCCGTGGGAGTGATTGGAACAGCACACTGGGAGTGATTGGAACAGCGCACCGTGGGAGTGATTGGAACAGTGCACCATGGGAGTGATTGGAACAGCACACTGGGAGTGATTGGAACAGCGCACTGGGAGTGATTGGAACAGCGCACCGTGGGAGTGATTGGAACAGTGCACCATGGGAGTGATTGGAACAGCACACTGGGAGTGATTGGAACAGCGCACTGGGAGTGATTGGAACAGCGCACCGTGGGAGTGATTGGAACAGCGCACCATGGGAGTGAT
The DNA here is from genome assembly GCA_030390025.1 of Squalus acanthias. Taxonomy (NCBI): domain Eukaryota; kingdom Metazoa; phylum Chordata; class Chondrichthyes; order Squaliformes; family Squalidae; genus Squalus; species Squalus acanthias. Next base: position 117,545,403 of record CM059426.1, on the reverse strand, counting down.
TGGAACAGCGCACTGGGAGTGATTGGAACAGCGCACTGGGAGTGATTGGAAGAGCGCACCATGGGAGTGATTGGAACAGCGCACCACGGGAGTGATTGGAACAGCGCACTGGGAGTGATTGGAACAGCGCACTGGGAGTGATTGGAACAGCGCACTGGGAGTGATTGGAACAGCGCACTGGGAGTGATTGGAACAGCACACCGTGGGAGTGATTGGAACAGCGCACCACGGGAGTGATTGGAACAGCGCACTGGGAGTGATTGGAACAGCACACCGTGGGAGTGATTGGAACAGCACACTGGGAGTGATTGGAACAGCACACCGTGGAGTGATTGGAACAGCGCACTGGGAGTGATTGGAACAGCACACCGTGGGAGTGATTGGAACAGCGCACTGGGAGTGATTGGAACAGCACACTGGGAGTGATTGGAACAGCACACCGTGGAGTGATTGGAACAGCGCACTGGGAGTGATTGGAACAGCACACTGGGAGTGATTGGAACAGCACACCGTGGGAGTGATTGGAACAGCGCACCACGGGAGTGATTGGAACAGCGCACTGGGAGTGATTGGAACAGCGCACTGGGAGTGATTGGAACAGCACACTGGGAGTGATTGGAACAGCGCACTGGGAGTGATTGGAACAGCGCACCGTGGGAGTGATTGGAACAGCGCACTAGGAGTGATTGGAACAGCGCACTGGGAGTGATTGGAACAGCACACCGTGGGAGTGATTGGAACAGCACACCGTGGAGTGATTGGAACAGCGCACTGGGAGTGATTGGAACAGCGCACCACGGGAGTGATTGGAACAGCACACCGTGGAGTGATTGGAACAGCGCACTGGGAGTGATTGGAACAGCGCACCACGGGAGTGATTGGAACAGCGCACTGGGAGTGATTGGAACAGCGCACCATGGGAGTGATTGGAACAGCGCACTGGGAGTGAATGGAACAGCGCACTGGGAGTGATTGGAACAGCGCACCATGGGAGTGATTGGAACAGCGCACTGGGAGTGAATGGAACAGCGCACTGGGAGTGATTGGAACAGCGCACCATGGGAGTGATTGGAACAGCGCACTGGGAGTGATTGGAACAGCGCACTGGGAGTGATTGGAACAGCGCACCATGGGAGTGATTGGAACAGCGCACTGGGAGTGATTGGAACAGCGCACTGGGAGTGATTGGAACAGCGCACTGGGAGTGATTGGAACAGCGCACTGGGAGTGATTGGAACAGCGCACTGGGAGTGATTGGAACAGCACACTGGGAGTGATTGGAACAGCACACTGGGAGTGATTGGAACAGCACACCGTGGGAGTGATTGGAACAGCGCACTGGGAGTGATTGGAACAGTGCACCATGGGAGTGATTGGAACAGCGCACTGGGAGTGATTGGAACAGCGCACTGGGAGTGATTGGAACAGCGCACTGGGAGTGATTGGAACAGCGCACTGGGAGTGATTGGAACAGCGCACTGGGAGTGATTGGAACAGCGCACTGGGAGTGATTGGAACAGCGCACCATGGGAGTGATTGGAACAGCGCACTGTGAGTGATTGGAACAGCGCACTGGGAGTGATTGGAACAGCGCACTGGGAGTGATTGGAACAGCGCACTGGGAGTGATTGGAACAGCGCACTGGGAGTGATTGGAACAGCGCACTGGGAGTGATTGGAACAGTGCACCATGGGAGTGATTGGAACAGCGCACCATGGGAGTGATTGGAACAGCGCACTGGGAGTGATTGGAACAGCGCACTGGGAGTGATTGGAACAGCGCACTGGGAGTGATTGGAACAGCGCACTGGGAGTGATTGGAACAGCGCACTGGGAGTGATTGGAACAGCGCACTGGGAGTGATTGGAACAGCGCACTGGGAGTGATTGGAACAGCACACTGGGAGTGATTGGAACAGCGCACCATGGGAGTGATTGGAACAGCGCACTGGGAGTGATTGGAACAGCGCACCACGGGAGTGATTGGAACAGCGCACTGGGAGTGATTGGAACAGTGCACCACGGGAGTGATTGGAACAGCGCACCGTGGGAGTGATTGGAACAGCGCACCACGGGAGTGATTGGAACAGCGCACCGTGGGAGTGATTGGAACAGCGCACTGGGAGTGATTGGAACAGCGCACTGGGAGTGATTGGAACAGCGCACTGGGAGTGATTGGAACAGCGCACCACGGGAGTGATTGGAACAGCGCACTGGGAGTGATTGGAACAGCGCACCACGGGAGTGATTGGAACAGCGCACTGGGAGTGATTGGAACAGCGCACCACGGGAATGATTGGAACAGCGCACTGGGAGTGATTGGAACAGCGCACCACGGGAGTAATTGGAACAGCGCACTGGGAGTGATTGGAACAGCGCACCACGGGAATGATTGGAACAGCGCACCGTGGGAGTGATTGGAACAGCGCACTGGGAGTGATTGGAACAGCGCACTGGGAGTGATTGGAACAGTGCACCATGGGAGTGATTGGAACAGCGCACCACGGGAATGATTGGAACAGCGCACTGGGAGTGATTGGAACAGCGCACTGGGAGTGATTGGAACAGCACACTGGGAGTGATTGGAACAGCGCACTGGGAGTGATTGGAACAGCACACTGGGAGTGATTGGAACAGCGCACCGTGGGAGTGATTGGAACAGCGCACTGGGAGTGATTGGAACAGCGCACCGTGGGAGTGATTGGAACAGCGCACTGGGAGTGATTGGAACAGCGCACTGGGAGTGATTGGAACAGCGCACCGTGGGAGTGATTGGAACAGCGCACTGGGAGTGATTGGAACAGCGCACTGGGAGTGATTGGAACAGCACACTGGGAATGATTGGAACAGCGCACCATGGGAGTGATTGGAACAGCGCACTGGGAGTGATTGGAACAGCGCACCATGGGAGTGATTGGAACAGCACACTGGGAGTGATTGGAACAGCACACCATGGGAGTGATTGGAACAGCGCACTGGGAGTGATTGGAACAGCGCACTGGGAGTGATTGGAACAGCGCACTGGGAGTGATTGGAACAGCGCACTGGGAGTGATTGGAACAGCGCACTGGGAGTGATTGGAACAGCGCACTGGGAGTGATTGGAACAGTGCACCATGGGAGTGATTGGAACAGCACACTGGGAGTGATTGGAACAGCGCACTGGGAGTGATTGGAACAGCACACTGGGAGTGATTGGAACAGCACACTGGGAGTGATTGGAACAGCGCACTGGGAGTGATTGGAACAGCGCACCATGGGAGTGATTGGAACAGCGCACTGGGAGTGATTGGAACAGTGCACCATGGGAGTGATTGGAACAGCGCACTGGGAGTGATTGGAACAGCGCACTGGGAGTGATTGGAACAGCGCACTGGGAGTGATTGGAACAGCGCACTGGGAGTGATTGGAACAGCGCACCGTGGGAGTGATTGGAACAGCGCACTGGGAGTGATTGGAACAGCACACTGGGAGTGATTGGAACAGCGCACTGGGAGTGATTGGAACAGCGCACCATGGGAGTGATTGGAACAGCGCACTGGGAGTGATTGGAACAGCGCACTGGGATTGATTGGAACAGCACACTGGGAGTGATTGGAACAGCGCACCGTGGGAGTGATTGGAACAGCGCACTGGGAGTGATTGGAACAGCGCACTGGGAGTGATTGGAACAGCGCACCATGGGAGTGATTGGAACAGCGCACTGGGAGTGATTGGAACAGTGCACCATGGGAGTGATTGGAACAGCGCACTGGGATTGATTGGAACAGCGCACTGGGAGTGATTGGAACAGCGCACCATGGGAGTGATTGGAACAGCGCACTGGGAGTGATTGGAACAGTGCACCATGGGAGTGATTGGAACAGCGCACTGGGAGTGATTGGAACAGCGCACTGGGAGTGAATGGAACAGCGTACTGGGAGTGATTGGAACAGCGCACTGGGAGTGATGTGATTGGAACAGCGCACTGGGAGTGATTGGAACAGTGCACCATGGGAGTGATTGGAACAGCGCACTGGGAGTGATTGGAACAGCGCACTGGGAGTGATTGGAACAGTGCACCATGGGAGTGATTGGAACAGCGCACTGGGAGTGATTGGAACAGCGCACTGGGAGTGATTGGAACAGTGCACCATGGGAGTGATTGGAACAGCGCACTGGGAGTGATTGGAACAGCGCACTGGGAGTGATTGGAACAGCGCACTGGGAGTGATTGGAACAGCGCACGGGGAGTGATTGGAACAGCGCACTGGGAGTGATTGGAACAGCGCACTGGGAGTGATTGGAACAGCGCACCATGGGAGTGATTGGAACAGCGCACTGGGAGTGATTGGAACAGCGCACTGGGAGTGATTGGAACAGCGCACTGGGAGTGATTGGAACAGCGCACTGGGAGTGATTGGAACAGCGCACTGGGAGTGATTGGAACAGCGCACTGGGAGTGATTGGAACAGCGCACTGGGAGTGATTGGAACAGCGCACTGGGAGTGATTGGAACAGCGCACTGGGAGTGATTGGAACAGCGCACTGGGAGTGATTGGAACAGCGCACTGGGAGTGATTGGAACAGCGCACCACGGGAGTGATTGGAACAGCGCACTGGGAGTGATTGGAACAGCGCACTGGGAGTGATTGGAACAGCGCACTGGGAGTGATTGGAACAGCGCACTGGGAGTGATTGGAACAGCGCACCACGGGAGTGATTGGAACAGCGCACTGGGAGTGATTGGAACAGCGCACCACGGGAGTGATTGGAACAGCGCACTGGGAGTGATTGGAACAGCGCACTGGGAGTGATTGGAACAGCACACTGGGAGTGATTGGAACAGCGCACCATGGGAGTGATTGGAACAGCGCACTGGGAGTGATTGGAACAGCGCACCACGGGAGTGATTGGAACAGCGCACCACGGGAGTGATTGGAACAGCGCACCACGGGAGTGATTGGAACAGCGCACCACGGGAGTGATTGGAACAGCGCACTGGGAGTGATTGGAACAGCGCACTGGGAGTGATTGGAACAGCGCACCATGGGAGTGATTGGAACAGCGCACTGGGAGTGATTGGAACAGCGCACTGGGAGTGATTGGAACAGCGCACCATGGGAGTGATTGGAACAGCGCACTGGGAGTGATTGGAACAGCGCACTGGGAGTGATTGGAACAGCGCACTGGGAGTGATTGGAACAGCGCACTGGGAGTGATTGGAACAGCGCACCATGGGAGTGATTGGAACAGCGCACCGTGGGAGTGATTGGAACAGCGCACTGGGAGTGATTGGAACAGCGCACTGGGAGTGATTGGAACAGCGCACTGGGAGTGATTGGAACAGCGCACTGGGAGTGATTGGAACAGCGCACTGGGAGTGATTGGAACAGCGCACTGGGAGTGATTGGAACAGCGCACTGGGAGTGATTGGAACAGCGCACTGGGAGTGATTGGAACAGCGCACTGGGAGTGATTGGAACAGTGCACTGGGAGTGATTGGAACAGCGCACTGGGCGTGATTGGAACAGCGCACTGGGAGTGATTGGAACAGCGCACCACGGGAGTGATTGGAACAGCGCACCACGGGAGTGATTGGAACAGCGCACCACGGGAGTGATTGGAACAGCGCACCACGGGAGTGATTGGAACAGCGCACTGGGAGTGATTGGAACAGCGCACTGGGAGTGATTGGAACAGCGCACCATGGGAGTGATTGGAACAGCGCACTGGGAGTGATTGGAACAGCGCACTGGGAGTGATTGGAACAGCGCACCATGGGAGTGATTGGAACAGCGCACTGGGAGTGGTTGGAACAGCGCACTGGGAGTGATTGGAACAGCGCACTGGGAGTGATTGGAACAGCGCACTGGGAGTGATTGGAACAGCGCACCATGGGAGTGATTGGAACAGCGCACCGTGGGAGTGATTGGAACAGCGCACTGGGAGTGATTGGAACAGCGCACTGGGAGTGATTGGAACAGCGCACTGGGAGTGATTGGAACAGCGCACTGGGAGTGATTGGAACAGCGCACTGGGAGTGATTGGAACAGCGCACTGGGAGTGATTGGAACAGCGCACTGGGAGTGATTGGAACAGCGCACTGGGAGTGATTGGAACAGCGCACTGGGAGTGATTGGAACAGCGCACTGGGAGTGATTGGAACAGCACACTCGGAGTGATTGGAACAGCGCACCATGGGAGTGATTGGAACAGCGCACTGGGAGTGATTGGAACAGCGCACCATGGGAGTGATTGGAACAGCGCACTGGGAGTGATTGGAACAGCACACCGTGGGAGTGATTGGAACAGCGCACTGGGAGTGATTGGAACAGCACACCGTGGGAGTGATTGGAACAGCACACCGTGGGAGTGATTGGAACAGCGCACTGGGAGTGATTGGAACAGCGCACTGGGAGTGATTGGAACAGCGCACTGGGAGTGATTGGAACAGCGCACCACGGGAGTGATTGGAACAGCGCACTGGGAGTGATTGGAACAGCGCACTGGGAGTGATTGGAACAGCGCACCATGGGAGTGATTGGAACAGCGCACTGGGAGTGATTGGAACAGCGCACTGGGAGTGATTGGAACAGCGCACCATGGGAGTGATTGGAACAGCGCACTGGGAGTGATTGGAACTGCGCACTGGGAGTGATTGGAACAGCGCACTGGGAGTGATTGGAACAGCGCACCATGGGAGTGATTGGAACAGCGCACCATGGGAGTGATTGGAACAGCGCACTGGGAGTGATTGGAACAGTGCACCATGGGAGTGATTGGAACAGCGCACCATGGGAGTGATTGGAACAGCGCACTGGGAGTGATTGGAACAGCGCACTGGGAGTGATTGGAACAGCGCACTGGGAGTGATTGGAACAGCGCACTGGGAGTGATTGGAACAGCGCACTGGGAGTGATTGGAACAGCGCACCATGGGAGTGATTGGAACAGCGCACTGGGAGTGATTGGAACAGCGCACTGGGAGTGATTGGAACAGCGCACTGGGAGTGATTGGAACAGCGCACCATGGGAGTGATTGGAACAGCGCACTGGGAGTGATTGGAACAGCGCACTGGGAGTGATTGGAACAGCGCACCGTGGGAGTGATTGGAACAGCGCACTGGGAGTGATTGGAACAGCGCACTGGGAGTGATTGGAACAGCGCACCATGGGAGTGATTGGAACAGCGCACCATGGGAGTGATTGGAACAGCGCACTGGGAGTGATTGGAACAGCGCACTGGGAGTGATTGGATCAGCGCACCATGGGAGTGATTGGAACAGCGCACTGGGACTGATTGGAACAGCGCACTGGGAGTGATTGGAACAGCACACTGGGAGTGATTGGAACAGCGCACTGGGAGTGATTGGAACAGCGCACTGGGAGTGATTGGAACAGCGCACTGGGAGTGATTGGAACAGCGCACCGTGGGAGTGATTGGAACAGCGCACTGGGAGTGATTGGAACAGCGCACTGGGAGTGATTGGAACAGCGCACTGGGAGTGATTGGAACAGCGCACCGTGGGAGTGATTGGAACAGCGCACTGGGAGTGATTGGAACAGCGCACCGTGGGAGTGATTGGAACAGCGCACTGGGAGTGATTGGAACAGCGCACTGGGAGTGATTGGAACAGCGCACTGGGAGTGATTGGAACAGCGCACCGTGGGAGTGATTGGAACAGCACACTGGGAGTGATTGGAACAGCACACCATGGGAGTGATTGGAACAGCACACTGGGAGTGATTGGAACAGCGCACCATGGGAGTGATTGGAACAGCGCACTGGGAGTGATTGGAACAGCGCACTGGGAGTGATTGGAACAGCACACTGGGAGTGATTGGAACAGCGCACTGGGAGTGATTGGAACAGCGCACCATGGGAGTGATTGGAACAGCACACTGGGAGTGATTGGAACAGCGCACTGGGAGTGATTGGAACAGCGCACTGGGAGTGATTGGAACAGCGCACCATGGGAGTGATTGGAACAGCACACTGGGAGTGATTGGAACAGCGCACCATGGGAGTGATTGGAACAGCGCACTGGGAGTGATTGGAACAGTGCACCATGGGAGTGATTGGAACAGCACACTGGGAGTGATTGGAACAGCGCACTGGGAGTGATTGGAACAGCGCACCATGGGAGTGATTGGAACAACGCACTGGGAGTGATTGGAACAGCGCACTGGGAGTGATTGGAACAGCGCACTGGGAGTGATTGGAACAGCGCACCATGGGAGTGATTGGAACAACGCACTGGGAGTGATTGGAACAGCGCACTGGGAGTGATTGGAACAGCGCACTGGGAGTGATTGGAACAGCGCACCATGGGAGTGATTGGAACAGCGCACTGGGAGTGATTGGAACAGCGCACTGGGAGTGATTGGAACAGCGCACTGGGTGTGATTGGAACAGCGCACTGGGAGTGATTGGAACAGCGCACTGGGAGTGATTGGAACAGCGCACTGGGAGTGATTGGAACAGCGCACTGGGAGTGATTGGAACAGCGCACTGGGAGTGATTGGAACAGCGCACTGGGAGTGATTGGAACAGCGCCCTGGGAGTGATTGGAACAGCGCACCATGGGAGTGATTGGAACAGCGCACTGGGAGTGATTGGAACAGCGCACTGGGAGTGATTGGAACAGCGCACCGTGGGAGTGATTGGAACAGCGCACCATGGGAGTGATTGGAACAGCGCACTGGGAGTGTTTGGAACAGCGCACTGGGAGTGATTGGAACAGCGCACTGGGAGTGATTGGAACAGCGCACTGGGAGTGATTGGAACAGCGCACTGGGAGTGATTGGAACAGCGCACTGGGAGTGATTGGAACAGCGCACTGGGAGTGATTGGAACAGCGCACTGGGAGTGATTGGAACAGCGCACTGGGAGTGATTGGAACAGCGCACTGGGAGTGATTGGAACAGCGCACTGGGAGTGATTGGAACAGCGCACTGGGAGTGATTGGAACAGCGCACTGGGAGTGATTGGAACAGCGCACTGGGAGTGATTGGAACAGCGCACTGGGAGTGATTGGAACAGCGCACTGGGAGTGATTGGAACAGCACACTGGGAGTGATTGGAACAGCGCACTGGGAGTGATTGGAACAGCGCACTGGGAGTGATTGGAACAGCGCACTGGGAGTGATTGGAACAGCGCACTGGGAGTGATTGGAACAGCGCACTGGGAGTGATTGGAACAGCGCACCGTGGGAGTGATTGGAACAGCGCACTGGGAGTGATTGGAACAGCACACTGGGAGTGATTGGAACAGCGCACCGTGGGAGTGATTGGAACAGCGCACTGAGAGTGATTGGAACAGCACACTGGGAGTGATTGGAACACCACACCATGGGAGTGATTGGAACAGCGCACTGGGAGTGATTGGAACAGCGCACTGGGAGTGATTGGAACAGCGCACTGGGAGTGATTGGAACAGTGCACCATGGGAGTGATTGGAACAGCGCACTGGGAGTGATTGGAACAGCGCACTGGGAGTGATTGGAACAGCGCACTGGGAGTGATTGGAACAGCGCACCATGGGAGTGATTGGAACAGCGCACCGTGGGAGTGATTGGAACAGCGCACTGGGAGTGATTGGAACAGCGCACTGGGAGTGATTGGAACAGCGCACCGTGGGAGTGATTGGAACAGCGCACTGGGAGTGATTGGAACAGCGCACTGGGAGTGATTGGAACAGCGCACCATGGGAGTGATTGGAACAGCGCACCATGGGAGTGATTGGAACAGCACACCGTGGGAGTGATTGGAACAGCGCACTGGGAGTGATTGGAACAGCGCACTGGGAGTGATTGGAACAGCGCACTGGGAGTGATTGGAACAGCGCACTGGGAGTGATTGGAACAGCGCACTGGGAGTGATTGGAACAGCACACTGGGAGTGATTGGAACAGCGCACCGTGGGAGTGATTGGAACAGCGCACTGGGAGTGATTGGAACAGCGCACTGGGAGTGATTGGAACAGCGCACTGGGAGTGATTGGAACAGCGCACCGTGGGAGTGATTGGAACAGCGCACTGGGAGTGATTGGAACAGCGCACTGGGAGTGATTGGAACAGCGCACTGGGAGTGATTGGAACAGCGCACCGTGGGAGTGATTGGAACAGCGCACTGGGAGTGATTGGAACAGCGCACCGTGGGAGTGATTGGAACAGCGCACTGGGAGTGATTGGAACAGCGCACCGTGGGAGTGATTGGAACAGCGCACTGGGAGTGATTGGAACAGCGCACTGGGAGTGATTGGAACAGCGCACTGGGAGTGATTGGAACAGCGCACTGGGAGTGATTGGAACAGCGCACTGGGAGTGATTGGAACAGCGCACTGGGAGTGATTGGAACAGCGCACTGGGAGTGATTGGAACAGCGCACTGGGAGTGATTGGAACAGCGCACTGGGAGTGATTGGAACAGCGCACCATGGGAGTGATTGGAACAGCGCACTGGGAATGATTGGAACAGCGCACTGGGAGTGATTGGAACAGCGCACTGGGAGTGATTGGAACAGCACACTGGGAGTGATTGGAACAGCACACTGGGAGTGATTGGAACAGCACACTGGGAGTGAGTGGAACAGTGCACTGGGAGTGATTGGAACAGCACACTGGGAGTGATTGGAACAGCACACTGGGAGTGATTGGAACAGCACACTGGGAGTGATTGGAACAGTGCACTGGGAGTGATTGGAACAGCGCACTGGGAGTGATTGGAACAGCGCACTGGGAGTGATTGGAACAGCGCACCATGGGAGTGATTGGAACAGCGCACTGGGAGTGATTGGAACAGCGCACTGGGAGTGATTGGAACAGCGCACCATGGGAGTGATTGGAACAGCGCACTGGGAGTGATTGGAACAGCGCACTGGGAGTGATTGGAACAGCGCACCATGGGAGTGATTGGAACAGCGCACTGGGAGTGATTGGAACAGCGCACTGGGAGTGATTGGAACAGCGCACTGGGAGTGATTGGAACAGCGCACCATGGGAGTGATTGGAACAGCGCACTGGGAGTGATTGGAACAGCGCACTGGGAGTGATTGGAACAGCGCACCATGGGAGTGATTGGAACAGCGCACTGGGAGTGATTGGAACAGCGCACTGGGAGTGATTGGAACAGCGCACTGGGAGTGATTGGAACAGCGCACTGGGAGTGATTGGAACAGCGCACCATGGGAGTGATTGGAACAGCGCACTGGGAGTGATTGGAACAGCGCACTGGGAGTGATTGGAACAGCGCACTGGGAGAGATTGGAACAGCGCACTGGGAGTGATTGGAACAGCGCACTGGGAGAGATTGGAACAGCGCACTGGGAGTGATTGGAACAGCGCACTGGGAGTGATTGGAACAGCGCTCCGTGGGAGTGATTGGAACAGCGCACTGGGAGTGATTGGAACAGCGCACCGTGGGAGTGATTGGAACAGCGCACCGTGGGAGTGATTGGAACAGCGCACTGGGAGTGATTGGAACAGCGCACCATGGGAGTGATTGGAACAACGCACTGGGAGTGATTGGAACAGCGCACTGGGAGTGATTGGAACAGCGCACTGGGAGTGATTGGAACAGCGCACCATGGGAGTGATTGGAACAACGCACTGGGAGTGATTGGAACAGCGCACTGGGAGTGATTGGAACAGCGCACCATGGGAGTGATTGGAACAGCGCACTGGGAGTGATTGGAACAGCGCACTGGGAGTGATTGGAACAGCGCACCATGGGAGTGATTGGAACAGCGCACTGGGAGTGATTGGAACAGCGCACTGGGAGTGATTGGAACAGCGCACTGGGAGTGATTGGAACAGCGCACTGGGAGTGATTGGAACAGCGCACTGGGAGTGATTGGAACAGCGCACTGGGAGTGATTGGAACAGCGCACTGGGAGTGATTGGAACAACGCACTGGGAGTGATTGGAACAGCGCACTGGGAGTGATTGGAACAGCGCACTGGGAGTGATTGGAACAGCGCACTGGGAGTGATTGGAACAGCGCACTGGGAGTGATTGGAACAGCGCACTGGGAGTGATTGGAACAGCGCACTGGGAGTGATTGGAACAGCGCACTGGGAGTGATTGGAACAGCGCACCATGGCAGTGATTGGAACAGCGCACTGGGAGTGATTGGAACAGCGCACCATGGGAGTGATTGGAACAGCGCACTGGGAGTGATTGGAACAGCGCACTGGGAGTGATTGGAACAGCGCTCCGTGGGAGTGATTGGAACAGCACACTGGGAGTGATTGGAACAGCGCACTGGGAGTGATTGGAACAGCACACTGGGAGTGATTGGAACAGCGCACTGGGAGTGATTGGAACAGCACACTGGGAGTGATTGGAACAGCGCACTGGGAGTGATTGGAACAGCGCACTGGGAGTGATTGGAACAGCGCACTGGGAGTGATTGGAACAGCGCACTGGGAGTGATTGGAACAGCGCACCATGGGAGTGATTGGAACAGCGCACTGGGAGTGATTGGAACAGCGCACCATGGGAGTGATTGGAACAGCGCACTGGGAGTGATTGGAACAGCGCACCGTGGGAGTGAGTGGAACAGCGCACTGGGAGTGATTGAAACAGCACACTGGGAGTGATTGGAACAGCGCACTGGGAGTGATTGGAACAGCACACTGGGAGTGATTGGAACAGCACACTGGGAGTGATTGGAACAGCGCACTGGGAGTGATTGGAACAGCGCACCATGGGAGTGATTGGAACAGCGCACTGGGAGTGATTGGAACAGCACACTGGGAGTGATTGGAACAGCACACTGGGAGTGATTGGAACAGCGCACTGGGAGTGATTGGAACAGCGCACTGGGAGTGATTGGAACAGCGCACTGGGAGTGATTGGAACAGCGCACCATGGGAGTGATTGGAACAGCGCACCATGGGAGTGATTGGAACAGCGCACTGGGAGTGATTGGAACAGCGCACTGGGAGTGATTGGAACAGCGCACTGGGAGTGATTGGAACAGCGCACCGTGGGAGTGATTGGAACAGCGCTCCGTGGGAGTGATTGGAACAGCGCACTGGTAGTGATTGGAACAGCGCACTGGGAGTGATTGGAACAGCGCACTGGGAGTGATTGGAACAGCGCACTGGGAGTGATTGGAACAGCGCACTGGGAGTGATTGGAACAGCGCACTGGGAGTGATTGGAACAGCGCACTGGGAGTGATTGGAACAGCGCACTGGGAGTGATTGGAACAGCGCACTGGGAGTGATTGGAACAGCGCACTGGGAGTGATTGGAACAGCGCACTGGGAGTGATTGGAACAGCGCACTGGGAGTGATTGGAACAGCGCACCATGGGAGTGATTGGAACAGCGCACCATGGGAGTGATTGGAACAGTGCACCGTGGGAGTGATTGGAACAGCGCACTGGGAGTGATTGGAACAGCGCACCATGGGAGTGATTGGAACAGCGCACCATGGGAGTGATTGGAACAGCGCACTGGGAGTGATTGGAACAGCGCACTGGGAGTGATTGGAACAGCGCACTGGGAGTGATTGGAACAGCGCACTGGGAGTGATTGGAACAGCGCACTGGGAGTGATTGGAACAGCGCACCGTGGGAGTGATTGGAACAGCGCACCGTGGGAGTGATTGGAACAGCGCTCCGTGGGAGTGATTGGAACAGCGCACTGGGAGTGATTGGAACAGCGCACTGGGAGTGATTGGAACAGCGCACCATGGGAGTGATTGGAACAGCGCAGTGGGAGTGATTGGAACAGCGCACCGTGGGAGTGATTGGAACAGCGCACTGGGAGTGATTGGAACAGCGCACTGGGAGTGATTGGAACAGCGCACTGGGAGTGATTGGAACAGCGCACTGGGAGTGATTGGAACAGCGCACTGGGAGTGATTGGAACAGCGCACTGGGAGTGATTGGAACAGCGCACTGGGAGTGATTGGAACAGCGCACAGGGAGTGATTGGAACAGCGCACTGGGAGTGATTGGAACAGCGCACTGGGAGTGATTGGAACAGCGTACTGGGAGTGATTGGAACAGCGCACTGGGAGTGATTGGAACAGCGCACTGGGAGTGATTGGAACAGCGCACCATGGAGTGATTGGAACAGCGCACTGGGAGTGATTGGAACAGCACACTGGGAGTGATTGGAACAGCGCACCGTGGGAGTGATTGGAACAGCACACTGGGAGTGATTGGAACAGCGCACCATGGGAGTGATTGGAACAGCGCACCATGGGAGTGATTGGAACAGCGCAGTGGAAGTGATTGGAACAGCGCACTGGGAGTGATTGGAACAGCGCACTGGGAGTGATTGGAACAGCGCACCGTGGGAGTGATTGGAACAGCGCACTGGGAGTGATTGGAACAGCGCACTGGGAGTGATTGGAACAGTGCACCATGGGAGTGATTGGAACAGCGCACTGGGAGTGATTGGAACAGCGCACTGGGAGTGATTGGAACAGCGCACCATGGGAGTGATTGGAACAGCGCACCGTGGGAGTGATTGGAACAGCGCACTGGGAGTGATTGGAACAGCGCACTGGGAGTGATTGGAACAGCACACTGGGAGTGATTGGAACAGCGCACTGGGAGTGATTGGAACAGCACACTGGGAGTGATTGGAACAGCGCACTGGGAGTGATTGGAACAGCGCACTGGGAGTGATTGGAACAGCGCACTGGGAGTGATTGGAACAGCGCACTGGGAGTGATTGGAACAGCGCACCGTGGGAGTGATTGGAACAGTGCACGTGGAGTGATTGGAACAGCGCACTGGGAGTGATTGGAACAGCGCACTGGGAGTGATTGGAACAGCGCACTGGGAGTGATTGGAACAGCTCACTGGGAGTGAGTGGAACAGCGCACTGGGAGTGATTGGAACAGCACACTGGGAGTGATTGGAACAGCACACTGGGAGTGATTGGAACAGCGCACTGGGAGTGATTGGAACAGCGCACCATGGGAGTGATTGGAACAGCGCACTGGGAGTGATTGGAACAGCACACTGGGAGTGATTGGAACAGCACACTGGGAGTGATTGGAACAGCGCACTGGGAGTGATTGGAACAGCGCACTGGGAGTGATTGGAACAGCGCACTGGGAGTGATTGGAACAGCGCACCATGGGAGTGATTGGAACAGCGCACCATGGGAGTGATTGGAACAGCGCACTGGGAGTGATTGGAACAGCGCACTGGGAGTGATTGGAACAGCGCACTGGGAGTGATTGGAACAGCGCACCGTGGGAGTGATTGGAACAGCGCTCCGTGGGAGTGATTGGAACAGCGCACTGGTAGTGATTGGAACAGCGCACTGGGAGTGATTGGAACAGCGCACTGGGAGTGATTGGAACAGCGCACTGGGAGTGATTGGAACAGCGCACTGGGAGTGATTGGAACAGCGCACTGGGAGTGATTGGAACAGCGCACTGGGAGTGATTGGAACAGCGCACTGGGAGTGATTGGAACAGCGCACTGGGAGTGATTGGAACAGCGCACTGGGAGTGATTGGAACAGCGCACTGGGAGTGATTGGAACAGCGCACTGGGAGTGATTGGAACAGCGCACCATGGGAGTGATTGGAACAGCGCACCATGGGAGTGATTGGAACAGTGCACCGTGGGAGTGATTGGAACAGCGCACTGGGAGTGATTGGAACAGCGCACCATGGGAGTGATTGGAACAGCGCACCATGGGAGTGATTGGAACAGCGCACTGGGAGTGATTGGAACAGCGCACTGGGAGTGATTGGAACAGCGCACTGGGAGTGATTGGAACAGCGCACTGGGAGTGATTGGAACAGCGCACTGGGAGTGATTGGAACAGCGCACCGTGGGAGTGATTGGAACAGCGCACCGTGGGAGTGATTGGAACAGCGCTCCGTGGGAGTGATTGGAACAGCGCACTGGGAGTGATTGGAACAGCGCACTGGGAGTGATTGGAACAGCGCACCATGGGAGTGATTGGAACAGCGCAGTGGGAGTGATTGGAACAGCGCACCGTGGGAGTGATTGGAACAGCGCACTGGGAGTGATTGGAACAGCGCACTGGGAGTGATTGGAACAGCGCACTGGGAGTGATTGGAACAGCGCACTGGGAGTGATTGGAACAGCGCACTGGGAGTGATTGGAACAGCGCACTGGGAGTGATTGGAACAGCGCACTGGGAGTGATTGGAACAGCGCACAGGGAGTGATTGGAACAGCGCACTGGGAGTGATTGGAACAGCGCACTGGGAGTGATTGGAACAGCGTACTGGGAGTGATTGGAACAGCGCACTGGGAGTGATTGGAACAGCGCACTGGGAGTGATTGGAACAGCGCACCATGGAGTGATTGGAACAGCGCACTGGGAGTGATTGGAACAGCACACTGGGAGTGATTGGAACAGCGCACCGTGGGAGTGATTGGAACAGCACACTGGGAGTGATTGGAACAGCGCACCATGGGAGTGATTGGAACAGCGCACCATGGGAGTGATTGGAACAGCGCAGTGGAAGTGATTGGAACAGCGCACTGGGAGTGATTGGAACAGCGCACTGGGAGTGATTGGAACAGCGCACCGTGGGAGTGATTGGAACAGCGCACTGGGAGTGATTGGAACAGCGCACTGGGAGTGATTGGAACAGTGCACCATGGGAGTGATTGGAACAGCGCACTGGGAGTGATTGGAACAGCGCACTGGGAGTGATTGGAACAGCGCACCATGGGAGTGATTGGAACAGCGCACCGTGGGAGTGATTGGAACAGCGCACTGGGAGTGATTGGAACAGCGCACTGGGAGTGATTGGAACAGCACACTGGGAGTGATTGGAACAGCGCACTGGGAGTGATTGGAACAGCACACTGGGAGTGATTGGAACAGCGCACTGGGAGTGATTGGAACAGCGCACTGGGAGTGATTGGAACAGCGCACTGGGAGTGATTGGAACAGCGCACTGGGAGTGATTGGAACAGCGCACCGTGGGAGTGATTGGAACAGTGCACGTGGAGTGATTGGAACAGCGCACTGGGAGTGATTGGAACAGCGCACTGGGAGTGATTGGAACAGCGCACTGGGAGTGATTGGAACAGCTCACTGGGAGTGAGTGGAACAGCGCACCATGGAGTGATTGGAAACATGTATTGTGGGAATGATTGGAGTAGTGTACTGTGTGAATTATAGGAAGGGTGTCGCAATGGTTGAACTGGCGAGAGACTTTAAGTTGATATATTGACAAAATATATGTGTAGATATTTACGAGATTCAGAATAAGTGTGTCAGAAAATTTAGATTGAGATCTTTTAAAAAATAGTAAGTTGTTTGAATTGTTCCAAAGATATTTTAGGGGTTAAGTATATTCTAGAACAGAAAATAACGTCACTTCAGTAGAAGATATTTAAACCCTACACTTCCATGTCCTGCGAATTGCTGCCGAAGTGCAGTGACGAGGACTTCAACCCACCCAATGGTTGGCAGAAATGGTAGGTTCAGCTAATTAGCATATTGTTGACGGAGGTGATTGTGCATGTCCTACCAACAATTGGAGATTTACACTGAGAAGCCCAGCAAATATGTTGGGGTGGGACAGAGGAAGCCCTTGTGAGGGCAGATGTGCTCCATTTAAAGCTTGACAGCATGGAGCAATCTGAAGAACTAGGTCTAACAGGAGTCAGCAAGAAGTGAGCCTCCTGGAGAGTGAAGTGAACATTCTACTAACAGAAATTATGCACAGGAGGAATGGAATAGTGGGATTGAGTAGAAAGAGACCTACCGACACAACAACCATATGGAAGGAGGTGGCACAGGTAATGAATGGCAACTCCTTCTGTGGCTCTGTGTCAAATCTTGATTGATAACGCTCTTGTGAAGCACCTTGGGACATTGGGAGCGAGTGCTGGACATCATTGGGCGGCAGATAAAAGAGGCCATGGCAACCGACGAGGTTGAACCCCTTGGGGACAACAACGGTATGCACATTCCTAATCCTTCTTCTCTCATCCCATTTCCCCCTCATCCCACAATCTCTTCTCACTTTCAAGCTGCTGATGCTGTATACATGCATATCTTGCTTCCCCACCCCCATTCCCCTCACCATAACCTGACTCTTGTGCCTTTCTACTTTCAGATAATTAAGACCAAGCACCCGAGCAGCCTGTCCCCAAGGCGATGTATGAGAGCGATTGGGGAGAAGAAGAGGAAGACACAGCGTCACTGCATCTGTCGCTCACAGACACCAGCTCAGAAACCTGCACTGTGTGTACTTTAGAGGCTAGTGTAGAAGCAGGATCTGCACAAGGTGAGGAACCGGGCACGAGTGGGCTGCAGCAAGGCCAGGGGAAAGGGTAGCCTAGGGACGAGTTCTGCTGCACAGGACTCAGATGAGGACCTCGATGGGGCGGCCTTCAGAAGAAGGGTGATGGGCATGAACACCGAATTGCTAGTTGCAATGACAAGCCTGCCAGAGAGCCTCTTGGCAATGTCAAGGAGCATGGATGAGTCTGCCTCCAACATTGCACGGGGCTCTGCACAGAGCTTGGAGCCCATGATTTCCAGGCTGGAAATGATGGAAGACTCCCGAAGAGATCGTGTCGACCCAAACATGATGCTGCGTGTGATGGGCAATATCGCGGCTGTCATTGCAGCACAGGCGGAAGCGACCCAACGTCTTAGTGCTCTCCTGCAATCTCAGCTTGCTGCCACCCAAGCTCAGATGGCTGCCAACAGATTGCTAGGAATGCTGAGGCACCACCCCAGGGGAGTGGCAGTCGGTCAGTGGAGCAGGACCCTACTGGCCTCTCTCAGGATGACAGCATTCCTGTTCCCACCACTGCCACTCCGCCATGGCCCTTGCCGCTACCTGTCAGCCCGCCAGCCCAGACTGCTGCCGCCCATGCCATGCAGTCTACAGCCGGGTCTTCTGGGGCCAGAGCTGCTCAAGGTCAAACTTCATGGCCATCTAAAGTCTCCCCCATGGAAACTCAGCAGCCTCCCACCAGCCATGCTGCAGCCATTGCAGGAGCACTTCGTAGGAGCACTGGGACAGGAAAGGGCACCCGAATGACAGGCACTAAGGGATTGCACAAGGCGCAATTAAGTGTAAATATGTGTCGATTGATTTTGGATAAATTTATTAATTTTATTTGGAATCTTTTGTGGTGTCTCTCATTTCAGCTTTGTGCCCAGGAGGACGCTGTGATATTCTGTGACAGAGGGATGGTATGATGGGGATGTGGTGAGCAATGGGGATCTGGGGTTTCATTCATTGGAATCGGAGTCTGATGAGACATTCACGGACAGCTCGTCCGGAAGGGGGGTTGGCTGCCTGCCTCCTCCTTCCCTCCTCGTCCTCTTCCTCATCCTCTTCATCCTTCTTCTCCTCCTCCTCCTCCTCCTCCTCCTCCTCCTCCTCTCCTTCATCCTCCTCCTGAGGTGATCCCGCAATCCCTGGTGGCAAGGGCTGTGCCCTCATGATGGCCAAGTTGTGAAGCATGCAGCAGGCCACCACGAAATGGGACATTCGCTCCGTTGAGTACTGGAGGGCTCCTCCTGCGTGGTCAAGGCAGCGGAACCATTGATCAGTAGCCTGATGGTCTGCTCGATGATGTTCCCAGTGCAGGCATGGCACTCATTAAATGAGTGTTGGGCACGAGTGTTGGGGTTGTGGAGTGGAGTTATCAGCCAGGTACAGAGCGGATAGCCCTTGTCTCCGAGCAGCCACCCTCGAGTTTGATGTGGTGACTGGAAGAATGCTGGCACAGTGGACAGACGCAGGATGAAGGCATCATGGCTGCTGTCAGGATTGCGGGCATTGACTATCAGGAAGCGCTGGGCGTGGTCACACAAACACTGCCCATTACTGCAGTTACGGAAGATCTCAGGATTGTTATATGGTGTCCGTAAAGCCACATGGGTGCAGTCGATGGTGCCCTGCACCATGGGGAAGCCTGCTATCCTGGCAAAGCCACATGTGCACTCGTCCTGCTTCTCTCTGCTCAGAGAGAAGACAACGTAGCCCCTTCTCCTGGTTTAAAGAGCCTCAGTGACCTCCCAGATGCAGTGATGGATGGCGAACTGTGAGATATTAGCTATGTCTCCTGCTGCAGACTGGAAGGATCTGCTGGCGAAGAAATTGAGGGCCACGATGAGCTTGACTGCCACTGGGAGAGCCATGCTTACCCTGCTCTCAGGCTGCAGGTCTGGTTGCAGGAGGTGGCAGAGTTCTGTGACCACCTCCTTGGTGAAGCGTAACCTCCTAATACACTGCTCCTCGCTTAAGTGGATATAGAGAAGTGCTCTCAGAAGACCCTAGGTGAGTAAGGCCTCCTATTGAGAGCCCTCCTGGCCCTCTTCCTCCTCCTTCTGCGCACATCTTCTTGTCTTCTTCGCTGCCTCTGCTCCCTCTCCCGAAGATACTCAAACACAAGGGGGACTGCCAGTAGAGCCCCCATGACTGTGAGCAAGTGTTGTGAGCAGAAGCCTTTAAATAAGAATGAAGGTGTTTTCCACTTGCAACAACACTTCCTGTTACCTTTGAATCTTGAAAGAAGTTTATAAAGCTGCTGGAGTTGCTGAAAGTTGCACAGAGCCAGTCAAACTGAACAAACACGTCAGCTGCAAGTAGTTGCTCTTGATCCCTTTAAATAGTGCTGCTGGAGCCTCCTTTCTGCTTGTGAATGTTTGCTCAACTCGTCGCACTTAAGACCGGCCGATAAGTTAAACGGCGAACTCCAAACTCGCAGATCGGGCGTTGGGTGAGCATTGCACAATCACTGACGTTACGATCTGCATCATCTACATATCCTTAGTGATCGCTGCCAGGCATCCAAAAATGGCAGCCATGGCGGGACCCACCTGCAGCGGGCAGAGATACCGTTCCCCCCAATTTTTTCACCCAAATCTGGCAGTAATGGATAGCGCTAAAACCCCGAATTTCTAGGTCCAAAATGGTCAATAAAGTTTTTTGGAACCTTTTCAGGGTCTAATAGTAATTATTCACTGAGCATCAGCCTCTTTTCTGAATTGGGTTAACATATTTATGCAATGATGGCTCCAATTTTCTACTCAAGACTCAGATCAGAGTTTTGAGATGTCAATTTGGGAGAAAATTATTATTATTTTTAATTTATTCGTTTATGGGATGTGGGTGTCGCTGGCAAAGCCAGCATTTATTGCCCATCCCTAAATGCACTTGAGAAGGTGGTGGTGAGCCGCCTTCTTGAACCGCTGCAGTCCGTGTGGTGAAGGTACTCCCACAGTGCTTTTAGGTAGGGAGATCCAGGTTTTTGACCCAGCGACGATGAAGGATCGGCGATATATTTCCAAGTCAGGATGGTGTGTGACTTGGATGGGAACTTGGAGGTGGTGGTGTTCCCATGCACCTGCTGCCCTTGTCCTTCTCGGTGGAAGAGATCACAGGTTTGGGAGGTGCTGCCGAAGAAGCCTTGGCGAGTTGCTGCAGTGCATCTTGTAGATGGTACACACTGCAGCTACGGTGTGCCGGTGGTGGAGGGAGTGAATGTTTAAGGTGGTGGATGGGGTGCCAATCAAGCGAGCTTCTTTGTCCTGGATGGTGTCGAGCTTCTTGAGTGTTGTTGGAGCTGCATGCATCCAGGCAAGTGGAGAGTATTCCATCACACTCCTTACTTGTGCCTTGTAGATGATGGAAAGGCATTGGAGAGTCAGGAGGTGAGACACTCGCCGCAGAATACCTAGCCTCTGACCTGCTCTTGTTGCCACAGTATTTATGTGGCTGGTCCAGTTAAGTTTCTGGTCAATGGTGACCCCCAGGATGTTGATGGTGGGGGATTTGGCGATGGTAATGCCGTTGAATGTCAAGGGGAGGTGGTTAGACTCTCGCTTGTTGGAGAGAGTCATTGACTGGCACTTGTGTGGTGCGAATGTTACCTGCCACTTATCAGCCCAAGCCTGAACGTTGTCCAGGTCTTGTTGCATGCGGGCATGGGCTGCTTCATTATCTGAGGAGTTGTGAATGGTGCTGAACACTGAACAGTCATCAGCGAATATCCCCATTTCTGACCTTATGTTGGAGGGGAGGTCATTGATAAAGCTGCTGAAGATGTTTGGGCCTAGGACACTGCCCTGAGGAACTCCTGCAGCAATGTCCTGGAGCTGTGATGATTAACCTTCAACCACCACAACCATCTTCCTTTGTGCTAGGTATGACTTCAGCCAGTGGAGCGTTTTCCCCCCGATTCCCATTGTCTTCAGTTTTACTTGGGCTCCTTGATGCCACACTCGGTCAAATGCTACCTTGATGTCAAGGGCAGCCATTCTCACCTCACCTCTGGAATTCAGCTCCTTTGTCCATGGTTGGACCAAGGCTGTAATGAGCTCGGGAGCCCAGTGGTCTTGGCGGAACCCAAACTGGGCATCAGTGAGCAGGTTATGGGTGAGTAAGTGCTGCTTGATAGCACTGTCGATGACACCTTCCATCACTTTGCCGATGATTGAGAGTAGACCCATGGGGCGGTAATTGGCTGGGTTGGATTTGTCCTGGTTTTTGTGGACAGGACATACCTGGGCAGTTTTCCACATTGTCGGATAGATACCAGTGTTGTAGCTGTACTGGAACAGCTTGGCTAGAGGCGCGGCTAGTTCTAGAGCACAAGTCTTCAGCACGATAGCTGGGATGTTGTCGGGGCCCTTTGCTGTATCCAGTGCGCTCAGCCGTTTCTTGATGTCACGTGGAGTGAATCGAATTGGCTGAAGATTGGCTTCTGCAATGGTGGGGACCTCAGGAGCAGGCCGATATGGATCATCCACTCCGCACTTCTGGCTGAAGATGGTTGCAAAAGCTTCAGCCTGTCTTTTGCCCTCACGTGCTGGGCTCCACCATCATTGAGGATGGGATATTCATGGAGCCTCCTCCCCCCGTTAGTTGTTTAATGGTCCACCACCATTCACGACTGGATGTGGCAGGACTGCAGAGCTTTGATCTGATCCGTTGATTGTGGGATCGCTTAGCCCTGTCTATAGCATGCTGCTTCCGCTTTTTAGCATGCATGTAGTCCTGTGTTGCAGCTTCCCCAGGTTGGCATCTCATTTTTAGGTACACCTGGTGCTGTTCCTGGCATGCTTTTCTACACTCCTTATTGAACCAGGGTTGGTCCCCTGGCTTGATGGTAATGGTAGAGTGAGGGATATGCCGGGCCATGAGGTTACAGATTGTGGTGGAATACAATTCTGCTGCTGCTGATGGCCCACAGCACCTCTTGGATGCCCAGTTTTGAGCTGCTAGATCTGTTCTGAATCTATCCCATTTAGCACGGACAGATGCATCTGCGACAGGTAGATTGTTGAGGACGAGGTCAAGTAGGTTTTTCCCTCGTGTTGGTTCTCTCACCACCTGTCACAGGCCCAGACTGGCAATTATATCCTTCAGGACTTGGCCAGCTCGGTCAGTAGTGGTGCTACCGAGCCACTCTTGGTGATGGACATTGAAGTCCCCCACCCAGAGTACATTCTGTGTCCTTGCTACTCTCAGAGCTTTTTCCAAGTGGTTATCAACATAGAGGAGTACTGATTCATCAGCTGAGAGAGGGCAGTAGGTGGTAATCAGCAGGAGGTTTCCTTGCTCAAGCTCGATCTGAAGCCATGAGACTTTGGAGTCAATGTTGAGGACTCCCAGGGCCACTCCTTCCTGACTGTATACCACTGTGCCGCCACCCCTGGTGGGTCTGTCCTGCCGGTGGGACAGGACATACCCAGGGATGGTGATGGAGGAGTTCGGGACATTGGCTGAAAGGTATGATTCTGTGAGTATGACTATGTCAGGCTGTTGCTTGACTAGTCTAGGGGACAGCTCTCGCAATTTTGGCACAAGTCCCCAGATGTTGGTGAGGAGGACTTTGCAGGGTTGACTGGGCTGGGTGTGCCGTTGTAACTGGTGCCGAGGTCGTCCGTCCAGTTTCATTCTTTTTATTGTGTTTCATAGCGGTTTGTTACAACTGAGTGGCTTGCTAGGCCATTTCAGAGGGCAGTTAAGAATCAACCACATTGCTTGCTGTGGGTCTGGAGTCATGTTTAGGCCAGACCAGGTAAGGACATTAGTGAACCAGATGGGTTTTTATGACAATCCGATAGTTTCATGGTTACCATTACTGATACCAGCTTTTTATTCCAGATTTATTTAATTAACTGAATTTAAATTCCACAGCTGCCGTGGTGAGATTTGAACTCACGTCTCCTGGATCATTAGTCCAGGCCTCGGGATTACTAGCCCAGTGACATTACCACTACGCTACTATGTGACAGGAGATTGCTTAATGAAATAGAGAAATATCTACGTTGCTTATCATAAATGCAGTATTTGAGACCAATGTTGTTGGTTTCTATGAGGAAAGATCTGAAAAGTTTTTTAATTCTTCTTGTTGCATTAAAAAACAAGCAACGCTCGTTTTACAATGAGCATACCGAGGAAACAATGGCAGTTATTGAAATTGATTGGCATTTTTGAATATCGCACTGAAACTTATGAATGGCAACATTTATTTACAACAGATTGCACTTGTCAGAGGAAACTACCTTGAAACAAGTTTTATGATAATATTTTCCCAAGGACTTGTGTTGATTAATGTGTTCTTTATGGAAGAATTAATGAGAACCTTGGGCTTGCGAAACTGCAAATCAGTTGAGCTTTCTCTAAATGTACGAATGAGTTTATTGTGAACAATTTTCTTTGTTTCTCTGTGTGCTTTATATGAAAAGGCTGAGCTTGTGGTTAACAGAGACAACATTGAATCCTCCTGTCTTTATCCGTGTACTGTTCTTTGGGTTTCCCTAATTTAGATTGATTCAGTCCCTCAGGTATCCCTTGGCCTAATCTAACTGAATTTTCCCACTTCCCTGAAAGGGTGCTGACTGTAGAATATGCATTTTTCTTGTGTAATCCAGAGGAGATAACTAAATGGACCACAGGTCTAGTAAAACCGATTGGATTTTCCAGTCATTAGATTAAAATATTTTGCTTAGTGAACACTGTGGTAAAGTCTAATTTATTTTATCCAATATTTTGGGCTGCCATGTATTACATAAAAACGAATACATCAAATCAAGCTTTGGCCAGCAGGAACAGAAACAAACATTTTTAAATGGAGAAGGCTTTACTGCTTTCTGTTCTAAGGATAGGTGCGGAAGTTTGCCATTAAGAATCATTAAGATCCCATCCACAGGAAAGAAGATGATCTTTTCAGATAACCCAAATAAAGTCATCTCCGTTCAATAGATAAAGCTTTTCCCCTGTTGAAAAAAAATCTAGATAATGAATTTTGTTAGCAAGGTTTCTAATTCTGTTTGTATGATTAAATAATTTATTAATAGAATCTTTGCAAATTCATGTAGACTACAGAGGTAACCTGGTCTGCCAAATGTGTCCATTTCAATTGCATAATATTCTCAGGGTAATCACAGCAGAGCTCCTATGGTAGTCTACAGGCACCTGCCATTGTCCATCCATCTCCGAGATTACAGTGGTGGTGTCAAGGGGCCAGCATGTCTTTGGTATGACTGGCATGTCCTATAGCCTATGAAAAAAGGATGAACTTGTTAGCTATAATGGCCTTTTCATGTTTTAAAAATACTTCAGTGTCTTGCTACATACTGTTCAGCTTGAATGGCATAGCACTATCAAAGCCAATTGCAGGATTCAATAAGATAAGGAGCCTTCCTTCCATTCTGTGGGCTCTGAGTGGCATATCTTTGATTGGCTACTGTTGGTCCTGCCCTTTGCCCAGAGATTGGGTATCTTCATATAACTTGTCACTATACTCCTCTGAGTGGCTATAGGCACATAGTTGGAGCTGAATGCAGACAACTCATTTGTGGATATATGGCCTTGTTATTTACGAGGGCACGCGTTCGGAGTAGGGGGCTGAGGAGTAGTGTGACGTTCAGCAGATATATATGGTAGGACGTCTTTTAATTTTTTTCTGTAGGTTTCCCGCCCGACAGCCAGCCTGAGTGACAGGCTGTCTACCTGTCGGGCAGGAATAGAGGGCACAGAATTCTTAAAATGCATTCAGGAGAACTTTTTTAGCCAATACGTAACAAGCCCGAGAGGGTGCAGTTCTGGACTTAGTTTTAGGGAATGAAGCTGGGCAGGTGGAAGGGGTATCAATGGGAGAGTATTTTGGTGGCAGTGATCATAATTCAGTTAGATTTAGCATAGTTATGGAAAAGGACAAAGATAGACCAGGTGTAAAATTCTCGACTGGGGAAAGGCCAATTTTACTAAGCTGAGATGTGATTTAGCAAAAGTGGACTGGAAACAGCTACTTGAAGGTAAATCAGTGTCAGAGCAGTGGGAGGCATTCAAGGAGGAGAAAGGGAGGGTCCAGAGCAAATATGTTCCCACAAAGAAAAAGGGTGGGACTCCTAAATCTAGAGCCCCCTGGATGTGAAGGAGCATACATGGTAGGTTAAGGAAAAAAAGGGAGCTTTTGTCAGATACCGAGAGCTAAATACTGCAGAAACCCTAGAGGGGTATTGTAAGGGGATTTTGTCTCGGGCTTATTTGTAGGTCAGCCAGTTATGTTTTCCTGGACTTTATCTGCCCGCTATGCGGTTGCGAATCGCTATCCCCTTTATTAGTTCTGAGCCCAGGACTTATCGAGCGGCGATAAAGACAAACGAACAGACCCGTGGATTGGTGCGAGGAAAACCAATGTTTATTTACAGAAGTAAAACTACAGAGAAACAGTATCATATGAAGACGGTTTTGCACTTAGCATGGGAAGAGAACGGACACATCGAGGGAAAATCCTGAAATTACAATTTTAGCAATATCCCCATTAATCCCCACCCTTATGCCTAACTAAAATTGTCTTGCGACAGCCAGAAGAAAGATAATGCTCACCGGTGAAATGGATGGAAAAACCTGGCCCTGTGCTCTGTTTCTGCATCGACACGTGGCTCCGAAGTTTCTGGTAGTCTTCTTCTGGGCTGCTGGCAGACAGAGCGAACCGGGTCCAGGCAGAGAGAGCGAGAAATGGCTGGGTCTTCCCAGTAATACCCCTCCCGGACACCCTAATCTTCCTACCGATCAGCTCATTTCTATTGTCTGATCTGGGCATGATGAATTTTAACAAAAGGTACTGGTCTCGGCCCATCATGTTAGATGGCCGGTAATTGCATGATACCAGTTCTTCAACTGCCACCCTATTGTTCGACAGGTTGAATGATTGTCCAGAACAGTTCCGTTGATGGGCCCAGCCCCGTCTCAATGTCCCCGCTGATTACTTGAGCAAACACCTTGAAAGCCTTATGCATAGACCTGATTGTAATGCATAAGGAAAGGTCCTGTAACTTCCTGTTGCAGACATCGGAATACACAAGCTGATGGCTTCCCAGCGTCTGAAATGAAACTGCCAGGCTCTCGGTCATGATTTTAAAACTCAGTCTGACCAGGGTTCCTTTATTAATAAGTCCAACAACAAATCTTCGGGGGGAACACATGAAATTTTGCAAATCCCTTCAGTATAGAAAGTGCATGGGTGAAATTAAAAAGCAAATTAGGAAAGCAAAGAGAGGGCATGAAAAAATATTGGCAAGTAAAATCAAGGAAAACCAAAGGGGGGAAAAATTCAGTTGGTTGCGCCTCGCGTTAGCGCCTTAAGAGGGCGCTAATGGGGCGCAAAGCATCTAGCGCCCAGGCGCGACGAAGTTTGCGCCACTCACGAAATTAACGAGACATTTTGCGGCAGCGCTAAACACTACCGCCACGATCTCCTGCGCCGGCAGATCGTGACGTCAGTCGAGTGCGCAACGCCCCGGTATCGCCCCGGAGCGGATATTGAGTGGCGCCCCCTGCCTTACCGCCTGACGCTAGCAACGACAGGTTGAGGGGAGCGTTCTGCAGTCATGAAGGGAAAGGGGGAGCGCTATTTAAAGGTGACCGCTTCCTGCCTTTTATTGTTGGTGCCATTTTTGAACTACACATTCTGAGAGAGAGAGAGAGAGAGACTTCTGGAGAGATTCAACGTTGTGTGAAGGAGTTTTGCGTACTGAGCAGCACTTTGCAGGTTCATTTTGATTTGCCATTCCTTGTATCGATTTAGACGAGATTGTGGGGGCTGCACTCTGAGCTCTTTGCCTGGTACTCTCCATTGTTCTTTCCAGCAGATTTGATGTGCAGGTCTCTCCAGGCCGAGATTCAAGGCTGCAATGAGCAGGTTGTGGATGGAAAGCAAGATTAACCATCCCCTTTATGAACTGGCCCGTGCCATTGTGTGTGTGTTCCATTGCTGACTGACATTACATGAGCTTCGCCAGCGCTCTGAGGTAGCGCCTCACTCCTCGGCCTTTGCGCCTTAAGACAGGTGTGAAGCGCCTGATTTAGCGCTCCAATCACCTCCAGGGGCGATAAAAGTCAAGTTTGCAGTCGGTGGCGATAATTAGCGCCAGGCGCTAATCTTTGCGCCCGGCCGATAATTGCGCCCCAAATGGGGCGATACTGAATTTCTCCCCCAAGATGTTTTATAAATACATAAAGAGCAAGAGGAATTCTTTGAGGAGGTAACTAAGTGTGTAGATGAAGGTAGAGCAGTTGATGTCGTATACATGGATTTTAGTAAGGCGTTTGATAAGGTTCCCCATGGTCGGCTCATGAAGAAAGTAAGGAGTTGTGGGATAGAGGGAAATTTGGCCGATTGGATAAGTAACTGGCTATCTCATAGAAGGCAGAGGGTGGTGGTGGATGGAACATTTTCGGACTGGAGACCAGTTACCAGCGGTGTGCCACAGGGGTCGGTGCTGGGTCCTCTGCTGTTTGTGATTTTTATCAATGACTTGGAGGAGGGGACTGAAGGGTGGATCAGTAAATTTGCTGATGACACCAAGATTGGTGGAGTAGTGGATGAGGTGGAGGGCAGTTGTAGGCTGCAAAGAGACATTGATAGGATGCAGAGCTGGGCCGAAAAATGGCAGATGGAATTTAACCCTGATAAGTGCGAGGTGATTCATTTTGGTAGGGCAAATTTGAATAAGGATTACAGGGTCAACGGCAGGGTTCTGAGGAATGTGGAGGAGCAGAGGGATCTGGGGGTTCATATCCACAGATCTCTGAAGGTTGCCACTCAAGTGGATAGAGCAGTAAAGAAGGCCTATGGTGTGTTGGCGTTTATTAACAGAGGGTTTGAGTTTAAGAACCGTGAGGTTATGCTGCAACTGTACAGGACCTTGGTGAGACCACATTTGGAATATTGTGTGCAGTTCTGGTCACCTCACTATAGGAAGGACGTGGAAGCATTGGAAAGAATGCAAAGGAGATTTACCAGGATGCTGCCTGGTTTGGGGGGGAGGTCTTATGAGGAAAGATTGAGGGAGTTGGGGCTTTTCTCTTTAGAGCGGAGGAGGATGAGAGGCGACTTAATAGAGGTTTATAAGATGATGAGGGGGATAGATAGAGTGGATGTTCAGAGACTATTTCCTCGGGTAGAGGCAGCTGTTACAAGGGGGCATAACTATAAGGTGCATGGGGGGAGATATAGAAGGGATGTCCGAGGTAGATTCTTTACTCAGAGAGTGGTTGGGGTGTGGAATGGACTGCCTGCTGTGATAGTGGAGTCGGACACTTTAGGAACTTTCAAGCGGTTATTGGATAAGCACATGGAGCACACCAGAGTGATAGGGAGTGTGATAGCTTGATCTTGGTCTCGGACAATGCTCGGCACAACATCGAGGGCCGAAGGGCCTGTACTGTGCTGTACTGTTCTATGTTCTATGTTCTATAACTAAGGAAAGAGTAGGGTCTATTAGAGACCAAAAAGGTAACCTATGTGTGGAGGCAGAAGACGTGGGTATGGTTCTTAATGAATACTTTGAGTCTGTCTTCACAGGAGAGGGACAATTCAGACATTGTAGTTCAGGAGGAGGGGTGTGAAATATTAGATGGGATAAACATAGAGAGTAAGTATTAAGAGGTTTAGCATCTTTGAAAGTAGATAAATCCCCAGGCCCGGATGAAATGTATCCCAGGCAGTTAAGAGAGGCAAGGAAGGAAATAGCGGAGGCTCTGACCATCATTTTCCAATCCTCCCTGGCTACAGGCATGATGCTGGAGGACTGCTAACATTGTGCCATTGTTTAAAAAGGGAGAAAGGGATTGACCGAGTAATTACAGGCCAGTCAGCCTAACCGCGGTGGTGGGAAAATTATTGGAAAAAATACTGAGGGACAGTATAAATCATCATTCAGAAAGTCACAGATTAATCAAGGACAGTCAGCATGAATTTGTTAAGGGAAGGTCATGTCTGACTAACTTGATTGAATTTTTTGAGGAGGTAACGAGGAGGGTCGATGATTTTAGAAAGGCCCTTCATAAAGTCCCACATGGCAGGTTGGTCAAAAAAGTAAAAGCCTGTGGGATCCAAGGGAAAGTGGAAAGTTGGATCTAAAATTGGCTCAGTGACAGGAAGCAAAGGGTAATGGCCAACGGGTGTTTTTGTGACTGGAAGGCTGTTTTCAGTGGAGTTTCCCAGGGCTCAGTACTAGGTTCCCTGCTTTTTGTGGCATATATATAAATGATTTGGACTTCAATGTAGGGGATATGATTAAGAAGTTTGCAGATGATACAAAAATTGGCCGTGTGGTTGATCGTGAGGAAGAAAGCTGTAAACTGCAGGAAGATATCAATGGACTGGTCAGGTGGGCAGAAAAGTGGCAAATGGAATTTAATCCAGAGAAGTGTGAGGTAATGCATTTGGGGAGGGCTAACAAGGCATGGGAATACAGAAAAAATGGTAGGATACTGAGAAATGTAGAGCAACAGAGGGACCTTGGCGTGCAGGTCCACAGATCCCTGAAGATAGCAGGACAGGTAGATAAGGTGGTTAAGAAGAGATACGGGATACTTTCGTTTATTAGCCAAGGCATAGAATATCAGAGCAGGGAGTTTATGCTAGAACTGTATAAAAGACTAGTTAGGCCACAGCTAGAGTACTGGGTACAGTTCTGGTCACCACATTACAGGAAAGATGTGATTGCACTGGAGAGGGTACAGAGGAGATTTACGAGGATGTTGCCAGGACTGGAGAATTTTAGCTATGAGGAAAGGTTGGATAGGCTGGGGTTGTTTTCTTTGGAACAGAGGAGGCTGAGGGGAGACTTAATTGAGGTGTATAAAATTATGAGGGGCCTTGATAGAATGGATAGGAAGCACCTGTTTCCCTCAGCAGAGAGGTCAATAACCAGGGGGCATAGATTTAAAGTAATTGGTAGAAGGATTAGAGGGGAGTTGAGGAGAACTTTTTTCACCCAGAGGGTGGTGGGGGTCTGGAACTCACTGCCTGAAAGGGTGGTAGAGTCAGAAACCCTCATCACATTTAAAAAATATTTCGATATGCACTTGAAGGGTCGGAACCTACAAGGCTATGACCAAGAGCTAGAAAATGGGATTAGGCTGGATAGTTCTTTTTCGACTGGTGCTAACACAATGGGCTGAATGGCCTCCTTCTGTGCCGTAAATTTTTATGATTCTATGACAGCCTGCTGCTGAGGAGCAAGTAGGGAGGCAGAGAGAGATCACGGTCGGGTGTGGGTCGTGTGGTGGGGGGAGATATTGTGGGGGGGGAGAGCATGGTTAGGGGACAGATGGTGGCCGGGGTTAGATCATGGTCGGCGCTGAGAGATGGTGCTCGGAGGAGAGAGATAGTGGTGCGGGAGGGGAGATCGCCGATTGTGGAGCTGGAAGCTTGTTGGACTGGGGGGAACACTTTTGCTTCTCCTGGCCCACAAGCAGTGCTGTAAATGCACTTACCTTATGGATCTGGCCCATCTAGGCTCCTTTTACCTGCCGGGTTTCCCGAGGCCCGGGAAAACCTGCCGATATTAGTTAAAAATAAAAAGCTTGTTAAAATGGAGAAACGCTGCCTCCTTAAAAGCTATGACCAACCGGCCCACCGCCTGAGAACAGATTAATCGCCTACCCCCCGCATCCCACCTCCATTAAAACTGGAAGTGGGCGGATTCAAGGCGGGTTGGGGCCGGGTTTGAAATTTTTTAAATTTTAACTTCTCATCCGACTCAAACCCATCCATTCTTGGGGTTTAAAATGAGCCCCATGAAGTATATTTCACCATTAATTATCATTGGCCACGCGCATTGGAATTTTTTTTTACGCAGCGAGTTATTATGCTCTGGAATGCATTGCTTGAAAGGATGCTGGAAGCAGATTCAATAGTAACTTTCAAAAGGGAATTAGGTAAATACTTGAAGTGGAAAAAATGGCAGGGCTGGGGAAAGTGCAGGGGAGTGGGACTAATTGGATAGCGCTTTCAAAGAGCCGGTACAGGCACTATGGGCCAAATGGCCTCCTTCTGTGCCATATAATTCTGTGATTCTATGAAATGCAGGACTACAGATTCTGTTGGTGTAGTAAATAATTCATATAGCCCATATATCCCTGAGGAACATGGACAGAGGAATCATTTATGTGACTCAACAATTTAACAAACTGAAATGTTAGGTGCGTGAGTGAAGACGCTACATCCTACTGATCATGGAGGTACCTTGGCATGGAATATTCCAGAAGACAAGTCTGACATTAAAAAATTTGTCAATGTTTTGATGCATAAAGTAGATGTCATAAAGAGTTTCAAACTACTTGTGCTGGACAAGGCACTTGTTAATATTATCACACCATTCAGAATCTGAGGGCTTTCTTATATTATGCACCAAGGAAAATAGGCAGAGACCCTTGATTGTGGGTGCCCCCCCCCACCCCACTTTCCATTGCCCTGGGATTGCTGAGAATTCCCTGGGGCTGGGCTGGGGGGCTCGGGGGGTGGTGGGGGCAGAGTGCAAACATTCTAATCTCATGCAAGTTATTCTTTTCCTCCAACACCAGATGCCCACTTGGAAGGGCAGCCTGAAGAAATAAGTGTTAGGCCCTGTATCCAGCCCTGCTTTGAAGTGCGATATTCAACCGTGTAGTCATATTGTGACAAAAACACTGCCCAATGTTGCATTCTTGATGCAGCCATTGCAGGGTTGGCAGATATGGGCCCCAATATTGCTAGGAGCGGTTTGTGATCGGTTATCAGTGTAAACTTTCTGCCGATCAGGAACTGTTGGAATTTCTTGATTCCAAACAATATGGCGAGTGCTTCCTTTTCAATTTGCACATAGTTTCTTTCGCTCTCTGTGAGGGTTCGCGATGCGAACACGATTGGTTTCTCTTGGCTGTCATCCATTACTTGACTTATGACAACTCCCCAACCATAGCTGGAAGCATCACATGCTAATTTAAGCTCACGCTCTATGTCATAGTGCACAAGTAGAGCATCGCTAGAGAGACTTCTCTTACAAGCGTCATAAGCTTCCTGTTGCGCTTTTGTCCAGTTCCACTGGACATCCTTCTTGAGGAGCTCGTGCAATGGAGCTAACATGGTTGCTAACTCAGGTAAGAAACATGCGTAGTACTGGACCATTCCAAGGAAAGATCTTAACTCAGACACGTTCTGTGGCATTGGAGCATTGATGACAGCATCATTGTTTCCCTTAACTGGTTGCAAGCCATTTGCATCAAATTTCAGACCAAGGTACACAACTTCGGGCTGCACAAAAGCACATTTGCTCCTTTTCAATTTGACATTGTGGGAATTCAACCTTTGAAGGACTAAATCTAACACTTCTAGATTTTCTTCCTCGCTGCTTGTTGCGATCAGCACATCGTCTTGATTGCATAAGCAATTTGGAATTCCTTGCAAAATCTTATCCATCGTAGCCTGATTTAGGGGGAGGACTTTACACCATACGGGAGCTTGGTGTATGCGTACAGTCCCTTGTGTGTGTTGATAGTGAGATACTGTTGAATCTCTTTGTCAACATTCAGCTGAGCATAAGCGTGCGACAGGTCAAGCTTGGAGAAAACCTTTGACCCAGAGAGTGCTGCATACAAATCTTGTGATGTAGGTAACGGGTACTGCTCATCGTCAACTGCTTGGTTGATAGTAACTTTGTAGTCACTGCACAAGCGTACAGTTTTGTCTGCTTTGGGCACTACCACAATTGTCAGTTTTTACTAGCACTCCGTTCTCTCTCAATTTCTCTAGCTCTTCCTACACCTGACTTTTCAAGCATAGGGGACCGGCCTTGCCTTACAATAGACAGGCTTCGCGTTGGACTTGATGCAGATATGCGCATCATACCCAGTGATGCCCTCTTAACTGTCTGCGAACATGCTTTTATATTTGTTCAGCATTGTGTTGAGTTGCTTCTTTGAAGCATCTACGCTGAAGATGTTTTTCCAGTCTAGTTTTAACTTTCTCAACCAGTCTTTGTCCATGAGGGGTGGCCTGATGTTGTAGCTCGCTACAATAATAGGCAGCTTTACTGACTGGCCATTGTGTTGAACTGCACATTCCATTTGTCCACATGTCTCTAGGATTTCTCCGGAGTAGGTTTTTAACACTATGGTACACTTTGTAAGTGGTATTTGATTAAACTTCCTCTCATATGTGTCCTTACACATGATAGAGCAGTCCCCTGGTCGTTGATCAAAAGTTTTGTACGGAAGTCTTTTAACGACTGCTCGTGTTGCTGCTAGTTGATAAGATACTGTAGATGCCCAGTTCTTCAACATCAGGTGTGTTCACTTCAATATTGTGAATTTCTCCCTTTTGTTGTCACTGCTTTGCATTGCCACTAGATTGGTTCTTACTTCTTGCTTTTGATCTAGCTCTGCAAGCTGTTGAAATATGACCTTGCTTCTGGCAGTGAAAACACCTCGGGGGAAAAATTTGGTTGATTTGCGCCTCCCGTTAGTGCCCTAAGAGGGCGCTAATGGGGCGCAAAGCAACTCGCGCCTGGGCGCGCCGCCACTAACGCCTCCCGCGAGATTCAGCGGGAGATTAGCAGCGGCGGCAACCGTTGGCGCCCCGCGGCGCTGCGCCTCCGGCGATGACATCATCACTGTGCGCAGCGTCCCGCTCGCCCCCCGGCCGTGATCTTCGGTAGTGCCCCCTAACTTACCGCCGGGCGCTATGTCCGACAGGGTCAGGGGGGCCTACCTGCAGCCGGGACGGCGCAAATTAAAGGGGAGGTGCCGGGCAGCCATTTTTATTGCTAGCCGCCTGCCAGCACCTGCCCCTGTTGCCATCCCCAGCCTCCTGTGAAGCCCCCCACGGGGTGCCGGCTGCGCTCCGTGAGTGCCGGCATCTTTTGTCGGCATTCCGGTCCCTGGTGGCCCAGCTGGGCCCTGGTTTTCGCTGCGCAAGGCCCGTCCCCTTTAATAAGGGGAGGAAGGCCTGCAGTACTGTGGCACGTAGCGCCGTGATATTCACTCATAGCACCCCGCCTCCCTCTTGGGGCGCTACCAGTGAATTACGGGCGTGGGGACGCTAACTTTTTCAGGGCGCGAAAAGTAGTGCTCTGGCGAAGTTAGTGCCTCAAAGGGGCGCGACCCAATTTTGCCCCCTTCACATTTCTGTATTGGCAGGACTATGGTGAGTGATTTCCATTCCGGTGATAACAATTCACTGAACTGCTCTCACCGACATGCTTTTGACTCGGTCTCACAACTTTAGATTTGGCGGTGGCTTTGTGACTGTAGACCTCAGCTGCACTAGTCACTTGATTTGGACGGAGCTCCCTAGCATTCTTAGATGCCATCTCCACGGATAGGGCAATTTTTCATGCTATGTCAAACGTTAGGTTCGGAGTGTTCAGTAACTTGGACTGTGTGCGCTCATCCACCAGTCCACACACAAACTTATCTCACAACGCATGATCCAAAAATGTGCCGAAGTTACAATGCAAAGACAGGTTCTTAAGAGCTACAATGTACGCACTGATGGTTTCACTTTGTTTTTGGTTTCTGGTACCAAACTTATAGCTCTCTGCTATTTCTAATGGCTCTGGGTCGAAATGGTCCTCGAGTTTCTTGACAATGTCTTCAAACGGCATATCCTTCGCTTTCCCTGGCGCGAGTAGGTTTGTCAATGTTCCGTAGACATCTAGCCCGATCTTTGTTAGAAAAATTGCTTTCTTTAGTTCACGAATTACTTTTTTTTGTGCTTGAACATTCTCATCTGCACCTTCAGTCTCAGTAATGTTGTTGACCTTAAAAAACATCTCCATCCGCTCAATGTAAGAATTGAATGGTTCGCAAGCTCGGTCATACATGCCAAGGCTTCCGATGAATCCCATAGGCGTGGCCATGATTGTTCCGATCCCGTTGAACAGTGACTCAGCACGCTACCTGTGTACATGTGAGAATCAATGCCGCTGTTGCCGTGTATACATACATGCGAAGGCGAAGCACAAACAATTCTGCATCAGCATTAACAGTAAAACATCGCAACAAATTCAGTTTAGGTGTCACAAATTCACCTTAAACTTTTCCACTCGAAGGTTGAACACTATGTCCTTCCATGATCCCTAAAAATGGCTTTGGGATCCCATTCTCGTCACCAAAAATGTAATATGTGTGGGTAGAATAAATGAAGGACAGAGACAGGTTGAGTTGCTAGTCCATGTGCTTGCTTTACAAGGCAAGAGCAAACTGGGCATGCTCATACTAAACCATGTGACAAACCATGTGATAATACATTACTGAGAGGTCTCAATCGGGATCTTGGGTTTATGTCACGATACATGACGTGATCCGGACTCGAGTCGTCGTTAGCTTGTTCACAGATGTGATTCCCAGTAAAAAAGTAAAAATTTTCCCAGTAAAAAAGTAAATTTTTTTTTTAAAGCTTTTCGTTTTACATACAGACGGCAGCTTTTGACACGTTAGAACCCCTGCGACTTCACCTCATTGTCTCAGTTGTATCTTGCTATGTCTTTTGATGTGGTACCTTCCTGGCTGACTTAATTAACTTTATCACACCTCGGCAGATAGTCAGGATGATTTAATTTATTGGTCTGCAATTGTAAAGTACACATGCTTTTTTTTCCATCTATATATGCTCTGACGATTCTGTATCCAATTTACTTCACCTGAGGAAGGAGCGATAGTTCCGAAAGCTTGTGATTTCAAATAAAACTGTTGGACTATAACCTGGTGTTGTGCGACCTCTCAATTTTGTCCACCCCAGTCCAACACCGGCATCTCCGCATCATGACCACTATCGACACCACAAACTGCCGGCTCAAAGTGGAGAGAATCGCCAAGAAGATCGCGCATATAGACACCGACATCAAGTATCTACAGAGATGCAAGAAAGCAGACAAGATCCCGAAAGGACTACAGATCACGAACCCACTCAAGTCGACATACAACACAGACTACGCTGAGAGACTCTGCCGTCGTACCTCTCGCACACTCCTCAACCATCTCGTACACCAGCTCTACAGCAAACGCCACAACCTCGAAACCAAGATAGAGTCCATGCTCTCAGCCTGTGCTCAGGACACAGCAGACCAGTTACGAGACACCACCAAACAGACGAGGCAACGGAACTACGCTGCCTACATGCGCATCAAGAACAGGAAGCTTGAGAAACTCGGCATCACCACCAGCAGCAACCAAGCCTCCCCCGGTACCACGGCTGCAACCACAGGGAAGTCCATCGTCAACTTGTCCGACCATACCCTTCAACCAGACGAAATCGAAGTTCTCGCCCTAGGGCTCAAGTTCTGCCCAACCACCAAAATGGACCCCATCGGTCTCGCGGCAGACACGGAGGAATTCATCAGGAGAATGAGGCTCCGGGAATACTTCCACAAATCCCAAGATGTCAGCAACAAACCCAATGAGACAATCAATGATCCAGAACAGCAGACAGAGGGACTCGCAGTGCAGCAACCGAAGAAAAAAGAGTCAAACTGGACCCCTCCGGAGGGTCGCTGCCCCAAGCTTGACATGTATGCTCAAGCTGTCAGGAAATGCATCAACGCCAGATTCATCAGCCGCACTCACAAGACAGTCCAGAATGTCACCCGAGCACAACGCAACGCCATCCACGCTCTCAAGACCAACCGCAACATTGTCATCAAACCAGCGGACAAAGGAGGAGCCATCGTCATACAGAACAGAACGGACTATTGTAAAGAAGCATACCGACAACTGGACAACCAGGAACACTACAGACAGCTACCCGCAGATCCGACCAAAGAACACACCCGCCAACTCAATAGACTGATCAAGACCTTCGATCCAGACCTTCAAAACATCCTACGCGCTCTCATCCCACGTACTCCCCGCGTGGGA
The DNA here is from genome assembly GCA_030390025.1 of Squalus acanthias. Lineage (NCBI taxonomy): Eukaryota > Metazoa > Chordata > Chondrichthyes > Squaliformes > Squalidae > Squalus > Squalus acanthias. The sequence continues at coordinate 117,507,295 of CM059426.1, read as the reverse complement.
GACTTCTACTGCCTCCCAAAGATACACAAAGCCAACACACCCGGACGTCCTATCGTATCAGGCAATGGAACCCTGTGTGAGAACCTCTCTGGATACGTCGAGGGCATTCTGAAACCCATCGTACAGGGAACCCCCAGCTTCTGTCGCGACACTACAGACTTCTTACAGAAACTCAGCACCCACGGACCAGTTGAACCAGGAACACTCCTTGCCACGATGGACGTATCGGCACTCTACACCAGTATCCCCCACGATGACGGCATCGCTGCAACAGCCTCAGTACTCAACATCAACAACAGCCAATCTCCAGACGCCATCCTACAACTCATCCGCTTCATCCTTGACCACAATGTCTTCACCTTCGACAACCATTTTTTTACCCAAACACACGGAACAGCCATGGGGACCAAATTCGCACCCCAATACGCCAACATCTTCATGCACAAGTTCGAGCAAGACTTCTTCGCTGCACAGGACCTCCAGCCAACGCTGTACACCAGATACATCGACGACATTTTCTTCCTTTGGACCCATGGCGAAGGATCACTGAAAAGACTACACGATAACATAAACAAGTTCCATCCCACCATCAAACTCACCATGGACTACTCCTCAGAATCGGTCTCATTCCTGGACACACGAATCTCCATCAAAGACGGACACCTCAGCACTTCACTCTACCGCAAGCCCACGGACAACCTCACGATGCTCCACTTCTCCAGCTTCCACCCTAACCATGTTAAAGAAGCCATCCCCTATGGACAAGCCCTGCGAATACACAGGATCTGCTCAGACGAGGAGGAACGCGATGGACACCTACGGACGCTGAAAAACGCCCTCGTAAGAACGGGATATGACGCTCGACTCATCGATCGACAGTTCCGACGGGCCACAGTGAAAAATCGCATAGACCTCCTCAGAAGGCAAACACGGGACACAACCAACAGGGTACCCTACGTCGTCCAGTACTTCCCCGGAGCGGAGAAACTACGACATGTTCTTCGCAGCCTTCAACATGTCATCGATGACGACAAACACCTCGCTAAGGCCATCCCCACGCCTCCACTACTTGCCTTCAAACAGCCGCCTAACCTCAGAAGTACCATCGTTCGCAGCAAATTACCCAGCTTTCAGGATAACAGCGACCACGACACCACACAACCCTGCCATGGCAAACTCTGCAAGACATGCCAGATCATCAACACAGATACCACCATCACACGTGAGGACACTACCCACCAGGTACATGGTACATACTCATGTGACTCGGCCAACGTTGTCTACCTCATACGTTGCAGGAAAGAATGCACCGCGGCATGGTACATCGGCGAGACCATGCAGACACTGAGACAACGTATAAACGAGCACCGCGCAACAATCGCCAGGCAGGATTGTTACCTCCCAGTCGGGGAACACTTCAGCAGTCAAGGACATTCAGCCTCGGATCTGCGGGTAAGCGTTCTCCAAGGCAACCTTAGAAACACACGACAACGCAAAATCATCGAGCAGAAACTGATAGCCAAGTTCTGCACTCATGAAGACGGTCTCAATCGGGATCTTGGGTTTATGTCACGATACATGACGTGATCCGGACTCGAGTCGTCGTTAGCTTGTTCACAGATGTGATTCCCAGTAAAAAAGTAAAAATTTTCCCAGTAAAAAAGTAATTTTTTTTTTAAAGCTTTTCGTTTTACATACAGACGGCAGCTTTTGACACGTTAGAACCCCTGCGACTTCACCTCATTGTCTCAGTTGTATCTTGCTATGTCTTTTGATGTGGTACCTTCCTGGCTGACTTAATTAACTTTATCACACCTCGGCAGATAGTCAGGATGATTTAATTTATTGGTCTGCAATTGTAAAGTACACATGCTTTTTTTTCCATCTATATATGCTCTGACGATTCTGTATCCAATTTACTTCACCTGAGGAAGGAGCGATAGTTCCGAAAGCTTGTGATTTCAAATAAAACTGTTGGACTATAACCTGGTGTTGTGCGACCTCTCAATTTTGTCCACCCCAGTCCAACACCGGCATCTCCGCATCATAATACATTACAGCAGGCATTGTGAGGATTGCAGGGGTCCATTTCTTTAATATATTTGGCCTATATAATTATCTATTCAAGGGCTGCTGAAGAGCATCTGACAAGACAGAAGGAAAGTTCTGTGACTGTTATAATCTAGAATGAAACTCAAGTCCATTAGCTGTTTCTTTTCACAATACCAGGAGGGTGATTTTCCTCTTGACTTCTCCCACTCCATCGCCATAACTGGCAGAATTTCAATGGAAACCTGTTTACATATGTAAATGGGGATTGTGCTGAATATATGGTGGCATAGGAAGTTCACTCCTAAATCTTAGCTAAGACCATTGCAACAGATCTGGTAGAAGCTAAAGCTACAGAATTCTATCCTGTCACAACTAACTATTGATACTAAGATTGTGGATTTTCAATTTGCCTCTTAATTACTGCAAAGCTTAGAAGTAGTTTTTTTAAGACTAAGCAATCAAGTTGAAATAGTAAATCTACCGTGTGAACTTCTAAATGTTAAACTGCATTTTAATAATGTAAATCTTGTCTACCCATGGCCTCAGCTCTTCTGTTTCCTCAGACTCATAAAGAACAGTGAAATATTGATGCTTCATTTCGAAGAGCAAAGGAAATTGCAAAGAGATACTGATAAGATGGGGAATGGGCTATAATGTGGAACATGGGGGGAAAAATTCAGTTGGTTGCGCCTCCCGTTAGCGCCTTAAGAGGGCGCTAATGGGGCGCAAAGCATCTAGCGCCCGGGCGCGGCGATGTTTTCACCGCTCGCGAAATTAACTAGACATTTTGCAGCGGCGCTAAACACTACCGCCACAATCTCCTGCGCCGGCAGATCGTGACGTCAGTCGAGTGCGCAACGCCCCGGTATCGCCCCGGAGCGGATATTGAGTGGCACCCCCTGCCTTACCGCCTGCGCTAGCAACGACAGGTTGAGGGGAGCGTTTTGCAGTCAGGAAGGGACTGGGGAGCGCTATTTAAAGGCGACCGCTTCCTGTCTTTTATTGTTGGTGACATTTTTGAACCACGCATTCTGAGAGTGAGAGAGAGAGACTTCTGGAGAGATTCAACGCTGTGTGAAGGAGTTTTAGGTACTGAGCAGCACTTTGCAGGTTCATTTTGATTTGCCCTTCCTTGTATCGATTTAGAAAAGACTGTGGGGGCTGCACTCTGAGCTCTTTCCCTGGTACTCTCCATTGTTCTTTCCAGCAGATTTGATGTGCAGGTCTCTCCAGGCCGAGATTCAAGGCTGCAATGAGCAGGATGTGGATGGAAAGCAAGATCAACCTTCCCCTTTAAGAACTGGCCGGTGCCATTGTGTCTGTGTTCCATTGCTGACTGACATCACATGAGCTTCGCCAGCGCTCTGAGGTAGCGCCTCGCTCCTTGGCCTTTGCGCCTTAAGACAGGTGTTAAGTGCCTGATTTAGTGCTCCAATCACCTCCAGGGGCGATAAAAGTCAAGTTTGCAGTCGGTGGCGATAATTAGCGCCAGGTGCTAATCTTTGCGCCCAGCCGATAATTGCGCCCCAAATGGGGCGATACTGAATTTCTCCCCCATGGAATTCAATGTCAGTAAGTGTGAAGTGATACATTTTGGTTAAAACAAACAGCAATAATTATACTCTGAATGAAAGTAGGTTTGGTGCTGGGCAAGAGCAGAGAGATTTGGGAGTACAGGTTGACTGAACATTAAAGGCAGCATCTCTGGTTGAAAAGCTTTAAAAAAAAACGGAACTATGGGAATTTTAATCTGCTAGGACAGGTGAGAGAGGGGTGGGGCGAGGTGTTAAAAATTCAAAACTGGGAAACCTGACCCCAACCCATCCCCAAATTCCGGTTTTAACAGAGGCAGATTGAGGGGCGGGCGACTAATCTGCTTTCCAGGGGTGGAGTGATAATTTAAATATTTTAATAAGGCTGCGTGCCTCAAATTTTAGCTGTGTTTTAAACTTAACACCTGCGGTCCGTGTTTCCCAGGGCTCAGGAAACCCGGCAGCTGAAGGGAGGCGAGAATGGTCGGATCCAACAGGTAAATACTTTTCCAGCACTGCTTGTGGGCCAGCAGGAGTAGATGTGCTTCCCCCCTATCATCCCAATCAAACTTGTTTCCCACTCCACGCAATGGGGCCTGCGAGCTGACCCCCATGGTCTATCCATGGCCTGTCCCCCGATCTCTCTGGCACCCAACCGATCTCTCCACAGACCCCTCCGATCCACTCGCCCCGCCCCCCCCACCCATCTATCCACAGCTGCCCCACGATGCCTTCCCAACCTACGATCTCTCCCTCCCTCTCTCTATCCCTCTCTCCTCTGCACTCCCCATCCGACAGCCAGCCAGCCTTTCAATCCGGCTGGCTCTCGGCTGGTAAACGGTGTCCAAAAATTTAACTCAGTTAAATTCGGCAGAACCTCTGGGAAACCTGTACTTTTGGGTATCCCGGCTGCTATACCTCCTCCAGCCTCCAGCTCCCTCCCAGCCTCTCCATAAATATTGGGGCCAACAAGTCAACAGCTTGGAAATGGCAATGGAGAAAATTGGTGAGAAAATAAAACTTTTAAAAAAGGATTGTGTCACAATGATTTCACTGCAGTTCATTTAGGTTTTGATAATCTCAAGGTAATCTCCAAGCAATGGTGGACTGGCTCCCTCAAATGGGCACGGGATTCTCACGGAAAAAGGGGGGGAATGTGGCGATAAAACAATGCTATGGAACCATTCACAGGAGCGCTCAGCAAATCTCCCTGCATACAAAAGGTGAGGGCCGAGGAGCCCTGGATATTGGGCCTCAGACCTCATTATGCTGAAGATAGTGCAGTGGGAGAAGGCGGAGTGGTAAGTGCTGCAAATTTTGGGCTTCTGCACACAGGTAAATGATGGGGTTGGGTTCGCTGTGCTCAGGGGGGATCGGTTGGCTTGAGGAAGGAGACATTGGGGGTTGAGCAGGCATCTGGTGTCGGGGAGGTATCAAGTGGCTGGGGGGGATCGGGGGTCGAGGGGGGTTCGCGATCGGTGGTTGTGGAGGGGAAGGGGAGTTTGGGGGAGGGGGGCCTGAAGGTCAGGGCCATGGCTTGGAGGTCGAGGATCTTGGGGCTGGGAGCAGCAGCGATTGGGATGGTTATTGCGGTAAGAACTTACTTTTTTTTATGTGGGCAATGTTTAGGATTGAACCAATGTTGCAGCAGGGACCTGAAGCAGGCATTAGGTCCCTTGTAAACATATGCAAATGGCGGCGCACTTCTGCGCGGAAGTGTGCACGCGCTTCCTACCCGCCATTTTTGCAGCTAAGAAGGCCACGTAGCACCTGAAAAACAGGCGGCAAGCAGCCCAATTTAACCCTGTATTAGTTTCAGTTTACCTGAGGTAGGTGTGTACACCAACCTTCAGGAAAAGGGAAATCAGTGCATTTATCGATTGCCTTCCCTCCCTCCACCTCCATTTATTAATGGAATCTCCAATGGAATGCAACAAACCCCTTTCCCTCCAGACAAGCTTGTGACGGGCAGATTTCATAGTTGTCGATGATTGAGAAACATAGAAATTATTTGTTAGTTTAAAGTATAAAATGAAATATTTGTATCATTCAAGCTGCCCCGTGATCCTTTAAATATGAATTCAAAACCATCATTTAATTTGGTGTAAGAATGTCTTCAAAATGCTAAATGCCGTGCAAACTGGAAATCTGAAATAAAAACAGAAAGTTCTGGAAACATTCAACAGGTCATTCAGCAGCTGTGGATAGAGGAAGATATGGTTAACATTTCAGGTCTGACAAAAGGTGATAGACCTGAAATATTAACCCTACTTCCCTCTCTCCACAGATGCTGTCTGATCTGCTGAGTTTTTCCAGTATTTTCTATTTTTATTTTTATGCCTTGATCACCTTTGGTGCTTGCATAGTGAACAGTCTGGTAAGAAGGGCATAGTTTGGGATAACTATTTTGTTCTTATCTTTAGCAGAGGAAGAAAGGGGTGTTTCTGTTAACTGTAATAAAGATCAAATATATTCAACCACTAAACAGCTTGAATAAAGGAAATATCAGAATGATTATATATCAAGTATCACAAACCTTAATATGCCACTTAGTTCAGAATCCATTATTAATAAATATTTTCCAGGAGTTTGGGATCCCATTATCTGATTTATTTTCTTAAACAAACATGAAGTATATCAAATTATGAATTAAATGTTGTAATATGAAAATCAGTGGCTGAGGAACTAAAGCTCCATGAATCATTTCAAAACTGACTGTGGCCTAGGTGGTGTCCTGAAGTGAGATTCTGCACGCCTCAGGACAAGTTGCTTAACAGCAATTTGAATTGATGTAGCACCTGTAATGTAATAAAACATTCCCAAGTGCTTAACAAACTTAGCAAACTGAGCAGTGACGTGAGAAAGATAGAGGTGGTTACTGAAGGCAAGTAAGGATCCAGTCTTGAATCTCCTTAGTTTGCACAGCTCAATGTAATTCTAAGAAGTTTATTGATCCTCTGGCCCATTGTGTGTGTGATGGCCCATTCTGTGCAACCCCTGCTTCCTTCACCACCATTGGCGGCTGTACCTTCAGCTGTCTAGGCCCTAGGCTCTGGAATTCCCTCCCTAAACCTCTCCAGTCTCCACCTCTATCTCTTCCTAAAACACACTCCTTAAACCTACCTCTTTGACTAAGTATTTGGTCACCTGTCCTAATGTTTAATTCTTTGGCTCAGTGTTAATTTTTGTTTTATTATGTGAAGAGCCCTATGTAAATGCAAGTTGTTATGTGTGATCCATATGTGCATGTGTGTGTGGGGGGCGGGGGGAAGGGTTACCATAGATAAGCTGATGTTAATCTTTTTAGAATTCCTGAACAAAGATAAAAAATAAACAGAACCTTTATATTTAGTTTACACAACAAATACTATTCTGCCAGTTCTACCAAATAACATCTAGCATTAAAAATTTATAGAAAATTATGGCGATTTTTAAACTGCAAATGACACTGGAGTACTCAATGGATAATGTTTTGTGAAAGCAATTAAACATTCTGTTTGAAACAACATAGACTGATAATGCTAATTGCTTGAAGTCGATATCAATGTTAGTGGGACCTTTTCTGCTCCCTAATTGCTTTACAGGCTTGCTTTTCAGAGTGCTGCATCAGCAAGCAAGAAAATTGCCTATCAAAGTAAACAGTGCTGCTGAATTCAGGAGTAAGAAGAGAGTGGATGAGGAGCTCTGATATATAACTCTTGTTTCCATAAAGTGAACTGAGTCGATAACTCTCCAACAATTGCTTACAAGAAATGGTCACTTTCATCAGTACAAATAAAAGTGTTAAAATTAGGTAGTAAAATCTACACTGAGTAATTTTTGTGTTTAAGGCCAGTTATAATATACCGTTTATCTTGGTGTGAAGCAGTTTGTCTTCACATTAATTCAGGTGTAAAGCTACCTGTTGTGCACTTAAATAAGAGGTGTGAGACCAATTCCAGGAGGTGGTTTCACACTTCAGCCTCAGACTTGCTGCGACATAATTGTAGGTGGGCGTGAAGTAAGGTTTGAAAAGTTTCCAGCCGTTATTTAAGCTTCAAGCCGAGAGCAGGCAGGACAGGACCAGCAGGCAGATACCAGTGAGCAGAGCTCTGCATATGCATGCAAGCACGTATGCATTGTGCTCGGATTTCTCTACCAAGAGAGCTAAAGAGGAGCCAGCTGTGCCAATTGAGTCTACCTCACCAAATATTATGGATGTGTTAACAGACTAGCCTGACAGTTTTGTTGTAAGAGCAGAAATATGAAAACATAATCTTGCAGCTAAGGGTTCACTCGAGTGTTATAATATACAATGCCCAACAGATCAGTGTTTAAGTGGAGAGTGCATCTTTGTTGGATGAGAGTAAATCTATACCTAGCTGAATAAATGATAGTAAATTGTTATCTTATGCTTGGTTACACAATCCTGGAAAATGTTTAACAGTGCATAGTGTTTCATCTGTTGGCTGAATTTTTCTGGTTCCTTCACGAGCTCAAGCGTGTGACTTAACATCTGAAAGAAATTGGAATGATTTCATTCTATGGATAAGAATCGTAATTTTCTTGACTACAGGCTTGTTCCTTCACACATGTGCAAAATCAAACATTACTCAGCGTCATTGCTTGGCTTTCCACAATTAAATAATTAAGCCACCAAGTAGCTGAGTTATAGGAGGGTGCCAGGTTTGAGCCCCGGTCTTGCCGAGTTAGATAACGTTAGTCAAAGCAGTGGTGGAGCCATTGCAATTGGCTTCACCTCCCTTAGGCTGGAGAGGGGCAAATTGACCACGGTTCTCAATGTTTAGTAACATTGAGGGAAGTTTGTTTGTGAGGTATCAGGTGAATTGGGCTTGGTTGTGTTTCCTGTGTATGGGCAATGGGTACTTTGGGCTTGGCCACAACAGCTCAATAGTCTGCCACTTTCAATGTCCATGCTCACACGCAAAAAGGATGCCTAGCAATCATGAACTAGTACTCCAACCAGAAGTGAGTGCTTGGCGAGAAGAGGAAGGAAGAGGACAGGAGTGGAAGGGAGAGGAGTTGGGAGATTAGAGGAGAGAGTAAGTAGAATAGCAATTGCCAGCATCTCCATATGCTAAAATTAATCTGATGAATTCTGTGCCCAAATTCCCAATATGAGCTCCCAACATGCAAAGCCAGGAGTGCAAATTCGTAAAACCTACCAATAAATTTGTGGTATTCAATGAAAGAGCATTATAAATGTTTCATTGAAGCATTATCGGGTCCTGCTCTCGTCTGCCAAAAGTGCTCACTATTCCAGAATCATTCTGGAATGCAAAGTTAAACCCCAGCTTCTATTCTCTACTGCTAACTATCTTCTTAAACCCCTATCCTGTGTCTCCTCCACCCTCACCTCCGACAACAAGTGTGAGGAGGTTTTCTCTTCTCAAGTACTGTCCCCCTGTCCCTCAAATCTACTGTCATTACTCCTCTCCTCAAAAAACCAACCTTTGATCCCTCCGTCCTTGCAAACTACTGCCCCCATCTCCAACCTCCCTTTCCTTTCCAAAGTCCTTGAATGTGTTGTCACCTCCCAAATCCGTGCCCATCTTTCCCGCAACTCCATGTTTGAATCCCTCCAATCAGGTTTCTGCCCCTGCCACAGTACAAATGACATTCTTTGTAACTGTGACAAAGGTGAACTATCCCTCTTTGTCCTTTACTTGTCTGCAGCCTTTGACACGGTTGACCACTCTATCTTCCTCCAACACCTCTGCACCATCGTCCAGCTGGGTGGGACTGCACTCTCCTGGTTCCATTCTTATCTATCTAATCGTAGCCAGAGAATCACCTGCAACGGCTTCTCTTCCCACTCCCGCATTGTTACCTCTGGGGTCCCCAAAGGATCTATCCTTTGTCCCCTGCTATTTCTCATCTACATGCTGCCTCTTGGCAACATCATCCAAAAATGCAGTGTCAGTTTCCACATGTACACTGATGACACCCAGCTCTACCTCACTACTTCTTCTCTCGACCCCTCCACGGTCTCTAAATTGTCAGACTGCTTGTCCGACGATGAGCAGAAATGTTCTCCAATTAAATATTGGGAAGACCGAAGTCACAAACTCCATTCCCTAGCCACCGACTCCATCCTTCTCCCTAACATCTGCCTGAGGCTGAACCACACTATTCGCAACCTTGGTGTCATATATCACCCTGAAATGAGCTTCCGACCACATATCCGCGGCTTAACTAAGAAACCTATTTCCACCTCCGTAACATCGCCCGTCTCCACCCTTGCCACAGCTCGTCCGCTGCTGAAACCCTCAGCCATGCCTTTATCATCTCTAGACTTGACTATTCCAATGCACTTCTGGCTGGCCTCTCACGTTCTACCCTACGTAAACTTGAAGTCATCCAAAACTCGGCTGCCCATATCCTAACTCACACCAAGTCCCGTTCACCCATCACCCTTGTGCTCGCTGACCTACATTGGCTCCCGGTTAAGTAATGCCTCGATTTCAAAATTGTCATCCTTGTTTTCAAATCCCTCCAAGGCCTCGCCCCTCCCTATTTCTGTAATCTCCTCCAGCCCCACAACCCCCAGAGATATCTGCGCTCCTCTAATTCTGCCCTCTTGAGCATCCCTGATTATAATCACTCAACCATTGCTGGCCGTGCCTTCAGCTGCCTAGGTCCTAAGCTCTGGAATTTTCTCCTAAACCTCTCTGCCACTCTACTTCTCTTTCCTCCTTTATGATGCTCGTTAAAACCTACCTCTTTAACCAAGCTTTTGGTCATCTGCCCTCATTTCTCCTTATGTGGCTCGGTGTCAATTTTTTTTGACTTATAATACTCCTCTGCAGCGCCTTGGGACATTTTACTACGTTAAAGGTGCTATATAAATACAAGTTGCTGTTGTTGTTATTGCATTAGTCATACATTCTGGACTGTTCATATCTAAGAATAAACTGATGTAATATTGTTTACTAAAGCGATATTAAAGCAGTGTTATGCTGCCAGAGTTGAATAAAGAACCCAGAACAAAAATGCTATGGTGATCATATTATTTATATAAAATGTAAATCTGAATACACAGAGCATATTCCTGGAAGTACTGCACTGTTTTCTCAACTATTAGGATGATGGGTGTGATTGCTGTATGAATTTGTCAAACACAGGTCAAGCCCACGCACCATTCCACCAGTTGAGAACAGATTGTTCTTTCCAGGATATTTCATAATGCTGTGTCTCTCACTTACAGATTTGGATTAGATAACATAATCTCTGAAGTCTGTTTTGGATCCAAAGTTTAGCAATAGAGCCATTCTATAATGCTGGGATAGACTGAACTATTTACTGCAACAAGTTTATGAACAGACCTTAAGGATATTGTAGCTTTCTGTAAAATGTAATATGCTAATACATGTGCATATGTGATTTAAAAAGAAAAGCTTAACAACATCAAACCATGTTGTTATCTTTTTGAACTTTTGCCTGAGATATATGTCTTGTGCTTAGTGTTAAAGAGTGCTCCTATAAGTGAGCCTTCACTCTGTATAAAGTAAAATGCAACATATCTTTGGCTGGTACTTCTGACCAAGAACTAGCCTGGATTGGTGCTCCTCTTGATCCCAGATAGACATCCTACTTGTAAGTATAATGTAATATTTGTTAGCTTGTAATCATATATATATCCAATAAATTGTGAATGTTAACTTGTCTCTAGTGTCCAAGCCTTTCATAGGAGTGGAGTGGATATCCCATATGGCATCAGTCCAACAAACTTGAAGAAATGTTCCTGGCCATAACTATATGTGAAATGTCTCTGTTAACCCTATACAGGGCATCCCCTCTCTCTAAGAACATAAGAATTAGGAACAGGAGTAGGTCATACTGTCCCTCGAGCCTGCTCCGCCATTCAATCAGATCATGGCTGATCTTCGACCTCAACTCCACTTTCCTGCCTGATCCACATATCCCTTGATTCCCCTAGAGTCCAAAAATCTATCGATCTCAGTCTTGAATAAACTCTTTCTCTTTCCCTCCCTCTCTGATTACTTAAGAATGAATAAACAAAACATGTCTCGGACTAACCAAAATTCCTTGAAGTTTGCTAAAATAAAGGAAATTGAAAATGTATTTCAAATTCAAATAGAGATGTCTATCAAGCATATACTTTAAAAGATCATAAAATATTTCTTTTGAATTGAATAGTTTGGTCCCTTCCTGGTGTAAAAAAATCAGCTGTTTCAAATACTCTGGATGAACCGCAAGATGTTGCCTCATCTAAAAGCAACAGTAGGAATAAACCTCTGCAGAGCAAGGCCTTCTAGAAGTATAGCAACAGAAGCCTCTGGTCCTGGGGCACAATGCAGTTGGGGGGAGGGACAGGGTTGGGGGTAAAGCAGTTGTGTTGAGACTAACTTATCTCTGGTCTTTCAAATAATCAGGATTGGTGGGTATGTTGTGTTTAATCAGAGTTACAGACGGATATAACACACTAGTTATGCAGCAAAAATGTAAGACCGTGCCAACTAGCGAGTACCAACCCCGATCAGACCAATGGCTGGCGTGCGCGAACAACTCTTCGGCTTACGGCCTTTCTCCCTCTCTTTCTCTCTTCTAGAACCGCCAAGAGTGTTAGACTGGGGTCAGCATGGGCCCACTCTCGGAAGGGTGTTCGACCATCGATCCACTCTCAGAAGCTCTTTACTCCGCCATCTGCTTTTCAGGTCTTTCTTTTATACTCTTTTGAGGAGTGTACCTGGGGTAGAATATGGACAAGACCATTTAACCTATAGAGGTTCTCCTTAAAACAAGGAGCCCAATGGTATGTCAAGTTCTTTGTTTAAGCCAGGAAAAAGGGTCAACCCTCCTGTTATCTTCCACCTGTCAGGGGTCCTTTTAGCTATTACACATGGTTTTTGTACCTAGCCAATCATGGCATTACAGCATGTTGAGGACTATTTTCTCCTTATCTCAGCCAGCCCTGTCTTCCCAAGGCTAGAGCCTCTTATCTCATACTCATTTTCCAGGAAAACGAAACTTAAGCAGTTCCAGTAACACACAACTTATGCATTAACCCCTTACTTGTCTTGAGCTCTAATACAATGATCTAAACACAGTATTATTAGTGTCACAATTTCATTCATGTAACCATATATTCTCTAGGTATCCCTAATTTCTAACAGACTCCCCACCTTGAGAGGGAGAAAATCTCTAATTTTCGGCCCTCTACCAACTGTGCCAACTCTAGATTATTGGTTTGATGGTTCAATCAGTGTGTCTATTTTAGGTTAGTTAGTAAGTGAATGTGATGTAGAGACTTTCCCAGTATTCTCACAGTCCACACACCTGAGGGGGAGGAGCAGTCCTCTGACCCCCTCACTCAAATTAAATTCACTGTTCCGGTGTTCCTATTCTGCCCCGCCTGGGGTATCCTCTGTTTTTTCTATCTTTCTTGATCTTGCCTCACCTGGGGTCTCCTCTACTTCATCTTGGATCTACTCTTTTGGTGTGCTCAATTAATTTGTTAGTGCTGGTTAGTCATAGGCATGAGTACACAATTGGCTTATGCACAGACAAGAAAACAGACATTCTAAAGAAAGCTACAGTTTAACATCTAATCAACAAATCATGGACTTTAAAGATTCTCCAGATCTTTCTTTTACTCATATCCATCTTATGGATAATTCTTGCTAAATATGATTTCTCCCTAGCCTTCAGTTGTCCCAATCCAAATGTTATGTCTCTTTTTACTTAAATTTTAATTCCTCTGACAGGTACTAGTGTGTTTAACTCTATCTTGACTGTTTCATTAATTAGATAGTTTCTCGATGGAGTATGTGTCAATGCTTTAAAAGTTGTCTCACTCTTCTGAGCCACATTAACCATCTCATGTCTTGCTGTTGTCAAGTAACTGAGCATGTCTGAGGCCTGCTCTTCAGTGCAAATTCACCATGCATTTCTGCATGCTAATTACTTCACACGTAACACATCACATCTGCACACTCAATATCAAGGCACACGTGTCATCCAATACAGGCCATTCTTGGGCTTTCAGGTGATCTCATCAAAAGATCGTAGTCATCTGAAGATCCTTGCTCATCTCCCTCTGCATAGAACCATAGAAAAAAAATAGGAGCAGGAGTAGGCCATTCGGCCCTTCGAGCCTGCTCCACCATTCAATATGATCATGGCTGATCCTCTATCGCAATACCATATTCCTGCTCTCTCCTCATACCCCTTGATGCCTTTTGTGTCTAGAAATCTATCTATCTGTTTCTTAAATATATTCAGTGACTTGGCCTCCACAGCCTTCTGTGGTAGAGAATTCCATAGGTTCAACACCCTCTGAGTGAAGAAATTTCTCCTCATCTCAGTCCTAAATGTCCTACCCCGTATCCTGAGACTGTGACCCCTTGTTCTAGACCCCCCAGCCAGGGGAAACATCCGCCCTGCATCCAGTCTGTCTAGCCCTGTCAGAATTTTATACGTTCCAATGAGATCCCCTCTCATTCTTCTAAACTCTAGTGAATACAGGCCTAGTCGACCCAATCTTTCCTCATATGACAGTCCTGCCATCCCAGGAATCAGTCTGGTGAACCTTCGCTGCACTCCCTCTATGGCAAGTATATCCTTTCTTAGGTAAGGAGACCAAAACTGCACACAGTACTCCAGGTGTGGTCTCACCAAGGCCCTGTATAACTGTAGTAAGACATCGGCCCAGAAATTGATCTCGCTCTGTTCCCGCGGGGGTAAGCCTTCCCCGCGATCTCTCACCTTGCTTGTGCTTTTTCAGATCCAGCTCGCACGAACTTGATGCTCCAGACATCAGCCGGGCAGTGCTTGCGTATCCCACCGGCGTAGTGAATTCGTGCGAGCTGTGGGATCACGTGATTCAGTTAGAGCCAATGGCAGCACACCATCTTCCATTCATAAGTTTCACAGACGTGCTGTGAAATCTATGAATCTTACACCCCCCCAAAATAACAGCTAAACCTCAATTAAATTTAAAAAAAAAACCATCACATTAATAAAATAAGTATAGTTAAATAAATTAACCATTTTAAATAAAAAATTACATTTTTGAAAAAATTTAAAATCTTTTAAAAAGTTATAAAAATAAACTTACCTGTCTTTAAAGTCTCTAAAAAAGATATACCTGTAAAAAAAAATTCCAAAAAATACTTAATTCACTACTTACCTTGTTAAAAGTGGGTCTTACTCCTCCTTTTTACATTTCTAAAATCTTCAGTACTTACCTGCGCGTCCAAAGCATGAAGTGCACAGCGTGCGCGCAGCCTGTAGCGCGCACGCGATGCACCGAGGAACCGCCCCCTTTTCAAAAGAGCAATTGCCGGTTTTCAGCGCATGCGCAGGGCATGCAGAAAACCGGCAATTGCAGAGGGAATACGCGAGAGTACGCAGTGCGTACTCTCGCGCACCGGGATGAATTTTTGGGCCATTCTTGCTCCTGTACTCAAATCCTCTTGCAATGAAGGCCCACATACCATTTGCCTTCCTAACTGCTTGCTGCACCTGCATGTTTGCTTTCAGTGACTGGTGTACAAGGACACCCAGGTCCCTCTGTACAACAATATTTCCCAATCTATCACCATTTAAATAATACTCTGCCTTTCTGTTTTTCCTGCCAAAGTGGATAACTTCACATTTATCCACGTTATACTGCATCTGCCATGTATTTGCCCACTCACTCAACTTGTCTAAATCGCCTTGAAGCCTCTTTGCATCCTCCTCACAACTCATAGTCCCACCAAGTTTCGTGTCGTCAGCAAACTTGGAAATATTACATTTGGTTCCCTCATTCAAATCATTGATATATATTGTGAATAGCTGGGGCCCAAGCACTGATCCCTGCGGTACCCCACTACACCGCCTGCCACCCCAAAAAAGACCCATTTATTCCTACTCTCTGTTTCCTGTCTGTTAACCAATTTTCAATCCATGCCAGTATATTACCCCCAATCCCATGTGCTTTAATTTTGCACACTAACCTCTTATGTGGGACTTTATCAAAGACCTTCTGAAAATCCAAATACACCACATCCACTGGTTCCCCCTTATCTATTCTGCCAGTTGCATCCTCAAAAAACTCCAGTAGGTTTGTCAAACATGATTTCCCTTTCATAAATCCATGTTGATATTTTCTAAGTATCCTGTTATCACATCCTTTATAATAGACTAGCATTTTCCCCACTACTAATGTTAGGCTAACCGGTCTGTAGTTCCCTGTTTTCTCTCTCCCTCCTTTTTTAAATAGTGGGGTTACATTTACCACCCTCCAATCTGCAGGAACTGTTCCATAATCTATAGAATTTTGGAAGATAACAACCAATGCAACCATTATTTCCATGGCTACCTCTTTTAGTACTCTGGGATGCAGATTATCAGGCCCTGGGGATTTATCGGCTTTCAGTCCCATTAATTTCTCCAGCACTAATTTTTTACTAATACTAATTTCCTTTAATTCCTCCTTCTCACTAGACCCTTGGGGGGAGAAATTCAGTATCGCCCTGTTTGGGGTGCAATTATTGGCCAGGGCGCAAAGTTTAGCGCCTGGCACTAATTATCGCCTCCAACTGCAAACTTGGCTTTTATCGCCCCTGGAGGTGATTGGAGCGCTAAACCTGTCTTAAAGCACAAAGGCCGAGGAGCGAGGCACTAACTCAGAGATCGGGCGCAGCGCAGGTGATGTCAGTTAGCGATGGAACACAGACACACTGGCGCCGGACAGTTCTTAAAGGGGAGGCTCGATCTTGCTCTCCATCCACACCCTGCTCATTGGAGCCTTGAATCTCGGCCTGGAGAGACCTGGGACTACATTTTCCAGCCAAGGACTATGGAGCAGGTGAGAGAACGAGCTCAGCGCTTTAGCGAGCGGGCCTTGGAGGCTCTGGTTGACGCAGTGGAGCGCAGAACATCAATACTCTACCCTGAGAGTGGCAGGAGGCCTTTGGTGTGCGACTACAGAAGAGTGTGGAGGGAGGTGGCTCAGCCCTGAAGCTGCCAGTGGGAGCGAAGCTGCAGGCGAGGAGGAAGAGGAAGCCCATGCCCACACTGGGAACACGTCTTCCCTGGAGGGGAGCAAGGGGGAAGGGTCTGATGAGGGTGAAGCTCCAGGACCCAGCGGTCTGCAGCAACGCGATGTGGCTAGGGAAGCTCGGGGGCCTTCTCCCCGGAGGGAGAGTAGGCCAGCGAATCCTGCTGCACTGGACGCAGAGGAGGAGCGGCTCATCGCTGAAATGAACACCCAGGTGGTGGACATGCACACTCAGCTCATGGGTGCAGTGGGAAGGGTGCCCGAATGCATTGAATCACTGGCAAGGAGTGTGGAGCACTTTGCTGTAGCACAGGCGGATGCCACGCAAATGCTTAGTGCTGCAATTCAGTCACTGGCTGCCGTGATCCCATTTCAGACTGGTCTCATGCAGACTCAGATTGAGGACACGCAACCACTGACTGCTTCCATTGTCGCTGGTTCGGACACATTTGCCAGGGGCTCACACCGTGCCGCAGCAGGCCAGCAATCTGTGCTCCAGCAGATTGCTCCGGATGCTGAGGTGCTGCCCCGTGGGAGTGCCAGTGTGTCGGACGAGCTGGGAGTTGCTGTCCTCTCTCAAGATGACAGCATTGCTGCTGCCACCACTGTCACTTCCCCATTGCACTTGCCACCGCCTGTAGCCCAGACTGCTGCCACCCATGCAGAGTTGGTGCAGTCTGCAGTTGGGCCCTCCAGGCCCAGAGCTGGTCGAGGCCGTCCTTCAAGGGCATCTGCAGTCTCAGGTTCTGACAATCGGCAGCCTTCCACCAGCCTTGCTGCAGCCACTGGGGCCCCATTACGGAGGAGCAGTAGGGTGGGGAAGGGGGGAAGTGCGCAAGAGAAGGAGATCACCCTCGAAGGGCAAAAAGTAGGAGGTGTGACGAAATGTTGGTCAATTTTTTATTAAAGGCCGAGGTTCGTGTTCAAACTTTTGTTTAGTGTTTCTAACATTATCTCCAGGTTGTGAGAACCAGTTATGTTAATGAATGATTTTTTTGTGTTTGTTTCTGTTAGTTTATCATGAAGAAATGATACACACAGAGTTTGTAAAATAAAAAGTTTTTGTGTTCAAAATGTACAGGTTTAGCCTTTGGAATCATTGCTGCCTTGGCCAGCTTAGGGGTTGCAGGTTGGTTTCATTCATGTTGTTCTCAATGTCAGAAGCCATTTCCTCAGTAGGGGCCTAGAAGCGGCTTGTTATCAGCCGTTGATGGATGGCCCTTGCAGTTTCAACATTGTGGGCCTCCCTCCCGCCTTGGTGCTGCTGCTGATCATCCTCCTCCACTTCCTCCTCCTCTTCCTCTTCCTTCTCCTCCGGTGGTGCTCCAAGGCCAGGTTATGCAGCATGCAGCACACAACTATGAAGAGGGAGACTTGCTCAGGCGAGTACTGCAGGGCTCCTCCTGAGTAGTCCAGACAGCAGAACCGTTGCTTGAGCACGCCGATCGCCTGCTCAACGATGTTCCTGGTGGCGAGATGGCTGTCGTTGTACCGCAGCTCAGCAGGGTTGTTGGGGTTACGGAGCGGTGTCATCAGCCAGGTGCACAGTGGATAACCCTTGTCCCCGAGGAGCCAACCACTTGGCTGATGCGGTGCCTGGAAAAGTTCTGGCACAGCAGTCTGGCGCAGGATGAAAGCATCGTGGCTGCTGCCAGGATAGCGGGCATTGACAGCGAGTATCAGCTGTCTGTGGTCACAGACCAACTGGACGTTTAAGGAGTGGAACCCCTTGCGCTTTCAGAAAACCTCTGCATTTTCATGCGGTGCCCGCAATGCCACATGCGTGCAGTCAATGGCACCCTGCACCATAGGGAAGCCCACTATCCTCGCAAAGCCCAATGCGCATTCATGCTGTTTGGCTCGGGTCATCGGGAAAGAGATGTACTGGCGTCTCCTTTTATAGAGGACATTTGTGACCTGACAGATACAGCAATGGACCGCAAACTGGGAGATATTGGTGATCTCCCCAGTAGCTGCTTGAAAGGAGCTGGTGGCATAAAAGTTCAGAGCCACTGTGACCTTCACTGCCACTGACAGAGACGTCCTGGTCCTCATTTGAGTCTGCAGATCTGGTTGCAGCAGGTGGCAGAGCTCAGTGACCACCTCCTTGCTGAAGCGCAGCGTGCACAAACACTGCTCCTCAGACAAATTAATGTAGGATAATTGTTGCCGAAATACCCTGGGAGGGTAAGGTCTCCTGTAAAGAGGCCTGTTGGCCCTTCTCCGTCTGGCCATGATTGCCACTCTCTCTCTGCGTCTATGTTGCCTCCGATTCTGCAGGCGCAGGACGACGCCCCAAATCAGTGCAGCCCCCATAGTCTCTTGACAATCGAAGTAATGAAGGTCAAATCCAAAAGTACCTGCAAAGTGATGCTCAGTAGCCAAAACTACTTCACACAGCGTTGACTCTATGCAGAAGTCTCTCCTTCTTTCTCTCAGAATCTCTCTCTCTGTCAGAATGAGTGGTGCAAAAATGTCTACCACTGAAAAAGAGAGGAAGAGGCCGCCTTTAAATAGTGCCCCCCCAGCCCCTCACCGACGGGGAAACGTTCCAGTCTTCCTGTCATTGCTTGCGCCAGGCGGAAAGGAGGGGGGGGCCACTCAATATCCCGTCCGGGGCGCTACAATGGTGTTGCACGCTCGACTGACGTCAAGATCTGCGGGCGCAGGAGATCAGGGCAGTAGTGTTTAACACCACCACAAAATGTCTGGTCAATTTTGCGAGTGGCGCAGACATCGCCGCGCCCGGGAGCTAGTTGCTTTGTGCCCCATTAGCGCCCTCTTAAGGCGCTAATGGGAGGCGCAAACCAACCGAATTTTTCCCCCTTGGTTCTCTAGCATTTCTGGGAGGTTATTTGTGTCCTCTTCCGTGAAGACAGAACCAAAGTATTTGTTTAATTGCTCTGCCATTTCCTTGTTCCCCATTATAAATTCTCCCGTTTCTGACTGTAAGGGACCTACATTTGTCTTCACTAATCTTTTTCTTTTTACATACTTGTAGAAGCTATTACAATCCGCTTTTATGTTCCTTGCAAGTTTAGTCTCATACTCTATTTTTCCCCTCTTAATCAATCTCTTGGTCCTTTTTTGTTGAACTCTAAACTGCTCCTTTTTCTGGCAACTTTATATGACTCCTCTTTGGATCTAATACTATCTTTAATTTCTTTTGTTAGCCATGGTTGGGCCACTTTTCCTTTTGTGTTTTTGTGCCAGAAAGGAATGTATAACTGTTGCAATTCATGCATTCGTTCCTTAAATGTTAGCCATTGCCTATCCACCGCCATGCCTTTTAATAAAGCTCCCCAATCTATCATAGCCAACTCACTCCTCATACCTTTGTAGTTTCCTTTGTTTAGATTTAGGACCCTAGTTTCAGATTGGACTTCTTCACTTTCCATCTTAATGAAGAATTCTATCATGCTATGCTTCCCTAAAGGACCTCACATAACAAGATTATTAATTAACCCCTTCTCATTGCACAATACCCAATCTAGGATAGCCTGTTCCCTAGTTGGCTCCTCAATGTTCTGGTCTAGAAAAACATCTCATACACACTCCAGGAATTCATCCTCCATAGTATTACTGCTAATTTGGTTTGGCCAGTCTATATGTAGACTAAAGTCACCCATGATTACTGTAGTACCCTTGTTACATGCATCTCTAATTTCCTGTTTGATGCCATCCCCTACATTACCACTACTGTTTGGAGGCCTATAGACAACTCCCACCAATGTTTTCTGCCCCTTGGTGCTTCTTAGCTCCACCCAGACTGATTCTACATCTTGATTTTCTGAGCCAATATCCTTTCTCACTATTGCTCTGATTTCATCCTTTACTGACAATGCCACCCCACCTCCTTTTCCTTTTTGCCTGTCCTTCCTAAATATCGAATATCCTTGGATATTCAGCTCCCAGCCTTGGTCACCCTGCAGCCATGTCTCCGTAATCGCAATTATATCGTATCCGTTTACATCTATTTGCGCTGTTAATTCGTCTACCTTATTACGAATGCTTCGTACATTCAGATACAGTGCCTTTAGATTTGTCTTTTTAACATTTTTAAACATCTTAACATTTGTTTGTACTATGGCCCTATTTGTCTTATTACCGTTTTTTCTTAACCGGACCCTATTTGTTAGTACACTCTTTTGTTTGTACGCTCTGTCCCTTCCTGACGCAATCTGGTTATCGTTACCCCAATCACTTTCCTGCACTGCTTCCTTGTCTTTTCTCTTTAGCATTCTAGATTTCTCTCCACCGGGACCCTCCCCCCCTCCCCACTTATTTATGATGTGGAGATGCCGGTGTTGGACTGGAGTGGACAAATGTGAGAAGTCGCACAACACCAGGTTATAGTCCAACTGCTTTATTTGAAATCACAAGCTTTCGGAGCGCTGCTCCTTCATCAGGTGAAATGAAGAGATGCATATAGGCACAGCATATATAGTCAGAGAACACTGCCAGAGGATTACAGTTAATCTTTCTAACTGCCCTTTATCTGCCGAGGTGTGATAAAGGGCAGTTAGAAAGATTAACTGTAATCCTCTGGCAGTGTTCTCTGACTATATATGCTGTGCCTATATGCATCTCTTCACTTCACCTGACGAAGGAGCAGCGCTCCGAAAGCTTGTGATTTCAAATAAAGCAGTTGAACTATAACCTGGTGTTGTGTGACTTCTCACATTTGTCCCCCTTATTTAGTTTAAAGCCCTATCTACCTCCCTAGTTATTCGATTCGCTAGAACTCTGGTCCCAGCATGGTTCAGATGTAGTCCGTCCCAACGGAACAGCTCTCACTTTCCCCAATACTGGTGCCAGTGCCCCAAGAATCAAAACCCACTTCTCCCACACCAAATTTTGAGCCATGCATTCATCTCCCTGATCCTATTGACCCTATGCCAATTTGCTCGTGGCTCCGGTGATAATCCAAAGATTATGACCTTTGTGGTTCTGCTTTTTAATTTAGTCCCTAGCTGCTCAAACTCTCTCAGCAGAACCTCTTTCTTTGTCCTACCTATGTCGTTGGTACCTACGTGGACCACAACAACTGGATCCGCCACTCCCACTCCAAGTTCTTCTCCAGCCCGGAGGAGATGTCCTTTACCCTGGCACCGGGTAGGCAACATAGCCTTCGGGACTCATGCTCCTGGCTGCAGAGAACAGTGTCTATCCCCCTAACTATACTGTCGCCTACTACAACCACCTTCCTTTTTACTCCCCCCACTTGAACGACTTCCTGTACCATGGTGCCGTGGTCAGTTTGCTCATCCTCCCCGCAGTCCCCGCACTTGTCCACAAGTGTTGCAAGAACCTCGAATCTACTGGACAAGTGCAGGGACTGAGGCTCCTGCAATACTACCTCCTGGATCCCCGTACCTGCCTCACTCGCAGTCACACCCTCCTGTCCCTGACCACGTGTCAATTCTAAAGTATTTAATCTAAGGGGTGTGGCTGCCTCCTGGAGCAAAAGGTCCAGGTAACTTTCTCCCTCCCTGATGTCTCGCAATGTCTGCAGCTCGGACTCCAGCTCCTCAACTCGGAGCCGAAGTTCCTCGAGCCGCAGACACTTACCGCAGATGAAGTCGCCCTGGACAAAAATGTCCACAAGCTCCCACATATTGCAGCAGCAACACATCTCCTGTTCTCCCATTATTTTATTTATTTAATTAATTAGTTTAGTGTTAATCAACTTATTTACCTCGTTTAGTTTATTAAATTATTAAATTAATTAAATTAAGTTTAGTTTTTAAAATGTCTCCAAGAGAAAGCTATCAATTTGTTATTTTTAACTACATTTTCCTGACTTTCACTAGAATGTTAGGAAAATTCTCATTTGGTGGTGTAATTTTCCTGTTTCTATCTTACACCCTCAATCATTTCCTCTCATTCCATTTTACACATCCCATTAATTACCATTCTATCTCCTTCATGAGCCCTGGAGGAACTTTACTGTCCAATACAACATTAAAGATAGAAAACATAGATCAAACATTCCCACTTGGTCCAAGTTATTAACACATTTTTTTAATTATTTATTTTAGAGGATCTTTTATTTTCCCAAAAGTAACCCAATATATTGTGCCTGAGTCCATTTCATCACAGCAATATTGTTGGACTGATAGGTTTTGTCAATGTACAATTTTATTTCCCCAAAAACTTTCTTCCTTGATACACAGCAATTGGCAGGACCACCTGGACTGCTTTCCACCGGTTTCTTTTAATGCAAATTTGACAATACCCTTAAACTTCAGGTAAATGTTCCCTTCTTGAGAGCTTGAAACAGCAACTCATGTCATTTTTTTTTCAATTCATTTTATCAATTCCAATTTCAGAAACAAGTGATTGCCAGGCTTGGCAGTTTACATGGTGTTTTAGCATTAGAGACAGAAGTGCTCGCAATTAGTTTACAAGGTAACTTCCATATAACAAAAGAAAGCAGAGAATCCATTGTGGCTCTGCTTAACAGCGCAAGGGGTTAATTTATCAAATCATAATTTTCCTTCTGTCACCATGGGGAAATATTCAGCAATACTTAAGTTGTTGCTTGGTGAACTAAAAATAAAAAGCTGTCAGTAGAAAGGGTTAACTCCTTTGCAGGATTATAAGGTGGTGGAGCAAATATCTATTATTAAGGACGTGGTAACAGGGCACTTAGAAAATAATGGCCCAGATATTCCAAACCCTACGGGTGGGTACGCGCTGTGTACCCACCCGTAGGGACATCGGAAATGCCGGTTTCAGGCATGCACAGCGCATGCGCTGAAAACCGGCATTTCCGATCTGTCAAGAATGGTCTTGACAGATCCTCCGGCTGCCCTGGAGAAGGGCCTCTGCGGGCAGATAGTTCCACTTTTTGGAGACCCCCCGCCCACAGAAAACCCTTACAATTCTTATGCCTGGTAAAAGCAGGCAAAAGGCCTGCTTTTACCCGGATAAGAGTTGAAAAATGTTTTTTTTTAAAAAATTCACTGATTTATCATTTAAAAATACTTTAAAAAAGGTAAGTTTATTTTTAGCCCCGTAAAAAACTTTAATTATTTTTTTCATAAAATTAAATTTTTGTTTAAAATACTTAATTTATTGTAATTTGAAGTCATTTTAAAAATGTGGGTTTTTTAAAAAATGTATTTAAAGTTTTACTATGTTTTTGGGGTGATCTCCATTCATATAGTTGACAGGTCTTCCTGTCAAGTGTATGAAGGGAGATTCCCTTCTTTGATTGGCTCCCCATGGCCCACGTGATCCCAGGGACGCTGCGAACTACATGCGCCTCTGAGATACGTGGGCCCTGCACACTTGGAGTTTGGAGAGGCCCAGGAGCGGAAGCACGTGCGTCCCGGGAGCCCTCAGGTAAGGGCGCAGATTTTTCCAGAACGCAGGCCTCCGCCCGCGGGAGGCCTGCGATCAGAAAATACGGGCCATTAATAGGATTGGGCAGAGTCAACATGGATTTATGAAAGGAAAATCGTGTTTGACAAATCTGTTAGAGCTTTTTGAGGTTGTAACTAGCAGAATAGATAAGGGGGAACCAGTGGATGTGGTGTATTTGGATTTTCAGAAGGCATTCGATAAGGTGCCACACAAGAGGTTATTAAACAAAATTAGGGCTCATGGGATTGGGGGTAATATAGTAGCATGGATTGAGGATTGGTTAACGGACAGAAAACAGAGAGTAGGAATAAATGGGTCATTTTCGGGTTGGCAGGCTGTAACTAGTGGGGTACCACAAGGATCAGTGCTTGGACCTCAGCTATTCACAATCTACATCAATGATTTGGATGAGGGGACTGTAGGCTTCGCAAAATCCCCCAGAAACTCAAACAGAACCCTAAAGGGGGTGATTTTTGGATTTTTCATACAAATTTGGGATGATGGGACCTGAGTGAAGTGATTTGAGGTAAAAACCTCAGTTTTGGACATTCTTAAGGACCAGGGAAGAAAAAACCCTGAGGAAAATTACATTTGGATATTACTGTTGGGAAAAACACCTTTCACAGACACAAGACAGGCTGCGGAGGGGTGTGGCGAGGCAGTGGACAGCTTTTGGTTTGGGGCCCAGTCAAGCTGTCTGGGAATTGTTTGCACTGCAATCCAACCAAGGAGGAAGAGCCTCACCCAAAACCTCACATACACATCCAAATATGAATAATCCAAGACCCCTTTTGAAATTCCCAGGCCCAAACAGGATGCTAGAAGCCTGAAAATAATAAAACATCCAGTACACACATTACTCCATCAAAAACCAATCAGCCAAGTATCTACAGGGACAGATTAACAAGCCCGCCAAAAACCTAAGACAAAAGGGACAAGATTTGGCGCGTAGATAAAGGCCCTGCTTAAAGAGGAGACATCGGAAGCCATCAGGACAATTTAACACCATGTTAAAATCATCAAAACTTAACAAGCCCGCCAAAACCGAAGACAATGGAATGAACAGGCCTCAACTGAAACCTAAATCACTTCAACACGAAACCGATTTAGTAAAGGGGTTTTGGCGCGAAAAAGACAAAGGGCCTGAACAGTATAATTGAGGGCCTAATCCCCCAAGAAAGTTAGTTCCAAGTTCCAGCAAGACACTACAAGCCACACGACACGAGCAGGAGGAGGAAAGAAGCAGCAAGGCCACGAGGCAGACCTGAGGTGAGATCGGAGGCAAGGACAGACAAGGCCAGGCAAGGGCTAGAACTGAGACCACGAGCTGGGAGCGAGTCGGCATCGCTCAACATACCGTCCAGCTCTAGTATGTACTAGCCAAGGCCACTGGAGGCTGGGAGTGAGTCAGCATCGCTCAATCCACGGTCCAGCTCCAGGAGGTACCGCCCCGACAGGCCTCTAACGCAACAAACTAACAACCAGAGCCACCGAGGGCTCCACGAGGTGAACCGACACTCGAAAGTCCCGCGGAAACCAAGGCCCCGCGCAACAACCAACCACCAGGCAATCACGACCAAGAACCAGACCAACACCAGGGAAAAACCGAAGACACGCAAGTTTACACTCTACAAACTATTCCTGACTTACCCCTGGGTAAGATTGTCCCTTAAAAAACTCTAAAGCCTACCTCTAAGGGAGAAAAATCGGGTACTTACCTGATAAAGTCCAATACGCACCTTACCGCATCTGCGGACAAACCCAAACTGACCTGGAGTGCAGCTGGAGTCTTCTACCATGTCCGGGGTATGGCAGGTCCCAACAATCAAAAACCTTAGTGGACCCCGAAATCACGAAATACCTCAACTGTCAAGAACTGTCATTGGTGAGCATTATCCCTGATCCTTTGAAATTGAAACCTAGCTAGACAGTGGGATTGGGAGGGATAAGGGTTTTTGTATATTGTCATCTCCCTCGCCTGTACCGTGTGTTCCCCAACCTGTGTTTAAGCATCTAAGTGTGTTTTAAGTTTGTTACCTTTTTCTTTTAATAAAGTCAAAACTCTTTCATCAAAACCTGTTGTCTACTGCATCTTTGTTCACAACTCCTAAATAAGTCCAAAGTCTAGAACCAGGGGCGTGGGAGCGATTCGAACCGCTCACTGAGTCAGAGGTGAAGGCTAACCCCACACACCACCCCTTACAGACCAAATGTAATATATCCAAGTTTGGTGATGATACAAAGCTGGGTGGGAATGTAAGTTGTGAGGAGGATGCAAGGAAGCGTCAAGGGGATAAAGACAAGCTAAGTGAGTGGGCAAGAACATGTCAAATGGAATATAATGTGGAGAAATGTGAAGTTATCCATTTTGGTCGGAAAAATAGAAAAGCAGAGTATTTTTTAAATGGTGAGAGATTGGGAAATGTTGGTGTTCAGACCTGGGTGTCCTTGTACACGAATCACTGAATGTTAACAGGCAGATACAGCAAGCAATTAGGAAAGCAAATGGTATGTTGGCCTTTATTACAAGAGAATTTGAGTATAAGAGTAAAGACGTCTTACTGCAATTATATAGGGCCCTGGTGAGACCACACCTGGAGTATTGTGTACAGTTTTGGTCTCCTTACCTAAGGAAGGATATACTTGCCACAGAGGGAGCGCAACAAAGGTTCACCAGACTGATTCCTGGGATGGGGGGATTGTCCTATGAGGAGAGATTGAGTAGACTAGGCCTATATTCTCTAGAGTTTAGAAGAATGAGAGGTGATCTAATTGAAACATACAGAATTCTTACAGGGCTTGACAGGGTAGATGCAGGGATGATGTTTCCCCTGCCTGGGGAGTCTAGAACCAGGGTGTCACAGTCTCAGAATAAGGGGTCGGCCATTTAGGACTGAGATGAGGAGAAATTTCTTCACTCAGAGGGTGGTGAATCTTTGGATTTCTCTACCCCAGAGGGCTGGGGAGGCTCAGTCGTTGAGTATATTCAAGACAGAGATCAATATATTTTTGAATATTAAGGGAATCAAGGGATATGGGGATAGTGCAGGAAAGTGGAGATGAGGTAGAAGATCAGCCATGATCTTATTGAATCGCGGAGCAAGCTCGAAGGGCCAAATGGCCGACTCCTGCTCCTATTTCTTATGTTCTTATATCGTCAGACGTACGCAATTGTGTCACTTCACGTAAATTGTTTTAAAACTTTCCTAATCAAAACTTTTTTCCAGGTCTTTATACCTTCAAAACCGCCTTAGGAATTAAAAAAATTAATTAGTAACATCATTATTAACTTTAAATAAAACATTCTTATCAGGGAAGACAGCATTTTAGATTAAACTCCAATTGTATCCAAACTTTTTTACCTTTCTTTTTAAAGACGTTACCAAGCCCAAGATTTTCCAGTACAACCAAAATGTTTAACAAGCAGAATCACTTCAAATGTCCCAAAATTCCAAATCAAATCATGAAACATTTAAGAAACTCAAAACTGCCAATCTTAATAGAGACTTTTGCATAACTTACAACAACCAGAATTTCACTGTGGCCCCAATGAGAGTCAGATTTTCACAATTTAATAGGTTAGTTTACTTCAATAATTCCAATTTAATTCAGACCAATATTTTTTTTAACTAAACACGATGCAGAACAGATAAAATAAAACAAAATAGCACATGCTTACAAAAACCCAGTAAATTACATCATATTTCTCTTTGTTCTTTCTTCAGATGCCTTTCCAAATGACTGTAAAAATACTGAATATAACTGGAAAAAATTTAGTTTTCATATTTAAACAAAAATCATGAACATTCTACACAAAAGGGAAAAGTGTGCGGAGCTTCCCTCAGCTTGTAACTTCGAATCATTCATACAGGCTTTCTTTTTAAAGGGACACTACACTGAAAGTAGAAAAGGGACAGAATTGTTCCCTTTCTCCTTTCTTTATTTCATCATAGACTAGTTTATCCTTTTTCTTTCAACCCAATTTATAACTACTGATTACTTCTTGTCAAAAACGTAGAGGGCTGGATTTTCCCTGCAGAGGCGGGATGGCGGTGGGAGAGGTGGTTGGTTGTTTCCGGTCCTACTCCCGTCTGCAGCCGCTCTCTCAAAAAGATTTTCCATAGATTGGGCTTGTTAAGCCCGCCCTGTGGGGTTCCTGGCCAATTAACAGGAAGCAGGTTTGATGATGTCATTTGATGGCACGTCATCAGCCGGTTTCCTTAAAGGGACCACGACCACATTGATTTTGACAGTTGTGCTGTCAGTGTTCTACAGCATTGAGGTGCTACAAACACTGACAAGCACTGGACAAAGGTGCACGGCTGCACCCAGGCTCACTCATGACTCCCTCTATATGCTTATGGAGGGAGTCACAGCACGCAGGGAGATTCTTTTCCCTTCCCATGGGCGGGAAAGACATCCCAAGGAGATCAACACAGTCTGGTTGCACACTGCACAGGAGGACACAAGCAGGAATGTTGTCAGGAGTGATGGCTGCAGTGGCGCCAACCTTTCAATGATCTCAGTACATCACAAAATGTTACTACAATGCCACACTCAAAGTCACCCTGCTGTGCCACTCATCACATCCCCATCACTCTGCCTTCCATACCCAACTCCTGCATATCCTTACTCACACCAACTTACCTTGCACCTCCACCCATCCCTCTCTATCTACATGATCACTTCCCCATCTCACTTGCCACCCCTCACACTCACCCTCATCCGACTGCAAGCATACCAACTAACAACACACAAGGGTAGGTACTTGAGAGGTTTAGCCAGTGTTCATGTGAAGTTTATGGTAGTGTGTTGTCACAGAATGAAATCTATATTTTCACCACTTCACCTTATTGGACAGATCTGTGCGCACCTTGAGAAGTGTCTTACTGAGTTCCAGTGAATGTTGAGACATAACTTCCCACCCCCGCACTATAGTGATGAGTGTGAATGGAATGGCTTGGACATTATAGGCATGCTTTACGGTGCTGGTGTGGGATGGTGTCAACCTGGTGCATCATGTGGCAGCCAGGGTGTACAGCATCAAGTGAAGTAAATCTGGCCATGGTGATGCCATCACTGGTCTCCCAGGCAGCAATTTTGTCAGGGGCTGATGCCCTGTGTCCAGTGCAGCATCAGGTGATGGCGGTGAAGGTTGGTGATGTTGGTGTTGGGGCTGATCGTGGAAGGAATCAGAGGAGCAAGGTGTGATTTTTTCAAGGGCACCGATGTTGCTGGAATAGATGGCAGCTGCAGGTGAGATGACAGAAGGGATCTGTCAATGGTGAGAGAGGTTGTTCCAATGAGGTGGCACTGGATATACAGTTAGCTCCAAACACTTGCAAGCTTAAGAAATCTCTATATGTCTTACAAATGCAGTAACCAACAGTTTCTGAGCTCTGAAACTGAACATCTGCAACATGGTATCCTTCATACCACTTCTGCAGCTGCCAAGGCTGGGAATTCAACAGCCAGGGGTATTCGATATTCAGGAAAGACAGACAAAAAGGAAAAGGAGGTGGGGTAGCATTGCTGGTTAAAGAGGGGATTAACACAATTGTAAGGAAGGATATTAGCTCTGATGATGTGGAATCCGTATGGGTAGAACTGAGAAATACCAAGGGGCAGAAAACGTTAGTGGGAGTGGTATACAGACCCCCAAACAGTAATGCAGAGGTTGGGGATGGCATTAAACAGGAAATTAGAGACGCATGCAATAAGGGCACAGCAGTTATCATGGGTGACTTTAATCTACATGTAGATTGGGCTAACCAAATTAGTAACAATACTGTGGAGGAGGAATTCCTGGAGTGTATACGGGATAGTTTCCTGGATCAATATGTCGAGGAACCAACTCGAGACCAAGCCATCTTAGACTGGGTATTATGTAACGAGAAAGGATTAATTAGCAATCTTGTTGTGCGGGGCCCCTTGGGGCGGAGCGATCATAATATGATAGAATTCTTCATTAAGATGGAGAATGAAATAGTTGACTCAGAGATTAGGGTCATGAATTTAAATAAAGGAAACTACGATGGTATGAGGTGCGAGTTGGGTAGGATAGATTGGGGAATGTTACTCAAAGGGTTGACGGTGGATAGGCAATGGCAAACATTCAAAGATCGCATGGATGAACTACAGAATTTGTTCATCCCTGTCTGGCATAAAAATAAAACAAAAAAGGTGATTCATCCGTGGCTGACAAGGGAAATCAGGGATAGCATAAGATCCAAGGAGAGGACATATAAATTGCCCAGAAAAAGCAGTAAACCTGAGGATTGGGAGCAGTTTAGGATTCAGCAAAGGAGGACAAAGGGATTAATTAAGAGGGGGAAAATAGAGTACGAGCGTAAGATTGCAGGGAACATAAAAACTGACTGTAAAAGCTTTTATAAATATGTGAAGAGAAAAAGATTGGTGAAGTCAAGCGTAGGTCCCTTGCAGTCAGAATCAGGGGAATTTATAATGGGGAACAAAGAAATGGCGGACCAATTAAATACATACTTTGGCTCTGTCTTCAAAAAGGAGAACACAAATAACCTCCTAGAGATGTCGGGGAACATAGGGTCTAATGAGAGGGAGGAACTGAATTAAATCAGTATTTGTAGGGAAATGGTGTTAGGGAAATTGATGGCATTAAAGGCCGATAAATCCCCAGGGCCTGATAATCTACATCCTAGGGTACTTAAGGAAGTGACCCTCGAAATAGTAGATGCATTGCTGGTCATCTTCCAAAATTCTATAGACTCTGGAAGGTAGCTAATGTTACCCCACTGTTCAAAAAAGGTGGTAAAGAAAAAACCGGGAATTATAGACCGGTAAGCCTGACATCGGTTGTGGGGAAAATGCTAGAGTCCATTATAAAAGATGTAATAGCAGAGCACTTGGAAAACAGTGACAGGATTGGACAAAGTCAACATGGATTTACAAAAGGTAAATCGTGCTTGACTAATTTACTGGAATTTTTGAGGATGTAACTGATAGAATAGATAAGGGAGAACCAGTGGATGTGGTGTATTTGGACTTTCAGAAGGCTTTCGATAAGGTCCCGCATAAGAGATTAGCGTGTAAAGTTAAGGCACATGAGATTGGGGGCAAGGTACTGACTTGGATAGAGAACTGGTTGGCAGACAGGAAGCAAAGAGTTGGAATAAACGGGTCTTTTTCCAAGTGGCAGGCAGTGACTAGTTGGGTTCCGCAGGGATCGGTCCTAGGACCCCAGCTATTCACAATATATATTAATGATCTAGACAAGGGAACTAGATGTAATATCTCCAAGTTTGCAGATGACACAAAGCTGGGTGGGCGTGTGTGCTGCGAGGAGGATGCCGAGAAACTCCAGTATGATTTGGACAGTTTGGGTGATTGGGCAGAAGCATGGCAGATGCAGTATAATGTGGATAAATGCGAGGTTATCCACTTTGGTGGCAAAAACAGAAAGGCAGATTATTATCTGAACGGCAATAAATTGGGAGAAGGGGAAGTGCAACGAGACCTGGGTGTCCTTGTGCACCAGTCACATGCAGGTACAGCAGGCGGTGAAGAAGGCAAATGGTATGTTGGCCTTCGTAGCGAGAGGGTTTGAGTACAGGAACAAGGATGTCTTGTTGCAGCTGTACAGGGCCTTGGTGAGACCACACCTTGAGTATTGTGTGCAGTTTTGGTCGCCTTATCTGAGGAAGGATGTTCTTGCCATGGAGGGTGTGCAGCGAAGATTCACCAGACTGATACCTGGGATGGCAGGAATGACGTACGAGGAGAGATTGGATCGATTGGGCTTATCCTCGCTGGAGTTTAGAAGAATGAGAGGAGATCTCATTGAAACTTATAAAATTCTAACAGGGCTAGACAGACTGGATGCAGGAAGGATGTTCCCGATGGCGGGTGAGTCCAGAACAAGAGGTCACAGTCTAAAGATAAGGGGTAAGCCATTTAGGACAGAGATGAGGAGGAATTTCTTCACCCAGAGAGTGGTGAACCTGTGGAATTCTCTACCGCAGAAGGCAGTTGAGGCCAAGTCAGTAAATATATTCAAGAAGGAGTTAGATATATTTCTTAAGGCTAAAGGTATCAAGGGATATGGGGAGAAGGCAGGGACAGGGTACTGAGTTTGGATGATCAGCCATGATCTCATCTAATGGCGGAGCAGGCTCGAGGGGCCAAATGGCCTACTCCTGCTCCTATCTTCACAGAATCACAGAATCCCCACAGTGCAGATAGAGGCCATTTCGGCCCATCGAGCCTGCACCGACACATATCCCACCCTATCCCCGTAACCCCACGTATTTAATCCCCCCTAACACTAAGGGGTTAAAATTGAGTCGCGCCCCATTTGGGGCGCTAACCTCTCCGGGGCGCTACTTTTAGCGCCCCGAAAAAATTAGCGGCCCCGCGCCGGAACTTCAGTGGTTGCGCCCCAAGAGGGAAGCGGGGCGCCACTGGAAGCACCCCGCATCCCTCTTGGGGCGCTGCGAGGGAATATCCTGCCACTACGTGCCGCAGCGCCAGGCGCTGCGGCACGTCGCGCCGTGGTATTGCAGGCCTTCCTCCCCTTCTTAAAGGGGAGGGACCCTGCGCAGCGCGAACCGGGGCCCAGCTGGGCCCCCAGGGATCGGGAGTGCCGGCAAAAGAGCCCGGCACTCAAGAGAAGTGCCGGGCTCTTGGAGCGCAGCCGGCACTTCACGGTGGGGGGGCTTCACGGGGGCCGGGGACAGCAACGGGGGCAGGTGCTGGCAGGCGGCCAGCAACAAAAATGGCCGCCTGCCACCTCCCCTTTAAATATCGCCTCCCCGGCCGCACGTACGCCTCCCTGAACCCGTCGGACATAGCGTCTGGCGGTAAATCAGGGGGCGCGACTGAAGATCGCGGCTGGAGCGCGAGCGGGGTGCTGCGCACGGCGATGATGTCATCGCTGGCGGCGCAGCGCCACAGGGCGCTACCGGCTGGCGCCGCCGCTAACCTCCCGCTGAATTTTACGGGAGGCGTGGGCGGCGCTGCGCCCGGGCGTTAACTGCTTTACGCCCCATTAGCGCCCTCTTAAGGCGCTAACGGGAGGCGCAAGCAGCTGAATTTTTCCCCCTAAGGGTCAATTTATCATAGCCAAATCAACCTAACCCGCACATCTTTGGACTGTGGGAGGAAACCGGAGCACCCGGAGGAAACCCACGCAGACACAGGGAGAATGTGCAAACTCCACACAGACAGTCACCCGAGGCCGGATTCGAACCCGGGTCCCTGGCGCTGTGAGGTAACAGTGCTAACCACTATGCCACCGTGTTGCCCTTTTTTTTCCTCCTCCTCCTTCCCCTCCCCTCCCCTCCTAAGCAACGTACTTATCTTCTATGTTTCTATGTTTCTATGTCAAGTTATCAGATTAATCAAAGCAGACTCAACTAACGACAGGGTGAGCTGGCGTGTTCCCCGAGCAGCAGGTAACCTGTGGGGAGCACGTAAAATTGCAATGTACGTTTAAAATAGCATTAAATTGACTGTTAACAAACCATTTAATGATCTAAATTGTATCCCCCGCTGCTTGGTGTCGGGTCAGTTCTCCGCTGACAAACCCAACACCTGGGAGACTCGCGTGGAGGCGGGTTGACAGTGGGTTTCCTACCCGCTGTCAATCTTTGCTATTTTGACAGCGGACCCGCCTCCAAACCCGCACTCTGAGTGCTGGCAAAATCCAGCCCAGAGAGTGGGCATCTTTAACTTAAAGTATAATTTAATTCTGGGATTTTCAGTAACCAAAATAAGGAAACTGCGCTTTGTAAATGTTTGAATTGATTTAAAATGAGACCACACATTTATAATTTAAACTATATAAGACAATAGCAATTTTTTACTGAATGGCACCATGGCAACCGTAACTTCAAGGCTGAAGCTTATCTTTTGTAAAACAAACTGCCTCTGATTTACAGTTTGCTGTACAAGCCATCCCATTAAAAATATATCCACAGCAGTGTCTTTAACTTAAATGTAGATCACAAAGGTTTCCCCACTTCTAGGCGCACAATCTTAAATTGAAATGAACATACTCAACATATTCACACTTTCTTAAAACTCCCAACATCCAAGACAAAACTACAAAGGGTTAAATGGCTTTTAGCTCTATGCACAGAAAAGAGGGTGGAGCTAAATCAAACATAACAGACACTTTCTTTTAAAGACAGACTTTCAGACAAAAGGAATACTGTAACTTCTTTAAACCTTCGTAGTCAAGAAAACTTTAACACGCACTGTACACAAACTGAAATTCCAGCAATCCTTAATGTTCCTTTCATTCAGTAATCTTGTGTTTTATTTTTCTCGGCACAGAAGCTGGTAACTTCCGTGTCGGTTGCAACTTTAAGTTTCTTTTTTACGCCTTTTAAATTGTCGTCTCAGCAACTTATTCCCTAATTCCTTGTTTTTTCCCTTCCTTTGCTGAGTTCTCAGATGGGTTAGCATGCAGTTTAGATCTTTTCCCCACTCTATCTCCCACTCTCTCTCCTGCTCTTTATGCTTCTCCTCTCTCACCTGTTTGTCTCTCAAGTCTCCACGCTTGGCGCAGAGGTGAGTTGTGTAAGCTAGTCTATATCCGGCATCTATAAGTTTAATTTTCTTTGCAAGGACCTACGACACAATGGCCCAGAAATTGATCTCGCTCTGTTCCCGCGGGGGTAAGCCTTCCCCGCGATGTCTCACCTCGCTTATGCTTTTTCAGATCCAGCTCGCACGAACTTGATGTTCCAGACATCAGCTGTGCTGGGCTTGCGTATCCCAGCGGCGTAGTGAATTCGTGCGAGCTGTGGGATCACGTGACTCAGTTAGAGCCAATGGCAGCACACCATCTTCCATTCATAAGTCTCACAGCATGGCTGTGAAATCTATGAATCTTACATCCCCCCAAAATAACAGCTAAACCTCAATTAAATTTAAAAAAAACCATCACATTAATAAAATAAGTATAGTTAATTAAATTAACCATTTTAAATAAAAAATTAAATTTTTGAAAAAAATTAAAATCTTTTAAAAAGTTATAAAAATAAACTTACCTGTCTTTAAAGTCTCTAAAAAAGATATACCTGTAAAAAAAAAATTCAAAAAAATACTTAATTCACTACTTACCTTCTTAAAAGCGGGTCTTACTACTCCTTTTTACATTTCCAAAATCTTCCCTACTTACCTGCGCGTCCAAAGCATGAAGTGCACAGCGTGCGCGCAGCCTGTAGCGCGCACGCAATGCACCCAGGCCCCGCCCCCTTTTCAGAAGAGCAATTGCCGGTTTTCAGCGCATGCGCAGGGCATGCAGAAAACCGGCAATTGGAGTGGGAATACGCGAGAGTACGCAGTGCGTACTCTCGCGTCCCGGGATCAATTTTCGGCCCAATATCGCCTCAAATCTCAGAGTAACTCTTCTCGTCACTCTGCACTATTCCAAATATCCCTGGTACCCCTAACTTATTCAAGAGACTGTTCGCAGCTTTATCTCTATAATACGCATCCGCCATTTTGTTTTTGCTTTTCAACCCGATAACAACGCCTAGTACCTTTATATACCGAACCTGTCCTCAACTCGTTTCGACCACAACAACCCCTTTGCACTCCTGCCTGACTCGCCAATTTGTTGAGATTAACTTATTTCTGGTCTTTCAAATAATCAGGATCGAGTGCAAACCAATATGGTGGGTATGTTGTGTTTAATCGGAGTTACAGACGGATATAACACACTAGATATACAGCAAAAACATACGACCGTGACAAATAGTGAGTACCGGCCCCAATCGGAGAGACGGCTGGCATGTGCGAACTGCTCTTTGGCTTACGGCCTTTCTCCATCTCTTTTTCTCTTCTAGAACTGCCAAGAGACTAGGGTCAGCATGGGTCCTCTCCCAGAAGAGTGTTCGACCATCGATCCACTCTCGAAAGCTCTTCACTCCACCATCTGCACAAAAGGCTTTTCAGGTCTTTCTTTTATGTTCTTTTTAGGGGTGGACCTGGGGTAGAATATGGACAAGACCATTTAACCTATAGAGGTTCCCCTTAAAACAAGGAGCCCAATGGTATGTCAAGTTCTTTGTTTAAGCCAGGAAAAAGGGTCAACCCTCCTGTTATCTTCCACCTATCAGGAGTCCTTTTAGCCATTACACATGGTTTCTATACCTAGCCAATCATGGCCTTATAGCATGTTGAGGACTGTTTTCCCCGTATCTCATCCGGCCCTGTCCTCCCAAGGCTAGAGTCTCTTATCTCATATTCATTTTCCAGGAAAACAAAACTTAAGCCGTTTCAGTAAAACACAACTTATACATTAACTCTTACTTGTCTCGAGCTCTAATACAATGATCTAAACACAGTATTATTAGTGTCACAATTTCATTCGCGTAACCAGATATTTTTTAGATATCCCTAATTTCTAACAGTTGCAAGAGGATTGGCAGGAGCAGAAAATTGGGAGGGACCCAGAAAAATCAGGCCTGAATCCAGAGCAGCAGCTGTAAGTACTTTCCACTGGGGCTGGGGGGAAGGTGGAAGTTCTGTCCACCCTACAGAAGGCACATGATGACACAAGAAGGGGCTGATAGGACATCTCCCCCATCAGTATTCCCATGGTTTCTGCCTCCTTTGTGCTCAGTAATCTGGATTCCGGAAAGAAGCTGGACATCCAGGTCTTTTTGGAGGTAGATGTGGGGCCTACTGGGGTTTCCAGGTCAGGTGTGAAAAACCCCAATATTTAATATTCTGATCAGGAGGGTGCTATTGGTGCACCTTTGGGTTACACTATGCTGTAGTTAGATATTGACCAGTGCTGGCACACCGCTAAATGTAAGATGCTCAGACTGCGGAACAGGCTCGAGGGGTCGTATGGCCTACTCCTGCTCCTATTTCTTATGTCCTTATAAGAGTGTCTAGCACTGCTGTACCTGAGAGAATATCTAAGGCAAGACCATAATTTAAAACATACATATATTTCCAAAACAACATGCCTCTGAATTTTAAAAAAATCAATCAAATCAGTTTAAAGACACAAGGGCCTAGAAATTGGTTTAGCTTTGTTTTTAGGCGAAGAACAGTCAGCGCACACGGAGTGCACGCCAGAAGCTGAAGGCCCAAGGCTCATGCAAAATTGGGCCTCCGGCCTCATTTTAATAATTGGAGTGAGCTGCCCAGAAAATGAGCTCAATGAGGACCAATTTCTCCCCCAATGATACAATCAGTGCATAGAACAATTTGACAAGTTGACAGGTAGACCTGATCCAGGCTTGGCATTATGACCGTGTTTAATCTGATTGGACCTAAGACAATGCACTGAACTAACTTGCAGATCAAAAGCCTACCTGCGGCTGGCAGACAGAAGAGTTTAGGGGGGGAAAATTCAGTTGGTTGCGCCTCCCGTTAGCGCCTTAAGAGGGTGCTAATGAGGCGCAAAGCATCTAGCGCCCGGGCACGGTGATGTTTGCGCCGCTCGCGAAATTAACTAGACATTTTGCGGCGGCACTAAACACTACCGCCATGATCTCCTGCGCTGGCAGATCGTGACGTCAGTCGAGTGCGCAACGCCCCGGTATCGCCCCGGAGCGGATATTGAGTGGCGCCCCCTGCCTTACCGCCTGCCGCTAGCAACGACAGGTTGAGGGGAGCATTTTGCAGTCAGGAAGGGACTGGGGGAGCGCTATTTAAAGGCGACCGCTTCCTGCCTTTTATTGTTGGTGACATTTTTGAACCACGCATTCTGAGAGAGAGAGAGACTTCTGGAGAGATTCAACGCTGTGTGAAGGAGTTTTGGGTACTGAGCAGCACTTTGCAGGTACATTTTGATTTTCCCTTCCTTGTATCGATTTAGAAGAGACTGTGGGGGCTGCACTCTGAGCTCTTTCCCTGGTACTCTCCATTGTTCCTTCCAGCAGATTTGATGTGCAGGTCTCTCCAGGCCGAGATTCAAGGCTGCAATGAGCAGGATGTGGATGGAAAGCAAGATCAACCCTCCCCTTTAAGAACTGGTCCGCACCATTGTGTGTGTGTTCCATTGCTGACTGACATCACATGAGCTTCGCCAGCGCTCTGAGGTAGCGCCTCGCTTCTCGGCCTTTGCGCCTTAAGACAGGTGTGAAGCGCCTGATTTAGCGCTCCAGTCACCTCCGGGGCGATAAAAGTCAAGTTTGCAGTCGGTGGCGATAATTAACGCCAGGTGCTAATCTTTGCGCCCGGCCGATAATTGCGCCCCAAATGGGGCGATACTGAATTTCTCCCCCTAGGTTTCCCCTGTAACATAGTAACATAGAAACATAGAATCTAGGAGCAGGAGTAGGCCATTCGGCCCGTCGAGCCTGCTCCGCCATTCAATACAATCATGGCTGATCATCCAAATCCAGTACCCTGTCCCTGCTTTAATCCCCACAGTACACATATCCCACCCTACCCCCGTAACCCCACGTATTTAATTCCACCTAACATATCCCATCCTATCCCCATAACCCCACATATTTAATCCCCCCTAACACTAAGTCAGCAAGTGTTACTTTTTATTAATTATCCTGTGTGTCTAGAATCATACAAAAATGATGAAATGATGCATGACAGGGCTCTACCTTCATCACACTGGTTTCACGGATACAATGTTTGTAATATTATTTACATGCTCCTTTACAAATCTTGTTTAATATTTGAGTAACTTTCTTTGTTCTTAACGCCTCAAAGCCTGATATTCCATGTCATTGCCTTGTATTTTTTCTCTACCTCCCACTGTGGATTTGCAGTATTTACTTAAGATACAAGTATTCCCTAGCCACTGTCTCCATCCCTCTCCCTAACATCTGTCTGAGGCTGACCACACTGTTCGCAACCTTGGTATCATATTTGACCCTGAAATGAGCTTCCGACCACATATCCGCAGCATAACTAAGATCGCCTATTTCCACCTCCGTAACATCGCCCATCTCTGCCCTTGCCTCAGCTCATTCACTGTTGAAACCCTCAGCCATGCCTTTGTTATGTCTAGCCTTGAATATTCCAACGCACTCCTGGCTAGGCTCCCACATTCTACCCTACGTAAACTTGAGGTGATCCAAAACTGGCTGCCCGTGTCCTAACTCGCATCAAGTCCCATTTACCTATCACCCCTGTGCTCACTGACCTCCATTGGCTCCCGGTTAAGCAACACCTCGATTTTAGAATTCTCATCCTTGTTTTCAAATCCCCCCATGGACTCGCCCCTCCCTATCTCTGTAATCTCCTTCAGCTCCATAACCCCCCGAGATATCTGCGCTCCTCTAATTCTGTCCTCTTGAGCATCGCTGATTATAATCACTCAGCCATCGGTGGCCGTGCCTTCTGTTGCCAAGGCCCTAAGCTCTGGAATTCCCTGCCTAAACCTCTCCGCCTCTCTACCTCTCTTTCCTCCTTTAAGACACTCCTTAAAACCTACCTCTTTGACCAAGCTTTTGGTCACCTGCCCTAATTTCTCCATATGTGGCTCGGTGTCAAATTTTTTGTCTTATAATACTCCTGTGAAGCGCCTTGGGATGTTTTACTACATTAAAGGTGCTATATAAATATAAGTTGTTGTTGTTGTACCTTATTTATTTGTTTATTCTCCCCTTTTCTCTCATTAAAACCTTCTTTTGTTTCTTCAGTTATTGACATGATTATGAAAGCAATATGGGTTTTTTCTGCCCCTCACATCCCACGGTGGATTTGTACCTCTTACTGAAGCCGTTGTTCATGGAACAATGTCTGGAGAATTTTCCCAACTTCGACTCTACTGAGCAAATGGTAATTTCTCCATAAAAATGGCTTGGCTGATTGATTGGCTTCAGCCACAACTCTGAGATCAACATCAACATTCCTCAGAAAGATTTCCCATTTATCCTCTCAACAACTCACAATAAAACTCATCCAAAAAAACCTCATTGGGCTGGATTTTAAGTTGCCGACGCAGCGGGAGGGGGGTGGTGTGGGGTGGCAGGGTCCGGTAGCACGCGGAATACCCGGAAGTAAGTGCAGCGCGTCTGTCAGTGGCTTTTTAGCCAAGTCACTGCATTACCATATCATTTCTGGGTTTCCCGACCAATTAGTTTGAGTGGGCATGATGATGACCCGCATGAGTAGATTTAAACTCCAGTTTTTAAAGGGACATGAAATCTGATGGATTGTGGAGTTGGGAGTAGAACACAACGAACTGACAAAATGGAGTTCAAAGGCTACGCCACATTTTAGTGACACCTTCCCTGGATTTGTTGCTGGGAGCCGTAAGGGCCCACAGATACTGTTCCCTACTGACGGGAGGAAGAAGCCTGCCAGTTAAAACAAGCAGTTGTGGCTCAAAGTTGCCCATGAGGTCAACAGCAGGAGTGTGATGACATGCTCCTGGATTCAATGCCGAAAGCAGTTTAATGACCTAAGCAGGGCAGGAAAGGTGAGTACACTGGCACATTGGCACAGAGTGAGGGGGTATGCACATCCTGATGTGCATACCCCCTCACTCTGCCTTCTCAAGCCTACTTCTGCACATCACTCCTCACACCAATTTATCTTGCAGGTGCACCCATCCCTCTCTGTCTATGCACTTGCTCACATCCCTATCTGTCCATCCACCATTGACACGCACCCTCATCTTTATGCAATGGCACGCCTCTTCTTCACTGTCACCCTCAACAAATGCTCTCTATCCATCCGTTCAACACATGCCATCACTGTCACTCATAGGCCTCTTATTTCCTTTGTTGCAGGAGAAGAGGGCACAGAATACGAGGGAGAGGCAGAGAACCGGAGGTGGCCCTCCAGCCATCTCGCAACTGACAGCTGCAGAAGAGGAGGCACTGGCCATCGGCGTGCTTGGCCGTCGGAGATGGGAGATGGGGGCCTCCTAGCTACCTGGTGACAGACTTAAATATCACACAGCCACATGGCATACAACACTGAGTCATGTTAACTTGATGTCAGCAGTGAGTGAAATATGATCATGTGTATAATGATCACTTAAAACATTCTTACCTTGACAGTTCTAATTCATGTCTTTAATTTCCCACAGGGCCTTCAACCGTCCCACAGGAGGTGGTGCAGGAGGACAATGACGATTCCTCAGATGAGGTCACCCACTCTGAAGGTGCATCATCACAGGACTCATGCAGACCAGGCACCAGCTCAGATACTCACACCTCGGTGGGACCGGTAAGGAAGTTGTTGGGTTTTCACCTGGTGACTCACACGTCACAAGTGAGCGAGAGCAGATGGTGGAGACAGGGACAGCAGTGGAGTCCACATCGGAGGATGTAGGACGCTCTAAGCTCTGCTCGGCTGGACACAGATGCTGTACCTTGGGGGCCGTCGATAAAGAGGATACTTCTGGCACAGCAGCAAAGAATGTGTGATGTAATGGCAGGCTTTACAGCTGCACCGTGCAC
Organism: Squalus acanthias; assembly: GCA_030390025.1. Classification (NCBI taxonomy): domain Eukaryota; kingdom Metazoa; phylum Chordata; class Chondrichthyes; order Squaliformes; family Squalidae; genus Squalus; species Squalus acanthias. The sequence continues at coordinate 117,465,950 of CM059426.1, read as the reverse complement.
ACTTGCAGAGAGATTGGAGGAGTCCGTCTCAAGCATGAGTAGCAGGCCTTTATGATGATGTCTTCGTCTATGAAAAGAGTGGCCACCTGCATGGAGCATCAAACGCAGCAATCAAATGAGTGCATGCAGGCCCTAACCAATGGCTTGCACACTATGAATGTTACCTTAAATAAGATGACTGATACCCTAGCCTTGGCCATTCAACGCCCCACTGATCTGCCACAAAGTGCTCTCCAGGTCATTGCTAGCAGGAAAGTATGGCTGGACTATGAGAGGGATGATGGTGAAAGGGGACATGGAAGTAGGGACTCAGTTCAAAGCGCTTCCACTTCTCACCCGTTGCCTCTGCCCCCTCCCCTCAGTCAGTACCCCACATGCTGCCTTGTGTCCCGATGGCTGAGTCTGGCCCTGCCCAGGTGCAGGTGGAGCAGTCTTTGGCGGGACTCTCAGGGACTCCAAAACCCAGAGGGCATCGGCCAAGAGTATCTCAGCTGTCAGAGCAAGTTTCTGAGCAGCCGGCCTCTACCTCTGCTGAAGTCACAGCGGTTGCACCATGTAGAAGTACTAGGGAAAGGAAGAGTAAAAATTTGTGGCTACACAAGGGTATGCACATGGGTGTGTTACACAATGTTAAATTGGTACATCTCTGTTTCATTTTTGAGCCACATAAATATTATTTGTTTCCACCACTTTCCCGTCTTGCCCATTGTGGCGGCTGCCTGGTAAGTGGCCTTTTCAGTTGTTTGATGAATGGTAAGACAAGAATTGATGCCAAGCAATGGGGGGCTGTGAAAGGGATGCTTGGTTGTTTGCAGGACTGCTTTGTGTTGGTGGGGGGAAGTGGCATTTGCATGTGGCTGTCAGATGGGTGGACTAAGTAAACCTTGCAATAATGAGAGCATTCTGGGCATCCCGGGCAGCAATGTACGCCACTGCTGGTACCTTGGCTGCATCACATTCCGCCTCCTCCTTCTTCTCCGCCTCAGAATTGTCTGAAGAGGCTCTGTGCTTTGCGCTTTGTTCCTCTTGCAGGTCCAAACCTCACTGCTGTGCAATATTTTACAGAGCACAGCACACTACAACCATTCTTGGGACCCTGGCTTGTGTATATTGAAGGGTGCCTCCAGGTCTGTCCAGGCACCTGAAGCACATCTTCAGCATGCTGATGGCTTGCTTAATGATACATCTGGTTGTCATATGGCTTTCATTGTATCGCTTCTGGTCCTTATTGGTTGGGTTCCACACGGGTGTCATCAACCACGTTTTAAGTGGGTATCCTTTGTCTCCAAGCAGCCAGCCGGTAAGTCTGGTTGGAGGTGCGAAGAGATCAGGGAGGGTGGACTGCTGCAGGACAAAAGCATCATGGCAGCTGCCTGGGAATCTTGCGCACACCTAATTAAACATATTTTTGTGGTTGTACACCAGCTGCACATTGATGGAGTAGAAGCCCAGATCCTGGGTGATCTGGGGGTGCCTTAATTGCCACATGCGTGCAGTCGATGACACCCTGCACCTGTGGGAAGCCAGCCAGAGCCGTAAACCCGAGCGCCCGCTCATTCTGACTGGCTTCATCGGTGGCAATGTTGACATAATTGGCGGCCCTGGCAAAGAAGCCATCAGTCACCTCTCTTATGCATTTGTTGGCCGCCGACTGCCAGATCCTGAAAATGTCTCCGGCAGAGCCCTGGAAGGAGCCAGAGGCAAAGAAGTTGTGACTTTGACAGCCACTGGTAAAGCGTGGCCACTAGGTCGACTTGGCAGCAGGTCTTGTTCCAGCAGGCTACAAATGTCTGCCACCACCTGACATGAGACCCTGAGCCTCCTGAGACACTGGTGTTCAGACATGTTGCGGAAGCTTATCCTCTGCCTGTAGACCCTGTGTTGTGGGTACAACCTCCTGCAAGCTGCATCTCTCTGCTCATCCCCTCTCTCCTGTGGAGCAGCAGTTCTGTGCGGAGTAAGCTGTTGCTGCTCCTGCTGGTGCTGCTTCTGCTGCTGGTGCTCTTCTTGCTTCTGCTGGTGCTGTTGATGCTGCTGGTCATCTTGGTCCTCATCTGAGGTCCAAAGAATAAGCAACACCCATGCTGATCTGATAGATCACAGCTCTAAAGTGGAGATCAGACGTACAAACCTCCAAAGTTGTGAAAGTAACCTCTCAGCACAAGTACTGTGAGCAAAGCCTTTCACACAATTAGGCAAGAAAGCAGCTGTGAGATTTCAGTACTTAGTGGCATATTTCTCTGTCATGTCTTCAGCCCCCTCAAGTGCCACTGTGTTCTCACCTTGCTTTCACTGGCGAGTTCCAAGAAGCCCAGGAAACCCGTGCACCCACAGTTAAGTTCCAAAAGCCATGTTAATATCACTGTAATTGAGCAATTAACTTATTGAAATTGACAGCCCGCCTCTCCCGAGGGGGTTGCTCACACGCAGCCTCACTCGCTGCAGTTAAATGCAGAAGTTGCCGGGCTGGAGCCGGCTTCCTGATGCGCTGTCAATTTCTGCGCTTTTAAACCCCCACCCGCTCCCAAACCCATGCGCTCCTGCAAGTTAAAATTCACCCTGTTAGCTCGGAATTGTTTCTAACATTCATGCAAATACAGTTGTTATTTGTAAATTTTCTGCCCAGGTACACTCTAGGTATTAGATTTCCACAAAATGATAACTGTAACTCCCACAATGCATCTCTCTCAAACGCGCACAGTTTTGCCACAGGTGCCAGTACCTCCAAACTCTCTGCTACCTGGTTTTGTCATGGGTTGTTCTGGTACATTGCAGTTCCACCAGAACAGGGTAGAAACTGCAACTCCTGTGTTGTATTGTGCGCACAGATGCACAGAATTAGTCAACAACAATTGGAAATTCCCAACATGAAAGGACACACCTATGTGGGAAAAACTTTTTACAGGCGCTACCAATGTTCATCAGTTTTATGGGTAAGTTTAGAGATTTTTTTTCCAGAGCTGTGGATTTTTATATGTATTAGTTAGGTTATAAATGTTAATTTGAGCTGATTCACCTTAGCGAAGGAAAATGATGGATGAAATCAATGTGAAGGAATCATTTCAATAATTTGGGCAGTTTTGTGGTTTGTGAATTGTGCTGAGGTTTCTATTGGTTAAAGATTCCTCATTGGTACTTTTTGATTCATTTGTATATAATCAGCCAGATGTTTTATTGGCAATTTAACAGATAGGTGATTACTTAAACCAACCATTAATTTTAGCTCTATGGACATGCGATGTTTTTGAGGTGTGATGTCAGTGAGGTCTTGCTTACAGGTGTGACAGGATGGATGCTGACTACATACAAAATTTATCTCGAAAGCATTGCTTCAATTTGTCTCAGTATGAGGCCTCAGTTTTTTTCAAGTCAGATAGCTGCTTTGCTTTTAGCGAGAGTTAATGTGGAAGAGTTAAATGCGAGAAAAAAACACCGATAAAAATAAAATCAACTGAACTAGTAAGAAACAACGAAGGGAAACAAGGGCAGATCAAGAATGAGAGAGACCAAGGTCAAGGACAACTTGTCCAGGCTGAGTGCTGGAGAGGGAGGACAAAGGTGCCAGATGAAGACAGACTGAGAGGATGAGAGACTGTAGAAGAAATAATAAGTAATTAGTGCTACTAATGTACGATATGCTGAGACAGCAAGGCCACTCTCCTTCCCCACCCCCGCCAGCAGATGGTAGAGGAAGAGAGCAGCATTCCTGTTAAGAATGGTGACGATACTGGATCAGAATGAGCTAAGTAGCAAGACAAATTAATGTTTTACAAATGTTTAATTTACAACTTTTTGTGGTGAAAAAATCAATTTGAATGTTTCATTATAGTTTTGAATGCAGAATGAAAAGAGAATTGGAACAATTCAAAATGATCCATGTATTACCCCTGTAAATGGCAGTGTATTTCATAAATTTGAAAGGTCCTGGATAAATAATCATTGCAAATAAACTGCTCAATATGTGACCACATAAATGGTGTATATCAGGAAGTAAAAGCGTAGAATGTTTTTGATTCAGGGAATAGTTATCAAAGTTCAGTAATTGCCCCCCAGTTTGCCTTCATTATAATTAATTATTGTTGTCTTTGCACTTTGTGGGGTAGCTTTTCAACTTGCCACCCGGGCATAAAACTGGCTATTAGAGAAACTGCCCAATTTTCATTTCCATTGAATTCAATGAGATTCGGGCAGTTCCTATAATGGGCGGGCGATCTGCAATGGCAGTTGTACCCTGGGTGGCAGGTTGAAAATCTAGCCCCTTATCTCTTACAAGCATATAAAGCCAAATAATAATGCTACTCTAGTCTTTCTCTTTGCATCCTACTTCAAATAATATTCATTTGTCTTTATTGACCTAACATTGCCCTTTCAGTTCAGATTTTTAAATCGTTGTCTGATCTCCTTAAATTTATTATAATTATATAGTCTGTTTAAAGACTACAAACACTTTAGTTTGGCTTTCATGATGGCCACTTCCTTGCAGGCAATTGATTGAAAAATGCTTTTACCTGTTCAAATATTTATTAGAGGTCTTGAAACTGCAGGAATCCATGTTGATTCTCATTTTACTATTTAAAGAACTGAGGCTAAAAATTTGGTAGCATAGCGCCCGTTGTTTGGGCGCTACAGGTGCGTTTTGGGTCGAAAATGGCGTCTGAGCAGCGTGCACACACTTCTGGTGCGGGCCGCGCTGGACGGCATTTTGGTGAGGGCATTAGCATTGATGCTGGGAGCATGTACCGGAAGTATACAGAGTACACAGTCCATGACATCAATCAGCATGTAAAGCTGATCTGACGCCAGCGCTGCCATTTTCGACCTCAACGCTGGAGCTAACACCCTCTCTTAACTTCCCACAGCGGAACATGCGTTCAGCAGCAGAAAGGACACCCCCACCAATGCTATTTAAAGGGATCATCACCTACTTACAGGTTAGTTGCTGATTGATTTCTACTGTAGCTGAGTGTGAAGAAGTGTTTGGTGCTTTCTTTAAAGTTGTCGAAATTCTACAAGGAGTGATGTGACACGTGCTCAAGGACTTGTTACTGACTTGCATGGGGTCTGCTTAGTTGCTCCCAGACATGGGTGCAGTAGTTTATATCCCCCTTGGCCTGCAGCATGACAGGGAAAATGAGCAGAGGCGACACAGAGCAGGACAAGCTGCTAAAAGAGGGAGGAGGAGGAGGAGGGGGAGATGACCTCTCAGCAGGAGGCCATATCCGCCCAGGATTCCAGGGAGCAATTCTCCTGCCTCAACCTCAGCGATGAAGTGTGTGCGACGTCTCAGTTTTACTAAGGAGGTGCTCACTGAAATCTGCCACCTGCTGCAGGCAGACCTGCAGCCTCAGTCCGGGGGAGGACGGTATTGCCAGTGGCTGTAAAGGCGACCGTGACCTTGAACTTCTTTGCGTTGGGTTCCTTCCAGGCTGGAGCAGACGACATCTGTAGCATCTCCCAGTTCGCCGTCTACTCCTGTATAAGGGAGGTGAGTGAGGCTCTGTATGCCAGAGAGAAGCAGGCGGAGCGAGTACGTGACTTCGCCACAATAGCAGGCTTCCCCATGATGCAGGGTGCCATTGAATGCACGCACATCGCTTTGTGGACGCCAAATCTCAATTTGGAGATGTACTGTAACCGAAAGGGATTCCACTCCCTCAATGTCCAGCTGGTGTGCGACCATACTCAGCGTATCATGCAGGTCAATGCTCGGTATCCTGGCAGCAGTCATGATGCCTTCATTCTGTGGCAGTCTGCTCTGCCATCTGCATTTGAGCCACCACGACAAACCAGAGGGTGGCTACTGGGTGACAAGGGCTATTCACTGACCACCTGGCTCATGACTCCGCTATGCAACCCACGCACATGTGGGCAGCATGCATGTTGCCACACGGAATCTGATAAAGCAGACCATTGGTATCCTTGAACAATGCTTCTGCTGCCTGGACCACCCTGGAGGAACCATGCAGTACTCGCCAGAGCGCGTCTCAAGATTTGTCGTGTTCTGCTGCATGCTCCACAAGCTCACCATCATGAGGGCACAGCCCTTGCCACCAGTCATACGGTGACCAGCTGAGGAGGAGGACGAGGAGGAGGGAGGGAGGGAGGGAGGAGGCAACCCAGACAGCCCCTTTCTGCCCAGGCTGTCCGTGATCAACTCATCCGACAACAGTACCAATGAACCCAATTCCAATTCTCCATTCAACAATAGTCCCACGCCTTACCTTCCCTCTGTTACTGGCCATCACAGTGTCCTCTTGGCCACAATGCTACAATAAAAGCCACCACAAAACAAAAATTCCAAACGAATGATATGAATCAAACCATTACAATATTACAAAGTCAACTAATCAGCTTTGTGCATTCCCTTAGTGCCTTTCTTCTGTGTGCCTTTGCCTGCCCTAGTGCTCCTATGCAGTGTTCCCTAGTGGCTGCAGCATGGCTGGTGGAAGGCTGCTGACTTCCAGTGGGGGAGTCTGCAGATGGCCTTGCAGGACAACCTCGAGAAGCTCTGGGCCTAATAGGCCCTGCTTCAGGCTGCATCACCTTGGCATGGGTGGCAGCAGTCTGGGCTGGCTGGTTGACACGCAACAGCAAGGGAATTGGTGGAGTGGCAGTGGTGGGAGTAAGAATGCTGTCATCCTGAGATAGGACAGCAGGTTCTTGCTCCACGGAGATACTGCCACTCCCCTGGGGTGGCGCCTCAGCAATCCTAGTAATATGCTGAAGGACAGATTGCTGGACTGCTGTGACACCTTGCAAGCCCTTTCAACACTGCCAGCACAGCCATGTTGGCAGCAGTCTGTGCTTGCTTAGCAGCAAACTGAGCTTGCATGAATTCAATCTGAGCTTCCACAGCAGCACTCAGGTGTTGGGTGGCTTCGACTTGTGCTACAATGGAAGCTGAGACATTGGCCATCAGATGCTGCATCATGGTTGGGTCCACAAGTGCGCTAATGGATCTGCCCATCCCTTCCACACTGGAAAGGATGGGCTCCAAGCTCTGCGCAAAGCCATGTGCAAGGTTATTATTGGTCTCCTTATTTAAGGAAGGATATACTTGCATTGGAGGCAGTTCAGAGACGATTCACTAGGTTAATTCCAGAGATGAGGGGGTTGACTTATGAGGAAAGGTTGAACAGGTTGGGCCTATACTCATTGGAATTTAGAAGAATGAGAGGGGATCTTATTGAAACATATAAGATACTGAGGCGGCTTGACAAGGTAGATGCAGAGAGGATGTTTCCCCTCGTGGGGAAATCTAGAACTCGGGGGCATAGTTTCAGAATAAAGGGTCGCCCTGTTAGAACTGAGATGAGGAGGAATTTCTTCTCTCAGAGGGTCGTAAATCTGTGGATTTCTCTTCCCCAAGAGAGCCGTGGAGGCTGGGTCATTAAATATATTTAAGGTGGAGATAGACAGATTTTTGCAAGATAAGGGAGTGAAGGGTTATGGGGAGTGGGCAGGGAAGTGGCTTTGAGCCCAAGATCAGCCATGATCTTATTGAATGGCGAAGCAGGCTCAAGGGGCCAAGTGGCCTGTTCCTGCTCCTATTTCTTATGTTCTTATGTTATAGCTGGACTCCTCCATGCTCCTTGACATTTCATTCAGGCTTTCGGTCAGGCCTGCCAATGCACTAAACATTTTGTTATGCATACCCATGTTCTGTAGGCCGCCCCATCCAAGTCCTCATCTGAGTTCTGTGCAGCAGAACGCCTGTGCGACCTCACCCTCCAGGGAGCTGGCATCTGCGCAACCCTTTCCCCCTGCCCTGGCTGCAGCCCACTCGTGCCCAGTGACTCACCACGTGCAGATCCTGCCTCTAAGCTACCCTCTAAAGTCCGCGCAGTACCGGTATCTGAGCTGGTGACTGCGAGTGTCAGATCGAGTGATGGTGTTTCTTCTTCATCATCACTCTCCTCTTCCTCTTCCACCCTGGTCTAGTTTCCAGCTGTTCCAGCGCACTCTCAACAAATTTATGGTGGGAGCGAATCAGCAGCCCATTTTACATCTCTCCTGATTTTTATTTCCATTCACTTCAAAGTCTCGGTGAGGAACTTTATGTGTTTGCCCCCTCCCATACCTATATCCACAGTAGTAACACCCAAGGGACACACATTAATACTAACAAAAATGACAAAGAATAGACAAACCACACAGGACAGATACAACAAATAGGATTCACCACACACACACACGATATTGTTAAAACAAATTGCTTTAAATATAGTGGTGCATAGTTTTCATTACATTGCATGAATTGCATTAAAAAAAATCCCTTCCTGTATGTAAAAAGGAAAGATTACTACATAACAACCAGAGGCCTGAAGGCACTTTGTCTGAACTAATACAGGTTACATTAGGAGCTACCTTGGATACTAAAGTTGTAAAAGGATGTAGTTCAATTTCAGGATTGGATCCTTCTGAAGATAACTATTGGCAGGATAATTTTTATTGGTTTTCAGCCTTTGCATGTTTTGCAATTTTCTTCCTTCGTACATTTTCATGGCCTCAGGTATTTAGAATTTTTCATGTTTCCAAATTAAATGTCATTGTATCACATTTTCCTTGGCATACCTAGCAACTATTAAGGCAGTTCCTCCTTACACAGACTGGTGAAGATATTCAACATTCATAGCTCTATGTTTGACTGTCGTCAGAAACATCTCACTCTATGATACAAAACAATACAGACAGCCATAAAATTAAGGAACCATGGATTGACCTTGGGAAGCTGAACCAACCTACAGTGCCATCAATTTAGAATCACGTACTTACTGAATGATCATGGGAGAATAGATTTTCCAGTTTATGTATGCCATGCTCTTGTGTGATGGTGCATTTATCTCGACATAGGTGTTATATGAGATGTCCAAACCACATGGAAACCCTATAGTTTCACAGAAGTGTTGTGTAGTTACCTGGTGCTTTTGCTCCTTATATTGCAGGAAACAAATCAGCCTGAAAGCTCTTAAGAAGCAAGAATAAGGAAAAGTTAAGGACAAGAAAAAAACATTCAGCCTACCTAAGTTCATTATTCTAAGTATTTCAACTCACCCAGCATGGCATCTAGCAACATTTTGAATGCCCCTATTGTATTTAACCTTACCTGGCAGATTATTCCAAATCTTTATCTTTATAGGAACCAATTAACAGGAGTAGGCCATTCAACCCCTTGAGCCTGCTCTGCCATTCAATTAGATCATGGCTAATCTACACCTCAACTCCATTTATCCACCTTTTCTCCAAAAGCCTTGATACCCTTACCCAACAACAATCTTTCGAACTCAGTCTTGAAAATTTCAAGTGTTCCAGCACGCAGAGCCTTTTGGGAGTTTCAGATTTCCACTATCCTTTGTTGCGGAAAAAGTGCTTCCTGATTTTAATCCTAGCTGGCCAACCTCTCATTTGAAGATTATACCCCCTTGTCCTGGATTTCCCCACCAGAGAAAATAGTTTCTCCATATCTTTTAAGATTTCTATTATTCTTCATTCTGAGCTATCTCTCAGTAGTATATCTCATTAAATGGGCCGATTTTGCTGATTCCCTTCAACCCGGCCCTTGCACTGGACAGGAGGAGTTAAACCTGCATTGCTGGTCCATACAGTCATGCTGAGAACCCAATCCATTTACGTCTAGTCCTAGATTGTGGTCCCAGCTTGCAACACTGTCGCCTCTAGTTATTTACCTTGGCTGGTGGCAGCACTTTGACTCCAGAGGCATGTCCAGCACTTAATTTGTATTATATGGCTATCCTTGAAGGCAGACAGTAATATAAATGGTTTATAAATAAAAGATCTATCAGTGAAGCACAGAATTACTTTGTTAAACTAGTGCACAAGAATTTGATGTAAATATACTAACCAGCTCGCTAAAATGTTGCGCAGAATAATTTCAGCCCCAGAATCTTTTGCGACTGAGGATTGGAATCCCACTATTTAAAAACTAGCAGCATCAGGCAACTATTGAGTGATATTTACAATCCGCAAGAGTAACATACACCATAAATCCACTTATGTATATGGAAACCATGTTTATTTTTGTGAGGTTACGGGGGGAAAAATTCGGTTGGTTAGCGCCTCCCGTTAGTGCCTCCTGGAGCGCTAACGGAGCGCTAGGAACTTAGCACCCGAGCACCGCGATTTTAGCGCCACTTGCGAAATTGACCAGTCATTTTGCAGTGGCGCTAAACACTACCGCCATGATCTCCTGCGCTTGCAGATCATGACGTCAGTCGAGCGTGCAACGCCCCGGTAGCACCCCGGACCGGATATTGAGTCGCGCCCCCTGCCTTAGCGCCTGCCGCTAGGAACGACAGGTAGAGGGGAACGTTTTCAAGTTGGGAAGGGGCTGGGGGAGCGCTATTTAAAGGCAAGCACTTCCTGCCTTTTCTTGTTGGCAAAGTTTTTGGTACACGCAGGTTGAGTGGGAGAGAGACGTCTGGAAAGATTTAATGCTGTCATGAGGAATTTTGGCACTCAGCACCACTTTTGAGGTTCCTAAGTGCCCAGCTCTTTCCCTGGGTTTATCCATTAGTGCTTCCAAGACAATTGCTTTTGAGGTCTCTCCAGGCTGAGATTCAAGGCTGCAATGAGCAGGGTGTGGCTGGCCAGCAAGATGACCCCTCCTCTTTAAGAACTGGACGGCTCCAGTCTGTCTGGCTTCCATGGTAACTGACGTCGCCTGAGCTTCGGTAGAGTTCTGAGGTAGCGCCTCACTCCCCGACGTTTTCGCCTTAAGAGAGGTGTGTAGCGCCTGATTTACTGCTCAAATCACCTCCAGGGGTGATAGAGGCGAATTTTGCAGCCAGAGGCCAGAACTCGCGCTGGGCACTAAATTTTGCGCCCGGCCGATATTAGTGCCCCAAAATGGGTGATACCCAATTTTTCCCCCGACATTTTTAAACTAAGCATTTAAATTTAGCATTTGCTAAAGTGTCACAGGTGCTGCTAAAGGCTACTTCATAACTCAATGATCAGCTGTGAGAACATGAGAAAAGAGTGACAATTGCAATTGGCCCATCCCTGATTTATTTCAACCACCCTCGGGAGTACCTTTGGGTTTAGAGTGGGAACTAGATACCCGGGAAGAGGTCATAGAGTCATATAGAGTCATAGAGTTATACAACACAGAAAGAGGCCCTTCGGCCCATCGTGTCCGCGCCGACCATCAAGCCCTGTCTATTTTAATCCCATTTTCCAGCACTTGGTCCGTAGCCTTGTATGCTACTAAGGGGAAAAGTTCCTTTCTATCTACCCTATCTATGCCCCTCATAATTTTGTACACCTCAATCAGGTCTCCCCTCAGCCTTCTCTGCTCTAAGGAAAACAACCCCAGCCTGTCCAGTCTCTCTTCATAGCTGAAGCACTGCAGCCCAGGTAACATCCTGGTGAATCTCCTCTGCACCCTCTCCAATGCAATCACATCCTTCCTATAGTGTGGCGACCAGAACTGCACACAGTATTCCAGCTGTGGCCTAACCAGCATTTTGTACAGCTCCATCTTAACCTCCCTGCTCTTATATTCTATGCCTCGGCTAATGAAGGCAAGTATCCCATATGCCTTTTTAACCACCTTATCTATCTGTCCTGCTGCCTTCAGGGATCTATGTACATGCACGCCAAGGTCCCTCTGATAATCTGTCCTTCCTAGGGTCCTACCATTCATTGTGTATTCCCTTGCCTTGTTAGTCCTCCCAAAATGCATCACCTCACACTTTTCAGGGTTAAATTTCATTTGCCACTGTTCTGCCCATCTGACCAACCCGTCTATATTGTCCTGTAGCCTGAGGCTTCCCTCCTCGCTATTTACCACCCCACCAATTTTCGTGTCATCTGCAAACTTACTGATCATACCTCCTACATTCATATCTAAATCATTAATGTACACTACAAACAGCAAAGGACCCAGCACCGATCCCTGCGGTACCCCACTGGACACAGGCTTCCAGTCACAAAAACAACCTTCGACCATCACCCTCTGCCTCCTGCCACTAAGCCAATTTTGGATCCAATGTGCCAAGTTGCCCTGGATCCCATGGGCTCTTACCTTCTTGACCAGTCTCCCATGCAAGACTTTGTCAAAAGCTTTACTGAAGTCCATGTAGACCACATCAACTGCACTACCCTCATCCACACACCTAGTCACCCCCTCGAAAAATTCAATCAAATTGCTCAGACGTGATCTCCCCCTGACAAAGCCATGTTGACTATCCTTGATTAATCCTTGCCTCTCCAAGTGGAGACTAATTCTGTCCCTCAGAATTTTTTCCAATAATTTCCCTACCACTGATGTTAGGCTCACTGGCCTGTAATTCCCTGGTTTAAGAACATAAGAACATAAGAAATAGAAGCAGCAGTAGGCCAATCGGCCCCTCGAGCCTGCTCCGCCATTCAGTAAGATCATGGCTGATCTGATCCTAACCTCAAATCTAAAGAACACAAGAAGTAGGAGCAGGAACCGGCCACTCAGCCCCTGGGCCCGCTCCACCACCCACAGGGCCTTGACCGATCCGAACTCAGCCTCATGTCCAATTTCCTGCCCGCTCCCCATAACCCCTAATTCCCTTTACTTCTAGGAAACTGTCTATTTCTGTTTTAAATTTATTTAATGATGTAGCTTCTACAGCTTCCTGGGGCAGCAAATTCCACAGACCTACTACCCTCTGAGTGAAGAAGTTTCTCCTCATCTCAGTTTTGAAAGAGCAGCCCCTTATTTTAAGATTATGCCCCCTAGTTCTAGTTTCACCCATCCTTGGGAACATCTTTACCGCATCCACCCGATCAAGCCCCTTCACAATCTTATATGTTTCAATAAGATCGCCTCTCATTCTTCTGAACTCCAATGAATAGAGTCCCAATCTACTCAACCTCTCCTTATATGTTCACCCCCTCATCCCCGGGATTAACCGAGTGAACCTTCTTTGTACTGACTCGAGAGCAAGTATGTCTTTTCTTAAGTATGGACACCAAAACTGTATGCAGTATTCCAGGTGCGGTCTCACCAATACCTTATATAACTGCAGCAATACCTCCCTGTTTTTATAATCTATCCCCCTAGCAATAAAAGCCAATATTCCGTTGGCCTTTTTGATCACCTGCTGCACCTACATACTAACTTTTTGATTTTCTTGCACTAGGACCCCCAGATCCCTTTGTACTGCAGTACTTTCCAGTTTCTCGCCATTAAGATAATAACTTGCTCTCTGATTTTTTCCTGCCAAAGTGCATAACCTCACATTTTCCAATATTGTATTGCATCTGCCAAATCTCCGCCCACTCACCCAGCCTGTCTATATTCCCTTGTAGGTTTTTTATGTCCTCCTCACTTTTATCCTTACTGCCCTTCTTGAATAATGGAACAGTTTAACGTGCTTGCCCCCTTTTTGTTTTTAAGTTCTACCCATTGTAGGGGGTGGTGTGGTAGGGTCAGCTTCACCTCTGATTCGGTGAGTGGTTCGAATCGCTCCCACGCCCCTGGTTCTAGACCTTGGACTTATTTGGGGGTTGTGAACAAAGATGCAGTAGACAACAGGTTTTAGTGAAAGAGTTTTGACTTTTATTAAAGAAAAAGGTAACAAACTTAAAACACACTTAATGCTTAAACACAGGTTGGGGAACACAAGGTACAGGCGAGGGAGAATTACAATATACAAAACCCCTTATCCCTCCCAATCCCACTGCCTAGCTAGGTTTAATTCCAGAGGATCAGGGATAATGCTCACCAATTGACAGTTCTTGACAGTTGAGGTATTTCGCGATTTCGGGGTTCACTGGGGTTTTTAGTTGTTGGGGCCTGCCGTACCCCGGACGTGGTAGAAGACTCCAGCTGCACTCCAGGTCAGTTTGGGTCTGTCCGCAGATGTGGTAAGGTGCGTATTGGATTCTATCAGGTGTGTACCCGATTTTTCTTCCTTAGAGATAGGGTTTAGAGTTTTTTAAGGGAAAATCTTACCCAGGGGTAAGTCAGGAATAGTTTGTAGCGTGGAAACTTGCGTGTCTTCGGGTTTTCCTGGTGTTGGTCCTTTGGTGTCGCCTGCTGGTTGGTTGCTGCGTGGGGCCTTGGTTTCCGCGGTACTTTCGAGTGTCGGTTTACCTCGTGGAGTCCTTGGCGGCTCTTGTTGTTGGTTCATTGCGTTGGAGGCCTGTCGGGGCGGTACCTCCTGGAGCTGGACCGTGTGTTGAGCGATGCCGACTCGCTCCCAGCTCGTGGTCTCAGTTCTAGCCCTTGCCTGACCTTGTCTGTCCCTGCCTCCGATCTCGCCTCGGGTCTGCCTGCCTCGTGGCCTAGCTGCTTGTCTCTCCTCCTGCTCGTATCGTGTGGCTGTGTGTGAAACTGCGAGTAACTTACTTTCTTGGGGGATTAGGCCCTCAATTATACTGTTCAGGCCTATTGTGTTTTTCGCGCCAGAACTGCTTTACTAAATCGGTTTCTCGTTGAAGTGATTTAGGTTTCAGTTGAGGCCAGTTTATTCTATTGTCTTAGGTTTTGGTGGGCTCATTAAGTCTGATGACTTTAACTTTGTATTAACTTGTCCTGATGACTTCCGATGTCTTCCATTTAGTCAGGGCCTTTATCTACGCGACAAATCTCGCTTCTTTTGTCTTAGGTTTTTGGCGGGCTTGTTAAACTGTTCCAGTAGATACTTGGCTAATCGGTTTTTGATGGGATGATGGGCTATGAAGCTGTGTACTGGAAGTTTTATTGTTAGGAATTGTTTTCAGACTTCCAGCATTCTGTCTGGACCTGGGGATTTCAAAAGTGGTCTTGGTTTATTCATTTTTTTGGATGTGTTTGTGAGGTTTTGGATGAGGCTCTTCCTCCTTGGTTGGATTGCAGTGCAAACATCTCCCAGACAGCTTGACTTGGTCCCAATAACCAAAAGCTGTCCACTGCCTCACCACACCCCTCCCCACAGCCTGTCTTGTTTCTGTGACTGTAGGTTTTCCCAATGGCCCTTTTAAAGGTATAGTATTATCCAAAGTCATTTTCCTCAGGGTTTTTCTTCCCTGATCCCTAAAAATGTCCAAAACTGAGGTTTTGGCCTCAAATTCCTTCATTTAGGTCCCATCATTCCAAATTCGTGTTAAGATCCAAAACTCACCCCCTTTTAGGGTTCTATTCGAGTTTTTGGGGAATTTTGCGAAGCCTACACCATATGGCCTCATTAGAGGAACCTGCTAAGATATCATCCCTCCTTACAGCAGTAATTGACTCCTTGATTAATATTGCGATACCCCCTCCTCTTTTACACCCCCCTCTGTCTCGCCTGAAGACTCTATACCCCAGAATATTGAGCTGCCAGTCCTGCCCCTCCCTCAACCATGTCTCTGTGATAGCAACAATATCATACTCCCATGTGTTCATCAACACCTTCAATTCATCTGCCTTACTCGCAAGACTCCTTGCATTAAAATAAATGCCATCCAGCCTTGCCATACTCCTTTGTGCCGTTACATATTTGCTCTGCCTTCCAGGCTGACTTGTTTTTTCCTCTATATTTGGCTGTGCATCACCCCGTACTATAGCTCCACTCCGTATCCCATCCCCCTGCCAAGTTAGTTTAAACCCCCCCCCCAACAGTACTAGCAAACCTTCCCGCAAGGATGTTGGTCCTATTCCGGTTCAGGTGCAACCCGTCCGACTTGTACAGGTCTCACCTTCCCCAGAAGCAGACCCAGTGATCCAGGAAACTAAAGCCCTCCCTCCTGCACCAACTCTTTAGCCACGCATTCATCTGCTCTATCCTCCTATTCCTATACTCACTAGCACGTGGCACCGGGAGTAATCCAGAGATTACAACTTTTGAGGTCCTGCTTTTTAATCTGCTACCTAGCTCCCTAAATTCTTGTTGCAGGACCTCATCCCTCTTTCTACCCATGTCGTTGGTACCAATTTGAACCACGACGTTTGACTGTTCGCCCTCCCCCTTCAGAATGCCCTGCAGCCTGTTCAGTGACATCCTTGACCCTGGCACCAGGGAGGCAACATACCATCCTGGTCAAGGTCAAGTGCTATTAGGTGCTAATGGAGCAATAACTTGCTTCATCCACACGAAGAATCATATGCCGGGAATTTCCGCGGAGCTGCTCTCACTTCGCCACCAGATTACAACAGAAACCCTGTTAAAGCGCATAAACGGGGTTTTCTGTCACACTTCCGGTGAAGTTACATCGGCAGAACAGGAGCAGTTCTGAAGTAATCCCCGGCCATAGAATCAGAAAGGCACAGATTTTACGGGGCCTATGACCGCGTACGTACAGCGTACAGCAGGACAGGTAGATAAGATGGTTAAGGAGGCATACGGGATACTTTCCTTTATTAGCTGAGGCATAGAATATAAGGACAGAGAGGTTATGCTAGAACTGTGTAAGACACTAGTTAGGCCACAGCTAGAGCATTGCGTACAGTTCTGGTCACCACATTACAGGAAGCATGTGATTACACTAGAGAGGGTACAGAGGAGATTTATGAGGATGTTGCCTGGACTGGGGAATTTTAGCTATGAGAAAAGATTGGATAGGCTGGGGTTGTTTTCTTTGGAACAGAGGAGGCTGAGAGGAGACTTAATTGAGGTGTATAAAATTATGAGGGGCCATGGTACAGTGGATAGAAGGGACCTATTTCCCCTAGCAGAGAGGTCAATAACCAGGGGGCATAGATTTAAATTAATTGGTAGAAGGATTAGAGGGGAGTTGAGGAGTACTTTTTTCACCCAGAGGGTGGTGGGGGTCTGGAGCTCACTTCCTGAAAGGTTGATAGAGGCAGAAACCCTCATCACATTTAAAAAGTACTTGGATATGCACTTGAAGTGCCGTAACCTGCAAGGCTATGGACCAAGAGCTGGAAAGTGGGATTAGGCTGGACAGCTCTTTTTCGACTGGCGTCGTAAATATCTTTGATTCTATGAATGAAATAACTCTAGAATAAAAAGCTAGTGTCAGTAATGGTAACCGTGAAACTACCGGATTGTTGTAAAAACCCATCTGGTTCACGAATGTCCTTTAGGGAAGGAAACATTTCTGTCCTTACCCGGTCTGGCCTATATGTGACTCCAGACCCACAGCTGCCCTCTGAATTGGTCTAGCAAGCCACTCAGTTGTAACAAACCGCTACAAAAAAGTTTACTAAGAATATGAGGGTACCTTCACCACATGGACTGCAGTGGTTCAAGAACCATCACCTTCTCAGGGGCAATTTGGGACGGGCAATAAATGCTGGACTTGCCAGTGATGCCCACATCCTGTGAATGAATAATTTAAAAAAAACTTCTGGCAAAGTAATGCTGGCAGAGTTAGAGCAGCTCCGAGGAATTTCCCAGCCATCAACTCTAACTGTTATGAAGATTTAATTGCAAGCAGGTTAAATAATGTTGAAACATTGCGATTTGGTGACACTTGGTGGTCAAAGTCTGCACAGCACTACTCAATGGCTTTTGTATTTCACGTATTCCACAGTCTACTTAAGTGATTTTCCATAAGATTTTGTAGATTTATTTACAGTACACAAAACTCATGGTTTACAAGGACCAAAATCCAATTTAGACCAGCTTAAATACCCATGCGATGGTTCTATACAGGTAGTTAGTGAATAATAACGTTTTAAAAATTGATAGACTGAGGGTCATTTTCAACTTCACCAGCTGGACAATATTCTGGCAGAGCAGATCGCATGCCCACTGTAGAACTTGTCCGATTTTTATCCATTGAGTTCAATCATTTGTTCCACCACATTACTGTCCAAGCGGGGAAGGTGAAAATGACCCTCACTATCTTTTCCAAAAGTATGAGGAACATTAACACACTGCTTACACACTTCCACGAAAGTTGTTTATTTATCGGTCGTAAAACTGAGCACACAAATCTAAAGGACACACCTGGCTTTTATGCTGGTACATGAGTCAGAATCTGGTCATCTTCCTATATGCATGTCATTGTACTTGGTACTGATTCTCACCGCTAAACTGTACTTACAGTGTGATCTTGACCCAATCCTACTCTCATACAGAACCTGACTCCCCACTCTTAAGCAGGACTCAAATTGATCTCCACTGTCAAACAGAAATGTTGGCTGATCAGCAGTCCCATTGGAGTGTGGAGTGTCATGACTTTCAGTGGGACAAACTCTCATTAGCAAAATGAGTTACTGCTGGAACAGCTAATCTACTGGGATTTCTATCTGACAGTAGGGTCTGGTTTAACTTTTAATCCTGTGATCGCCAGACAGACAGGACTGTATAAACAGCTTTGAATGGCATTGTGGTTGATGTGTCACCCCTCTGAGAAGCTGATCCTGTGGAGGATCCTCACAGTAATGGCGTCTTCCCGAGTTCCATTTCAAATAGTCTAGTTTTGCTGTAAGTAGTAGCAAATTTAAACTATTGTTTTGTTTTGATTGTGTTAAATATAAATTATCTGATTTACCCATATTGTTCATCAATTCCGATGACTGCAGCATTTGCACATATTAGAGAATCTATGTGACAGAGTTGTGGGAAAACATTTCTCTCACAGGGGAAAGGGGTATGAAACCATTGTCCATATATGTTGCTCCCAGAAGTGCCCCAACCCCACATCTTAGTTGTGCGCAAGACCGCCAGAGGCATCAATGCCATCTTGTTTCCGTTAACCTGCTATCACAAGGACAGTAAGGTTAAATAAAGGACATTTATTAGTGTAGAATAAATTCAATTGTTCAAAAGTGCACTGAAGGTGACGGAAATACCTAACATTTTGGAGGGTGAAAAGCTTGACATGAATTATTTTACCTGTAGTGAATATTGTGCAGTTATTACAATTTAAAATTCTTCCAAACAGAACTGTGCAAGCTGCTGGCAGACATTGTCATCTCTTCTTTCTATAGTAAAACTCATGAAGAAAGAAAGAAAGAAAGAAAGAAAGACTTGCATTTATATAACGCCTTTCACGACCTCAGGATGTCCCAAAGCATTTTACAGCCAAGGAAGTACTTTTGAAGTATAGTCACTGTTGTAATGTAGGAAACCATATATATTACCATATATATTCCTGTATAAGGCAACCAACATGTAAAATACACCCCACTTTCCAACCAGTGTAAGCATTGGCACAGGCCCCAAGGATTTGTTTTTGTATCGGACATTTTGTATGATTGTTACTGCTGATCAACCAGCAGCCTGTTTGGCCCAGTGGATAAGACAACGATGCCAGTTTCACTGGAACAATGGACTTCCTGGCTTCAATGAAAAGCACTTTAACCTTGGGCAAAACACATCAGCAGTAAGACTAAATCACATCAAATATGTACCACAGGGAGGAGGAGACAAGATAAGGAATTGTCTTCCATCCCCCAGCCCTGTACATGTCCTGTGGTTTGGATTACTGGGTGTGTATTGGAATACAAGAGTTGGGGAAAGGCCCAGACTCGAAAAGGCAGGAACCAGACAAAGAAGTGTGATTTAAAAGAAATCACTGCAATACACAGACCTTAATGAACTTTTAGGGTATACAGAGAAGGCAGCTTTGGCCATTCTCTCTCTCTCTCGCTTGCTCTCGCCTTCGCGTGTCCTCATTCTCTGAACCAAGAACTGAGCACTCCATCCGAGACGGAGAGAAGAAACCACCACGAGCGACAAGAGCCTTGCCTTGCTCTTCGACTGTAGGAACGAACCTCAAAACTGGGACTTGGATACTGCATTGGCGATACGGAACCAGGAGACACATTCTACACAGGGAAGCAGCGAGCAAGAAAACGGACAATCGGGGTGAGCATTGTCCAAGCCCACGCATCGTTAAGACCACCGGTACTGTGTGAGGGGGTGTTGTGAGTCCCAACTAATCCTGAGGGGCTTAGTGGGGAGGTTCTATGTGTATTATATAGTGTATGTTCTGGGGTTTGTGGGACAAGTCCATGTTATACTCTGTATAGCAACACAGTGTGATTTTAGGCGTCTTAATACGAGACAGGGGCCTGTTCGACGGGCCAAGTTGTATTGTTGTACTGTTTGTTTTACGCCACCAGGCACTTTACGTACTGGAGGCGGGTTTGTGTGTTAACCTTATTAAACACCGTACGGTTGAGTCCGAAAAGCTTGTCTGTGTTCGAATCCTGTTCACCGTAATTCCTGACGTCGAGAACTAAGTAGGAGAGGTGATTCGAACCACCAAGGCAAACCACCTACACCAGACATATACAAAACAAATCTACAGCCCATGTATAAGACAAAAAACAGCATTGTGTAGAATAACCATACAAGCTCACAACACAGAAGGAGGCCATTCAGTCTATTATGTCTGTGCCAGCTCTTTGCTAGAGCAAACTAAAACTAATCCCTCTGCCTTGTGTTCTCCCCAGAGTATTGTATCTTTCTCTGTTTGTGTATTTACTCTTTCCTTAAAAGATGCAATGGTCTTTGTCTCAACCATCTCTATGGCAAAGCATCCCATGTTCGTTTCTTCTACTCTTTCTCCTTTTCTTCGTGACAATTTTAAATTGATGACCCCACCCACCTCTGACTTCCCAACCAGAGCTAATAGGATTTCCCTATTTAGCTTATTAAAACCCATCATTAATTTAAAAACCTCTATTAAATCTCCTCTCTCTGCTCCAGTCCCAGTATCTCAGCTGTAAGATGTGTAAAATTGGGATGCTCTAACCTGCAGTGCTACGGACCAAGAGCTGGGAAGTGGGATTAGGCTGGATAGCTCTTTGTTGGCCGGCGCGGACATGATGGGCCGAAATGGCCTCCTTCTATGCTGTAACTTTCTATGATTCTATGATTCTATGAAATTTTTACTCCAGTCTAGCAGTACTTAGATTTCGGACCAGTATTGGAACAGACAACTCGAGACAAAGATTTCAGGGTCACTATTCTTTACTTAAAATCAACAGCAATTACAAGCAAGTACAAGCATACATACGTACTAACACCAGCGAGTGATCAGTTCGGCGGTGACTAGTAGGTTCTCTTCTCTGTGCGACCGATCAAGTCACCTGACTCACTGCAGCAGCCCCTAGTGTCTTTCGACTGCACTTTTTATACCCCAAAACTTAGCAGATCGCCCAATGCGTATGTGTCCCAGACCACGTTAACAATGGCCAGTAGTTGGTTTTCTTTCTCCTTTTCTTATTTGTTAGTTAGTGGGCCTCAAGGCCAGTTATGCCATTGTCTGAAGAAGTTCCTGTTAACAATGGTTCAAAGATTTGTTTTACAGAACTCTCAAGGCCCACTTCCTTATCTGTGATTTTTGCGGAAATTGCCCAGTAACACGGCCCTCAGTCTCTCGAGGTATGCCGGTCCATTAAATCTGGTCAACTTTGAGTTTAGTCAAGTTACTTTACAGCGATGATGTATTCTTACAAAGTCCACCCTCAAGTGGCTGTGTACCCGAATGTTGGGTCACAGGCACTTACACCGCGTCGTTGTCATCTTCTTTCCGTGTCCTCTGTAATCGCTTGACCAACTTTCGCTGTTTGCATCACCTGTTGACGCGGCAAGTTATTATCAGTAAGTATAACACAATCACCAGCTGAACAATGACCAAGACACGGGAGATAATCCTTATCCATAGGTGAACCTCGATATTTCTACCGATATCCCACCAGGACGAATCATCCCCAACCCTGGATATTTCCTTTCGTCGCTCAATGTTTTCTTGGGCCAAGGTATAATAATGCTTCTGGGACTGATTGACGCACCTCATTAACTCTACCAAGATTTCTTGCAGCAGTGGAACCGAGTCACATACTGGTGCAATTGCTCTTTTAACTCATCCTTTGCAGTAATATTTACTTGCTTATGTGAATAAATGCTTAACAACACCCACACCCCAAGTCTCACAGGTCTGACTGGGGTAAAACAAAAGGTTCCCGCCGCAATAGGACAAGTCAGGTTGTTACCGCACTGGTATTCCCGGTGCATAGTAGTCACACAATATTCCCCCTTCCCTCGATATGCAGATCGTACGGGGATGTGCCACCCCGGAGTCACATTCATGGTGCAATTCCACACCATCCTGTCCCAATTGAACCCGCAAATGGGGGCTGCATGTTCCGCCACATCGTAGGGGTAGATGAGCGTATTCCGAGCTTGAGCACATCCAGTAAGATCTGGGGCCACCCATGTGGTCCCATCCACTCGGGTCACGTATTGTGTGGGTTCATCATACTCTACTAGGTGGTCTCCCCGATGCACTCCTATGTTCTCTACATGGAATAGAGGACTTGGGCCGCGTTTTCAGGCAGAACGGGATAATATAATACCATCCCTAACAGGGTGATGTTCTTTTGCCTCTGCCAATCACACTCGTGTTTCACCGGGTATACCTGTATCAATCCTCTGAATTGGCACATAGTCATGGTAAGTTGGTAAGTGGACATCGCCATCAGATGTCGATCAGTCACCCACGAGGGGAGTTTTCAGTCAGCAATGCACTGTAGGTTTTCTCGGGTTTGTTCCACCAACCAAGACCCATAAATTATACGGCATATCCACATCATAAATTATACATACATCATTTTGCGCGGCCTCACGAGAGGCATTCCGGTCCTCCTTTAAAACCTGGTTTATCGTCTTAACATGAGATTCTAGATACTTTACCACATCCTGCAGGTGTATGGTCATAATTTGGTCCTCCTCCAATTCCTCCTGTTCCTGATCATTCATTTCATACAACATT
Source organism: Squalus acanthias (assembly GCA_030390025.1). NCBI lineage: Eukaryota > Metazoa > Chordata > Chondrichthyes > Squaliformes > Squalidae > Squalus > Squalus acanthias. Next base: position 117,443,297 of record CM059426.1, on the reverse strand, counting down.
TTCCTTAAATGGTTTCTAACCGTCTTTACAGATTGGTCTAGGTTGGCCACATCAAGGCTATTAGTGAGGGAGGTTCCGGTGTTGAAGATGATTGCAATGTCATTCACCAGGCTCCACCACCTTCTGGTATGATTCCCCTGGGCAGTAAACCGAGTACCATTTTCCCCAAATGTGCCATTAGACCCATAACCATCTCTAGAGTCAATGTGGTATAACGGCTCCAATTCCGATTCCGCCAGCATTTCACTGGTCTTTTCCCAAAATCCCTCTATCAGTTCCTGCATCATTTTCCTATACAATTGTACTGTTTCAGGCTTGCACCAACCAAGCAGCCCCAACACGGTCAGATTCAACATTACTGGTACTACCTCATGGTGCATGTCATGGTACAGCACCATTCGACGGGGATCACCACCAGCCCATTTGTTGGCCCCGGGTGTGTCTGGGGCAACCTTCCTGGGCCTTCTGTGTTTTTTCGTAGGGAGGGGAAGTTTAGGACAGACTTTCAATTCCACCGTGTGTATTATTCCGTTGTTAGATTCCTGCACATGATAAGTCACAGTGCAGTTTGGATGATTACTGTGTTGGCATGACCGCCTTTCCTGAATGTGCCATTGGTAACGGGCACGATTTTGCCATTGCCATCTAGTTTGACGGGAATTCCACACTGTGGGGGCATCTCAACATTCGGTATCCCCAGGGGTCTTACACACCCATAGATTCCCTCGTGTTCCCGCCACCATCATGGCCAATATAACATGGTCTCTCCGTCACTTTCCGATTGAGTTGGGCTCCCATGGTTCCCCCTAGGATCCCCTATCTGATGGTACCTTGTGTTGTTACCTACCTTCGCTTGGATAAACCAAACATGTGACTTGTAGTCCCACTCTTACACTTTACACATATCTCCCTCCCTTCCTGGACCTCATATGTGGTTATCCATACTATTCCCGAGCAACTTGTTTCACACATGCCCTAGATGGATCGGAGGGGAACCTCCCGAGCGGTACCTCAGGGCGAAGTTACTGGGGCAATGGTAATCTGATTGTCGTAACTTGAACCAGGGGGCCTACTTTCATATATAAGCTCCACTGTCGTTACTATCGTTCCGCCGTAGAGCACTCTGCCACACAGCAACCAAAATATTCTCCCCATCTCTTCTCTGCCTTGTTCTGGCCTGTGGGAGAAGGGAACAAAAGCGGAATATTACTCCCAGTCCTGCATCCCTTCACCCTACCATTGGCTACTCAGGCTCTATACTAACTATTCACTATACCGCCTTGGCCGCTCCCAGGGCTGTTGCTTCAGATTGTAACCATACTGTACCTGGGGAGGCGCCGCGCCAGGAGGAGGTGCTTTATTGGGTGGGGGCACCCCATTAGGCACACCTTCTCCATCATCCCATTGGAGAGGATGAGTCAGCCTCACCAGGCTCATGATCGTGGCTTGCTGTCTTCTTGACCTGCTGGTGGGCTGAAAAAGCTTCATCTGGTTAATGTGAAACCATTTGATTTTCTTAGGTAGTTGAACCGCGTACACCATAGGACTAGCTTTGTCGACAATGCTATACGGCCCCTTGTAGAGGGGTTCAAAGACTCCCACCCTCACATAGTTTCGTACCATCACCTGGCTTCCTGCTTCCCACTCCTGGGGTTTACTCGGAGCCAAGTGTAGTCGGTTGTGTTGGTGTGTCTTCCCAATGTTGTGGGCGGCCCTCAGGTGTACCTCCTTTAAAGTTTCTCAAAGGTCGCTCAGGAATTTACCCCTGGTCACCTCCTCCACCTGCTTGTCTGTCAAAGTGGGGACCAACAGATGTGTGGGGGTTTGCATGGGTCTCCCCGTTACCAATTCATGTGGGGAGTAACCTGTTCCTTTGGACTTTTACTGCATATTCCCATAAGGATTAGGGAAAGTACCTCATCCCGCCTGGTGGGGTTTTCATTCAATTCTTTACGTGGAGCCAATTTCAATGTATGGTTCATTCTTTCCACAATTCCCGATGACTGTGGGTTGTGAGCCACGTGCCATTTCCCTTCAATCCCAAACAATTTCAAAGTGACCTGCATCACCTGACCTGTAAAATGACTCCCTTGGTCTGATTCTACCACTCGAGAAAGCTCCCATCTGGAAAATACCTCCGTAACTAGGGTCTTGGCCGTCCACAATGCTGTGGCCGACTTGCACGGGAAGGCTTCTACCCACTTGGTAAAATTGTCGACTAGGACTAGACAATACTTGTTGCCCTTCTTGGTGGTAGGCAGAGGTCCAATAAAGTCTAACTGAACACACTGCCACAGTCCCTCAGACCGACGGGTATGTCCTAGAGGAGCCTTTTTCTTGTGCGGGTCGGGATTATTAGCTGCGCATACCAAACAATTTTTACAGAAATCCTCTACGTCTTCCCTCAGGTGAGGCCACCATCCCACTTCCTCCACCACCAGTTTCCAGGTTGTCTCTGGGCCGGGGTGTCCAGCCCCCAGTCCCCCGTGAGCTAACTGCATGAATTCCTCTCGGTATCCTTCAGGCACAATCTGCCTATCTCCTTTAAACAACATGCCTTCCCTGATCGCCACATCTCTGGCCCCGCAGGGCCCTTCCACAGGCTGGCCGGCTTCCTTGTCCTTGAGGACTGCTCTTAATACTACATCCTTTAATTGTATCATTTTAAGATCCGGAAAGAGGGATAGTAACGGGTACCGGGGTAGTGGCTGCCACTACTCCCGATTGGTACAGGTCCCACAGGACCCCTTCCTCCACTCCCATCCTAGCCAACTCATCCGCCTTCCTAATTCCCTCCCATCTGGGTTCCGCTTTAGAATGGGCTTTGACTTTATGGATATAATATTCTTCACCTCCCCTTTCTACAACTTCCGCTATGGTTGCCAGCATTGGTGCGGTGACCAATGGCTTGCCGCCTGCTGACTTAAAACCTCTCCTGGCCCAAATCATAAGAACATAAGAAATAGGAGCAGGAGTAGGCCAATCGGCCCCTCGAGCCTGCTCCGCCATTCAATAAGATCATGGCTGATCTGATCCTAACCGCCAATCTACTATCACAGAACCATCTCCTGAACCTAACAGAATTGGACACCCAAAATAGGAGCAGGATCAGGCTACACGGCCCCTGGGCCCGCTACGCTACCCACAGGGCCATGACCGATCCGAACCTAGACCCATGTCCAAATTCCTGCCCTCTCCCCGTAACCCTTAATTCCCTTTACTTCTAGGAAACTGTCTATTTCTGTTCTAAATTTATGTAATGATGTAGCTTCTACAGCTTTTTGGGGCAGCATATTCCATGGACCTACCACCCTCTGAGTGAAGTAGTTCCTTCTCATCTCAGTTTTGAAAGAGCAGCCCCTTATTCTAAGACTATGCCCCTTAGTTCTAGTTTCACCCGTCATCGGGAACATCCATGTTTGATGGGTAAGGAGGATGATGGGCTGCATTCCAGTGAATACCGCAAAATGCTTTACTGCCCAGAAGGTGGCGAGCAAGTGCCGCTCACAGATAGAATAGCCTTTTTCTACCTCGGATAATACCTTGGAGGCGTAAACTACTGGTCTCAAATGCCCATTAGTTTCCTGCATAAGGACAGCGCTCAAACTGGCGTTTGTCGCCGCCACTTCTAGACAGAAGCCCTTTTTTAGGATCCACAGCTCCAGGGCCGGGGCTGTCTGTAAGTCCCCCTTCCCCCCTTCAGCTGCACAAATGCCTCTTCGCAGTTCTCGTTCCACTCCCATTCTACTCCTTTCCTTAACAACCTTAATAAGGGAGCTACCGTGTTCACAGTACTAGACATATCCAACGGGTTCTGGTCGATTCCCTTACACCCAGAGGATCAGTGTAAGTTCACTTTTACCTTCAAAGGGCAGCACTATACGTGGACCTGCCTGCCATGAATTCCCTGCTGTAGCCTGTCAGACCCAGGAATGACTTAAGAGCAGTTACCGAACCCGGACAGTGTAATTCTTGGATCGCTTTGCGCTTTGCCTCGTCTATCGCACGCTCTCCCGGTCGAAGAGTCAGTCTGAGAAACTGAATCTCCTCCTGCCCAATCTGAGCCTTCTTGGGGTTTACCTTAAAACCTGCTGCTTTGAGCAACTCTAACAGTTCCTCCAGTAGCCCCTCATGTTCCTCCTCACTATGTGAGAACAGCAACAAGTCCTCCACGTATTGGACAAGTTGGCCTGGCTGACTGAACTCTGTCAGGCCCTTGGCCATGCACTGGTGAAAAATAGACGAGCTGTTGTGGAATCCCTGTGGCAGGCAGGTCCACGTATAGTGCTGCCCTTTGAAGGTAAAAGCGAACTTACACTGATCCTCTGGGTGTAAGGGAATCGACCAGAACCCGTTGGATATGTCTAGTACTGTGAACACGGTGGTGGAACTGGGGATATTGACGATCAAGTCAACCACGGCGGCTACCATGGGAGTGCAGGCAGGAATGTTTTTATTCAGGATTCTATAATCTATAGTCATTCGCCAAGAAGCATCTGGTTTCTTGACTGGCCAAATGGGGGAATTGACATGAATCACGAGGGGTCTCAGTACCCCTTGCTCCACCAAGGACGCAACTGCCTTTTCCAAATCTCTCTCCGCTTCCTTGCAGTACATGTATTGTTTTTGTGGCCTGGTCATCGGTTCTCCCCCAACGCACACCTCCACTCCTACCACCCTGCTACCGTCATGTTTGTGGGTAGCAAAAGCATCCTTTGCATTCCAGACTATGGCTTGGTATCTTTCGGGCACCCTGGCCGCCAGCGTTTCCAAGTCGTAAGGTCCGGCAGGCGCTACCACCCACGCTTCCCCATGTTGCGGGGGGTATTACAACTATTTCCTCATTATTATCCACCCCACCCCACAGACAGTTGTTATCCATGTCCACTATGACATTATGGGCCAGCATCCAATCTGAACCTAACATTCCCAGCCCTAGCTGGTCCCATTTTATTGATATGCATGTCCACTTTGTTTGGAGGGGCCCTACCTTAAAACTCAACGGTTTTGACACTGCCCCAGCCGCTGAATTGCCCGTAAAACCTCCTAGGATGTAGGGGGTTCCATTTGACCAGGAAGACCTCATCGGGGAGGGAGAGTGGACTACCATACTCGACGCTGCAGTGTCTACTAAATAGTCCCCCCTCTCTCCCTCTACAACGATGTCTATGCATGGTCTTCCCCAATCATCGTACCGGAGTGGACACAGGTACTTGGCCTGGGCGCGACCTTCATGCTTGGGATTCCACGGTACCTCCCCCCTTTATAGTGTGGATTTTCCCCCGGGGCATCTCATCCCGTAATTCCCTCAGGCATTCTTTCATGCACGTGGTAACTGATGTGGTCATATCTGTTTGGGTGGGGGCGCTTGGTCGGAGCTCCTCCAATTTGGGGGCCTCCGACCTTCCTTTCTTTGGGAGCCGACAACTACGCACAAAGTGTCCAACACCCCCACAATTGTAACATTCCCATCCCTGGACTCCCCCTTTTGGGGTAGTCCCTTCTTGTTGCCACTTCTGAGGGATGGCCCCCGTTATCGGGTCCCTTCTCCTTCATTTCGCAGACCTTGCCTTTCGGCTTATTCATCACCCTGGTATTCTTTTTATCTACCTGGCACGCCTCGAAACGCAGGGTCAGTTTCCTCAAGACCCTAGCTTCGGTATTTGCCCCATCCTCCGGATCAAAATTCGCCATCACGGCTTGCAAATAGGGCAGACGTGGAGATCAGAGTCCGCAACCAACGGTTACGCGCTTCTCCGTTCAGGTCTGCTCTCCTTACTGCCCCTCCCATAGCTGCATTATAGGTCGGTCATAGCCTGTCGATGAATGCCACAGGGTGTTCATTTGGGCCTTGTTCCACGTCCGCCACGGCCTTAAAAAGTTCTCCTTTTCCTTGCCCCATCACCTGGACAACTCTCAACTTCAACGCTTCATAAGTGCCTTCCCCCCTTTTTGTTCTCCGGTGGGAGACCGGCAAAGACATTGGGACTTAGGGTGAATAGCAGCAAGCGCTTGTTCTCTTCATCCAGGCCGTTCAGAGCGGCCATCTGTTCTACCTCCAGATAATGCCCTTGGGGGTCCCCTCCCTGCTCCAACTTCTTCAAATCAAAAGACATTTGCCTTAACTCTTCTGTCCTCAAATTCCCGCTCTAACGCACCCCGATCCCCTCCCCACTTCGCCAGGTTCCAAGTACCACCTTTGGCGCATCAGGTTCATGGGCGGGGGCCGAGCTCCCTCCGGTGGGGCATTCCCTGGTCCCTTATCCGATTTTTCATCACCCGCTTCATCACCTTCACTATCACTTTCTTCACTATCCTGTCCATCCTTCCCGAACGAGGGGGTCATGGCACATACAATGCCTCTTTGAATCTGCAACTTCTCCGCCAATTCCCTAATCCACTTATTACATTCAGTGTGATCCCCATGGGTGCTCCATTCCTCGAGAGCCTGTTTCTGGGTGACCCTAAACGCAACCTTCAGGTCCTCATTAACCTTTCCTGCCTGCTCTGTCTGATGTCTCTGCTTGGACGCCCCCTCCGACCAGACATCACACTGATCCTGGTTATTCATTCACTGGCTCTCAGGGTACAGTTCCTTATTACACCATCTCTCCTTTGCCTTTACAAACTTCTCCGCGAGCCTTTTCCTACTTTCCCTTTCTTCTTCTAATTCCCTCAGAAGTCGGTTTACCACCGCTTCTCTATCACTGGCCTTATTCGCTAGATCTTCTATCTCCTTTTGCATCTTAACTTTTGTACACTCATCGTTTTTAAACTGTTTCTGGTATACCATTAACCAGATGGCCTTCATCGTCCCTGGCCGACACGTGGACCCATGTGTCCATTGTTCGGCCTCAGAGACCGGGTCATCCCCATCTATTATGACCTGTACCCATCCCTCCTTGAGAGGTAACTTCCCTGTTACATATTTCGTGACTAACTCATTCATCGTCTTTGCCATTGGTTGTTCCGAGTGGGTCCCTGTTCAGGCGCCAAAATCTGTAAAATGTGTAAATTTTTACTCCAGTATAACAGTACTTAGATTTTGGACCAGTATTGGAACAGACAACTCGAGACAAAGATGTCAGGGTCACTATTCTGTACTTAAAATCAACAGCGATTACAAGCAAGTACAAGCATACATACGTACTAGTAGGTTCTCTTCTCTGTGCGACCGATCAAGTCACCTGACTCACTGCAGCAGCCCCTAGTGTCTTTCGACTGCCCAAAACTTAGCAGACCGCCCAATGCTTACGTGTCCCAGACCACGTTAATAATGGCTAGTAGTTGTTTTTCTTTCTCCTCTTATTTGTTAGTCAGTGGGCCTCAAGGCCAGTTATGCCATTGTCTGAAGAAGTTCTTGTTAACAATGGCTCGAAGATTTGTTTTACAGAACTCTCAAGGCCCACTTCCTTATCTGTGATTTTTGCGGAAATTGCCCAGTAACACGGCCCTCAGTCTCTCGAGGTATGCCGGTCCATTGAATTTGGTCAACTTTGAGTTTAGTCAAGTTACTTTACAGCGATGATGTATTCTTACACAGCTCTCTCCTCAGAACTACAGTTTCTTATTCCTGGCATTAGCTCTATGCTCCCTATGGCTCTAATATCCTTGCTCTAATAGGGTGCCCAAAACTGCACACACCACTCCAACTCCTAACTAACCATTTCCTTGTACAAATTAATCAGTTTTTGGTCTTATCCTCTATGCCCCAATTTATATAAATCAAAAGCTATTAACTTTTATTTTTGGCTTTAACTACCTGCACTTGGACTTTCAAGGAATTGTTTATTTGCACCCATAGGACTCTCCTGACTCAATTTTAATAGCCCTGAGGAGGTGGGTTTGGAGGCGGGTCTGTTGGGAAAATCGGGAAAAATGGCTTCGGACACCCAACCCGCCTCCATCCCGCCCCTACCCGATTTTCCTGAGTGTCTGTTTAGCTGCTCCCAAACTGACCCATCTCCAACCGGTGAGACAGGTAGCTAAGGCAGTTAACAACCTGTTAACTGCCTTGCTAATCCTATTTTCATCATGGTTTCCCATTTTTCTGCTTCTGGCTCCTGTTTCCCGACTAGTCAGAAACAGGCCAGGTTCAAGGAGACGAATTGCTGGAGGACATGATTTGTATGCATTGGTGGAGCGATTTAAAAGTGCCCCTGAAACATGGCTGACATTCAAATGCAACAACTTTGCTGTTGTAGGTATGGGATAACATTTTGCACATCTACTGGCCTTGTGACTGTTCAAGCTGACACCCATCTGCAGTATGTCATGAATGGAATTATTTCAGGCTACTTCAACTGTGCGCTTGCAAGATTGTTACCTCAAATGAAATCTATAGCAAGGGGATGGGAAACATTTATGACCTCTCATCCTGGTCCTCATAATGGGGGGAGTAGCAGCCGCGTGGCTCAGCACAGATCTTCCTGGGAGGAGGAGTAGGAAGAGGACGAGGGCAGCCTTGCATGCTGTGTTGTGACCAATGCAGCATTCCTCCAGTTCACTGCTGCCCGTCAACCAGGGTATGCACACTGCCATGCCACACTACCATAAGCTTACTCTTCGACCATTGGTGGCCACCATATAGCTCTGTAATTGCAGGCGACACTTGTCCAACGTCATACTTCATCTCTGCTAGATTCTCTTAATTCCTATCACTTTTACCATCAGCATTACAAATGTAAGTCGCCTTGAGCCCTCAATGTGCTTTTGCCATTTCCCAGAACACATAGGCCACACATCAACTGTTTATCTTTAACACATGACAAAATATACCAACAACAGTCAGAAAAAAAAGAAACATCACCCAAGTGAGTCCCCTTGTGACTATAGGTGCTAAATCTTTCTCTTACACGTGCTTCTACGTGGTGCTTCCCCTGTGGCTACAGCAGATGTAGAGGCACCTTGCTGACTAGGATGCTGTGCCTGCTTAGACGCCTTTGGTGGGTGTCCTCTGGGTTTGGGAGCCTGGGAGAGCTCTTCAACAGTCTGCTCTTCCTGTGGCTGTGCAGGGGCTGAAACGGCCATCTCAGTTGTCTCTGCAAAGTGGGTCTCTGACCGAGGACTCCACAGTGGCATGGTCGTACGAGCGCTTTGAGAGGAGCCCACACTTCCTTCTGTCCTGCTAACAACATCCCTCTCATGGGTCAGCCGCACCTCAGTGCTGGCAAGTGGCAGGAGAGCACCTTGTTGCACTTCAGGGGGACCATGAGGACTGCACTGGCAGTCCTCTTCAAAAGGACGTCCATGAAGCTCTGGTCTCTCTGTTCAATAGCTGCCCATCGCTCCTTCAGAGATGCCATTCTATTCTGAACAGTCACCATGTTTTCCTGACTCTGGCGACTTATTTCCTCCATGGCCGTAGCCATCCTTTCCACCTGAGGTAGCCATCCTTTCCACGGAGGTTGCCATCCTATCCATGGTGGTGCGTTCATGTGCCATTGCCTCCACCACGGCAGTGCTGATGTTAGAGATGGACTCCTCCATTCTCTCCACACTCACACTAACCCTGGAGGCAAACCCTTCCAGAGACACCTGCACTTGTTCCTGTATTTCACGAACCGCTCTTTTTCTGGATGGCCCCTGAGGCACAGCGTCTGCATGCAGCTCAGCATGGCTAGGAGAGTCCTGCAACTTCTGAGGAGGACTCTCCACTGCTGTCACTGTCTCCACCATCTGCTGATGCTCACTTGTGCACTGTGATAGACCAGGTGGCAACACTACTCTAACTCGCGATGGCCCCACCAAGTTGTGTGTTGCTGCGCTGGTGCTGGGTGCGCTGAGTCCTGGTGACGCTGCTCCCTCAGAGGCTTCAGGTTCCTCTGAGGAGATGTCCGGGTCTTTGCCCTGGATTTTGGGGAGGGGGGTGCTCGATGGGATACTGACTTTTGATGTTCTCACAAGATCATTAAACCTTTTGCGGCACTGGATCCATGAGCGTGCATAAATGGACCTTGCGTTCACCTCCTGAGCAATACACAGCCAGACTGCCTTGGTCTGCTGAGGAGGCTTCCTCCGGCCATCAGGAGGGAAGAGAATCTCCCTGCGCCCTCTGACAGCATCCACAAGAACTTGGAGGGACTCATCATTAAACCGAGGAGCTGCCTTGCCTCTGGAAGAAGTCATAGCTTTGAAAAGAAGTGCAGGAAACCACAATGGAAAGGCTCAGGCTGGATGGCAGCTTTAAAAGCAGCTGCTATTATGACGTCATCAGAGGCGGCCAGCCGACCCGATCCCACTCATTGGACCGGCCAGCGCGCCTCCATGAAATTAGCAAGGTACTTTAATAAAAATCGCAACTCTGCAGCTGTTCCCACCGGAAGCGGCTCCCGAACCCGCCCACCACGCAACCCAACTCCAACCCGCCTCGGGAATTAAAATCGAGCCCTCTCTGTTCTTCCACATCCTTTAGCATCTTTCCACTGAGTTAAAACCCCCATTTCCTGTTATTCTTCCCAAAATGCATTACCTCACACCTCTGCATTAAATTGTATCTGCCATTTGTCTGCCCATTCCTGCTAAACTATCTCACCAGTAAATCCTTTGGTGGTTCTCCCAATCTCCCTTGTTGTCGCTAGGCTCATATTAGTATAATTGATACCAATACACTGAAGAAGAAAAATCACACTTAACCCAATTTATTCAATGTTACGCTAATATGTTCCTTCCACGCTACTCTTAATTCATCACCACAAGTTGCTTCTGTCACCAGCTCCACCAATACCTCACCTAGTGTTATATAGTTTAAGGGGGAAAAATTCAGTCGCGCCCCGTTTGGGGCGCAAATATCGTCCGGGCGCAAAAATTAGCGCCTGGCGCTAACTATCGCCACTGACTGGAAACTTCACTTTTAACGCCCCGGAAGGTGATTGGAGCGCTAAATCAGGCGCTGCACACCTGTCTTAAGGCACAAAGGCCGAGGAGTGAGGTGCTAACTCAGAGCGCGAGCGCAGCGCAGGTGCTGCCAGTTAGCAAGGGAACACAGACACACTGGCGCCGGCCAGTTCTTAAAGAGGGGGGGGCGATCTTGCTCCCCAGCCACACCCTGCTCATTGCAGCCTTGAATCTCGACCTGGAGAGACCTGAGATTCCATTTTCCAGCCAAGGATGGAGAGGGCGAGAGAACGAGCTGAGCGCTTCACCGAGCGGGCCTTGGATGCTCTGGTTGGCGTGGTGGAGCGCCAAAGAGCAATACTGTACCCAGAGAGTGGCAGGAGGCCTTTGCCGCGCGACTACAGAAGAGTGTGGAGGGAGGTGGCTCAGCGCGTCTCCTCCAGGAGCATGGTGCCCAGGACCCATGTCCACTGCCGGAAAAAGTTCAACGACCTCACTCGGGTCGTCAGGGTGAGTGGCTTTTTTGCAATACCTCTCCATCCCTCCATCTCAACCTCACTCTATGGCCAGAGGGTCTTAAAACCACAATTAACAACACTCATCCAACACCTATGGCCCTTTCATGAAGCACACACACACATTCCATACTTTGCATACAGTAAGGGCTATTCACCTATGAGAGGCACATCAGGCAAGACCATGGCTGTATACAGTAAGGGCTATTCACCTATGGGAGACACATCAGGCAAGACCATGGCTGCATACAGTAAGGGCTATTCACCTATGGGAGGCACATCAGGCAAGACCATGGCTGTATACAGTAAGGGCTATTCACCTATGGGAGGCACATCAGGCAAGACCATGGCTGCATACAGTAAGGGCTATTCACCTATGGGAGGCACATCAGGCAAGACCATGGCTGTATACAGTAAGGGCTATTCACCTATGAGAGGCACATCAGGCAAGACCATGGCTGTATACAGTAAGGGCTATTCACCTATGGGAGGCACATCAGGCAAGACCATGGCTGTATATTTACTCAGACGCCGTCCTTTTTCTTGCAGGCCAAGCTGGCGCATAATAGGAGACAGCAGCAACGGACGGGTGGAGGGCGGCCTCAGCTGCAACCCCTCAGCGATCTTGAGGAGTGCGTCCACAGGATTGTGGCAAGCCGGGTGATCGGTCCCGTCGCCACTGGAGACGCCGACCCCGTTCTGGACAGCAATGGTAAGGTCATCACCTTTTTGTCCTCTGTCCTTCCACTTGTCCCTCACAACACCAGCCTTTGACACTTTCAATCCAACTTACTAACTCGCTGCACTTATTCCTCCCTTACTGCCACCCTGTCCTCACGCTAAAGCCACTCTTGTACCTCCCTGCTTTCAGATGGTGATTCACCAGCTGAGGAGACGGGCCCTGAAGCTGCCAGTGGGAGTGAAGCTGCAGCCGAGGAGGAAGAGGAAGCCGGAGCATCAGTGCCACCCTCTCCCGAGGAAGCCCATGCCCACACTGGGAACACGCCTTCCCTGGAGGGGAGCAGGGGGGAAGGGTCTGATGAGGGTGAAGGTCCAGGACCCAGCGGGCTGCAGCAATGCGATGGGGGTAGGGAAGCTCGGGGGCCTTCTCCCCGGAGGGAGAGTATGCCAGCGAGTCCTGCTGCACTGGACGCAGAGGAGGAGCGGCTGATCGTGGAAATGAACACCCAGGCGGTGGGCATGCACACTGAGCTCATGGCTGCAGTGGGTAGGGTGCCCGAATGCATTGAAGCACTGGCAAGGAGTGTGGAGCACTTCGCTGCAGCGCAGGCGGATGCGACACTGAAGCTCAGTGCTGCAATTCAATCTCAGACTGCTCTCATGCAGACTCAGATTGAGGCCACGCGAGCACTGTCTGCTGCCATCCTCGCTGGTTCGTTCACATTTCCCCGGGGCTCTCACCGCGCCGCAGCAGGCCAGCAATCTGTGCTTGTCTGGGGTCATGGGGAAAGAGATGAACTCTCGTCTCCTTTTAAAGAGGGCATTTGTGACCTTCCGGATGCAGCAATGCACCGCGAACTGGGAGATATTGGCGATGTCCCCAACAGCAGATTGAAATGAGCCAGTAGCATAAAAGTTCAGAGCCACTGTGACCTTCACTGCCACCGACAGAGACGTCCTGGACCTCAGTTGAGGCTGCAGATCTGGCTGCAGCAGGTGGCAGAGCTCAGTGACCACCTCCTTGCTGAAGCGCAGCCTTCGCAGACACTGCTCCTCAGACATATGAATGTAGGAGAGCTGTTCACGATATACCCTGGGAGGGTAAGCTCTCCTGTACAGACGCCTGTTGGCCCTCCTCCGTCTGGCCATCATTGCCACTCTCTCTCTGCGTCTCTGTCTCCTCCGATTCAGCTGGCGCAGGACGACGCCCCCCATCAGTGCAGCCCCCATATCTCTTCGCAAGCAAAGTTATGAAGGCCAGAAACCAAAGTACCAGCGAAGTTAGGATGAGTAGCCAAAACTACCTCACACAGCGTTGACTCAATGCAGAAGTCTCTCTTTCTCTCTCTCCGAATCTCTCTCTCTCTCTCAGAACGAGTGGTGCAAAAATGTCAACCACAGAGAAAGACAGGAAGAGGCCCCCTTTAAATAGCGCCCCCCCCAGCCCCACAGCGATTGTTAGCGTTCCACTCTACCGGTCGTTGGATGCGCCAGGCGGTAAGGATGGGGGCGCCACTGAAATTCTGCTCCGGGGCGCCACAAGGGCGTTGCACTCTCGTATGACGTCACAATCTGCGCGCGCAGGAGATCGCGGCGATAAAGTTTAGCGCCGCCGCAAAATGTCTAGTTTAGTTCGCGAGCGGCGCAAACATCGCTGCGCCCGGGCGCTAGCTGCTTTGCGCCCCATTAGCGCCCTCTTAAGGCGCTAACGGGAGGCGCAACCAACTGAATTTTTCCCCCTAAGTGTCTTTTCAAGGTACATCCTAAAGTGATTTTCAATTCAGTTCAGCTAGGTTTAATTCACAAATTTCACATTCCCACTGTTACACTTCACTACAATTTTAATAGAAAGAAAAGACCCGACAGTGAGTTTGTATGATGATTTCACATAGCTGCCATTTCATTTTATTGAAATGCTGGTGATAGCACTTAAGTTTTGTGCACTGTTGTGTTCTCAGTTACTGCCCACAGAAATGACAACTGATATTAGCAATCGTCTGGTGGTTTATTTCCTATTGCTAAAGTGATTTATTTGCACGATTACTCCGTTCAATGGCTCACCACCAGTGTTCAATTGCATTATCACTCAGGTCATAATTGGATTCTAATACACTCCCCAACTGACCATTCAAATTAATGACCCAGCCACAAGACCTGAAAAAAATGATGGCCATAACCATAACTTTTATAGTTGTTTATAACCATTACTTGCCACTTGCTGGTGCTACTACCCTGCAGTTATAGTATGGGCCTGTTCAAAATGCTTCAACTGAATATCAGAGTATTGTTTTAAGTACCCGAATTAATTAAAAAATTCTTGGTGCAACATTTTTGTTTGATGTTGAACCATTTTATTTGTAAATCAGCATTGGTGCTGAGAATAAATTCCCCCACCCCTTGCAAATATACCACATGGTCAGAATAAGAATCAATAATTCAATTTCCATTCTTAATATGGACACAAAATGTATAATAATAATTTGGAGCATCATTGAGGTTATTTACATCAACTATCGGACTGACAAAATTTGTTGCTGAAATCATGGAACTATAGCAGTCTTGCCTGTTCACAAGTAAGTCAAAAGCTAACAACACAAATTCAATAAATCACAAGATTTATTAATGAGTTTAGATCTTATTAATAAGACGCTGCATTATTTTGACTATTATTTTGGCGACACGGCATCTTCTACCACTTTGTTCCCTAATCTAACAAATACTGCTCTGTCCTCCCCAGGAGGATTGTTAGTGCATATGAATCAGCTAAAACTACTCTTCACATTTCTGTAAACAGTTGAAATGGTAAATAATGATGGGGCACACAAAGCAGCCCACTTGATCGGCACCCCATCCACCACCTTAAACATTCACTCCCTCCACCACCAGCGTACCGTGGCTACAGTGTGTACCATCTACAAGATGCACTGCAGCATCTCGCCAAGGCTTCTTCGACAGCACCTCCCCATGACCTCTACCACCTAGAAGGACAAGGGCAGTACGTGCATGGGAACACAACCTCCTCCAAGTTACCCTCTAAATCACACACCATCCTGACTTGGAAATATATCGTCGTTCCTTCATCGTTGCTGCGTCAAAACCTGGAACTCCCTCCTGAACAGCACTGTGGGAGTACCTTCACCACACGGACTGCAGCAGTTCAAGAGGCAGCTCATCACCACCTTCTCAAGGGCAATTAGGGGTGGGCAATAAATGCTGGCCTTGCCAGCCACGCCCACATCCCAAGAATGAATAAATTAAAAAACAAAGTAAAATACATTTTTTTTCAACCTTACCACCCATCAGGAAACTGACGAGTTTGGGTGCATTGCCGGATTTACACCCTGCCCAATACTGCTGTCCATTGACTACAATGGAGAGTAAAGTAATACGGGGTGTAAAACCAGCGTTGCACCCGACCTGTCAGTTTCACATCCGACAGGTTAGGTTAAAATTACCCCCATGTGTGTTTTAACCACTTTATTTAGACCTGGGATTTATGAAATCTGATTCATAGAATCATAGAATCATAGAAATTTTCAGAGCAGACAGAGGCCATTCGGCCCATCTTGTCTGTGCCAGCCGAGAAAGAGCTAGCCACCCTAATCCCACTTTCCAGCATTTGGTCCGTAACCTTGTAGGTTACGGCACTTCAAGTGCATATCCAAGTACCTTTTAAATGTGATGAGGGTCTCTGCCTCTACCACCCTTTCAGACAGTGAGTTCCAGACCCCCCACCACCCTCTGGGCGAAAAAAATTCAACTCAAATCCCCTCCAAACCTCCGACCGGTTACTTTAAATTTATGCCCTCTGATTATTGACCCTTCTGCTAAGGGAAATAGGTCCTTCCTATCCACTCTATCTAGGGCCCTCATAATTTTATACACCTCAATTAGGTCTCCCCTCAGCCTGCTCTGTTCCAAAGACAACAACCTCAGCCTATCCAATCTTTCCTCATAGCTAAAATTCCCCAGCCCAGGCAACATCCTTGTAAATCTCCTCTGTACCCCCTCTAGTGCAATCACATCCTTCCTGTAATGTGGTGACCAGAACTGCACGCAGTATTCTAGCTGCGGCCTAATTAGTGTTTTATACCGTTCAAGCATAACCTCCCTGCTCTTATATTCTATGCCTCGGCTAATAAAGGCAAGTATCCCCTAAGCCTTCTTAACCACCTTATCTACCTGTTCTGCTACCTTCAGGGATCCATGGACATGCACTCCAAGGTCCCTCTGATCTTAGAAACATAGTAGAAACATAGAAAAATAGGAGCAGGAGTAGGCCATTCAGCCCTTCGAGTCTGCTCCGCCATTCAATACGATCATGGCTGATCCTCTATCTCAATACCATATTCCCGCTCTCTCCCCATACCCCTTGATGCCTTTTGTGTCTAGAAATCTATCAATCTCCTTCTTAAATATATTCTGTGACTTGGCCTCCACAGCCTTCTGTGGTAGAGAATTCCACAGGTTCACCACCCTCTGAGTGAAGACATTTCTCCTCATCTCAGTCCTAAATGTCCTTTTTGCACTTCTCACTTTCCTACTATTTATAGTCTATTCCCTTGCCTTGTTAGCCCTCCCCAAATGCATTATCTCACACTTCTCCAGATTGAATTCCATTTGCCACTGTTCTGCCCACCTGACCAGTCCATTGATATCTTCCTGCAGTCTGCAGCTTTCTTCTTCATTATCAACCACACGGCCAATTTTTGTATCATCTGCAAACTTCTTAATCATACTTCCTACATTCAAGTCCAAATCATTGATATATACCACAAAAAGCAAAGGACCCAGTTCTGAGCCCTGTGGAACCCCACTGGAAACAGCCTTCCAGTCTCCTTGTTACCTCCTCAAAAAATTCAATCAAGTTAGTCAGACACGACCTTCCCTTAACCAATCCATGCTGACTGTCCCTGATTAATCCGTGTCTTTCTAAATGAAGATTTATCCTGTCCCTCAGAATTTTTTCCAATAATTTTCCCACCACCGAGATTAGGTTGACTGGCCTGTAATTACTCAGGTCTATCCCTTTCTCCCTTTTTAAACAACAGTACCACGTTAGCAGTCCTCCAGTCCTCTGGGACCACACCTGTAGCCAGAGACGATTGGAAAATGATGGTCAGAGCTCTGCTATTTCCTCTCTTACTTTTCTTAACAGTCTGGGATACATTTCATCGGGCCTGGGGATTTATCCACTTTCAAAGATGCTAACCCCCTTAATACTTCCTCTTTCACTATGTTTATTTCATCTAATATTTCACACTCCTCCTCCCTGATTGCAATGTCTGCATCGTCCCTCTCTTTTGTGAAAACAGACGCAAAGAATTCATTAAGAACCATACCCATGTCTTCCGCTTTCACACACAGATTACCTTTATGTTCTCTAATAGCCCTACTCTTAATGTATTTATAAAACATCTTTGATTCTTTTTTTCCTATCTATAGGATTCGACTGACCTGTGGTAGGGGTTTTTCATCAAACACACACAATTTGAAATATTACACAGTTCCTAGAAGTTCCACATTTTTGTGCAACAGCACTGCTAAAATAAATAATATCAAGAAATAACAACAGAAAACGCTGGAAAAACTCAGCAGGCCAGGCAGCATCCGTGGAGAGAGAAACAGAGTTAACGTTTCAGGTTGAAGACCTTTCGTCAGAATATCAAGAGTTCATTCATCAAAGATAGCCTCTTGTTTATGAGCATATTGCTTTTCTTTCCCCCTCCTCCTTCACTTCATTTTTGCTCTCTATGCTCCTTTTCTTTTCCTTCTTGTTTCTTGTGTGGTAAAAAGAGTGAGATCAAGAGGAATGAGGCCAGGGCCATCTAGTTGAGGGACAGTATTGTTAATTGTAGTCTTCAGCATTGAGAGGAAGAGCTAGACAAACAAACTCTAGTAGACAGGCTCCTGCACCTGCTTGGGGGGGGAAGATAAAAAATGGCTAATCGCTACTTGGACTTCTTGTCGGAGGCAGATGGACAAATCATACTAGAATCATACAGCACAGAAGGAGGCCATTTGGCCCATCATGTCTGTGCCAGGTCTTTGAAAGAACTATCCAATTAGTCCCACTCCCCTGCTCTTTCCCCATAAACCTGCAGATTTTTTCCTTTGCAGGGAAATGCAAGCAGATGAATTATTGGGTATAAACTGGAGTGGGAGGGGTGATTGTTGAGTGGTTCCAGGAATTCCCCACTAAAGAAAGCCAGAATTGTAAGGTTTCCAAAATTTGCAGATCCCCCAAAACCTAAGGAAAAAGGACTTTGGGACTACCTCAGAGTGATAAAAATGCATTTGGGCCTAACCTAAGGAATTTAAGACCAAAAGCTAAGTTTTGGCATTTTAAAACCATGTCTGGGCCTGTAAAGGGACAAGGAGGTGGGCTCGACCTCTGTAAAAGCAGTTTGGTTATTGCAGTTAATTACACTGTCTGGGGAACCGGGATGACCCCACTCAAGCCCCAGCAGACATTAACACTTGAACAATAGACCCTGGGAGAAGGCAGTCCTACCCAAAATACAGGCTCCTTCAAAACTGATTACAGGGCCCATCAGAAACATACATAACAAAACCCACTCAGACCCATTCTATAGAAAGACTGAGTCTAGCCTAGAAACCCAAAACACGAAATCAATCTCCAGTGATCAACCAAGGAGATCGACAGGATGCAAGCCATCCCAAAAGCCATTTGACACTTACAGAGCAGTTACTGGTAACAGGCCCGCCAAAATCAGACAATGAACTGAGTAGATTTGACGGGTAGATAAGGCCATGTTCAATGGGTGAGATTGAAGGCCTGTTAAAAAACCAGTTAACACGCTAGTAAGTCGTTACTGATTTACGAGCCCGCCATAACTAGACAATGAACTGAGTAGATTTGGCGGGTAGATAAGGCCACTTCAATTCCGTATAATTGAAGGCCCGCTAAGCAGTTCAAGGTCGGTGGTCATCAGAAGAAGAAACCAGGAAGAAGACAAGCCGAGCTGGATGCGAGTCGGCATCGCTCACCACTCAGACACACCTGAGTCCAGCCCGCGAAGATACCACCTCGACGGACCTCCAACAACGGTCCCAACACAGTCACCCGGAGCAACAAGCAGCAACAAGTCACCGACGGCTCCACAAGGTCGACCGACACACTAGACAAGGCCTAAAACCATCGCGGAAACCAAAGGCCTCAAGTAACCAACAACCGCATATTACCCCCAACGGACCAGGTAATAGCAGGCCACCGCGACCAACAAAGACCAACTCAAGGGAAGAAAATCCGAAGAACCACAAAGTTTCCACTCTACAATCTACTCCTGACTTACCCCTGGGTAAGATTTTCCCCAATGACTCTAAACCCTACTGCTAAACCAAAGAAATTGGGTACTCACCAGATAAATCCAAAACGACATCCTACCGCATCAGCGGACTCGCGAAGACTGACCAGACACGCAGGTGAAGTCCTCTACCGCGTACAGGGTACGGCAGACACTAACTGCCATAAACAGCGAACCCCAAAACCGCGATTTAGCCCAACTGTCAAAGGATTGGTGAGCATTATCCCTGGTCCTTCAAAGCCTAACTTAGCTAGTAAAGTGGGGTTGGGAGGGGTGAAGTATTGTTCTACTGTCATTTCCCTCGCTTGTACCGAAGTGTTCCCCACCTTTAGAGTATTAAGAGTGTTATTATTTGTGTTTTACCTTTTTAATAAAGATTGAAGTTCTTTCATCAAACTCAGTTGTCTGCTGCACCTTTTGTCACAACCCCCAAATAAGTCCAAGGTCTAGAACCAAGGGAGTGGGAGCGATTCGAACCGCTCAGAAGTCAGAGGTGAAGCTGACACACACCACCACCCCCTACAGAATGGCCCCTAGGAATTGTAGTCCTGGGGATGCTGATGGACACATTTTCTCTGGTTCTTTATCAGGGCTGGGGGTGGGAGGAAGGGATGATGTATCTGGCTTGGGAGAGGGTGTACCCAGAGTTTTTCCAGGGTTTCTGCTGCTCTTCTGCCGAAGTTACAGTTGATGAGCGGGAAAACCCCCAGGGAAATTCACCCCCATGATGATCAAAAGCCCAGCATGCTTCTTGTAGAAAGAGGAGAGTACATTTGTGATTTTTCTTTGGTGATTTTTTTATTTTATTGTGTGATGAATTTTATTTTTAGGAATTTATAGTGGGGTGGGTGAGAAATTGTCATAGCGACAGCATCTTTCAGAATTTTTTTCACTGGATTGTAATTGGGTAGAATTATTTTTTAGTGACATACATGGGCAGAAAATGGAAATTGATAAGAAAGGTTTTGCATAATATGACAGGAATAACAAAAGTATAATGAAGCAAAGATCACCAAATAGAAGGAGAAAAATGCATCAACTAAAACAATAAACCAGTGAAGAAGAGAATTGACAAATGCAGACGTCAGCCTTGATGGATGCAAGCCATTTTATTACAAAGATTTAAAGTTAAAAATATAAGTTGCCATCTGCATGAATCAGCACATAATGTGATAGTGCTGAACACCACAGACCTTTATCTTAACTCACATTTATTGCCACAGGCATCATGTTTAGAAAAACATAACTATGGCTTAGAAATAACTGCAACGTTACCTTATGAACACTTAATGCATTTGTATGACATTCATCCATCTGTTGTTTTAACATCGGCATTAGCTGTTTATTTTAAGGCAAGATATTTCGCTGTGCTTTGGCCCAATTTCATGTGGATCATGGCAGGCAGGGGTGGGAAATCAGCCAGGGAGCCTGAGGCATATTCAAATTACATGGGAATGACGGAGTGAGATCAGGCGTCATGTTTTCCATCATTACTGTCGTAGCAATGCTGGATGCAAGACAACGGCAGCAAGTTCCCGGGGCCCAGATAGAATATGCAGGATGGGATTTAAATTTGAAAAGGGCCCGGAAGATGTCCAATTGCTCAAAGGGTAAATCTATTACCCTCTTTCACCCCCAACAATTTTAAGTTTCTTCGAACCCCGATGTGCCTCACTAGCTGCCCTGGAGGTCGCTGGCCTCACCCCACTACTCTGGATACCTGAGGCCGCCAAGCAGCCATTTTCCACCTCCAAGGCAGGCCTCCTGCCACAGCTAGAAATCCTGCTGGCCCTGGATTTCGAAATGGCTGCTTGCATTAGGCATTTATAGAATAATATTGAAAAGTCATTTTTAGGCTCATATTCTTCCTATTTCCCTTTGAATGGTTGCCTGCAATTGTAAACAGATTTAAGTGACAACCAATATGGTAGCAATCAGCAATTTTAATAGTCGGGTACAATTAGTTACACACGATAACCAACAGTAAGTACAAAAGACAGATATTATCCTAATCCATTGGCGAGCAGGTGACCACGATTGTATAAATTGTCTGATTTACTTTGTTCTAGCTGCTATCCTCCATCCCTGTCCTCCTTCACATGGCCCTTTATATACCTCCAAACTCATGAGGCATTCACAAGATCATGACAAAGATCTATCCTCAGCCAATCAGTGGCACTGTAACCTCTATTACCCATATATGTACATGCTTCCATTTAGCTCCTTGCTGATTCTTTTCAGCAGTTTTCAACAGACACAGTTTTAGGCAAGCTGTAGTAAGTCAGTTTAAGATTACACAATGATCCTGTCATAGAAATCTATCGAAAACTACAGAGTCAACATTTATGGTTAGTGTAACTGAATCCATGCCATTATGGCTGATTTAAGCTGAATAACAGAAGACTCATTTCCACTCATTTCGGGCACCATATTTGCCAGTGTGAGTGAAGGTTGAAGTGAGATTTGACCACGCTGATAAATGAATAAATAAATGACTCTGTCCTATTATTTGTGCCTTATCATTCCTACATGTTACAGATGAAAATAAGATATCTTTTGCACATGATGGATAGATGGATGTGCTGCCCCCAGCCAAAGCAGAATTTCCACAGTCCAGTGCAAGGCGAGATCATGGTCACACTTCTAACACAGCTGCTATTTATGATGCCCTGGGAGAAAACATCATGCAGCTCTGGAATCATTGGAGGGTGGAATTCGAATAAGCTTTCAAACTGCCTTATACCTTATCTGAACACCTTACAATTTTTGCTTTCTGTGTTTATATGAGTTTATTTCTATCAGCATCATCTTTGATGCAACATGCCCATTCTATGAGTACTTGTTAAAATTGTTATTGTAGGATTTTTTTTCAAACTACATAAAATTAATGAACTGAAAATCACATTTACAATCAATTGATATGAGGGGCCTTCAAAATATTATTACACAGCATTAATAATTAACACTCAATATTTTGCCACTTTACTTTTTGCCAAATAACACAGCATTTCATAAGAAGCACAAACAGGAAGCTTGCACAGACAAGGTAACAGTACAACTGAAGTGTTGTGTTGCTGTGGAGACGAGGTCTAATTATAGCTACCCAGAAGTGCATATCTGAGTCTACTCAGACTCCAGTCATAAAAGTTGACAGAGCAATACAAAGTAATTCATGGCTTATTTACATTGTAAAATTGTTTCGAGAAGCAGTTTTGCAATACTGCCTGAGGGTCCAAGTCCTGATCCTGCACATTTGCAGTTATTTCTAAGTCACAGCTGCAACTATTTATCTGGCCGCCTTACTTTCTCCTATGGCTGAAGAAAGTCTGTACAAGCCATTAACGACCTGAAGTCCCTCAACACACCAGTAGCCATAAAACATGGCAGTCCGTGTCTCTGCCTGTCTCTGGCAGATATCCCAATCTCCTCTTCGAACCTAAGCGGGAGATATCAGAACCCCCAAATAAAGAATCCTGCCATTTCCCTGGGGTTCCATTGACCTCCAGCCAAAGTTACAGCAGGAAATTGGGACAAGCCCCGTGGAAATTCAGGGACAGTAGTGGTGCCTTCAGTGGCAAGAAGCAAAGGGTAATGGTCGACATGTGTTTTTGTGACTGGAAGGCTGTTTCCAGTGGGGTTCTACAGGGCTCAGTACTAGGTCCTTTGCTTTTTGTGGTATATATCAATGATTTAAACTTCAATGTAGGGGGCATGATTAAGAAGTTTGCAGATGATACAAGAACTGGCTGTGTGGTTGATAGTGAGGAAGAAAGCTGTAGACTACAGGAAGATATCAATGGTCTGGTCAGGTGGGCAGAAAAGTGGTAAATGGAATTCAATCCAGAGAAGTGTGAGGTAATGCATTTGAGGAGGGCTAACAAGGCAAGGGAATACACAATAAATGGTAGGATACGGAGAAGCGTAGAGGAACAGAGGACCTTAGAGTGCATGTCCACAGATCCCTGAAGGTAGCAGGACAGGTAGATAAGGTGGTTAAGAAAGCATACGGGATACTTTCTTCTATTAGCTGAGGCATAGAATATAAGAGCAGGGAGGTTATGCTTGAACTGTATAAAACATTAGTTAGGCCTCAGCTAGAGTACTGCGGGCAGTTCTGGTCAGCACATTACAGGAAAGATGTGATTGCACTGGAGAGGGTACAGAGGAGATTTATGAGGATGTTGCGAGGACTGGAGAATTTTAGCTATGAAGAAAGATTGGATAGGCTGGGGTTGTTGTCTTTGGAACAGAGGGGTCTGAGGGGAGACTTAATTGAGGTGTATAAAATTATGAGGGGCCTAGATAGAGTGGATAGCAAGGACCTATTTCCCTCAGCAGAAAGGTAAATAACCAGGGGCATAGATTTAAAGTAATTGTTAGAAGGATTTGAGGAGAGTTGATGAGAACTTTTTTCACCCAGAGGGTGGTGGAGATCTGGAACTCACTGTCTAAAAGGGTGGTAGAGATAGAAACCCTCATCACATTTAAAAAGTACTTGGATATGCACCTGAAGTGCCGTAACCTGCAAGGCTAGCTGGAAAGTGGGATAGGGCTGGGTAACTCTTTTTCAGCCGGCACAGACACGATGGGCAGAATGGCCTCCTTCTGTGCCGTAAATTTCTATGATTCTATGATAGAAAGACTTACATTTATATAGCGCTTTTCACGACCACCAGACGTCTCAAAGCGCTTTACAGCCAATTAAGTACTTTTGGAGTGTAGTCACTGTTGTAATGTGGGAAACACGGCAGCCAATTTGCACACAGCAAGCTCCCAGAAACAGCAATGTGATAATGACCAGATAATCTGGGGTTTTTTGTTATGTTGATTGAGGGATAAATATTGGCCAGGACACCAGGGATAACTCCACTGCTCTTCTTCAAAATAGTGCCATGGGATCTTTTACATCCACCTGAGAGAGCAGACGGAGTCTCAGTTTAATATCTCATCCGAAAGACGGCACCTCCGACAGTGCAGCACTCCCTCAGTACTACACTGGAGTGTCAGCCTAGATTTATGTGCTCAAGTCTCTGGAGTGGGACTTAAACCCACAACCTTCTGACTCAGAGGCGAGTGTACTACCCACTGAGCCACAGCTGACACTGATACAAGAACCACCTCTTTGGATGGGTCCCACAGCCTATTTTAAATGTCGGTGGCAGACCCCAGTGCCACTGTAGGTACATCTTGGACGACTGCCAGCAGGGCAGGAGCGGGATATGTGGTGCTGGGCAACTGGCTCGCAGGTTAGCCAGCAACACTGGCACAGAATAAAATTTTAAAAGGGCCAATTTGGCCCCTTTTAAAAAGTGGTAACTTTAATGGAGCTTTTTAAAAATTCATTTATGGAATGTGGGTGTCGCTGACAAGGCCAGCATTTATTGCCCATCCCTAATTGCCCTTGAGAAGGTGGTGGTTAACTGCCTTCTTGAACAGCTGCAGTCCGCGTGGTGAAGGTACTCCCACAGTGTTGTTAGGTAGGGAGTTCCAGGATTTTGACCCAGCGACAATGAAGGATCAGCGATATACTTCCAAGTCAGGATGGTGTGTGACTTGGAGGGGAACTTGGAGGTGGTGGTGTTCCCATGCGCCTGCTGCCCTTGTCCTTCTAGGTGGAAGAGGTCGCGGGTTTGGGAGGTGCTGCTGAAGAAGCCTTGGTGTGTTGCTGCAGTGCATCTTGTCGATGGTACACACTACAGCCATGGTGGTGGAGGGAGTGAATGTTTAAGGTGGTAGTTGGGGTTGTAAGATCCGGATCACAGGCCACACACAGATTACCCAAAAGGGTTTTAGAAGTTGTAAGGCTTTTATTAAAGAGCTACAGTTTTAAAGCATAATCAGGTATTACATATGGTTTAAGCCGAGTATAATAGACATACAACCCGTGACAGTAGGAGCGATCTACGACTCCCGAATCGGAATGCCACGACCGGACGGACGGGGAGGCAGTACGGTGGTCTCGGATTGGGTGGATTCCTGCAGTCTGCTGTAGCGGTCACTTCCATTGGGTCATCTCTCGAGCTGTTAGAGGTGTTAGGCCGTCAGCCACCTCAGAGGCTAAACTTGACCAAGGTGTTAGGCCATAGCCACCTCGGGGAAGCCTTCGCCCCTAACTGCCTGATATCCTCTCTCGGTCGTCTATATTTATAGTTATTTCGGTTTGCTGGTAATCACCTGGTGTCAATCATTTGATCCCCCGTCCTATTGTCCAATTGTGAAGTGGGAAGGCATCCCTCGCCGTCCCTTTCTGCATGACTGACGAGGCCTCCCTCTTATCTTTCTGAGGAATGTTTTGTTATTTTTCTTTAAGGACATTTTATGACTTTTCGGCTCCATTTTTATCTATTATCCCCCACCCTGTGTTGTTTTGCATTTTACGATTCCCTTATCACTTCTATTTGTCTTTTGATGCTTGATATTCGACCTTGCTGGCATTTCTGCTATCTGTTCCCGGCTGCATGTTGTTAGTCTCTGTTCTGAGAATTAAAACCCATCTTTGAATCTAACAGCTATTTCTTACAGGGTGCCAATCAAGCGGGCTGCTTTGTCCTGGATGGTGTCGAGCTTCTTGAGTGTTGTTGCAGCTGCACTCATCCAGGCAAGTGGAGAGAATTCCATCACACTCCTTATTTGTGCCTTGTAGATGGTAGAAAAGCTTTGGGGAGGCAGGAGGTGAGACACTCGCCGCAGAATACCTAGCCTCTGACCTGCTCTTGTTGCCACAGTATTTATGTGGCTGGTCCAGTTAGGTTTCTGGTCAATGGTGACCTCCGGATGTTGGTGGTGGAGGATTCGGCAATGGTAATACCATTGAATGTCAAGGGGCGGTGGTTAGACTCTCGCTTGTTCGAAATAGTCATTGCCTGGCACTTCTGTGGCGCGAATGTTACCTGCCACTTATCAGCCCAAGCCTGAACGTCGTCCAGGTCTTGTTGCATGCGGGCATGGACTGCTTCATTATCTGAGGAGTTGTGAATGGCGCTGAACACTGTGCAGTCATCAGTGAACATCCCCATTTCTGACCTTATGTTGGAGGGAAGGTCATTAATGAAGCAGCTGAAGATGGTTGGGCCTAGGACACTGCCCTGAGAAACTCCTGCAGTGATGTCCTGGGGTTGTGATGATTGACCTTCAATCACCACAACTATCTTCTTTTGTGCTAGGTATACATAAGAAATAGGAACAGGAATAGGCCACTTGGCCTCTGCTGGTGAAGAGTTTTCCCCCCGATTCCCATTGACTTTCAGTTTTACTAGGGCTCCTTCATGCCACACTCAGTGAAATGCTGCTGGAAGTTTCGATGGAAGTAATTATGCACATTGGATTATGGAGTATTGTGCTGATATTAAAGTGGAGCCGACAACATGTAGAGTCAATCAAGATTGAGCTGTTTTGAATTCACTGGCTTTGTACTGGTAATTCTACATTGTATTTACACCACAGGGAGCATAAATGCAGCATGGTAATTCCAGATATAACTGTGGCCCCAAGATCTGAAGAACCTTTTCGAGGACAGAAATGCGGCAGGGTCCTGACTTCCACCATCACTTTACCCCGCCAGTGACTCTGTTCAAAATCACAGGCATGGGGGTCATTTAATAATTGGAGTGAGTACCTGAGGCCCAGGAGGCTGAAGTAAAATGGTTGGAACATCTTTAAGAATGCCCCTCAGGGAGCAATGGAGCAGGGTAAAGTGATCCCTCTTGGATGCCCTCTCTTTCCAGCATTCTTACGGCCTTATTAAAGCCCAGAAGGGAACTGGCACCTGCTCTCAGCAGACATGAGTCCACTGGGCCTATCAGATGGAGAGCTGGGTGGAATTCCCAGGTACCCTGGTTATACACCCTAGACATGCCCACAAGGTTGTCTTGGAAGTAACTGGGAGAGACAGAAACACTCCCCTCCACCCCCCGCACCGCCCCGCCACCCCCCCCCCACCCCACCACCCCGGCTCCCCAGCACAATTTCCAGCAAGAGTTCTGTGGGGCAGAAAACCTGGTTCTCTGTGTTCTGACGCAAATTGTGCCCCCCTCCCGACAGCTGTGCCAACATCCCTGGTTCCAGGATTTTCAGGGCCTGTGTCTTTGTGCCAGACTGTGCTGATGCTAGAGATTAGGGGGTAAGAAATGACATGCGTTGTGCCTGTTTTTTGGGCGTAAAACGGGCGCAAAACATACCAATTCAGCAGTAGAACGGCTTGCGTATAGTTAGTGCAGGCGTTGGTGCGACTGCTAAATTCATGTTAGGTCCTTTGAATATGTTAATTCGGGGGTTAATGCCTGTTGAAGGACCCCACTACAAAATTAGTCAGCGATAAGCAGAACAGGCGTCGGGCCTGCCCTGCTTAGAATTCTTCAGTGGCTCCTGCGGTCACCAACCATAGGTGAGTTTATTTTTTTTTAATTTTTAAAATACTTTCTGCAGAGCCAGGAGGAGCAGGAGTGCTACCCCCCTTCCGATTTTGGGTCCAAGCCCTAATCCCAGCCAGACATATCTGCGCCAATGCTACACCAGGACCTAACTGAGGGCCAGAGCATGGGAACCGACATGTGGAAAACTGCCCAGTTTTGTCCTGTCCACAAAAAGCAGGATAAATCCAACCCGGCCAATTAATGCCCCATCAGTCTACTCTCAATCATCAGCAAAGTGATGGAAGGTGTCATCGACAGTGCTATCAAGCGGCACTTACTCACCAATAACCTGCTCACTGATGCCCAGTTTGGGTTCCGCCAAGAACACTCGGCTCCCGACCTCATTACAGCCTTGGTCCAAACATGGACAAAGGAGCTGAATTCCAGAGGTGAGGTGAGCGTGACGGCCCTTGACATCAAGGCAGCATTAGACCGAGTGTGGTATCAAGGAGCCCTAGTAAAACTGAAGTCAATGGGAATACAGGTATATAAA
Source organism: Squalus acanthias (assembly GCA_030390025.1). Taxonomy (NCBI): domain Eukaryota; kingdom Metazoa; phylum Chordata; class Chondrichthyes; order Squaliformes; family Squalidae; genus Squalus; species Squalus acanthias. Next base: position 117,415,033 of record CM059426.1, on the reverse strand, counting down.
AAGGAAGAGGGTAGCTAAAGTAAACGTTGGTCCCTTAGAGGATGAGACTGGGGAATTAATAATGGAGAACGGGGAAATGGCAGAGACTCTGAACAAATATTTTGCATCTGTCTTCACGGTAGAAGACACTAACAACATCCCAATAATGGACAATCAAGGGGCCACAGGGAGGGGGGCACTAAAGACAATCACTATCACTAAGGAAATAGTACTCGGTAAAATAATGGGACTAAAGGTGGACAAGTCCCCTGGACCAGATGGCCTGCATCCCAAGGTCTTAAAAGAAGTGGCTGCAGAGATAGTGAATGCATTGGTTGCAATATACCAAAATTCCCTGGACTCTGGAGAGGTCCCAGCGGATTGGAAAACCACTAATGTAACACCCTTATTTAAGTAAGGAGGGAGACAGAAAGCAGGAAACTATAAACCAGTTAGCCTAACATCTGTCGTTTGGAAAATGCTGGAGTCCTTCATTAAGGAAGCAGTAGCAGGGCATTTAGAAAAACATACTGTAGTCAAACAGAGTCAGCATGGTTTTAGGAAAGGGAAATCATGTTTAACAAATTTGCTGGAGTTCTTTGAGGATGTAACAAGCAGGGTGGACAAGGGTGAGCCAGTGGATGTGGTGTATTTGGATTTCCAGAAGGCATTCGATAAGGTGCCACATAAAAGGTTACTGCATAAGATAAGAGCTCACGGAGTTGGGGGCAATATATTAGCATGGATAGCGAATTGGCTAACTAACAGAAAGCAGAGAGTTGGGATAAATGGGTCATATTCTGGTTGGCAAACGGTAACTAGTGGGGTGCCACAAGGATCGGTGCTGGGGCCCCAACTATTTACAATCTACATTAATGACTTGGATGAAGGGATCGAGTGTAATGTAGCCAAGTTTGCGGATGATACAAAGATGGGTGGGAAAGCAAGTTGTGCAGAGGACTCAAAGAATCAACAAAGGGATAAAGACAGGCTAGGTGAGTGGGCAAACATTTGGCAGATGGAGTATAATGTGGGAAAGTGCGAGGTTATCCACTTTGGCAGGAAAAATAAAAAAGCAAACTATTATTTAAATGGAGAGAGATTACAAAATGCTACAGTTCAGAGGGACCTGGGGGGTCCTTGTGCATGAAACACAAAAAGTTAGCATGCAGGTACAGCAAGTAATCAAAAAGGCAAATGGAATGTTGGCCTTTATTTCAAGGGGGTTGGAGTATAAAAGCAGGGAAGTCCTGCTACAACTGTACAAGGTATTGGTGAGACCACACCTTGAACACTGCGTACAGTTTTGGTCCTCTTATTTAAGGAAGGATATACTTGCATTGGAGGCAGTTCAGAGACGATTCACTAGGTTAATTCCAGAGATGAGGGGTTTGACTTATGAGGAAAGGTTGAGCAGGCTGGGCCTATACCCATTGGAATTTAGAAGAATGAGAGGTGATCTTATCGAAACATATAAGATACTGAGGGGGCTCGACAGGGTAGATGCAGAGAGGATGTTTCCCCTCATGGGGAAATCTAGAACTAGGGGGCACAGTCTCAGAATAAAGGGCTGCCCTTTTAGAACTGAGATGAGGAGGAACTTCTTCTCTCAAAGGGTCATAAATTTGTGGAATTCTCTGCCCCAGAGAGCTGTGGAGGCTGGGTCATTAAATACATTTAAAGTGGATATAGACAAATTTTTGCAAGATAAGGGAGTGAAGGGTTATGGGGAGCGGGCTGGGAAGTGGCTTTGAGTCCTAGATCAGCCATGATCTTATTGAATGGTGGAACAGGCTCGAGGGGCCAAGTGGCCTATTCCTGCTCCTATTTCTTATGTTCCTATGTTCTTATGAATCAGGGGGAAAACGCTCCACTGACTGGAGTCATACCTAGCACAAAGGAAGATAGTTCTGGTGGTTGAAGGTCAATCATCACAGCCCCAGGACATCGCTGCAGGAGTTCCTCAGGGCAGTGTCCGAGGCCCAACCATCTTCAGCTGCTTCATCAATGACCTTCCCTCCAACATAAGGTCAGAAATGTGATGTTCACTGATGACTGCACAGTGTTCTGCGCCATTCACAACTCCTCAGATAATGAAGCAGTCCATGCCCGCATGCAACAAGACCTGGACGACGTTCAGGCTTGGGCTGATAAGTGGCAGGTAACATTCGCGCCACAGAAGTGCCAGGCAATGACTATCTCCAACAAGCGAGAGTCTAACCACCTCCCCTTGACATTCAACGGCATTACCATCGCCGAATCCCCCACCATCAACATCCTGGGGGTCACCATTGACCAGAAACTTAACTGGACCAGCCACATAAATACTGTAGCAACAAGAGCAGATCAGAGGCTAGGTATTCTGCGGCGAGTGTCTCACCACCTGACTCCCCAAAGCCTTTCCACCATCTACAAGGCACAAGTAAAGAGTGTGATGGAATACTCTCCACTTGCCTGGATGAGTGCAGCTGCAACAACACTCAAGAAGCTCGACACCATCCAGGACAAAGCAACCCGTTTGATTGGCACCCCATCCACCACCTTAAACATTCACTCCCTCCACCACCGGCGTACCGTGGCTGCAGTGTGTACCATTTACAAGATACACTGCAGCAACTCGCCAAGGCTTCTTCGGCAGCATCTCCCAAACCCGCGACCTCTTCCACCTAGAAGGACAAGGGCAGCAGGCGCCTGGGAACACCACCACCTCCAAGTTCCTCTTCAAGTCACACACCATCCTGACTTCGAAGTATATCACCGATCCTTCATCGTCGCTGGGTCAAAATCCTGGAACTCCCTACCCAACAGTATTGTGGGAGTACTTTCACCACACGGACTGCAATGGTTCAAGAAGGCGGCTCACCACCACCTTCTCAAGGGCAACTAGGGATGGGCAATAAATGCTGGCCTTGCCAGCGACGCCCAGATCCCACAAGCGAACAAAAAAACCTCCTGAACTATGGCATCCCCACGCCAACCCTAAACCCGCCATGCATTGATGTAGGAGTGGTCAGAGTCTCAGCGCCTCACAAGGCCACCCCAGTAATTCTGCCTTAACCCCTGGACCCAGTGCAATTTGAGGTTCCAGCCAAGTTTGCATATGATCCAGCAAACTTCCACTAAACTAACAGCGGTCTCTGTCAGAACAGCAGAACAGGGCACTTCCTCTTTAGGATTACAAGCCAAAGCTGCCAGTGTGGGTGCCATGAGGAAAATTATCTTACCTGGTCATAAAACTACCGAAAAATATGGTGATCAAAGTTTCATCACCTATAAATTAATAAATGAAAAGTAAATTGTGCTTGCTTAAGGATGCATGAGATATACCACAGTCCCAAGTATAGATAGAACTACTGAAGGAGACTACAAGGAAGTTAATCACATTAGAGGTTCTGGCTGGCCTTGTAGGACAGAGTTTAGTTTGAAGGACACAGCTTTAAATCTATGTGAAGATAAGCCAGCATCGAACAAACCCATTAGTTTTTCATGGCTTGTTTCACAATTTAATATGGGACATTCTGTTCTTAAACTTTGATGAGAAACAGGGCAGAGTATGGAATTATAACATCTATCCAAACACAATTCATTCAGTAGCTGGCACCGTGCATTAACTAACCTCATTCTCTAGTTTATTACACTGCAGTGAATGTGATAGCAAATTTGGAGAGAATCATTTACCATCACGGTGAAGGGCAATTACTGATGCTGACCTTTAAACGAAGCAGCAAGATCCATCTATAATAATTGAAAAATGGAACTGAAATTGGAGTTCATGTAAAATGTTTTTCATCAACATTCAGTTCCCATCATTGTCATGTGCATTTTATCCCAACGCTCAACTGGTGCACACATTCATACAATTTAAGCAAAAGTATCACTTGCAGTGGGTAATGAGGGCGAACTGTCAGCGTTCGCCGTCATTACCCCTCTGAAACTGACCGTAACTTCAGGATTTAGCGCATGCGCATCTAAACGCGGAAATCTTAAAGTTGCGGACAGTCACTCACTGTTCCGACACTGGCTGTGCTGTGGACCACCCGGCCCATACATGGCAATTAGTGTAATCAGTGAAATCAGTGGAACTGAGGAAAACTTGTGCTTTTCTGTGCTAATGTCACTGTTAAATACCCCATTAAATGTTAAGCCTTGTTGGAATAGGTGTAACTAGTGTTTTACATAAGAACATAAGAACATAAGAAATAGGAGCAGGAGTAGGCCAATTGGCCCCTCGAGCCTGCTCCGCCATTCAATAAGATCATGGCTTATCTGATCCTAACCGCCAATCTACTATCACAGAACCATCTCCTGAACCTAACAGAATTGGACACACGAAATAGGAGCAGGATCAGGCTACATGGCCCCTGGGCCCGCTACGCTACCCACAGGGTCATGACCGATCCGAACCTAGACTCATGTCCAAATTCCTGCCCGCTCCCCGTAACCCTTAATTCCCTTTACTTCTAGGAAACTGTCTATTTCTGTTTTAAATTCATGTAATGATATAGCTTCTACAGCTTTTTGGGGCAGCATATTCCATGGACCTACCACCCTCTGAGTGAAGTAGTTCCTTCTCATCTCAGTTTAGAAAGAGCAGCCCCTTATTCTAAGACTATGCCCCCTAGTTCTAGTTTCACCCATCATCGGGAACATCCTCCCCGCATCCACCCGATCCAACCCCTTCACAATCTTATATGTTTTAATAAGATCGCCTCTCATTCTTCTGAACTCCAATGAGTAGAGTCCCAATCTACCCAACCTCTCCTCATATGTCCATCCCCTCATCCCCGGGATTAACCGAGTGAACCTTCTTTGTACTGACTCGAGAGCAAGTATGTCTTTTCTTAAGTATGGACACCAAAACTGTATGCAGTATTCCAGGTGCGGTCTCACCAATACCTTGTACAACTGAAGCAATACCTCCCTATTTTTATATTCTATCCCCCTAGCAATGAAAGCCAACATTCCATTGGCCTTCTTAATCACTTGCTGCACCTGCATACTGACCTTTTGAGTTTCGTGCACCAGGACCCCCAGATCCCTTTGTACTTCAGTACTTTCCAGTTTCTTGCCATTAAGATAATAACTTGCTCTACTATTTTTCCTGCCAAAGTGCATAACCTCACACTTACCAATATTGTATTCCATCTGCCAAATCTCTGCCCACTTACTTAGCCTGTCTATGTCCCCTTGCAGATTTTTTATGTCCTCCTCACTCACTACTTTCCCTCCCATCTTAGTATCATCTGCAAACTTTGATATGTTACACTTGGTCCCCTCCTCCAAATCGTTAATATAGATTGTAAAGAGTTGGGGACCCAGCACTGACCCCTGCGGAACACCACTAGTTACTGATTGCCAGTCTGAGAATGAACCATTTATCCCAACTCTCTGCCTTCTGTTAGATAGCCAATCCTCTATCCATGCCAGAATATTACCCCCAATCCCATGATTTTTTATTTTAAGCAATAATCTTTTGTGTGGCACCTTGTCAAATGCCTTTTGGAAGTCTAAATACATCCCATCCACTGGTTCCCCTTTATCCACCCTGTATGTTACTTCCTCAAAGAACTCCAGCAAATTTGTCAAACATGACTTCCCCTTCATAAAACCATGCTGACTTTGTCCTATTAAATTATGATTATCCAAATGTCCCGTTACTGTCTCCTTAATAATGGACTCCAAAATTTTACCTATCACAGATTTTAGGCTAACTGGTCTATAGTTTCCAGCCTTCTGTCTACTGCCCTTTTTAAATAAGGGTGTTACATTAGCAGTTTTCTAGTCTGCCGGGATCTTTGCTGAGTCCAGGGAGTTTTGTAAAATTATTACCAATGCATCCACAATCCCTACCGTCACTTCCCTCAAGACCCTAGGATGTAAGCCATCAGGTCCAGGTGATTTATCCGCCTTGAGTCCCATTATTTTACCGAGTACCACTTCCTTAGTGATTTTGATCATGTTTAGCTCCTCCCCCCCTATAGCCCCCTGTTTGTCCAGTGTTGGGATATTCTTAGTGTCCTCTACTGTAAAGACTGATACAAAATATTCATTCAGTGTATTTGCCATCTCCATATTTCCCACCATTAATTTCCCGGTCTCATCCTCTAAGGGACCAACATTTACTTTAGCCACCCTTTTTCTTTTTATATAACTATAAAAATTCTTACTATCTGTTTTTATATTTTTTGCTAATTTACTTTCATAATCTATCTTCCCTTTCTTAATCAATCTTTTTGTTATTTTTTGCTGTCTTTTAAAGTTTTCCCAATCCTCTATCCTCCCACTAGATTTGGCTACCTTATAAGCCCTTGCTTTTAGTCGAATACTATCCTTAATTTCTTTACTTAGCCACGGATGACTGTCTTTTCTTTTACACCCTTTTCTTCTCAGTGGAATATATATTTTTTGGAAGTTGTAAAATAACTCCTTAAATGTACACCACTGATCATGTATCATCTTACCGTTTAATCTATTTTCCCAATCCACTCTACACAATTCCGCTCGCATACCTTCATAGTCTCCTTTATTCAAGCTTAGCACGCTTGTTTGAGATCCAACCTTCTCACCCTCTAATTGAATATGGAATTCAACCATGTTATGGTCACTCATTCTAAGGGGATTCTTTACTAGGACATTTTTAATTAATCCTGTCTCGTTACACAGGACCAGATCTAAGGTTGCTTGCCCCCTGATCGGTTCAGTTACATACTGCTCAAGAAACCCATCCCTAATACACTCAATGAACTCATCCTCAAGGCAGCCCTGCCCAATTTGATTTGTCCAATTAATATGATAGTTAAAATCCCCCATAATTATAGATGTTCCCTTATTACAAGCCTCAACTATTTCCTGATTGATACTCCGTCCAACAGAGTTGCAACTGTTTGGAGGCCTATAGACTACGCCCACTAGTGTTCTTTTCCCCTTATTATTCCTTATCTCCACCCAAACTGTTTCATTATCCTGATCTTTTGACCCAATATCATTTCTCTGTATTACAGTGATTCCTTCCTTTATTAACATAGCCACCCCACCTCCCCTTCCTTCCTGCCTGTCCTTCCTGATCGTTAAATAACCTGGTTTGTTTAATTCCCAGGCATTGTCACCCTGCAGCCATGTTTCTGTAATGTGATCATAAACAAAACCTGTGTGTTATCTTCATCAAATGGCCCATAATTTGCGGTCAGCAGCGAAGCTAAGGCGCTCACCGCTGACCTCGAAGAAAGCTGACTGCAGCGATATTGTGATCTCTGTGGCAAGAAGTTTACCTTTCTCAACGTGTAATTGATTGTAACGACGTGTAATGGGAATCCCCAGCGAAGAGCTGCAGTGATGTCAACAAGCTGTCTAAGCAGCCAATCACGTTGAAGAATTCTCACAGACAGCAAACTAGGAAATGAAAAGCACTGAATTATCTTCACTTTTAAAAAAATGTTACAGAGAGCAAAATAAAGATTGGGACATACAGTGTATGTTTTAACAGCGTATTGACTGCTAAACAACTGTTCTGGCCCTGAAAAACTAATTTTTATATTTGTGGAATGTCAAATTTCTCCATTATGATAAAAATTCTAATTGTTTTTAATTAATTTAAAAAAATGTTGTTCATGATATTTCAGCTTCCAACTTAACCCCAGTGTATGTCCCAATCTTTATTTCGCTCCCTGTAACATTTTTTAAAAGTTTAGATAATTCAGTGCTTTTCATTTCCTAGTTTGCTGTCTGTGAGAATTCTTCAACGTGATTGGCTGCTTAGACAGCTTGTTGACATCACTGCAGCTCGTCGCTGGGGATTCCCATTACACGGCGTTACAATCAATTACACATTGAGAAAGGTAAACTTCTTGCCACAGAGATCACAATATCGCTGTAGTCAGCTTTCTTCGAGGTCAGCGGTGAGCGCCTTAGCTTCGCTGCTGACCGCAAATTATGGGCCATTTGATGAAGATAACACACAGGTTTTGTTAATGATGCCGGTTACAGATTGGGCCTTCTCCCCAAACTCTTTTTTCATAATCACAGCAAAAGGCAGTTTCAAAAGTGGCCCACATTTCCTCAGATTTGAAACTTACAAACGTCTACATACTGGGAAGTGATAGCATGCCCCAGGATTAATGATTAACCTCTTACCAAAGTGTGAAGCATTCTAGACTGCCCTCCATGGGTCCCTGTCCACCCCAAAAGGCAAAAATACCATACTACCAGACTGTAGCATTAAGACTGAAGCTAATAGAGTAATGTGTTTACATGGAATATGATTACACAGAGCAAAAGAATACAGAAAGGAACCATGAAAACCATTGCCCACCTCCCTCTAGTTTCACTCTGGGAGACCAAAATTGACCCCAATATTTTCACGTAAAGTCTAGTAGATTTTTGAAAGTAGTTATACTATGAAAGCCATCCAATCAGGCATTATTAATTGGGTCAAGAGGCAATTACATACATTAGAGGAGAGAAAAGATACTGAAGGAAACGGTGATAGGTGGGATTGATCTATCAACAAGCGTTAGGTTTGTTGGAACTAACAACTTTTTCAGTTTTTAAAAATCTTTGGCCGGGAAATTGGACCAATTTGCGCCGGCCGTTAAGGCCGGTTTGGAAGAAAAAATGGCGGCCGCCTCGCTTCCACCCACCTCTGAGCAGGTTGGCAGCGCTGCCGTTGCCTGCGCTCGCTCCAAATATTTAATGAGCCAGATCATAACATCAATTGGCGTGCAACGCTGATTTGATGCATGTCCTGCCATTTTGAACGTCGCCACTCCTTTTAATGTTCTCTCCAAATCTCAGCCAGTTGACCATGCATTCAGCAGCATGAAGGACCCCCCACCAGCGCTATTTAAAGGGATCAGCAACAATTTGCAGCTGACTTGCATTTTATTTTCTGCTGGTTCTGTGTAAGTTTGTGAAACTGTTTGGAGCTTTCTAGAGTTGTTTAAAGTTGGTAAGGTGACAGGGAGTGTTGCTGCAAGTGGAGACACCTTGCTTCTCATTTAAAGCGTTCTGCTCACTCCATGGGTGCTCCACTTGCAGTCCCTCTCGTGCTCGAGTATGACAGGGAGATGGAGCGAAGGCCGCAAAGAAGAGAAGATGCTCGCAGAGGGAGGAGGAGGAGGGGCAAGAGAGCTCTCAGCAGGAGACCTTACCCACCTAGGGTCTTTTGAGAGCAGGTCACCTACCTGCACTTAAGCCAGGAGCAGTGTATAAGAAGGCTCTACTTCACCAAGGAGATGATTACAGAACTCTGCCACTTACTGCAACCAGACCTGTAGCCTGAGAGCAGGGTGACCACGGCTCTCCCAGTGGCCCTTAAGGTCACTGTGGCCCTCAATTTTTTTGCCAGTGGATCCTTCCAGTCTGGAGCAGGAGTCATAGCGAACATCTCACAGTTCACCGTTCATTGCTGCATCCGGGAGGTCACAGAGGCACTGTACGCCAAGAGAAGGGACTTCATTGTCTTCTCTCTGAACAGAGAACAGTTTTTGCACAAAAATGTATCAGTTCTGCCACATGAGAACATTTCTGGGGGAGTTCTCACCTGCTTGAGGGAGCGTTCACACAGCTGACAGGCATACATTCTCACCTGCAAGTCAAGGAAAGGGATTTAGAGCTGCCTTATTCCTTTCACATGGGGTGTTCTTGCCCATGCACAGATGCTGATCTTGAAGTCGTGCTGGATGAAAATAATCAAAGGAGAGCTACCCTCTTTTTCACTGAAGGGCACCCTCCTCAAAAAAAAAGAGTGGACTACAAGCCTGGCGTAGATTGTTGGCAGAATGAATGCAGTCAGCACCAGGCAGTAGAGCTGGCTGCAGATGCCGAAGAAAATGGTAGCCCTGAGCAAGGCTGCCAATATAAGGCTGCCTTACAGTTTCCTACACCAAGTAGCTGCCCCAAGTATACATGCAACACAGAGTGTCCTCTTAACCTGTTTTTCTTTCATTATTGCATTAGGACAACCTTAGAGCTCTTTAAATACAATGTCTGGCCATCCTGCAGCAGGGTACAAAATCAAGCCGTAACTTACAACTGAAACTGCAATCACACTGGAATCTTAATGGGGCTTCACACAGCAACTCCTTCTAACATAACCCAGGTGTATGCCATTTACTTACACATATGATGGGCTGAAAGATGGTCATTCACATGTCATTGTATATGCTCTTTAAACTTGCAACAACATATGTCAATAATGCTCATAATAGAAGAGAATAAACCCAAGCTGGAAGAGGGCCATGAAATTTCAAGCACTTGATGTCTTTGTAGAGGCTGCGCTGGACGCAGTTAGCTATGGGAGCATTGTGGTTGTGGGATAAGTGAAGTAAAAGGCCAGTAGCAGCCTACTCTTGTCATGTTTTCTCCCCCTACTCTCTCACTCACTGACATACACTCAGCCAAAATATATTGCAATACAAAGCCTATTTTAAGGTATCTCTTGCAGCCATGATTATAACATATATTTCTGTTCTGTATTTGTAGGCTTGAATTGCAAATGGCCTTATACAAGTTGACACCTCATAACACCCTGCGTTATTCACATCAACGGTTGCAAACACTAAGACCACTATACCCTCTCTTGTAGATAGTGAGCCTAAGGAGACAACACCGGATAAGTAATAATGCAAGGTAAAGCAGGAGCAAGTTGTAGTGCCAGAGGAAAAGCAAGAAATTGCTGGGTGAAAGACCAGCTCAAGTCCTTCCTCAGCTGCAATGCCTAAGGTTTCAAACCTCACAGGACCTGCATATAAAAGGATATTGCTGTCTGAGCAGGATTATCCATCTGAATTACTTGAATCTGCCCAAAATATTCTGCAACGCCTGGCTAGGAGTGTGTAGTAATTAATTGTCTGCATCTGTGCATTAGTGCAGGACTTTGTTTTTTCATGGAGTATGTGCAACAAGAGGTGACACCACATCAGCCCATCCAACCCCCAATGTAAATGACAGTGGATGTACTAGAAAGCAGGAAGGACCAGCCAGCCAACCACTACAGTAGCTGACATGGCTGAAAGAGTTGTATACCGCTCCACCTCTCCACTTCTCTCTCCTCCTTGAAGACACTCCTTCAAACCAATGTTTTGGTCACCTGTCCTAATGTCTCCTTCTTTTGCTCGGTATAAATGTTTGTTTGATTACACTCCATGAAGCGCCTTGGGTTTTACTACATTAAAGGTGCTACATAAAATTCAAGTTGTTGTTGTCATCAATTCTCCTCTGTTATTGTCAGGTAGCTGTGCATGACCCTCAGGTATGCCTGGTAGCATAATGAAAGGTGCAGCCAATCAGTCTCTGGTGCCATTTGATACCCTTGATATCTCTAATTGCTCACCTCAATTGTCTTTCATTAAATCAAATAAGACATTAAACTTATGCCCCATCTGCCCTCTCAGGTGGACATTTCAAATGGAAAACATAGGAACAGGAGTAGACCATTTAGCCCCTCGAACCTGTTCCACCATTCAATGAGATCATGGCTAATCTGCGACCTAACTCCATATACCCACCTTTGCCCCTTATCCCTTAAACCTTTGGTTAACAAAAAGCTATCAATCTCCGATGTAAAATTAACAATTGATCTCGCATCAATTGCCATTTGTGGAAGAGAGTTCCAAACTTCTACCACCCTTTGTGTGTAGAAGTGTTTCCTAATTTCACTGCTGAAAGGTCTGGCTCTAATTTTTAGACTCTGCCCCCTAGTCCTAGACTCCCCAACCAGCAGAAATAGTTTCTCTCTATCTACCCTATCAGTTCCCCTTAATATCTTGAAAACTTCGATCAAATCACCCCTTAACCTTCAAAATTCCAGGGAATACAACCCTAGTTTGTGTAATCTCTCCTCGTAACTTAACCCCTGGAGTCCGGGTATTATTCTGGTAAACCTACGCTGCACTCCCTCCAAGACCAATATATCCTTCCTAAGGTGTGGTGCCCAGAACTGCTCACAGTACTCCAGGTGTGGTCTAACCAGGGCTTTGTATAGCTTCAGCTTAACTTCTACCCCCTTGTATTCTAGTCCTCTGGATATAAAGGCCAGCATTCCATTAGCCTTTTTGATTATTTTCTGTACCTGTTCATGACGTTTTAATGATCTATATACCTGGATCCCAAAGTCTCTTTGGACCTCCACTGTTTTTAGCTTTTCACCATTTAGAAAGTACTCTGTCTATCCTTTTTAGGTCCAAAGTTGATGAACTCACATTTGCCTATATTGAAATCCATTTGCCACAGTTTTGTCCATTCATTAATCTATCAATATCTCTTTATGCTTTCATTTACACTGCCTACAATGCCACCTAGCTTTGTGTCATTTGCAAATTTGGATATGTGGCTTTCTATCCAATCATCTAAGTCGTTAATAAATACAGTGAATAGTTGAGGCCCCAACACAGATCCTTGCAGGACACCACTAGTCACATCCTGCCAATTAGAATACCTGCCCATTATCCCTACTCTCTGTCTCCTGCTGCTCAGCCAATTTCCTAACCAGGTCAATAATTTGCGTTCAATTCCATGGGCTTCAACCTTAGTTAATAGGCTCTTATGAGGGACCACACTGATATCTGGGATGGCAGGAATGACGTATGAGGAGAGATTGGGTCGATTAGGCTTATATTCGCTAGAGTTTAGAAGAATGAGAGGGGATCTCATTGAAACTTATAAAATTCTAACAGGACTAGACAGACTGGATGCAGGAAGGATGTTCCCGATGGTGGGGGAGTCCAGAACCAGGGGTCACAGTCTAAGGATAAGGAGTAAGCCATTTAGGACTGAGATGAGGAGGAATTTCTTCACCCAGAGAGTGGTGAACCTGTGGAATTCTCTACCACACAAGGCAGTTGAGGCCAATTCATTAAATATATTCAAGAAGGAGTTAGATATATTTCTTAAGGCTAAAGGGATCAAGGGATATGGGGAGAAAGCAGGGACAGGGTACTGAATTTGGATGATCAGCCATGATCTCATTAAATGGCGGAACAGGCTCGAGGGGCCGAATGGCCTACTCCTGCTCCTATCTTCTATGTTTCTATGACTTTATCAAATGTCTTTTGGAAGTCCATATAAATAACATCCATAGACATTCCCCTGTCCACTACTTTAGTCACCTCTTCAAAAAATTCAATCAGGTTTGTCAGGCAAGACCTACCCTTTACAAATCCATGCTGGCTCTCTCTGATCAGCTGTAAATTTTCAAGGTGTTCAGTCACCCTATTCTTAATTATAGACGCTAGTAATTTCACGACAACAGAAGTTGGGCTAACTGGTCTATAATTCCCTGATTTCCCTTTCTCACCATTCTTAAATAGCGGAGTGACAAGCGCAATTTTCCAATCTAAAGGAATGGTTTCTGAATCGAGAGAACTTTGGAAGATTATAGTTAAGGCATCTGCAATGTACTCACCTACTTCCGTATACCCTGGGATGGAAACCATCTGGTCCTGGGGATTTGTCATTTCTTAGTGCCATTATTTTCTTCATTACTGTTATTTTGCTTATGGTAATTTTATTGAGTCCCTGTCCCTGATTCAATATTAGTTTCCTTGGGATTTCCGGCATGCTATTCTCTTCCTCTACTGTAAATACTGATGCGAAGTAATTATTCAACATGTCTGCCATTTCCTTATTGTCATTGACATTATCACCGATTTCAGTTTTTAAGAAGCCAACATTGCTCCTGACCACCCTTTTGTTCCGAATATAATGGTAAAAAAATCTTGTGTTGATTTTGATATCCCTTGCAAATTTCTTTTCATACTCCCTTTTTGTAGCTCTTACTATCTGTTTTGTGACCCTTCGCTGTTTTTTGTATCTTTCACATTCACCAGGATATGTGGAGTTTTTTTACATTTTTATATGCTTTTCTTTTAGTTTTATGTCGAAAAGCTGAGTGCAATGCTCATGCGTAGAGTGAGCTGGACAAGTCAATTTAGGAACGGAATTCCAGTGAGTGGAACCTAAGTGGTGGGGTGAAGGGAAGGGGAAGATTCATAAGAGCTCAGAGTCAGAAGAAGAGAGAGTTGTGGGGGTGGGGGCGTGGTGGTGTCGTAAAGTGGAGGACGTTATGAGAGATAGAGGGGGTGAGTGAGACCATGGAGGGACTTAAAGACAAGGATAAGGGCAAGAATTTTAATTTTCAGGCATGGGGGACCAGGAGCCAATGTCAGTCAGTGAGGACGGGGAATGATGGATAAGTGAGACTATGAATAACAGAGGTTTGGATGTGCTGAAGTCTGCAGAGGATGGAGGATGGGGTGCTGGCCAGGAAAGCATTGAGGTAATCAAGTCTGGAGGTGGTGAAAGCACGTATAAGGGCTGAGGTAGTGTTAAAAACATAAGAATATAAGAAATAGGAGCAGGAGTAGGCCATTCGGCCCATCAAGCCTGCTCCGCCATTCAATAAGATCATGGCTGATCTTCTACCTCAACTATACTGTCCTGCACTATTCCCATATCCCTTGATTCCCTTAATATTCAAAAATCTATCGATCTCTGTCTTGAATATACTCAACGACTGAGCCTCCACAGCCCTCTGGGGTAGAAAATTTCAAAGATTCACCACCCTCTGAATGAAGAAATTTCTCCTCATCTCAATCCTAAATGGTCAACCCCTTATTCTGAGACTGTGACCCCTGGTTCTAGACTCCCCAGCCATGGGAAACATCGTCCCTGCATCTACCCTGTCAAGCCCTGTAAGAATTTTGTATGTTTCAATGAGATCACCTCTCATTCTTCTAAACTCTAGAGAATATAGGCCTAGTCTACTCTCTCTCTCCTCATAGGACAATCCCCCCATCCCAAGAACCAGTCTGGTGAACCTTCGTTGCACTCCCTCTATGGCAAGTACATTCTTCCTTAGGTAAGGAGACCAAAACTGTACACAATACTCCAGGTGTGGTCTCACCAGGGCCCTATATAATTGCAGTAAGATGTCTTTACTCTTATACTCAAATCCTCTTGTAATAAAGGCCAACATACCATTTGCTTTCATAATTACTTGCTGTATCTGCATGTTAACTTTCAGTGATTCGTGTACAAGGACACCCAGGTCCCTCTGAACACCAACATTTCCCAATCTCTCATCATTTAAAAAATACTCTGCTTTTCTATTTTTCCTACCAAAGTGGATAACTTCACATTTCTCCACATTATATGCCATTTGCCATGTTCCTACCCACTCACTTAGCTTGTCTATATCCCCTTGAAGCCTCCTTGCATCCTCCTCACAACTTACATTCCCACCCAGCTTTGTATCATCAGCAAACTTGGATATATTACATTTGGTCCCCTCATCCAAATCATTGATGTAGATTGTGAATAGCTGAGGCCCAAGCACTGATCCTTGCGGTACCCCACTAGTAACAGCCTGCCAACCCGAAAATGACCCGTTTATTCCTACTCATCTGTTTTCTGTCTATTAACCAATCCTCAATCCATGCTACTAAATTACCCCCAATCCCATGAGCCCAATATTAATTTCTTTCATAAATAAAAACAGAAAATGCTGGAGATACTCAGCAGATCAGGCAGCATCTGTGAAGAGAGAAACAGAGTTAACGTTTCAGGTCGATGACCTTTTGTCAGAACTGGAAAAAAGCAGGAAATGGAACAGATTTTTAAGCAAGTGTAGGGGCTGAGAAATGGGGGAGGGGATGAAAGTACAAAAGGGAAGGTCTGTGATAGGATAGAAGGCAGGAGAAGTTAAGAGACATTAAGAGATATTCAAGGCAAAAGGAGATGGTAATGGGACAGGTTAAGGAACAAAGGATGGCTCTAGATGAAGTGTAAATTGCACTGGCAGAATGAAAGACAGCTGCCATGTGGGAGAGAAGAACAGAAGGCACAAACAAAAAGTGTGGATAAAAAATATATATATGATAGGGGCCGAGGTTATGATCTGAAATTGTTGAAGTCTATGTTGAGTCCAGAAGGCTATAAAGTGCCTAATCGAAAGATGAGGTGCTGTTCCTTGAGCTTACGCTCAGCTTCCATGGAACAATGCAAGAGGCCGAGGACGGTGAGGTCTGAGTGGGAGTGGAGCAGTGAATTAAAGTGACAGGCGACCGGAAGCTCGAGGTCCCCCTTACAGACTGAACGGAGGTGTTCCGCAAAGCGGTCACCCAATCTGCGTTTGGTCTCCCCAATGTAGAGGAGACCACTTCGTGAGCAGCGAATACAGTATACTAAATTGCAAGAAGTACAAGTAAATCACTGTTTCACCTGGAAGGGGTGTTTGGGGCCCTTGACAGTGGGAAGGGGGGAGGTATAAGGGCATGTGTTGCATCTCCTGCGCTTGCACGGGAAGGTGCCGGGCGAAGGGGAAGGGGTGTTGGGGGT
This sequence comes from Squalus acanthias, assembly GCA_030390025.1. Classification (NCBI taxonomy): domain Eukaryota; kingdom Metazoa; phylum Chordata; class Chondrichthyes; order Squaliformes; family Squalidae; genus Squalus; species Squalus acanthias. The sequence continues at coordinate 117,398,722 of CM059426.1, read as the reverse complement.
GATAGAGGAGTGGACTAGGGTGTCGCGGAGGGAGCGGTCCCTATGGAATGCTGAAAGGGGAGGTGAGGGGAAGATATGTTTGGTGGTGGGATCACGCTGGAGGTGGCGGAAATGGTGGAGGATGATCCGTTGAATGTGGAGGCTGGTGGGGTGAAAGGTGAGGACAAGGGGAACTCTATCGTGGTTCCGGGAGGGAGGGGCAGGGGTGAGGGCAGAAGTGCGGGAAATAGAACGGACACGGTCGAGGGCTGTGTCAACCACTGTAGAGGGGAATCCTCAGTTGAGGAAAAAGGAAGACATGTCGGAAGCACTGGTATGGAAGGTGGCATCGTCAGAGCAGTTGCGGCGGAGATGGAGAAACTGTGGGAAATGGAATAGAGTCCTTACAGGAGGTGGGGTGGGAGGAAGTGTAGTCCAGGTAGTTGTGGGAGTCAGTGGGCTTATAGTGAATGTTTGTCAATAACCTATCCCCAGAGATGGAGATGGAGAAGTCAAGGAAGGGAAGGGAAGAGTCGGAGATGGACCATGTGAAGGTGAGGGAAGGGTGAATGAAATTATCTAGTTCAGGGCAAGAACAGGAAACGGCACCGATACAGTCATCAATGTACCGGAAAAAGAGGTGAGGGAGGGGACCCGAGTAGGACTGGAACAAAAAGTGTTCCACATATCCCACGAAAAGGCAGGCATAGCTAGGACCCATGCGGGTTCCCATAGCAACACCTCTGATTTGGAGGAAGTGAGTGGAGTCAAAGGAGAAGCTGTTCAATGTGAGAATAAGTTCAGCGAGGCGGAGGAGGGTGGTGGTGGATGGGGACTGGTTGGGCCTCTGTTCAAGGAAGAAGCGGAGCGCCCTCAGGCCATCCTGGTGGGGGATGGAGGTGTAGAGGGATTGTACGTCCATAGTGAAAAGGAGGCGGTTGGGGCCAGGAAACTGGAAACTGTTAAAGTGGTGGAGGGCGTCGGAAGAGTCGCAGATGTAGGTGGGAAGAGACTGGACAAGGGGAGAAAAAATGGAGTCGAGATAGGAAGAGATAAGTTCCATGGGGCAAGAACAGGCCGAAACGATGGGTCTACCAGGGCAGTCCTGTTTGTGGATCTTGGGAAGGAGGTAGAAGTGGGCTGTGAAGGGTTGGGGAACTATGAGGTTGGTGGCCATGGGGGGAAGATCTCCAGAGGAGATGAGGTCAGTGACCGTCTTGGAAACGGTGGCTTGATGTTCGGTAGTGGGGTCATGGTCCAGGCGGAGGTAGGAGGAGGTGTCGGAGAGTTAGCTTTCAGGTAGAGGTCGGTTTGCCAAACAACAACAGCACCACCCTTGTCAGCAGGTTTAATGACAATGTCGGGGTTGGATCTGAGAGAATGGAGTGCTGCAAGTTCAGAGGGAGGTAGGTTCCTCGTTCTCGCTAGACACTTGGTTCTCCACTATTTCCGGGAATTTTTTGCATCTTCTTCCATGAAGACAGACACAAAGGCTGCGAATTTAATTGCGCTGAGGGGGCAGGTTTGGAGGCGGGTCTGCTGTCAAAATCACAAAGATTAACAGCAGGTAGGAAACCCGCTGTCAACCCACCTCCACGCGAGTCTCCCAGGTGTCGGGTCTGTCAGCGCAGAACTGACCCGACACAATTCATCTACTTAAATGGCTTGTTAAGAGACAATTTAAGAGTATTTTGAGGCTTACTTGTAATTTTACCTTCTCCCCCACTGGTTACCCGCTGTTCGCTGAACATGCCAACTCAACCTGACGTGTTTTGAGTCTGTTCTGATGGTTGTGAAAAGCTGACAGCTGCAAAAGTGGCGTCAAGGATGCCATGTTGCAGATGGTGAGTTTCAGAGCAAAGAAAATGTTGGTTACTGCATTTTTAATACATATAGAGATTTCTTTAGCATACAAGTTTTTAGATCCAACTATATGTCCAGTGCCACCTCATTGGGAGAACCTCTCTCACCAATGACAGATCGCTTCTGTCATCTCACCTGCAGCTGCCATCTATTCCAGCAACATCGGAGCCAATGAAACAATCAGACCTTGGTCCTCCGAATCCTTCCACGATCAGCCCCAACACCAACATCACCAACCTCATCACCAACCTTCCCCGCAATCACCTAATGCTGCACTGGACACAGGGCATCAGCCCTTGACAAAATTGCTGGCTGGGAGGCCAGCGATGACATCACCATGGCCAGATTTTCTTCATTTGTCACTGTAAACCCTGGCTGCCACATGATGCGCCAGGTTGACACCATCCCACACCAGCACCGTGAAGCATCCCTTTAATGTCCAAGCCATTCCATGCACACTCATCACTATAGTAGCGGGGGCGGGGGGGGTGGGGGGGAGTTATGACTGAACAACTGTGTGTTGTTAGTTGGTATGCTTGCGGTAGGATGAGGGTGAGTGTGAGGGGTGGCTAGTGAGATGGGGAAGTGATAAAGTAGATAGAGAGGGTTGGGTGGAGGTGCAAGGTAAGTTGGTGTCCTAGGGAAGTCTCTTCTGCCCTTGGAAGGGAAGAGAACCTCCCTGCATGCTGTGACTCCCTCCATAAGAATTTGGAGGGAGTCATTGGAGAACCTGGGTGTAAGCGTTCACCTTTGTGCAGTGATTGTCAGTGTTTGCAGCACCTCAATGCTGTCAAACACTGACAGAACAACTGTCAATGTGAATGTGGCCGTGGTCCCTTTAAGGAAACTGGCTGATGACGCGTCATCACATGATATCATCAGACCCGCTTCCTGTTAATTGGCCGGTAAGGCCAATCAAGGTAAAATCACATCTGCAGAGCGGAGGCAGCTGGGAGCGGGACCGGAACACGGAAACCAGCTGTCCCGCCCCCATCCCGCCTCCAGAATTAAATTTGCTGCCAAAGTATTTGTTTAATTTCTCTGCCATTTCCTTACTCCCCATTATAATTTCTCCTGTCTCAGCCTGCAAGGGACCCACATTTATGTTGAGATATTGTTGCATACTAACTATTGCTTGTTGAAGTTATTGAATATGGATGCACATTTTGTGTAGAAGTTTCTGTAATAAAATGTGAAATAATGTGTCATGGTAGAAAATTAACATTTGGAATATGAAGATAACCATGTGCTGATCATATAAGAGGCAATGTCTCAAACTTAAAAAAAGGGCAGTAGAATTGGGAAGTAATATACAGATGTACAAAGTGGCCCCCTGAATAAGCAGAAGTTGAAGGGGGTGGGGGGGGGGGGGAGGGGGTGGTGCTTATGGACAGGTCAAGGCAACTACAGTGCACAGAAAAGAAGCAGTGCCAGAGGACTGGAATCATAGAATCATGGAATCATAGAATGGTTACAGCACGGAAGGAGGCCATTCAGCCTGTCGAGCCCGTGCCGGCTCTCTGCAAGAGCACTTCAGCTAGTCCCACTCCCCCGCCCTTTCCCTGTAGCCCTGCAAATTTCTTTCCTTCAGATACTTATCCAACTCCCTTTTGAAAGCCATGATTGAATCTGGCTCCACCACCCTTTCAGGCAGTGCATTCCAGATCTTAACCACTCACTGCATAAAAAAGTTTTTTCTTACGTCGCCTTTGGTTCTTTTGCCAATCACCTTGAATCTGTGTTCTCTACTTCTCGACCCTTTTGCCAATGGGAACAGTTTCCCTCTATCTACTCTGTCCAGACCCCTCATGATTTTGAACAGCTCTATCAAATCTCCTCTCAATCTTCTCTGATCCAAAGGAGAACAACCCCAGCTTCTCCAGTCTATCAACGTAACTGAAGTCCCTCATTCCTGGAATCATTCTCGTAAATCTTTTCTACACCCTCTTTAAGGCCTTCACATCCTTCGTGTCATGCCCAGAATTGGATACAATACTCCAGTTGGGGCCGAACCAGTGTTGCATACAGGTTCATCATAATTTCCACACTTTTGTACTCTATACCTCTATTTATGAAGCCCAGGATCCCGTAAGCCTTTTTAACTGCTTTCTCAACCTGCCCTGCCACCTTCAGCGATTTGTGCACACAGACCCCCAGGTTTCTCTTTTCGTGCACCCACTTCAGGATTGAACCATTTAGTTTATATGTCCTCCCCTCATTCTTACTACCAAAATGTATCACTTCACACTTTTCTGCATTAAATTTCATCTGCCACGTGTCCGCCCATTTCACCAGCCTGTCTATGTCTTCCTGAAGACTATCACTCTCCTCCTCACTATTCACTATACTTCCAAGTTTTGTGTCATCTGCAAATTTTGAAATTGTGCCCTGTACACCAACGTCCAAGTCATTAATATATATCAAGAAAAGCAGTAGTCCTAGAACCGACCCCTGGGAAACACCACTGTATACCTTCCTCCAGTCCGAAAAACAACCATTCACCACTACTCTCTGTTTCCTGTCACTCAGCCAATTCCATATCCATGCTGCCACTGTCCCTTTTATTCCATGGGCTTCAACTTTGTTGGCAAGCCTATTATGTGTCACTTTGTCGAACGCCTTTTGGAAATCCATGTACACTACGTCAACCGCATTACCCTCATCAACCCTCTCTGTTACCTCATCAAAGAGCTCAATCAAGTTAGTTAAACCTGATTTGCCTTTAACAATCCACACTTGTCCAAGTGACTGTTAATTTTGTCTCTGATTACTGTTTCTAAAAGCTTCCCCACTATCGAGGTCAAACTGACTGGTCTGTAGTTGCTGGGTTTATCTTTACACCCTTTTCTGAACAATGGTGTAACATTTGCAATTCTCCAATCCTCTGGCACCACCCCTGTTTCTAAGGAGGATTGGAATATTATGGCCAGTACCTCCACGATTTCCTCCCTCAATTCCCTCAGCATCCTGGGATGCATCCCACTCTCTGTTTTCTGTCCGTTAGCCAATCCTCAATCCATGCTAATATATTACCACCAATCCCACGAGCCTTAATTTTGTTTAATAACCTCTTTTGTGGCACCTTATCGAATGCCTTCTGAAAATCCATGGAATAATGGAGAGAGTTGATGAGAGTAGTGTGATTGATGTTCGATATCTGGACTTTCAAAAGGAGTTTGATAAAGTACCACATAATAGACTTGTTAGCAAAATTGAAGCCCTTGGGATTAAAGGGGCAGTGGCAGAATGGAAGCAAAATTGGCTAAGGGACAGAAAGCAGAGAGAAGTGGGTAACGGTTGTTTTTCAGACTGGAGGGAACTATACAGTGGTGTTCCCCAGCGGTCGGTGTTAGGACTACTGCTCTATTTGATATATATTAATGACCTGGACATACAGGGCATAATTTCAAAGTTTGCAGATAACACAAAACTCAGAAATGTAGTAAACAGGATAGTAACAGACTTCAGGAGGACATAGACAGACTGGTGAAATGGGCAGACACATGGCAAATAAAATTTAACGCAGAGTAGTGTGAAGTGATACATTTTGGTCGGAAGAATGAGGAGAGGCAATATAAACTAAATGGTACAATTTTAAAGGGGGTGCAGGAACAGAGAAACCTGGGAGTGTATGTACACAAATCTTAGAAGGTGGCAGAACAAGTTGAGAAGGCTGTTAAAAAGCATACGGGATCCTTGGCTTTATAAATAGAGACTTTGGGCTGGATTTTGTCTTGGGGTCGGGTTGGGGTCGCGTCCTCCACATTTCGTGTTTCCCCCCCGACTCCAGATTAATGTGGATAAATGATGCAATTTTAACTTAATTGGGCAATTGAGTTCCAGCATGTGTGAACCCATGAACCAATTAGTCGTTTCAGCCTGAAACCCACCTCTGATGATGTCATCATTGCTGACTGCCTGCTCTCAGAGATTGTCTGGCTGCTGGTGAGAGAGGACCTGCCTGGCTTTTGATGTGAGTGGACCTGGATGCAAAATAGGGGGGCGGGCGGGCGGGCAGGCAGGCAATATTTTTTTGCATCCAAGTCCTCTCGCAGCAAAGGCCAGGCAGTCTCTGAAGACATTCAATGGAGCAGCATCAGAGGCGACTTTCAGTCCTAATACTACTACTACCTTCATCACATCTCCGTTGTAATAGTGGACCTGCAGCTCATAGTCAGCTATCCACTTGTGCTCCCGCCAGGTTTCACTGGAGTGTTTCACACCAGGCGTACTTCACGTCAGAAAAGGGTTAAACTAGCTACAACGATTCAAAATAGCATTACAGATCCAATTTAGGGCTTGTTAAGGGCTGTAATGGCCTCTCCCGCCTCTTGGAGGCGGGAGAGAGTCGGGAACACCGCGACTGATTTTGTCAAAATTGCGTGGAGGTGGGATGGAGTCAGGATGGGGTCGGAAACCCCGATCCCGCAAATTTAACCCTCCACATGCCTCCAAACCCGACTCCATGGGTCATTCAAAATCCAGCCCTATAGAGTACAAAAGCAAGGAAGTTATGCTAAATCTCTATAAATCCCTGGATAGGCTCCAGCTGGAGTATTGTGTCCAACTCTGGGCACCACACTTTAGGACGGATATGATGGCCTTAGAGAGGGTGCAGAAGAGATTTACTAGAATGGTACCAGGGATGTGGGACTTCCGTTATGTGGAGAGACAAGAGAAACTGGGGTTGTTCTCCTTAGAACAGAGAAGGGTAAAGGGAGATTTAATAGTGGTGTTCAAAATCATGAACAGTTTTCATGGAGTAAATAAGGAGAAACTCTTTCCAGTAGCACATGGGTCAGTAACCAGAGGACACAAATTTAAGGTAATTGGCAAAAGAGCCAGAGGCGAGATGAGGAGAATTGTTCATACACAGCAAATTGTTGTGATCAGGAATGCACTGCCTGAAAGGGTGTTGAAAGGAAATACAATAGTAACTTTCAAAAGGGAATTGGATAAATACTTGAAGGGGAAAAATTTGCAGGGCTATGGGGAAACAGCAGGGGAATGGGACTAATTGGATAGCTCTTTCAAAGAGCCGGCACAGACACGATGGCCCGAATGGCCTCCTTCTGTGCCGTATTATTCTATGATTCTAAGAACTGAAGTAGAACTGGAGCCAAAGATAGGTCATGCTGGGGGAGACTAAGTAGGTCAACAATCTGTTTGGGCGAAAGGACCTGAGTATATTGAGGAACTGCAAATGGAAGATCCTATGCAGTATTTTTGTACACTGATTAACTAACTACTTGATTGTTATGGAATAAGGTTATAAGAGCATGGTAAAGAGAATCATTTTGCAGATTTTGAATAAAGGTTATAAGAAAAGAGGAATTATAGGGCTGGATTTTGATACTGGGGCGGGTTGGGGTCGTGTCATCCGCATTTCGTGTTATCCACTCGTCTGCAATTGGATGTGGGAGATTGATGCAATTTTCACTTAATTGGGCAATTGAGTTCCAGCATGTGGGAACCCATGAACCAATTAGTGGTTTCAGTCTGAAAGTCGCCTCTGATGTCATCATTGCTGCTGCATTGAAGGCTTTCAGACACTGCCTGGTCTCAGACACTGCCTGGCCTTTGCTGTGAGAGGACCTGGATGCAAAATGAGCAGCATCTCAGAGAGAGAGAGAGAGAGAATTTTTTTTGCAACCAAGTCCTCCCAGGCAGTCTCTGAAGACATTCAATGCAGCAGCATCAGAGGCGACTTTCAGACCTAATACTACTACTACCTTCATCACATCTCCGTTGTAATAGTGGACCTGCAGCTGATAGTCAGCTATCCACTTGTGCTCCCGCCAGGTTTCACTGGCGTGTTTCACATCAGGCGTACTTCACGTCGGAAAAGGGTTAAACTAGCTAAAACGTTTCAAAATGGCATTACAGAGCCAATTTAGGGCTTGTTAAGGGCTTTAATGGCCTCTCCCACCTCTTAGAGGCGGGACGGAGTCGGGAACCCCGCGACCGATTTTGTCAAAATTGCGTGGAGGCGGAATGGAGTCGGGATCAGGTCCGCCCGCCACTTTTCGCTATTTTAACCCCCCACACGCCTCCAAACCTGACTCCACGGGTCATTGAAAATCCAACCCTTGGTCTTTGTCTCCCTCTTTTCCTGAGTCACATCAAACCTAAACAAACGCCAAGACAGAGAAAACTGGTCGACTATGAAAAAATGTTAAGACAGGGAATCCCGGATATCATTGACACAACAGTAAGGGCTGAAATGTAAAGATGAATACTTGGAGGGATGCTCCAGATTTGATGGTGTGGGGGTGGGAAGAGAAACCATTGCTAGAGATGATCTGGCTATGATCAAATAGGTAGGTGTGAAACCAAGCTCGAGCAGACCCACTAAGCTGGAGAACAGAGGAGAGGAGCTCTTACAATTCCTAACAGTGAAAGAACTTTTGCTGGCAAGAAGTTCTAGGCTTTATTCACACATCTAGAGAGCCAACCATGAGAAAACATGAATGTGGGAAAATATATCTAAGTATAGTGTTAGTGTTTTTGTTTAAAGTGCAAATAAAAACGGCCCCAATTTTAACTGTGGGCCAGTTTTTATTGGATGAGTTTTGGTGTCAGTTCAAAACTCACCCACTGCAGGCAAAGGAGGCCTGAGTTATTTTAACTCCCGGGCCTCAGTTAAATGCCGGCAGCTGACTTACCACTCATTCCAGCCGAGAAGTTAGCGGGAAGCAGCAAGATTTGCAGGGTTCGAAGGCCACCCGCTAAGATCAAGTAAGGGGCGGGATCAGCTGCCAGGCCATCCTGTGGAGGTCCTCACAATCGGGAGGTGGTGGGGAGGTGGTTCGGTGAGATCACAGCAAGGGAGGCCTACGCTTTTCTTGTGGACTTGGAGGAGTACTCCAGTTCATAAATCATTGAAAATTTACCTTTTTGGCCTCTGGCCCCAATCCACTTCCTCTCTGGGTTGGCCTGGCAGGAAACTCACTGCTACATCCCTCTCAGGCCACCTAGTAAAAATTTCTGTCTGGTCCTGACGACATCATCAGGACACGACATGCATTTGTTAAACAGGACCGCGCCGGCTTTTGGTGGGTGTCATTGTCGTTTGCTCAGGAGCAGTGAAAATCGCACCAGGTCAGCATCTGGCAGTTCCAAGACTGGTAAGTGACTTGGGCAATTTTAACTGCCCACCTGCCTGATTTCTATCGGGAGGGTAGAGTTAAAATCGCCCCTACTATTTTTATCTTGTGACTTGAATAGACAGCTTTCTGAATACATGAATTTAACTCAAGCACTTGTCAAAATGAATCTCCACATTCAAACAGATTCTGGATTATGTTTTCTCCTCATGTGCTTGGTTTCCTTGTCTTATCTCTGTATCTGATCAAAACATCAGAGCTGTCTCAATTTACATTTTCCAGCTGTATATTATTCTACTGATCTTAATAGTAATGCTTCATCAGAGAAGAAGAGTCTAATTACAATATGATAGAAGGCAATGAATATGCTAAACTCTGTAAATAATTATGAATATCCCTACAGCCAGTTTAGTAAATTAGCTTCCTCAAAAAAAGACCGTTCTGTTCATCCTGTTCCACAATATTCAGCTACTAAGAAAATAAGGGCCCCGATAGCTGTCAACAGTCTGTGAACATCTGCTCCCTAGCTGGTTCCAAATAGTTTGTGGATTATGTTGATCCTAGTCTCTATCGGCTGCAGGATTTTAATGTGTAGGAGCGTGTGGGTTTAGGAGTGGGTGGGTGGTCAAAACCGGCGAAATTGACAACGCACTGAGAATCCAGCTCCATCCCGCCGACTTCCACATTTCACTGCAGCTCGTGAGGCTGCGTGCTCGCAACCCCTTCTAGAGAGGCGGGTTGCCACTTGCTGTTGTCGTATCGTATGATGGAAAAGCTTATGTCTAGTTTGGCTATCCATTCGATGGCCTCTTGAGATGGCGAGTGGAGAAATGAGGTGCCTCCTGCAACAGATCTCAGTGGGCAGGTTGATGTGATGTGTTCCATGGTCTGGGACTCGTGGCCACAGTCGCACTTCGGGTCGTCCCTCATCTTCCACTGGTGGAGCAGGTGGCCGCATCGTCCATGTCCTGTGCGGATTCGGTTGAGCGCTGTCCACTGTCTATGTTAAGTGAGTTTCCATTTTACTTATATTAATTGCTCAATTAGAGCCATATAGACATGAGTTTTCAACTTTAACTTTGGGTCCACAGGTTTCCCGGGCTTTCTAGAACCCACCAGTGAAAGCAAGGTGAGTACACAACGGCAACTGAGGGGCTGAAGCCATGTCAGGGAAATATGCCAATAAGAACTCAGTATTGACAACTGCTTTCTTACCTGCTTGTGGTAAAGGGTTTGTTCACAGTACTTGTGCTGAAAGGTTACTCTACACACTTTGGAGGTTTATTCAACACTTTGGAGGTGTCATCTACACTTTGGAGGTTTGAAGCTCTGATCTATCAGATTAGCAAGGGTGCAGCTCACACTGGAGAGAGAGAGGAGCAGCAGAGAGGTGCAGCTCACAGGAGGCCATACCTGGCACACAGGGTCTACAGGCAGAGGATAAGCTTCCTCGACATTTCAGAGCACCAATGTCTCAGGAGGCTCAGGGTGTCCATGGCTAACTAAAGAAGTTAAGGATAGCATTAGATTGAAAGAAGAAGCTTATAATGTTGTGAAGAATAGTAGTAAGCCTGAGGATTGGGAGAGTTTCAGAAACCAGCAAAGGATGACCAAAAAATTGATTAAAAGGGAAAAATAGAATATGAGAGAAAACTAGCAAGAAATATAAAAACAGATTGTAAGAGCTTCTACAAGTATGTAAAAAGGAAGAGAGTAGGAAAAGTAAGCATTGGTCCCTTAGAGGCTGAGACAGGAGAAATTATTTTGTGGAATAAGTAAATGGCAGAAATGTTAAACAAATATTTTGTATTTGTCTTCACAATAGAAGACACAAAAAGCATACCAAAAATGGTGGGGAACTAAGGGTCTAACGAGGGTGAGGAACTTAACGTAATTAATATAAGTAGAGAAAAAGTACTAGAGAAACTAATGGGACTAAAAGCCGACAAATCCCCTGGAACTGACGGCCTACATCCTAGGGTTCTAAAAGAAGTGGCTGCAGAGACAGTGGATGCATTGGTTGTGATCTTCCAAAATTCCCTAGATTCTAGAACGGTCTCAGCGGATTGGAAGGTAGCAAATGTAACACCGCTTTTCAAGAAAGGAGGGAGAGAGAAAACAGGGAACTACAGACCAGTTAGCCTGACATCAGTCATCGGGAAAATGCTGGAATCCATTGTTAAGGAAGTGGTATCAGGGCACTTAGAAAATCATAACATGATTAGGCAGAGTCAACATGGTTTTATAAAAGGGAAATCGTGATTGACAAATTTATTAGAGTTTTTTGAGGATGTAACTCGCAGGGTAGATAAAGGGGCACCAGTGGATGTAGTATATTTGGATTTCCAAAAGACATTCGATAAGGTGCCACATAAAAGGTTATTACACAAGATTAGGGCTCATGGGGTTGGGGGTAATATAGTAGCATGGATAGAGGATTGGTTAACGGACAGAAAACAGAGAGTAGGGATAAACAGGTCTATTTCAGGTAGGCAGGCTGTAACTAGTGGGGTGCTGCAAGGATCAGTGTTGGGGCCTCAGCTATTTACAATCTATATTAATGACTTGGATGGAGGGACCGAGTGTAATGTATCCAAGTTTGTTGATGATACAAAGCCAGGTGGGACAGTAAGCTGTGAGGAGAACACAAAGGGCAGATTTTGCCGGTGCTCAGAGTGCGGGTTTGGTGGCGGGTCCGCTGTCAAAATCTGCGATTTCAGAACAAACCCGACATCAAGCGGCGGGGGAGGCATTTAAGATACTTAACTGCTTGTTAAGTGCTTGTTTACTACTATTTTGCCAGCCTATTTCCATTTTACCAGATTTTTAACGGGGTTCACGTCGTTCGGAGATCACGTCAGGTAAGTAGGTCGGGTTCTCTATGTCTCCACATTGCTGTGAATAGGTGACAGCTGCAAAAGTGGTTAGAAAGCTTCCATTTCACAGCTGGTCACTTTCCAATGTCAGAAGCTTGAGCCTTCATGACTTTGAAGAAATTTTTGAGCTGCATGCAGTTTGGAAGTTTTGGAGTAAACTCTCTATCCACTGTCACCTCCTTGGAGCAAGCTCTCTCACCATTGACAGATCACTTCTGCCATCTCAACTTCAGCTGCCATCTATTCCAGCAACATCGGAGCCCTTGAAAAAATCTCACCTTGGTCCTCTGAATCCCTCCATGATCAGCCCCAACACCAACATCACCAGGCACACCAACATCACCATCACCAGGCACACCAACATCACCAACATCCACACCAACCTTCTCCACAATCAACTGATGCTGCACTGGACACAGAACATCATCACCCATTCACATTGCTGCCCGCGATGCCCTCACCATGGCCAGATTTACTTCACTTGACGCTGTACACCCTGGATGCCACATGATGCACCAGGTTGGCACCATCCCACACCAGCACCATAAAGCATCCCTACAATGTCCAAGCTATTCCTTTCACACTCATCACCATTGAGGGGGTGGGGGGACGTTATGTCTCACCATTCACTGCAACTCCCTAAGCCACTTCCAAAGGTGCACACAAATCTGCCCAAGAACGCAAAGTGTTCAAAATAAAGATTTCAATGTTTGACAGCACATTACCAGAAACTTCACATGAACATTGGCTAAAACACCCAAGTGCCTACCCTTGTGTGTTGTTAGTTGGTATGCTTGCAGTAGGATGAGGGTGAGTGTGAGGGGTGGCTAGTGAGATGTGGAAGTGAGAATGTAGATAGAGAGGAATGGGTGGAGGTGCAAGGTAAGTTGGTGTGAGTAGTATGTGCAGGTGTAGGGTAGGGTAGGCAGAGTGATGGGGATGTGATGAGTGGCACAGCAGGATGAGGTTGAGTGTGGCTTTGTAGTAACATTTCATGATCTACTTAGATCATTGAAAGGTTTGTGCCACTGCAGCCTGGTCCTCCTGAAGACATCCCTGCTTGTGCCCTCCTGTGCAATGTGCAACCAGGCTGCGTTGGTCTCCTCGGGAGGTCTCTTCCACCCATTGGAAGGGAAGAGAACCTCCCTGCGTGCTGTGACTTCCTCCATAAGCATATGGAAGGAGTCATTGGAGAGCCTGGGTGCAGCCCTGCACCTCTGTGCAGTGTTTGTCAATGTTTGCAGCACCTCAATGCTGTAGAACACTGACAGCACAACTGTCAAAATGAATGCGGCCATGGTCCCTTTAAGGAAACCAGCTAATGACACGTCATAAATGACATCATCAGACCCGCTTCCTTTTAATTGGCTGGCAACCCCACAGGGCGGGCTTAACAAGCCCTATTAACAGAAAATCCTTTTTGCAGAGCGGCTGCAGCCAGGAACGGGACCGGAACCCGCCAACCACATCTCCCACCGCGATCCCGCCTCCGCTGGCGAAAATGCAGCCAAAGAGTCTGCAAAGGGATATAGATAGACTAAGTTAGTGGGCAGTAAGGTGGCAGATGGAGTATAATGTAGGGAAATGTGAGGTTATTCACTTTGGTAGGAAGAATAGAAAAACAGAGTATTTTTTAAATGGTGAGAAACTTTCAAATGTTGGTGTTCAGAGAGATTTGGGTGTCCTCATGCAAGAAACACAGAAAGCTCGTATGCAGGTACAGCAAGCAATAAGGAAGGCAAATGGCATGTTGGCCTTTATTGCAAGGGGGTTGGAGTAAAAGAGTAAGGAAGTCTTGCTACAATTGTACAGGGCTTTGGTGAGGCCACACCTGGAGTACTGTGCACAGTTTTGGTCTCCTTATCTAAGGAAGGATATACTTGTCTTGGAGGCGGTGCAATGAAGGTTCACTAGATTAATTCCTGGGATGAGATGGCTGTCCTATGATGAGAGATTGTGTAGAATGGGCCTATACGCTCTGGAGTTTAGAAGAATGAGAGGTGATCTCATTGAAACATACAAGATTCTGAAGGGGATTGACAGGGTAGATGCTGAGAGGTTGTTTCCCCTGGCTGGAGTGTCTAGAACTAGGTGGCATAGTCTCAGAATAAGGGGTAGGCCATTTAAGACTGAGATGAGGAGAAATTTCTTCACTCAGAGGGTTGTGAATCTTTGGAATTGTAGAATTCGCAATATATCGCGATTTTATTAAATAAGGAGAAAACACATAGTTTCGTTCAAACAGCTTTATTTCAGCAGAATGCTGTCAGGTTTTCAAAGTGGACACAAGCAGCCTGTAAAATGGCCGCCACGCCTCGTGGCAGAACATTCTAGACTTTTCGACAAGCAGACAAGATGGCGTTCCAATAAATATTTGTGCAAGATCGATCAAGACTCAGCACATTTGAGATAATACACGAGACATCATGGGTTTGCAGTATACACATAAATACTGAAATCGGTCTCCCAGGTGCGAATAAGGGCTATTGTACCAAGTGATCAAGAACCCATCCAAAGACATTAATATGCAAAATCCCCACGACTCTACGATGAGAGAGCCGTTAGCGGGTAGTTACAGAAAACATTTGGAAGCCCCAAAACCCCTCCAGGGAGAATACCGACCGATTACACAATGGGAGAAATATTAACAGGTACTCAGACAGTTACGAGTATCCCCGAAACCCATTAAAACGAAGATCACCCTATACAAGAAATTTGAGCGCCAAACCCTAACAAAAGAAAAGACATTAAGGTTGGGTGGGAAAAGAAGAGTTTTGCACTATAACTGTAAGCTACAACCGTCCATCTTTCTCTTGACTCTCGACTCTTGACCGCTCGCCGTCTTGTTCCTGCCGCTTGACTCTTATCCTTTCGACTCCTTGCCGCTTGCCTCGTGTCTCTGCCTCTTGCAGCTTTAAAGACTGTTGAACTTTACGATCCGCCAGGATCTGCCTCGTGGCTTGCCGCGAAGATCTGTGTGGAACTGGGCTGTGAAGCCTTGGAACGGGCACACCATCCCGAGAAGTCGGTAAACGGTGTTGGAACCGAAGGCCCGAGATGAGATGAGATGAGATGAGATGAGATGAGATGAGATGAGATGAGATGAGAAGAGAAGAAGACGACCATACGTATCGCCACGGTCAGTAAGCCCCGACCGCGCCTGTAGGTCAAATAGACACTTTCCTTGCCCAGGAAGACTATCTTTTGAGCTTTACAGAACTGGCATCGGAAGACTATTCTTCGAATTTTATCGAATCAGTGCGAGGGCACAGGAAGACTCTTCTTTGAGTAGTGTCGGAACTCCGAGGACAACACAGATCTTCATGACAGCAGACGGTCCAGCCTGCTAGCCGGAGCAGAAACGAGTAAACAAGTGGGGTATAGAGACCCCTGACCAACACGTGTGTGATCAGGTGCTGCGGTGAAAAACATCCAATCAGAGTTTTCGGAATTCTCTGAGTTATCACGAGTGGTGAGCATGAGTCTCGATCCTACAAATCATAGAGCAGGTATTGATAGGGGAGGGTTTAAGTTTTAAGGATAACTGTAATGTGTGCCCCCATTTACGATGTGTCGTTCGTTCCTCGTTTCCCTGAAATTAGTTACATAACTGCGTGTAAGATTGTACTGTCATTAATCTGTGCTTATGACATGTATTTCGTAATCTTGAATAATATGCAATAAAGATTTTCCATTTCGTACCATTCAACCGGGTCTACCTGAGTTTTCTCTCCATTATTGCTCTCGCATCTAAGTCCAGTGTCAGAACCGTAAGGGCGAGTGGGTCGAACCACTCACAGGTGTCTAGTGCTCCCAGACTGGCTGGAGACCAGAACAGGCAACAAGGCCTAACCTCGCACTAGCACACAGGCTGAGCACAGAGCCACACGAGTCAAAACCCTTACAGAATTCTCTGCCCCAGAGGGCTGGGAATGCTGAGTCTTTGAGTATATTCAAGGCTGAGATCGATAGATTTTTGGACTCTAGGGGAATCAAGGGAGGTGGAGATCGGGCGGGAAATTGGAGTTGAGGTCGATGATCGGCCATGATCTTATTGAATGGTGGAGCAGGCTCGAGGGGCCGTATGGCCTACTCCTGCTCTTATTTCTTATGTTCTTATGTCGTGTCAGGTGGTGGTAGACATTTGCAGCCTTCTGAAACAAGACCAGCTACCAACTGGCCACGCTTTACCAGTGGCTGTCAAATTCACCACCGGCCTCAACTTTTTTGCCTCTGGATCCTTCCAGGGCTCATCTGGAGACATTTGCAGGATCTCGCAGTTGGTGGCGCACAAATGCATAAGACAGGTGACAGATGGCTTGTTTGCCAGGGCCGCCAATTATGTCAACTTTGCCTAAGATGACGCCAGTCAGAATGAGCGGATGCTCGGGTTTTCAGCTCTGGCTGGCTTCCCACAGGTGCAGGGCGTCATTGACTGCATGCATGTGGCAATTAAGGCACCCATAGGTCACCCAGGAGTATTCGTCAAACGTAACGGCTTCTACTCCATCAATGTGCAGCTGGTGTGCAACCACATAAAGATCTTTATGCAGGTGTGCACAAGGTTCCTGGGCAGCTGCCATGATGCTTTAGCCTCGGCAGTCCATCCTCCCACACCTCTACTTACCTGGAAGCAGAGTTATTGGCTGGCTGCTGGGAGTCAAGGGATACCCACTTAAAACGTGGCTAATGACACCTCTCTGAAACCCGAGGAATGAAGCCCAGGAGCACAACAATAAATGCCATATGACCACTAGATGTGTCGTCGAACAAGCCATCGGCATGCTGAAGATGCGCTTCAGGTGCTTGGACAGATCGAGAGGCGCCCTTCAGTACGTACCAGCCAGGGTCTCCAGAATGGTCGTTGTGTGCTGCTACTCTGCACAACATTCACAGAAGCGAGGTTTGGACCTGCAGGAGGACCAAGCTGCAGATAACAGAGCCACTTCGGACAATTCCGAAGACGAGGGGGCAGAGAGGCGGAGGATGAAGATGAGGAGGTGAAAGGTGAGACGGGCGCACATTGATGCCCAGGATGCCCTGATTTATTGTGAGGTTCATTTTGGTTCCACCAGTGCACCTTTCTAACAACCACATGCAACAGCCACTTCTGCACCCACCCCCGCCCCCACCAATGCCACAAAGCAGTCCTGCAAACAACCAACCACCCCTTTCACATCCCCCCATTGGCCACCGTCAATTCATGTCTTATCATTCATCATCAAGGTGCCATTAAGGATCGACAGAACAATACCACAGGTAACGATAGGGAGATGGCAGAAATATTAAATCATTATTTTGCTTCAGTATTTACCAGGGAGATAGAACAGGTGGACATGACATTGGATGATGAGATGAGTAATGAGATAAGTGCATTTAAAATAAAAAAAAGGGGATATACTAAATAAACTAATCAAACGCAAAGATCATAAAAACCCTGGTTCGGATGGATTGCATCCACGCGTTTTAAAATAATCTAGGGAAGAGATAGCAGAGGCATTACTACACATATTTAATAATTTGTTCGAAAAAGGTGTAGTGCCAGAGGACTGGCAGATAGCTAACGTAATACTATATTTAAGAAGGGGAATTGAACATGTCCAGGGAATTAAAAACCAGTCAGCTTAACATCGGTGGTAGGAAAAATAATAGAATCCCTACTAAAGAAGAGAATAGAAGAGCATCTAGAAACAAAAAGTATAATAATGGGCCGGATTTTCCGACCCCCACAGGTGCGTACGAGGTGTGTACGCGCCTGTAGGGGCCTCACAAGTGCCGGTTTCAGACATGCGAAGTGCATGTGCTAAAACAGATCTTGACAGATCATCCACCTGCCCGGGAAAAGGGCCTCCCTTTCTGCATAACTTCCGCCCTCTAAAAGCCTTTAAAAATCTTACGCCTGGTAAAAGCAGGCATTAGGCCTGCTTTTACCAGCATAAGAGTTTAAAAAAATTAAAATTTTTCACTTATTTATAATTTTAAAATAAAAGTTAAGTTTATTTTTAGCCTCGTAAAAAACTTTAATTATTTTTTCAAAAAATTAAATTTTTGTTTAAAATATTTAATTTAATGTAATTTTAACTAATATGTGATTTAAAAAAAATTATTTAATGTTTAACTGTTTTTAAGTGATCCCCATTCATACTTTTGACAGATCCGTGCGGAGAGACCTGTCAAAAGTGTGAAGGGGGATTCCTTCTTTGATTGGTTCCCCATGGCCCACGTGACCCCGGGACACTTGCGAACTGCCTGCGCCCCTGGGATACATTGGCCTCTGCCCGCGCGGACCAGGTGAGGCCCAGGATCGCAAATCTCGGGACCTATGGAGCCAGCAGGTAAGTGTGTAGATTTTTTCTGATTGGAGGCATCCACACGCAGGAAGCCTCCAATCGGAAATGCAGGGCCAATGAATAGTCAGCATGGATTTCAAAAGGGAAATTCCTGCTTGACCAACCTTATTGAATTTTTTGAAGAGGTAACAGAGAGAGTAGACAATGGTAATGCAGTAGATGTAATTTATCTAGATTTTCAAAAGGCCTACGATAAGGTACCTCACAATAGACTAATAAATAAGGTCAGAGAATGCGGAGTCAGTGGACAAGTAGCAGAATGGATTGCTAGCTGGCTTCAAGACAGAAAGCAGAGAGTGGGAGTAAAGGGTAGCTATTCACAGTGGCAGAAGGTGGGTAGTGGTGTCCCACAAGGATCAGTGCTGGGACCACTGCTGCTCACAATTTACATTAATGATTTAGACTTTGGAATCAAAAATACAATTTCTAAATTTGCGGATGATACCAAATTGGGGGGGATAGGTCAATACTGAGGAGGACTGCAACAAATTACAGGAGGACATTAATAAACTTGCAGAATGGGCAAATAATTGGCAAATGAAGTTCAACACAGATAAATGTGAGGTATTACATTTTGGTAGGAAGAATAGGGAGGTCACTTATCAGTTGGAGGGTGCGAGTCTAGGTGGGGTAGAGGAAGAAAGGGATCTCGAAATACAAATACACAAATCACTAAAAGTGGCGCCACATGTTAGCCATAGAGAAAGCAAACCAAGCACTAGGGTTTATTTCTGGAGGGATAGAATTGAAAAGTAGTGAAGTTATGCCAAACCTGTATTGAACCTTGGTTAGACCATACTTAGAGTACTGCGCGCAGTTGTGGTTGCCATATTATAAAAAGGATATAGAGGCACTGGAGAGGGTGCAGAGAAGATTTGCAATAATGATACCAGAAATGCGAGGGTATACATATCAGGAAAGGATGAACAGGCTGGGTCTCTTTTCTCTTGAAAAAAGAAGGCTGAGTGGTGACCTAATAGAGATCTTTAAAATTATGAAAGGTTTTGATAGAGTGGATACAGAGAGAATGTTTCCACTTGTGGGGAAGAGCATAACTAGAGGCCATCAATATAAGATAGTCACCAAGAAATCCAATAGGAAATTCAGAAGAAACTTCTTTACCCAAAGAGTGGTGAGAATGTGGAACTCGCTACCACAGGGAGTGGTTGAAGCGAATAGTATAGATTCATTTAAGGGGAGGCTCAACAAGCATGTGAGGGAGAAGGGAATAGAGGGTTACGCTGATAGATTTAGATGAGGAAAGACGGGAGGAGGCTCGAGTGGAGCATAAGCGCTGGCATGGACAGGTTGGGCTGAATGGCCTGTTTCTGTGCCATATATCATATGTAATCCTATGTAAATAACTGAAAAGGCCACTTGCCAACCAGCAATCAAGAATGGGCAAGACGGCAAGTGGTGCAAAAGAATAATATTTATGTGCTTCAAATACACAACAGAAACTTAACAATATAACAATGCCTAACACACCGATGTGCATATCCTTGTGCAGCTACAAATCTTTACTCTTACTTTTCCTAGCCTTTCTACATGGTGCAACCCCTGTGACTTCAGCAGAGGTAGCGGCAGGCTGCTCAGATCCCGGCTCTGATCTGAGTTGCTCTTAGCCGATGTCCTTTGGGTTTTGGAGCCCATGAGGGCCCCGCCAAAGACTGCTCCACCTGCACCATTTGCAGGGACAGACTCGGCCATCGGGACACGAAGCAGCATGTTGGGTACTGACTGAGGGGGGGTGGGGCGGGGGCAGGTGGTTGCAACGGATGAGAAGTGGAAGTGCTTTGAGCAGAGTCCCCATTTCCATGTCCCCTTTCACCATCATTCTTCTTTTGGCCCAGCCACACTTCCTACTAGCAATGAGCTGGAGAACACTTTGCTGCAGATCAGTGGGGTGCTGAAAGGCCAATGCTAGGGTATCATTCATCCTATTTAAGGTGGCATTCAGAGTGTGCAAGTCATTGTTCAAGGCCTGCATGCACTCGTTCGATTGCCACGTTTGATGCTCCATGCAGTTGGCCACACTATCCATGGAAGAAGACAACATCGCAATGGCCTGCGACAGCATGCCACTCATGCTTGAGGCGGAATCTTCCAATCTCTCTGCAATCATACACATTGGCCGCGATCTTACCTGAGGAGGCGCGTTGGGAGCGGGACTGCTGGTTTCCGGGTTCTTGTCCCGCCCCCAACGACGTCTGACGAACAAACACTATTTTGCCCTGATTGGCCTTGTTAAGCCTGTCCTGCGGGCTTGCCGGCCAATTAAGGGAAAGCCGGTGTCAGATGACATCAGTGCAGGACTCTTCATCTACCGGTTTTCTTAAAGGGACACGTCCCATAATTTTTTGACAGATGAATTGTCAGTATTTGACAGCATTGAGGTGCTGTCAAACACTGACAATCACTGTCCAAAGGTGAGCCCTTGCTCCCAGGCTCAACAATGACTCTCTCCTTCGGAGAAAACAGATGGCAGCTGCATGTGAGATTGCAGAAGCCATCTGTCAATTCTCCCGATCAGATGAGGCTTCACAGAAACATCAGATCTTGTCACCTGCAGATACATATAAACAGAATAAAAATATTTCTCACTACATTCTCTCAGCTGTCATACTTACCTGTGCATCATTGCACCCATCACACTACCTCTGCAGCTGTCATTTGCACACTTACACTGCAGCAGACCCACAGCTCACCTCGCTGACCCTGGCGGGGTTTCCCGCCACCGGGAAGCCCGCATCAGAAGGCGGAAAATGGTGAAAAGCCTCTTAACTTCCTGTTAACTACCCAATTTATCCCATTTTCCCAGCAGTCCCACCTCCAAACCCACCTCCTCAGGGCTGGTAAAATCCAGCCCATGGCGTTTGGAACGCCTGTCAGTACATCACACATTTTCTGCTGCTGCCCAAGAATTATTCTGTTCATCGACGGCCCCTGGGATAAAGCATCTGGGACCAGCTGGGCAGAGTTGGATAGTCCTGCGCCCTCCCAAACTCTCCACTGCTGTCTCTGGATCCGCCATCTGCTCTTGCTCATTTGTGAAGTTCAAGTCACCATGTGAAAAGTCAACTATCTCTCTAACTACTGCCACGGAAGTGCGAGTATCTGACCTGGTGCATAGTCTACATAAGTCCCGTGATGGTGCACCCTTACAGGGAGTGATCTCCTCTGAGGAGTCGTTGTCATCGTGGGCGACCTCGACCACCTCCTGATGGACACGTGGCGGCTCTGTGACAGATAAAAGACATGAATGAGTACTGTCAACATAAGAATGTTTGCACAAAGTCATATTTCAGTCGCTGTTGATATCAAATCAACATTACGGAGATTTGTATGCCATGATATTTAATTCTGTCACCAGGTAGCTGGCAGGCCCCCATCTCCGATGGCCAGGCACGCTGAGACTCTGCTGATCTCCAGCACCTCCTGCTCTGCAGGTGTTAACTGCGAGATGGCTGGAGGGTCATCTCCGGTTCTCTGCCTCTCTCTGGTGTTCTGTGCTCTCTTCTCCTGCAAGGAGGGAAAGTAATGAGCGAGAGTAATGGCTTGTGGTCGCCCGATGGATGGAGAGCATTTGTTGGGGGTGACACTGAGGGCTAGGCATGACATTGCAAAAGGACGGGGGTGAGTGTCAGTGGTGGATGGATAGATGGGGATGTGAGTAAGCTCATTGACAGAGAGGGATGCAAGGTAAGTTGGTATGAGGAGTGATGTGCTGGAGTAAGCTTGAGAAGACAGAGTGAGGGGGATTGGGGTGATACGCACATCAGGATGTAGGGCAATGTGCCATTGCTCTCACCTTTCCTGCCCTGCTTAGGTCATTGAACCGCTTCCTGCATTTGATTCAGGAATGTGGCTCCTGCTGCTGACCTCCTCGGTAACCTCCAACCGCACCGTCATTGCCTCAGCAGCAGGATTTTTCCTCCTATTACTAGGGAACGATATCTCCCTCTGGGTCCTCACAGCCCCCAGCAACACATCTAGGGAGGTGTCGGTGAAGCGGAGTGCAGTCTTTGCCCGTCTCGATTCGATTCCAACACTTCTGCCTCACTCCATGACAACTCCAAATGCTTCAACTTGCATGTTTGGAGTGTCCCGTTAAATACTGGAGTTGAGATTGCATCATGCAGGTCATCACCACGCCCACCGATGCTAATTGGACGGGAAACCCAGAAATCAGATGTTAATGAAGTGGCTGCATTAAAAAGCCACCGACAGACATGCTGCATGTATTTGCACATTTCCCACGCGCTATCAGGCACCCCCCCCCCCTGCCCCCCACTCCCAGCACATCTGCGCATTAAAATCCAGCCCTATGGCCCCGATTTTAACTCCAACCCCCGCCTGGCGGAAACTGAGAGGAGGGAGGGGCAGTTAAAATGAGGGCAACAACTTACCACCTCTGATCCTGTTGCCTTCCCATCATGCCCCGCAGTTAACCTGCTCTTTTAAGCAGGCGAGTAAGATACCGGCAGGATGGCAGCGGGGTCCTGTTTGAATATGCAGATCGGGTCTGATAACATCATCGGGACCTGATCTGCTATGTTAGTTGGAAGCTTGAACGGGGGAAGCAGTGACAGCTTCCCCGTCAGGCCAGTCCTGCCGGGCAGTGGATCGTGGACCAGAAGGTAAGTTTTTAAATTTTATTTTAGATGTCCTTGTGGGCCAGGATGAGCAGGAGTACTCCTCCAGCCCCACAAGGAAGCCTTGAGCCTCCCTTGCCCCGGGCTCCCCCACTCACATCCAGGCTGCGGCCTCATGCTGCCCGAATTCCCGCTCCCCCCCACCAGCCAGGTAGTGGATCTGGCTGGGTTCGGGCGGGAGTCGGAGAAAATGTATGGAAATGAGTCCGCATCCCCGGACTCCCCAGGATCGCCGCCTGCCTCAGGGCCTGCACGCACTATACTTGCCCCACAACCTTTAAAATTAGGGCCTATGAACCACTCCGAGATCATTTTGGAAGTCCTCGTGCCTGAGTTCAGTACCACAAAAGAGAGCACTCATTTCCCTTTTGTAGCTGTAGCGAACTTGGAAATAGTTTGAAACTAGTCTGTTTTGCATGTGTAATGTGTGCTTGTTAAATGGAAAAAATCAGGACCATGGGATAAATTAGTTTGAAATCCTATTTATTAATTTACTTTTTCATTTTCTTTTATTGACAGATGAATGGCAAAAGCCCGTAGTGCAGTACACCATTAAGGTGAAAAGGAGTAAAATGGAAGCTTAAATACATCAGAAAGCAGAGTTTTGGTGATATTGGGCTTGGGTTTCAAAGGGTGACGATTGTAGAAGGGAGGGAAGACTGAGGGTGGAAGGAGTTGAGCTGATATGAGGTCCCGAGAGAGAATGAGTTAGCATAAGAGACTGGGCAATGAGTGTTGAATTGCAAACAGTTGCTGTGTAGGGAGGAAGAAGAGCATGTGAGGTGGCATGTTTGGAGCTTCGAAAGAACAAGAGAAACGTTCAGAGGAGCATTGACGATAATAGTATCGATAGGATATGGAAAGAGTCGTAAGGCAGCAACTGAGGAATATAAGAGATAGAGTAAAGTAGGGTATTTATTAACCTCCTATGTGTCGAGAGCGCAAACAATTGGGGGCTAGAGGTGAGAGAGGGCTCATTATTCAATGAAATGTTTCACATAGTATTCTGTCCATAAGTGCTGGAAGAGATATGGGAGCAATATTGCAGTATCGGATGGACTTAAGGCTTTATAGGAGTTAAGATTTTATGAGGGAAAGTAAGCATTTGGTGTGAAAGAGGAAACCCAGGGGGCGAAATTCGGCATGTAAGCACCTCCCGTCAGTGCCTGGGGGAGGCGCTAACGGGGCACTAATGGGTTTGCGGCGGGGCGCGGCGAATCCAACGCTGCACGCGAAATGCACCCGGGATTTAGCGGTGGCGCTAACAGTTAGCGCTTAGGCCTTTAGCACCTGGCAGATCGTGCGTCAATGAGTTTGGAACAACCCGTTAACGTCGCAGAAGCAAAATTGACTGTCGCCCCCTGCCTCAGCGCCTGGCCTGAACAACGGCAGGAAGAGTTTGCATTATGCATTCGGATGGCCACTGTAGGAGCGGTATTTAAAGGGATCAACATCCGCTTTCATTTCACTGGCCAATCAAAGCTGCCTTCTCAGTTTCACATCGCGAAACAGCCGTTTTCAGTGAGTTAAACGTTTCTTACTTTCAGGAGTTTTCTGCCTGCTAAAAATTAGTCACTTTCGTTCTGCTAAGATTTCAATGTCCTACACTTGGTTACATTAATGGGGGCTGTACTGGCACTCGACCTCGCCCTCCAGCATCAATGTCGGAGGCAGTGGAGGCACAGACAAAGATTGGAAAATGTGGCCAGAGGGAGGAGGACCAACAGGGCTCTCAACAGGAGGCCTTACCCTCCCAGGGGATTCTGGGAGCACTTCTCCTACATAAATTTAACTGAGGAGCAGTGTCTTAGAAGGCTCCGCTTCAGCAAGGAGGTGGTCACAGAACTCTGCCACCTCCTGCAGCCAGACCTCAAGCCTCAGATCAGGACCACCACGGCTCTCTCAGTGGCAGTCAATGTCACCATCGCCCTCAATTTCTACGTCAGCGGATCCTTCCAGTCTGCAGCAGGAGACATAGATAACATCTCGCAGTTCGTCGTCCAATGCTGCATCCGGGAGGTCACAGATGCTCTCTACAGAAGGAGAAGGGACTACATTTCCTTCCTCATCACCAGAGAGAAGCAGGACGAGCGTGCATGTGGCTTTGCCAGGATAGCGGGCTTCCCCATGGTGCAGGGCGCCATTGACTGCACCCACATCGCTTTGCGGGCACCTTATAACAATCCTGAGGTTTCCATAACTGCAAAGGCTACCACTCACTTAATGTCCAGTTGGTGTGCAACCACAGACCGCGAATCCTCACCGTCAATGGCTACTATCCTGGCAGCAGCCACGATGCCTTCAACCTGCACCAGACTGGTGTGCCAGAACTCTTCCAGCCACCACATCAAGCTCACGGCTGGCTGCTCAGAGACAGGGGCTATCCGTTCTCCACCTGGCTCATGACTCCCGTCCGCAACCCCAACATTCCTGCCCAGCACTCATATAATGAGAGCCATGCCAGCACCAGGAACATCATCGAGCAGACCATCGGAGTTCTCAAGCAACGGTTCCACTGCATTGACTGCTCGGGAGGAGCCCTCCAGTACTCGGCTGAGCAGGTGTCCCATTTCGTCGTGGTCTGCTGCATGCTGCACAACTTGGCCATCATGAGGGCCCAGCCATTGCCACCAGGCATAGCGGAACCACCTCAGGAGGAGGAAGAGGGAGAGGAGGAGGAGGAGGAGGACCAGGAGGAGGAGCAGCAGCGAGGGAGGAGGCAGCCACTCAATCGGCCTTCTTTAAGGGCGGTCCGTGACCGCCTCATCAGACTGTGGTTCCAATAGATTCTACCCCACATCCCGGTTGCTCACCACATCCCCATCATTCCATCCATTTCGCATTCCATAGCACAGCACAAAGCTGAAATGAGAGACAGCACAAATTCTGCAATATTCAATTAATACATTTATCAACATTCATTAAACACAAATATACAACAATAATATTAACTAATCACCTAATACTTACTTCCCCTACAGTGCCTTTTCCTAATCTACTGCTCCGACGTAGTCTGTCCCCAGTGGCTGCAGCAGGGCTGGTGGAAGGCTGCTGAGTGTTGGTGCCAGAGACTACAGATGGCCTTGCAGGACACCCACAACCAGCGCTGAGCCTGGAAGGCCCGGCTGTACACTGCACCACCTCAGGCTGGGCGGTGGCAGTCTGGCCTGGCTAGATGACAGGCAGCGACAAGGACAATGGCGGAGTGGCAGTGGTGGGAGCAGGAATGCTGTCATCCTGAGAGAATGATGTGGAGATGCCGGCGTTGGACTGGGGTGGACAAAAATGAGAAGTCGCACAACACCAGGTTATAGTCCAACAGATTTATTTAAAATTACAAGCTTTCGGAGCTGTCGCCCCTTCCTCAGGTAGAGTTACTGTGAGACAGTCTACCAGAATTCACAGAATATAAACACAGAGAAAATGCATTCAATCTTTCCCTACATCATCTTTGATGTAGGGAAAGATTGAATGCATTTTCTCTGTGTTTATATTCTGTGAATTCTGGTAGACTGTCTCACAGTAACTCTACCTGAGGAAGGGGCGACAGCTCCGAAAGCTTGTAATTTTAAATAAATCTGTTGGACTATAACCTGGTGTTGTGCGACTTCTCATTTTTATCCTGAGAGAAGACAGCAGGCTCCTGCTCCACTGACCCACTGCCGCTCCCCCGGGACAACACCTCAGCATCCCTACCAATCAGCTGGAGCACAGATTGTTGGGCTGCTGTGACACCGTGAGATTCCTGGTGGAGTATGCTGGATCCAGCGGGATGGCAGCAGTCAGAGCTTGCGTGGCATCAAGCTGAGACTACATGAGAGCAGTCTGAGACTCGATGGCAACAACCATTGACTGCATTACAACACTAAGATGTTGCATGGCTTCCGCCTGTGCTGCAATGGAAGCTGCCACATCGCCCATGAGACGTGGCATGAGGTCTGGATCCGCACGGTCTCTCAGGGAATCCACCATCCTTCGCAGACTGCCAAGGATGGGCTCCATGGTGTGCACGGAGCTCTGTGCAATGTTGGAGGTGGACTCCTCCACGCTCCTTACCGTTGCCGACAGGCTCTCGGGCACCCTTGCCATTGCACCTATCATCTCCGTGTGCATGCCCATCACCCTTCTTGCGAACGCCTCCCTCCCCATCGAGGTCCTCATCTGAGTCCTGTGCAACAGAACTCATGCGCGACCTCGCCCTCCGGGGAGCTGGCTCCCGAGTTACCCTTTCCCCCTGGCCTTGCTGCAGCCTGTTCATCCCCGGTGCATCACCCAGTGCAGACCCCTCTACTAAACTTGCCTCTAAAGATCGCGTAGTCCCAGTATCTGAGGTGGTGCCTGTGGGTGAGACATGCAGTGACGCGGTGCTTTCTTCCTCCTCCTCTTCTCCCACCTCACTCTCACTGGGAGGCTCAGGGACAGGCTGGTCAGCTGGTTGCTGATTACCTGAAAGCATAAAGTCACAATACTCACTTTAAGGTGAGGGCAGGGTGGCAGGAAGGGAGCAAGGAATGCTGACAGTATAATGAGCTGGAAAGTGGGAAAGGCTTGTGCTATGAGGGGGAAGTAGGATGAGAGGAGAGGGGATCAACATACTGTTGTTGTTCCCAAGCGGGTCAACGTCGCCAACGGCCACACTGCCCACCACCTGGTGCCCAATGACTCTCAGCACTCGCTCCTCAAGGTCTGTAAGCTGATGGAGCTGCGCATCACCCCCGCCTGTTCGTTGCTGCTTCCTCCTATTGTGGCCCAGCTTGGCCTGCAAGAGAAAGGAAAGTGTGTGAGTGTGTGAGTGAGTGAGTGTGCAGCTATGTGTTTGGGAGATGTGCCTGCCATAGTTGAATAGCTGTGATTGTAGGCAAGGCATGAGATGTGGATGTGAGTTTTAGTAGGTGGAGATGCTTGGTGGGTGAGTGGTGGGGGTGTGGTAGTTTGTGCAGTGTGTACAGACTGAGGTTCAGAGGCTGGTATGTAGAACTTGTTGAAGCATGTGCTCACCCTGATCACCCGAGTGAGGTCGTTGAATTTTTTACGGCACTGTGTGAGGGTCCTGAGGACCACACTGCTGGCCGAGACGTCCTGGGCCACTTCCCTCCACATTGCCCTGAAGACCTGGGGCAATGGCCTCCTGCCAGTGGCCAGGAACAGCACTGCCCTCCTTCATTCGACTGCCGCGACCAATGCCTCCAATGCCTGGTCGCTGAAACGGCGAGCTCTCTCCCTGGGACTGGGATCATGAGGATAAGAGGTGTAGCTGTTGAGTTGCTTGGAGGTCGCCTTCAGAGCCAGCAATGTTGAGAATGAGAAATAACAACAGAAAATGCTGGAAATACTCAGCAGGCCAGGCAGCATCCGTGGAGATAGAAACAGAGTTAACGTTTCAGGTCTGGGACCCTTCATCAGAACTGGAAAAAGCTGGAGATGCAACAGATATTAAGCAGGTGCAGAGACACGGGGGGGGGGTGGTTAGGAGGGGAGGAAGGAATTGAAAGAATATACTATGCTTATGTAAGAGGCAGGAAAGATCAAATGTTGCAAATGGGAATGGCAAAATCATACAGCATGAAAAATGGGGGCAGGGATTATAGTCTGAAATTGTTGAACTCGATGTTGAGTCCGGAAGGCTGTAAAGTGCCTAATCGAAAGATGAGGTGCTGTTCCTCGAGCTTACGTTGAGTTTCATTGGAACAATGTAATAGGCCGAGGACAGAGAGATGAGAGTGGGAGTGGAGCGGAGAATTAAAGTGACAGGTGACCGGAAGCTCAGGGTCACGTTTGCGGACTGAACGGTGGTGTTCCGCAAAGCGGTCACCCAATCTGCGTTTGGTCTCCCCAATGTAGAGGAGACCGCATCGCGAGCAGCGAATACAGTATAGTAAATTGCAAGAAGTACAAGTAAATCGCTGTTTCACCTGGAAGGGGTGTTTGGGGCCCTGGAGAGTGGGAATGATGAGTCCCGATTGGACTGCACCTGAAATTGGTTATCACTTTGCGGGTAGTGCCCCGCTCTCTGTGTGTAGCGCCCTAGGCTAGGCGATTAGCGCTTGATCTAGTGCTCCAGTTCTTTCTTGGAGCGCTAACAATCAATTTAGCAGGAGATCAGAAGGATTAGCGCCTGGCGCTAATTGTCTGATTTTTAAAAACTTAACGCCCCAGCTGGGGCACGACCGAATTTCTCGCCCGAACTAGTGTGATATTAAAACCTGAAATTACCTCTCTGTATCACTAGGGGGAGAACTTTTCTCACTTTTGAAGAAATACGCAAAATTGTAAGTCACAACAAATCCGTGTGTAAGATTTTCTGATATCAGCTTGCAACATGTACAATCACAATTCCTGCATGATATATGTGAAATTTTCACAAATGCTTTTACATTAACATCAATTTACATTACCTTGTTAATATTTTGTTAGAATATTGCATTTGTTTTATCATGACACAGATTATATGTTTCAATTGCCTGTATTAAAAGTGCAGTATTGGAGTAATGGACTAATATTTTACTTACAAAAAAAATTTAATAAAATAATACTTTTTTTATAGCTTGTACTTTGAATATAACTAATGCTGAAAAAGATATGAATGATGTATAGGATAATACACTTTCTTTCTTTATAATGTTCTTGTTTAACCTTTCTTTATTCAGATCCCAAGTGCCTTTTCCCAGTTATGTTCTCTCGTCACTTTGGAGATTTGAACTATTACATGACTACAATCAGTATTGCTCCATGATTAGCCAACAGGAAATGTTTATCTTTAGGTAAACCCATCCTCACCCTTCTCACTTACCCCATTTTGGATAAGGACTGGTTTGTAAGTCTGTGTGTATACATATGCGTGTGAGTGAGACAGTTCAGTGATCGGTGGAGGCTATGATTCAAACGTGTGGGCCTTTGGATTGGAAGTCAATAAGGACTGAGCAAATTGGTTCATGCTGGGGCTCACTTCAGGGTTTTTTAACCTCTCCCCCTTGTTCACACACAATGTTAATGTCTCTACTGCTAATCTATGAATGCCACAAGTTCCAAAATCACCCACACATGGAACCACCTATAGATGTTTACAACCCAGAAGGAGGCCTTTCAGCCCATCATGTCTATGCTGCCTCTTTGTTGGAGCAATGCAAAACTTATCCCACTACCCTGTTCTCCCTCATAGTCCTCTGCCTCAAACACCCTCTGTGGCAAAGCATTGTATACTTCACAATGCTCTGCGTGAAGAAATTTCTCCTAACCTCTCTCAACAACAACAGCAACTTGCATTTATATAGCACCTTTAATGTAGTAAAACATCCCAAGGCGCTTCACAGGAGCGCTAGCAAACAAAATTTGACACCGAGCCACATATATAGATATTAGGACAGGTGACCAAAAGCTTTGTGAAAGAGGTAGGTTTTAAGGAGCATCTAAAAGGAAGAGGGAGAGGTAGAGAGGCGGAGAGGTTTAGGGAGGGAATTCCAGAGCTTTGGGGATAGGCAGCTGAAGGCACAGCCTCCATTGGTGGAGCGATTAAAATTGGGGATGTGCAAGAGGCCAGAGTTGGAGGATAGCGAAGATCTCAGAGGGTTGTAGAGCTGGAGGAGGCTATAGGGATGGGTTGGGGGGCCGGCGAGGCCATGGAGGGATTTGAAAACTAGGAGGAGAATTTTAAATCAATGCATTGCCAGACCAGGAGCCAATGTAGATCAGTGAGCACAAGGGTGATGTGTGAACAGGACTTGGTGTGAGTTAGAGTACAAGCAGCAGAGTTTTGGATGAGCTCAAGTTTATGTAGGGTGGAAGATGGGAGGCCAGCCAGAGAGCATTGGAATAGTCAAGTCTAGAGGTAACAAAGGCATGGATGAGGGTTTCAGCAGCAGTTGGGCTGAGGCAGGGGCGGAGACGGTGATGTTATGGAGGTGGAAGTAGATGGTCTTGGTGATGGAGCGGCTATGTGGTCGGAAACTCATCTCGGGGTCAAATATGACACTAAGGTTGTGAACGGTTTGGTTCAGCCTCAGACAGTTGCCAGGGAGAGGGATTCGTTCTTCCCAATATTTAGTTGGAGGAAATTTCAGCTCATCCAGGACAGGATGTCAGACAAACATTGTGACAAATCAGAGACAGAGGAAGGGGTGGAGAGAGGTGGTGGTGAGGTTGAGCTGGGTGTAGTCAGCATACATGTGGAAACTGACACTGGGCCAGAAATTCGGCTCTCCGGCTTCCCGCGGGTGCAAGGCATCGCGCGCGTACTTACCTACCGCGCCTGCAGTTGTGCTTCGGGCCCACGAGGACTTCGGCTCCTGGGCCTCCTCCAGCTGCCAGCGCGCAGTGCTTGCGTATCCCAGCGGCGCAGTTAGTTCAAAGCGTCCCCTGGGATCACGTGGGCCATGGAGAGCCAATCGGAGCAGGGAATCTTCATTCATAGATTTGGCAGGAAGACCTGTCAAATCTATGAATAGAGATCGGCCCCAAAACCTCACTAAAACTTCAAATAAATTTTTTAAAAACATCACATTTTTAAAATAACTATAAATTACATAAATTAACTACTTTAAACAAAAATTTTAATTTTTGAAAAAATTAATTACACTTTTTAACAGTGCTAAAAATAAACTTACCTTTCTTTAAAGTATGTAAAAAAGATAAACCTGTTGAAAAAATGTTTAAATTGTACTTAATTCACCACTTACCTTGTTAAAAGCAGGCCTTGCGCCTCCTTTTTCCCCGCGCAGCTTCTCCGTACTTACCCTCACGGAGAAACCTGAAAAAAAAAACCGAAGTTCGAGGTCTACGCACTGCCTCTCCGGCGCACGCGTTCGACCTCTGAACCCCTTCCTTCAGGGGAATGGAAGTTCCGGTTTCCAGCGCATGCGCAGTGCATGCACGAAACCGGCACTTTCGTTGGGTCTACGGGTGAGTACCCAGCGCGTACTCACCCGTGGAGACCCGAATTTCTGGCCCAGTGTGTTTTCGGATGATGGTGCCAAGGGGCAGCACATAGATGAGAAATAGGAGGGGGCCAAGAATAGATCCTTGGGGGACTCCAAAGGTAACAGCGCGGGAGCCGAAAGAGAATCATTGCAGGTTATTCTCTCCTCACTCGCTTAGTGACAATCTTAAATTGATGATCCCTTGTCACTGACTCCTCAACCAAAGTAAATAGTCTATCGCTGCTCTCTGTATCAGAACCCTTCATAATTTAAAAACCCTCTACTTAACATTAATAACTGAAGTAAAATAGTACGTTACTGCTACAGATGTCCTGAAGACTGATTTACAGCCCCATAACAGACTTTCTAAGACTCTCTAGATTAACATTGCAGGCTTCTTTTCCCCTTATCTGATCCAGCATCCCAGAAAAACAGCTCAACATTTAACTTAAAGAGGCATTGATGCTATTTTTGCATGGGAAAGAGTCCAGAAGAACTACATATGACGACAATTTTTTGATGTGAATTATGTTTACATTTTACAAATCACAGCACCAGAGGTGATGATACCTCTTTAAAAATGATTAATTAGCTTTCATAAAATCTGCTATAATTGGAATCTAGAAGACAACGCTACGAGATGAACCTTCATTTTACCAAAAATCAGTGTATATGTCACTTCATGATTGCAATTAATGTCATTTATAAACATAAGTTCTTTCTTTCTTTCTATTTAATGGAAGTCACATAACTGAAGAACTGTAAAGTGTGATTATTGATACATGGCAATTTATATATTATTACCACAAATTATACATCTCTTTTTTCACATAACTGAAGAATTATAAAGTGTAGTTAATAATACATTGTAATTTATATATCAATATTACCACAAATTATACATCTCTTTTTTCTATTGTTTTGCAGGAGTTTCCATCACCTTATGGGAAATTTGTAATTTGCCCGTTGGCACTTCTGAACAATTTCTGTCCGGGTCAGTCTATGCTCCCAGCAACCATTAATGTTGTCAGTGTGTCTCTCACCCTGTGCCACTTTCACTTAGGTGGTAGCACTCTTGCCATTTGAGTTAAGAGATTGTGGGTTCAAGCCCCATTCCAGGACTTGGGCATATAGTGCAGGCTGACACTTCAGTGCAGTGCTGATGGAGTGTTGCATTGGAGGTGTTCACTTTTGGATGAAATATTAACACGAGGCCACATCAACCTGATCAGCTGAACATAAAAGATCCCAAGGCACCAATCAAAGAAGTGCAGGGAGTTCTCCCAGTGTCCTGGCCAATATTATTCCCTCATTCATGTTATTTGGTATTTGTGGGACTTTGCTATGTACAAATTGGCTGCTTTGTTTGCTTCCATAGCATTGAGTGCATTTCGAAAGTAATTCACTGTCTATGAAGCATTTTGGGATATCCTGAGGATGTGAGAAAGCACTATATAAATGCAAATTCTTTCTTTCTTAATGGGGAAAAGTAAGTACAATAACCAGATTGTACACCACAAACATGTCAAATGAAATTATATGTGCAACATATGGGATTTTATGAGATAAATTTCAGCTTTACAAACTTCACACTGTTTCAGGTTCAATTGTTCTAGTCCTGCACCATCATAGTTGTGCTTACTGGAATTAGATGATTACAACACTATCTTTGTCTTTGTAAGAAATCAGCAGGAAGCTGATTTACTTCAGTTGGAACAATACTAAGCTGATTAATATGGCCAGAGTTTAATGAAATGAAATTCAGTATGATCTTTAGAGCAATACTTCCATTGTGCCTTAGTATCTGGGGCCTGTTCTACAAACATCTGTTTCTACTGCTTATCATCAGCCTGATTTTAAATTATATTGGCTACGATGTTTAATTAGAAATCAGAAATAAATCTGTTTGAATATATAACAGTACCAGTAAATCTTTGCTAGTTTTTGATGATTAGTGCAGCTCCACTATAACTTAAATGGAAAAAGGCTTTCACTGAAATATTCAAATCATAGAATCATACAGCACAGAAGGCGGCCATTTGGCCCATCATGCCTGTGCCGGCTCTTTGAAAGAGCTGTCCAATTAGTCCCACTCCCTGCTCTTTCCCCATAGCCCTGCAAATTTTTCCTTTGCAAGTATTTATCCAATTCCCTTTGAAAGTTACAATTGAATCTGCTTCCACCATTCTTTCAGGCAATGCATTCCAGATCAACTTGTTGCGTAAAAAAATTCTTCTCATCTCCACCTGGTTCGTTTGCCAATTATTTTAAATCTGTGTCCTTTGGTTACCGACTCTCCTGCCAGTGGAAACAGTTTCTGCATATCTTTGCTATCAAAATCTTTCATCATTTTGAACACCTCTATTAAATCTTCCCTTAACCTTCTCTGCTCTAAGGAGAGCAATCTCAGTTTCTCCAGTCTCTCCACATAATTATTTAACTACCATTTTACAAACTTGTTTAACATGCAAGTATCTTTGTTTTTTCCTTTCCTTCCCTCAAACCTCTTATTTCCAATTATTTACCTTTTTTTGCTTGACATCTTACAGTACATATGTAGCGCTTGCTGAAGCTGTTGTTGGTGCAGCAATGCTCCAAAGTCTTTTTGTTTTTGATTTTTTTCCCCACTGCTCATGCCTCACAGTTGTTTGTAAATTTTCTGCCTCATTGTCACAATTCATCTGGATATTGTAATTCCACAGGACCAAAGTGAACATTATATGATTATATATATCTGCATATGTCACACAATGGGGGCGGGGGAATTTGCCATGGGTGATAGGGAATGGGCAGCCCGTTTTATACCCCGTCTGATATTCTTTCCCATTGACTTCATGTGTTTCTTATATTATAAATATCGTTTCTTGCATAAGGTCCTGAGTGCAAAGGAAAATGGTGGATGAAAGCAATGTAAACAGTGATTTTTCTAGTACTTGCTGGGTTAAGAATGGTGGTTTTGAAAAAAAACAAATGAGGTAATTGATTGCCTGTTGGTTACTTGTTGCTCATCGGTGCTTTTTGATTCAATCACATTTAGTCAATCCAATATTTGATTAGTAACTTAGTAGAGAAGTTTTTAATTTTTAATTCAATCAGTGAGCAACTTTTGCCCCACAGGAGTTCAATGCTTTGTAGTGTGATACCTTTAAGTTTAACACATTGAGAGGAATGTTGCTACAGACCGGCACTAAATGCAAGACCTTTAGATATATAAATGTGTAATAACAATAAAAATCCTCATAAGCCCGTATTATATAGTATGATGTAATTTTATACTCCATCCTAAATTCATATGGCAGAACAGAAATTGGCCTTGGGAATTACTGGGTGATCTTAGCTTCACGAGGAAAGTAGTTGATTTCACACAATTATGAGAACAAATGTAATTTGAAATGTAACTATCACACTATTAATTATTATGGCTAATATTCAAGATTATTTTCTTTTGGATCTCTCATACTTATTTGACCAGAATCTGATAATTTAATTACTTTAGCTAGAAATTGCTGTTGCGAATATGATTAATCTGAATTGCAAATAACAAAGTAGCAGCAGTCAAAGCACTAAGCAAACAATGTTGCAAAAAACAAAAGCCCAAGAGACTATTTTCTATTGAGTATTAATAATGCAAAAGTGCTACCTTTCCTTGTTAGTGGTTTTTGATTTCTGGGAAAGGGAAGAATTGTATATAATTGATATCAGAACTCCCTGCACTTTTTAAAACACTCCCTTTAATTCCTCCATCCTATTTTCATTATTTAGGTAGTACAGTACTGGTGAAGTTCAATGGTAATCTTCATCACTCTCCTGGTATTCGAGAGAACCTGCTGTTACCTGTCTGGGGCATTGTCCGTAAGTAGATATTTAATTTGCAAAATTGGCTGCTAGGTAAGTTACAGAGTTGAACAAAAATAAATTTAAAATTCCGATCTTATTGCATCAGTCATTTGTCATAACAAAGTTTCATTTCCCATCACTGATATACTTCAACTTGATAAACAGTAAAAGTGGATTAAAAAAAAAACCTGCAAATGTTTTAATCAATGTAACACAGGATCTGCTAATTTTGGAGCTGTATCCAGTTTGATGTGGAAGTTTTATCATTTTATTGTTCCTTATTTAATTTTAAAAGTGCTTAACCTATGGAGCTCTAATTAATTGCTGTCATTAACTGCAATCTTTCTACAGTTTTTCAAAAGAACTATGACTTGAAAAAGTAATTCACCACAATCAGATCAGATTATAGCATCTTCTGAATCAGCCCAGCTCATGCAGAAACCTGTCCTGTCGATACTCATACTGAATTTATAATATAACCAGCCCATAAATCCCTGAAACTAATATACACACCATGGATATTAAACAATGAGGGTGGATTTCCTCGCTGTTTCCAGACTGCTTATCCAACGTCCAGTCTTGGATGATGGCAATTTCCTCCAATTAAACATTGGGAAGACCAAGGGGGAGAAATTGAGTAGCGTCCTGTTTAGGGCGATAACTTTTGCGATAGCAAAAAAATAGCGAGTGAATCCGATGCGAACTTCAGGTTTAGCACTCCAGGAAGGAAGTGGCGCACTAAATCAAGCGCTACTGCTTCCCTTGGAGCGCTAAAGCCGGCAAGAGGGGCGGTAGCGGTGCAGCGCTGCTCAATGTCGAGGGCAGCACTGCCGGGAATGGAGGCTCCTTCCCTCCCTTAAAGGGAAGGGCCATCGCTGCCGGCTCTGCATGAAATTGATGTCCCTCGTCACTGACGGCTGCCGTAATCCGCGACGATCAGCCCCAAGCACTCTAACAGAGTGCAGGGCTGATCAATCACGGCACAGGTTGAAAAAATAACCTAAGGGGTGAAAACAAATTTGTCATTGACACAAGCGGCCTTACCTTTAAATACCACTCCCCAAGTGGCCGGCCTCCCTAACAACGCCTCCTGCAGCTGTCGGTCTTGTCGCCCGGCAATGCTGCAGGGGGCAGAACTGAAGTTTAGATCTGGGGCGCTACCAGGGTGCTGAGCAGCCGGATGACATCATGATCTCGGGCGCAGATGATCATGGCGCTAGGGGTTACTGCCACCACAAACCTCCACGGCAATTTCACGGGTGTTGGTACTCTCGCCACGCCCGGTCGCAAAGCCGGTAGAGCCCGTTATTGCCTCCCGGAGGCGCTAACTGGAGGTGCAAAGGTGGTAATTTTCTCCCCGCAAAGGTTTTCACCACAAACGCTGTACCCTAAGCATCGATTCCATCTTCCTCCCAGGCCATTGCCTCAAGTTGAACCAGACTGTTTGCAGCCGCAGCATCCTAATCGACTCCAAGCTGAGCTTCTGAACCAAATCCTCTTCAACACAAAGAGTGCCTACTTCCACCTCTGTAATATCGCTCGCTTCCACTCCTGCCTTAACACAAATGCTGCTGAAATTCTCATCCATGTCTTTGTTACCTCCAGACTCGACTATTCCTTTGCTCTCCTAGCTGGCCTCCCATCCTCTATGCTCATTAAGATTCAGCTCATCCAAAATTCTGCTGTCCATATACTATCCCAGTCACGCATGCCCCCTGTCCTTGCTCCAGGTCCTTCAATGCTTCCAATTTAAGATTTACATCCTCGTGTTTGAATGCCTCATGGCTTCACTCCTCCATATCTCTGTAACCTCCTCCAGCACTACAACTCCCAAAGAACTCTCTGTTCCTCTGACTCTAGCCTCTTGTATGCACCCCTTCACCCCACCATCGGCAGCTTTTCCTTCAGCAATCTAGGCCCCATGCTCTGTAATTCTCTCCCTAAACCCCTCCACCTGTCGAACTCAATCTTCTCCTTTAAGATCCTCCTTAAAATCCACTTTTATGAACAAGCTTTTAGACACCCTACCTAATATTTTCTTCTTTGGCTAGGCATCCATTTTTGTCTGATCGCGCTGTTTGTCTTATTCATTCACGGAATGTGGGCGTCGCTGGTAAGGCCAGCACTTTTTGGCCAGACCTAACTGCCCTTAAGAAGGTGGTGGTGAGCCACCTTCTTGAACCGCTGCAGTCCATGTGGTGAAAGTACTCCCACAGTGCTGTTAGGGAGGGAGTTCCAGGATTTTGACCCAGCGACTATGAAGGAATGGCGATATATTTCCAAGTCAGGATGGTGTGTGACTTGAAGGGGAACTTGGAGGTGGTGGTGTTCCCATGCACCTGCTGCCCTTGTCCTTCTAGGTGATAGAGGTCGCAGGTTTGGGAGGTGCTGTCGAAGAAACCTTGGCGAGTTGCTGCAGTACATCTTGTAGATGGTACACACTGCAGCCACGGTATGCTGGTGGTGGGGAGAGTGAATGTTTAAGGTGGTGGATGGGGTGCCAATCAAGCGGGCTGCTTTGTCCTGGATGGCATCGAGCTTCTTGAGTGTTGTTGGAGCTGAACTCATCCAGGCAAGTGGAGAGTATTCCATCACACTCCTTACTTGTGTCTTGTAGATGGTGGAAAGGCTGAGGTCCTGGATTGTGTGAAATGTTTGGCCCTGCATGCTGCACAGAAGGGGCATGGTACTGAGCTGGCCCTTGTCCCATGGCAGCTGGCTCCTGGTATGGAACTTCTGTTGGTTGCATTTCTGGAGGGTGCTCTTGAGCAGCCTAGTCTTACCTCCCATGTTCTATTGACATGGCACTCTGAGGGGCTGGCTGGAGCTGACATGTGCTGCTGTCCTGAGGGATGGTAGTATCATGCAGCTGCGACGCCTGGGTGGCTTTGTCCTCGTCATTTTCCTCCTCCATTGCTGTGGCGGCTCTGTGGGAAGAGAGGCTAAGTGTAATGATAATAGGCCATAATCTGCCATGAGTTAGACTTCTCCTTGCACATTTAGGTTTTTTACATTTTTGCATGGCAAGTTGTTGAAAGTGCGAGCTGATAGCTTTGCAGCGAGTGGAAAAAAAACCAGAGACCTGACTGAACAGGGCAAGAAACTGTGTATCTCCTCAACCAATGAGATGGAGGAATTTTGAAATTAATAGTGCAAGGACTGAGAATGAAGTGCAAGTTAGAATGAGTGGATTCAATGTCAAATCAGGTACAGAAAGAGAAATAAAGAGAGGGAAAGAAAGATTGGATTAAGAGAGAGCGAAAAAAGAGACAGAAAGGAAAAGGAAGAAAAAAATGTAATTTTAAATTTTACATTTTAAAAACCTCCAACTTCAGTGGTGAGCCAGATAGCGAGATGCCGTATTTGTGAAGCTAACGGCAGAGCAGCACATCTGGGACAGCAAGATTTGGCTTTCTGCGTTGAACTGCGCATCTGCCCTCCCCTGAAGTTGCTGTAGCATTTGCGCATAAACAATAGCGAGCGCCATTAGCCTCGCCAATGACAGAAAATTATGGGCCATTATTGGTAAGATATGTAATGAAGTAGCTTGAAAGAGAAATGAAAGAGCCAGGCAGTGTTCCTACCTTACCGATATGTCCTCTAGTATTCTGAATAGTGGGGGACAAGAAGGTAAGACAGGAACAGTGACATTTAAAAGGCTGCACAGAAGTTTCCTGCTGGTTCAGCTGCTTGCCCTGATTTTACACCAACGCTTGCACCACTAGATATGCAAATGAGCATACCCAGGTAACTGCCTTGGTTGGGAATTTCCTCGAAGCTGTTCCTGCTCCGGCTCCATAACTTTGTCAGAAGTGCAGTGGAAATCCGTTTACGTCATAAATAGGGTTTCTGCTATTCTGCTGCACAGGACTCAGATGAGGGCCTCAATAGGGAGGCCTTCAGAAGAAGGGTGATGGGCATGCACACAGACATGATGGATGCAATGGCAAGGCTGCCAAAGAGCCTCTCGGCAATGTCAAGGAGCGTGGAGGAGTCCACCTCCAACATTGCATGGGGCTCTGCGCAGAGTATGGAGCTGAGGATTTCCAGCCTGAAAATGATCGTACACTCTGTAAGGGGTTTCAAACGGTGCTGGTGCGAGGTTAGGCCTTTGTTGCCTATACTATTGCTTGCTCTGGTCTCCGGCCAGCCTTTTTGCAATAAGCACCTGTGAGTGGTTCGACCCACTCGCCCTTACGGTTCTGACACCTGGACTTAGATGCAAGGAGCAGTAATGCAGAGAAAAACTCAAATAGACCCGGTTGAATAGCACAAAATGAAAATCTTTATTGCATGGCGTCTAAAATCATGAAATACATGTCATAGGCGCAAATCAAAGAGAGTACAAGTATACACACATTCATAAAGCTTGGTCTATGGAAATGGAGAACACACGGCACATCGTAAAAAGGGGAACACATTATACCTTAACCTTATTAAAAACCACCCTCCCTTAACAATACCTAAACTACGTCTGGATTTGTAGGATCGGAAATCATGCTCACCACTCATTTTACTTCGGAGATTTTAAAGTGAGGCACTCAGCTCGTTTCGCTGCAGCGCCTGACTGTCACGTTTCTGCACCCCACTTGTTTACTTTTGCTGCTGCGACAAGCAGGCCAGACTCTCTGTGGTCATGAAGCAGTCGATGGACTCAAACTGTCTTAGAATTCAAGGAAGGGTCTTCCTGTGTTGCGGTACATGTGGAAGTCGGTAGAACTCAAAGGAAAGTTCTTTTAGTTATATTTTCGGGCGCGGTCGGGGTTTACTGACCGTGGTGGCACGTGGAATTTCCTCTCGTCTTCTTCTCTTCTCGTCTTCTCGGGCCTCCGGGTCCAGACACTGTTTACCGACACTCGGGATGGTGTGCCCTGTTACTTGCCCTTGTCGAGGCGGCTCGTTCCGATTGAGCTCCACCCAACACTTGAATAACCGACCAGTACAGCTAAGAGTCAAGAGTCAACAGAGTCCAGAG
This sequence comes from Squalus acanthias, assembly GCA_030390025.1. Taxonomy (NCBI): domain Eukaryota; kingdom Metazoa; phylum Chordata; class Chondrichthyes; order Squaliformes; family Squalidae; genus Squalus; species Squalus acanthias. Next base: position 117,358,169 of record CM059426.1, on the reverse strand, counting down.
AGAAAATCAAAAGTCCAAAAGTCAAGCCAGTTCAGGAAGAGCTTCAGCAAGGGTCACCAGAGAGAGATAAGAGACCGATGGACATTTGTTCTCTATAGTTATAGTGATGTGTCCGCTTTATCTCCCGCTCAAATCTAAATGTTTATCCTTTGTGCGATTTTGGCGCTTAAAACTCCCAGCATGGGGCGATTATCTTCTTAACGGGTTTCGGTAGCACCTGAAACTGGCCAACTATCCGTTAATGTTTTCCCCATTGTAGAGCCAGCCAGGATGTGTATGAATCGTCTCCTCGACTGGTTTTGGGGCCCCCCGAATACTGGCTTAATCACCCGCCAATGTCTCTCTCATTGTTGAGCCGGGGGGGTATTTGTGTATTGATGTGTCTGGATGGGCCTTCGATTGCCCAGTTCAATGATCCTTACTGTGCATAGGAAAACGATTCCAGCACTTATATCATTGCTATTGTTCACAATGCAAACGGGTTGCATCCTGTCTTTATCAATGTTTACCAAGTATGATCCAATCTCATACTGAATGTATATTCGACGCCATCTTGTCTGCCCACTGTGTTTCTGGAAGCTTCTGCCACGATGCGCGGCGGCCATTTTACAGGCTTCTGTGTCCTTTATTATCAGGACAGCATTTCGTTTAATAAAACTGATCAATTGAATCTGCTTCTCTCATGTTATTTTGAATCGCGATAATTGCGAACTCTACAACTCCCAGAGAGACCGTGGCGACCCAGACATGATGGCGCGCATGATGGGTGATGTCGCAGCTTCCATTGCAGAACAGGCAGAAGCAACCCAATGCCTCAGTGCTGCAGCGGAAGCTCAGACTAGTTCCATGCAGTCTCTGCTTGGTGTCATCCAAACTCAGACTGCTCTCATGCAATCTCAGCTTGAAGCCACCCAAGCTGTAACTGCTGCCATCATGGCTGAGTTTACCAATGTCGACCAGGGCTTGCAGGATGTCGCAGCAGGCCAGCAATCTGTGCTCCAACAGATTGCTAGGAATGCTGAGGCGCTGCCCCGGGAGCATGGCAGTGGGTCAGTGGAGCAGGACCCTGCTATCGTATCTCAGGATGACAGTATTCCTGTTCCCAGCACTGCCACTTTGCCATTGCCATTGCCCTTGGCACTGCCTGTTAGCCAGCCAGCCCAGACTGCTGCCACCCATGCTGAGGTGATGCAGTCTACAGCCCAGCCTTTTAGGTCCAGAGCTGCTCAAGGTCGTCGTGCAAGGCCATCTGAAGTCTCCCCCATGGAAACTCAGCAGCCTTCCACCAGCCATTCTGCTGGAGAGCTCGTAGGAGCACGAGAGTAGGAAAACCCACATGAAAGACAGACACTAAGGGATTGCACAAGGGTGATTAGTTAATAATAGTATTGTAAATATGTGTCATGTGAATATTGATACATTTATTAATTTTGTTTGGAATCTTTTGTGGTGTCTCTCATTTCAGCTTTGTGCCCAGGAGAAGGATGTGATATTCTGTGAGACAGGGATGCTATGATGGGGGTAAGCAAAGGGGATCTGGGGTTCCATTCATTCGAATCGGAGTCTGATGAGCCGCTCATGGACAGCCCATCCGGATTGTTGATTGGGTGCCTGCCTCCTCCCTCGCTCCTCTTCCTCTTGGTCCTCATCCTCCTCTCCCTTGTCCTCCTCTTGAGGTGGTCCCGCAATCCCTGCTGACAAGGGCTGCGCCCTCATGATGGCCAAGTTGTGAAGCATGCAGCAGACCACCATGGAATGGGACACCCGCTCCGCCAAGTACTGGAGGGCTCCTCCCGAGCAGTCAAGGCAGCGGAACCGTTGCTTCAGAACCCCGATGGTCTGCTCGATGATGTTCCTGGTGGAGGCATGGCTCTCATTACATGAGTGCTGGGCACGAGTGTTGGGGTTGCGGAGGGGAGTCATGAGCCAGGTGCAGAGCGGATAGCCCCTGCCTCTGAGCAGCCACCCTCATGCTTTTTGCTGTATGGCTGGAAGATTGCTGGCACACTGGACTGGCGTTGTGCGGGGTCGCACACCAACTGTACATTAAGTGAGTGGTAGCCTTTGCGGTTACGGAAGATCTCAGGATTGTTATATGGTGTCTGCAAAGCCACGTGGGTGCAGGTGATGGCACCCTGCACCATAGAGAAGCCCATTATCCTGGCAAAGCCACATGCACCCTCGCCCTGCTTCTCTCTGGTGATGGGGAAGGAAATGTAGTCCCTTCTCCTGGTGTAGAGAGCCTCAGTGACCTCCTGGATGCAGCAATGGACGGCGGACTATGAGATGTCAGCTATGTCTCCTGCTGCAGACTGGAAGCATCCGCTGGTGAAGAAATTGAGGGCCACGGTGACCTTGACTGCCACTGGGAGAGCCGTGGTCGCCCTGGTCTGAAGCTGCAGGTCTGGTTGAAGGAGGTGGAAGAGTTCTCTGACCACCTCCTTGGTGAAGCGTAGCCTCCTAAGACACTGCTCCTCAGTTAATTGGAGGTAGGAGAAGTGTTGTCGGAAGACCCTAGGTGGGTAAGGCCTCCTGTTGAGAGCCCTCATGGCCCTCCTCCTCCTCCCTCTGCGTGCATGTTCCTGTCTTCCTCACTGCCTCTGCTTCCTCTGCTGAAGATCCTGGAGGGCGAGGGAGATTGCCAGTACAGCCTCTGTGACTGTGAGCAAGTGTTGTGAGCAGAAGCCTTTAAAAAATAATGGGGGAGTTCTTCACTTGCAACAACACTCCCTGTTAACAAATAACCTTGAAATAAGTAAAGAAAGCTGTTGAAGTTGCAGGAAGTAGCACTCAGAATCATGTCAGGTGCAACTGATTGCTGATGATCCCTTTAAATATCGTTGCTGGAGTCTCCTTCCTGTTGGATGCCTGCTCTCCCTATCGTTGTTTAGACATGCCGGTAAGTTCAATGGCAAGAACGAATACTGCAGATCGGGCGTCAAGTGAGCATTGCACACTCACTGACGTCAGGATCTTGGTCATTTAAATCTCTATGGCGATCGCGTTTACTGGCAGCGCTACCAGCACTCCCAAAATGGCGCCCTCCGCAGGATCCACCACCAGCTGGCGGAACACGCTGGCCGCTGCTTTCTCAACATTTCATGGCGCTAATGGGTGGCGCAAACCACCCGAATTTCAAGGCCATGTGTCTCTCTCTAGGGGCTAGTGGCGGATGTAACACTTGTTTTAAAGGTGCAATAGCAGTACAAATCACATTGAGAAAATTCTGAGCCAAAATTTCTCAGAACAAGGCCATAGTTAATTGAAGCTCTAATCTATTGGCACTAAACTCCCCATCAAGCAAATGCACCACATGAAAGCAGTACACATATCTTGGTACTTTTTGAGCCAAACAGGAATCATATAATGTTCAAGTAAAATAAGCAATTTTGCTCAGCTACTTTTTTTTTGTAGGAAGAATCTGAGAATGTGTTCACATTTTCTGGAAATATTTTTTTTCCTGCAATATTAAACTCGTTGGCAAAAGGAATGACATCTGCTAAACTGAACAGATTTTACAAGCCATGCAATACACCTCAGTTGAACAGTATGATTTGAATTTGATTTACAAAAATGCCCTGTAATAAAGATTTACTTGTTTGTATTTCTGAACGCATTACCCATATCTATTATTGATTTTATTTGTATCTAGTTTAGAGGAAAGAAGCTAGTTTTAAAATGAACTTCAGATTTAAGTGTGAAAACAACAAATGCTCTTTCGTTTTTACAGTTAACATTTCATCCAAATGGAAGACACAGAAGAAAACATGTCTGTAGCTGCAGTTTAATGGCAGACCAAAAATAACCTTGGAAAATGCACTGCTGTAAAACACTCACTTAGACATTTATTCCACAATAGAGTGTCATTGTACTCTCCCATTATGTACATTTGCCATTTTCTATTGTGAACTAGCCACTTGTGCATGTTCAGTTAATATTAAATGTCATGATTTCAAGTGTCAACATTTAATTTGGCCAGTTGTTCATGCACACATACCGGCAAGAGACCAGGAAAAATTGTTTTTATTCATTCCATTATGTCCCAGTTCAAACATAAAATGCAACTGCTCCATGTTTTTTCTGGTGAAAATCTGATTACTTGCACTGCGAGGGAAAGTGATTCCTCCAATGAGAACACCTATGAACCAGTTATACAGCAGATTTTGAATTGTTTTGATATGAAACCTGTGTCTAATCAATAAACAAAATGGAATCAAACTACAGTTATTTCAGTTTGACTTCACCCCAGCTTCAGTATAACCACAACTGATGCAGACTGAACTAGTAAAGAACCATAGATGTTTACAGTGCAGAAGGAGACCAGCCAGCCCTTCGTGTCTGTGCCAGCACTCTGCTAGAGCAAGTGCAATGTGGCAGGTTCTCGCAGACCTTCAGCTGAGTGCTATATCTACCCAATGCACCCACCATTCTCTCCACATGTGCACAACGTAGCGTCTCAAAGCGCTTTCCACAACGCTGGCCTCTACACTAACTGAACAACTCAACTGCCATGGATGCCCATTCTTTCATCTGCTAATACCGCATTCTGCACGCTCAAAGGAAAACCTCTCAGAACACAGCTGAAATAAAGTGGAGCCAATTTAATTTCCCCCAGTGCTTCCCCTTGGTGATCATCGGATAGAAATTTCCACAGGAGTGCCCTGATTTCTCGTTGTTTCTTCAGCGGAAGATCATTGTAAACCCTGGGGAAGCAGTGTAAACGATCGCGAGGTTTGTTTGTTGGTCTGTGGGCTCACCTTTCCAAATGGCAACTCAACAGCAGGTCCAGTTTGAAGTGGCAGTAATAAAGTCTGTGGCATGAACACGAACATGAAGTTTGGAAACAGCTGTTTTCTGATGGCTGAGGCCACAGTCCTTGTCATGATTTAACTGAGTCAAAGCAAACTCTTTGCGACATGCATAACTTGCAGATCTACTTAGTAGAGTGAAATTCTAGCTCCCTCATCGGTGGCCACATCCTTTGGTTGTTTCACACAACATTTACTATGTCTGCTGCCTCCTGCCAAGCAGAGTGTATGAAGCTCCTGTCAGAAGGGTGCCCTGGGGTCTCAATATATAGACATTCTATACAGTACATGTACTGTGATTTATTGTATATCCATTTTATTATGTAGCATGTTTGAGAATTCAACTTCCTTTTCTGACAATTTGACTGATATCAAGTGGGGTGTGGGGATGGGGGGGGAGAGCGGGGGAATTTATCAGAAATTTTCACAGAGGTTGAAATTGCACTTTGGAATTTTAATAACCAATGTGTTATTCATATGAAATTATTTTATCCAATATTTTAACAAAGACAGAAACCCGATTACATTAAAATAGTTGAGTGAGGGATTTCACACAAAATTGTATTCATTACTGATATCACAACAACTACTTGCATTCATATAGCACCTTTAACGTAGTAAAAATGACCCAACGTGCTTCACAGGAACATGATGAAACAAAATTTGACACCGAGCCACATAAGGAGATATTAGGGCAGGTGACCAAAAGCTTGGTCAAAGAGATAGGTTTTAAGGAGCGTCTTAAAGGAGGAAAGAGAACGAGAGAGGTGGAAAGGTTTAGGGAAGGAATTCCAGAGCTGGTGCTAGGGGCCTAGACAACTGAAGGCACAGCCGCAATGGCAGTGTGAAGGAAATCAGGGATGTACAAGAGGTCAGAATTGGAGGAACACAGAGTTTTTGGAGGGTTGTGGGGATGGAGGAGGCTACAGAGATAGGGAGGGGCGAGGTCATGCAGATATTTGAACATAAGGATGAGAATTTTAAATTTGAGATGTTGCTGGATCAGAAGCCAATGTATGTCAGCGAGCACAGGGGTGATGGGTGAACGGGACTTGGTGCGAGTTAGGATACGGGCAGCAGAGTTTTGGATGAGCTCAAATTTATGGAGGGTGGAAGATGAGAGGCTGGCCAGGAGAGCGTTGGAATAGTTGAGTCTGGAGGTAACAAAGGCATCTATGAGCGCTTCAGCAGCACATGGGTAGGGGCGGAGATGGGCGATATTATGGAGGTGGAAGTAGGCGGTCTTAGTGATGGAGAAGATATGGGGTCAGAAGCTCAACTCAGGGTCAAATAGAACAGCAAGGTTGCGAACAGTCTGGTTCAGCCTCAGACAGTGACCAGGGAGGGGAATGAATCAGTGGCTAGGGAACGAAGACTATGGCAGGGAACAAAGACAATGGCTTTGGTCTTCCCAGTATTTAATTTGAGGAATTTTCTGCTCATTGAATACTGGATGTCAGACAAGCAGTGCGACAAATCAAAGGCAGTGGAGGGGTCGAGAGAGGTGATGGAGAGGTAGAGCTGGGTGTCGTCACACAATCCAACATTGTGTTTTCGGATGATGTCGCTGAGGGACAGCAGGTAGATGAGAAATAGGAGGGGGCCAATTAAGGTATCCTTGGGGGACTCCAGAGGTAACCGTGTGGTAACGGGAAGAGAAGCCATTGTAGGAGATTAGATAGATAAGAATGGAACCAGTACAGAGCAGTCCCACTCAGCTGGACAACGGAGGAGAGGCGTTGGAGAAGAATAATGTGGTCAACCGTGTCAAAAGCTGCAAACAGGTCAAGAAGGATGAGGAGGGCACAACACATAGGCTAGAATTTTTACTTGCCGACTCACTGGGGGCGGGGGTGGAGGAGGGGTGGTCCAATAGCATGCAGGAAACCCGGAAGTCTGGGTTTCTCCGCACGCTGTGGAGATTTAACTCCAGAGCGTGCATCTGATGTCATTGGCAGGTTCCACGCTTGGAAATCAGCTTGATTGTCAGGCTTGGCTTCCAGTCAGGTGGGGAACTCTCTAGAGGAGGCTGCAGGACCAGGTAGATCCGATCCCCAATCCCGAGGGGGTGAGGGTCCGATCCCAGGGTGGGGGATTTCGTATGAGGGGTGCTGATGGTGGGGGAGCTTGGGGGGCCTGGAGGAAGCACTCCTGCTCCTCCTGGCCCACAAGGAGTGCTCCCCAAGGTTGTCCTAACCTCACTGCAGCTGCCAGGATTCCCGAGGCCTAGGAACCCCGGCCGGCCCCAGTAAAACCTGCAAAGCAGGTTAAATCTGAGGCTTCCAATCTCATTACCATATTTAAAGTGCCAACGCACCTCCTGGGAGCGGGTTGGCTGCCTGTCCCTTGTCCCACCTTGGGTAAAACCCGGAAGTCAATGGGTTGGAGCCGGCTTCCTGACACACTTCCAATTTTTCCCCATTTAAACCCCCATCCGCACGCACTCCCACCCATTCATCTATGTTAAAATTGCCCCCCGAGTTCCTGAAATTCCTTGTGGGTTTAGCCAGGGTCCCACCATAACTCTGGTGGGAGGCCAGTGGAACTTCCAGGAAAACAGCAGAGATTTAGTTGCTCTGAGTGTGGTTGCATTGAGTCTTTGCCATTTCTGAGTGTTTCGACACTGCCTTGTAAGATTTAGAACCTGTGTCCGTCCTTACAAGGCAAATAATGGGCGGGGGCAGGGCAAGGGGTGGAGATTTCCTTTTCTGGGAATTCCTGTTCCTGAGCCACTGTCAGGACTGATGTTGTAGTGACAGACGGTACACTGAGTAAGTGGAGGGGTACCAATGGCATCCAGGCCAGACAAACAGCTTAGATTCTCCCAAGAATCAGAATTTTTTTTTAAAATTTGAACAGGTCTGCCCACTTGCTCGGGGGCCAATAGAGACATTCATGGGGTCATGGGGAGGCCTCGGCAGCCCTCCCACAGGTGTAACAAGACAAAAATTTCAATGGGCATGGGCATAATCACCAGGATCGCAACCCAAGGAATTTCAGGGTCATAATCTTCAATTCCATAAGTGTTTTCCTTTGAAACTTTCATAGCTTTACTAATATTATCAACATTTATCTGTAAGTGCACGGCTTTCTTGATTGATCAGAGCTGAATATTTCAATATTACAATGATGCCACAATTCCTTGGAAAATATCAGAATTGTCATATCATTGGAAGAGATGTGATGAAATTAATAAAAATAATAATGGCCCAGAAATTCACCTCTCTGGCTTGCCGCGGGGGTAAGGATCGCGCGCGCTCTTACCTACCGCGCCTGCCATTGTGTTTTGGGCCCACGGGAACTTCGGGTCCTGGGCCTCTCCCAACTGCCGCCGCGCAGTGCTTGCATGTTCCAGGGGCGCAGTTAGTGCGATGCGACCCCTGGGATCACGTGGGCCATGGAGAGCCAATGGCAGCAGACCATCTTTCATTCATAGATTTGACAGGAGACCTGTCAAATCTGTGAATTGAAATCGGCCCCAAAAGAACAGCTAAACTTAAAATAAATTTTAAAAAAACCATCCCATTTATAAAATAACTATAGTTAAATAAATTAACCACTTTAAACAAAAATTTAAATTTTTGAAACAATTAAAATACCTTTTAAAAGTTATAAAAATAAACTTACCTTTCTTTAAAGTATCTAAAAAAGATAAACCTGTTGAAAAAAATTTAAAATTATACTTAATTAATCACTTACCTTGTTCAAAACGGGTCTTGCGCTTCCTTTTCATTAGCGTAGTATCTTCCATACTTAACCTCGTGTAGAAACCTGAAAAAAAATCTAAGTGTGCTGCGTGTGCGCAGCCTCTAGCGCGCACGCGGTTCACCTAGGAACTGCCCCCTTCACCATACCGGAAGTTCCGGTTTCCCACGCATGCGCAGTGCATGCAGGAAACCGGCACTTCGGGAAGCAATACGGGTGAGTACACAGTCCGTACTCACCCGGGAAGGGCCGAATTTTTGGGCCTATATTTAAAAAAGAAACATATAGTCAGTCTGTATACAATATCATGTAACTGACAGAGTTCTATAGGTTGAGAGGATTGTTCTACAGTATCTCCACAAACTGGAAGAAAAATGCACCATGGTAATTTAGGTCAATGGTGATGAATTTCCTTGTGGCTTCTCCTGTTCAGCCGACATAACGTCGGAAGGCTCGTAAACGGAGTTTCCACCGAACTTCCGCTGAGGTTACAGCAACGGAGTGGGACAAGCCACGAGGAAATTCACCCCCTGTGTAACTTTATGGAAATCATATGGAAGGGCTCAACATAGATACTATAGGACAAGGTAGGCACCAGAGCCACCAAAAGAGTTCAGAGAAGAGTTTTAAAGCAAAGAAGCTGCTGTGGGCTCTGAGAGATGCAGATCAAGCTTTACTCAGCAGTAGTGTATGATTACATGGTGTATGATTAGACTGAGTATCCAAAGAGCTGGTAGTAATATTATTCATGATGGTAGATATTAAATAATGCCTCATACAATTAGAATTAGGTCTATTTAAGGTTAACTTTTATTAACATAAGCCCACCAATTCTATCCTCAATCATACAATTAGAACTAGGTCTATTTTAAGGTTAACTTTCATTAACATTCGCCCACCAATTCTATCCTCAATCATACAATATGTAACTTAGGAAAAAGAAAAGACATTTCAAATGCTACAGTTAACATTTTGGTTATAAAAGCCCTTGTTTGTAATATAAGGGCTTACGTAAGTGCAGTGCTTATTGATTTCAATGGTCCCTGAAGGATTACCTCAGGATAAGAGTGTGAGACAATAAATTCTCAACAAAAAATTTATTCTAGGCAGAGTAATAACATATTACTATGTGTAAGAGTATAAAAATAGACTGTATGAAACTATTAGTTTTATTTTCCACAAAGGTGTCTATTGCTGAAAACCTTAATTCTGTGATGTACTACCCATACGTTCCTATCTTCTGTCCATCATTTCTTCCGTGAGGTTTCCCAGTCCAGACTTGATTATCTCCTGCTTCCTTAGAGACCTGACAAGAATTTCTGCAGCTTTATGATGTCTGATTTTTTTAACTTGGATCCAAGATGTTCAGAATGTGGAGCGGGTGTGAGCTCCTTTTATTTCCTCAATTGTTTTACTTTCAGAGTTGCTTAACACATCTGGATTACATTTTGCTATCCGAACTGAAGAACCTTGTACTTTGGCTTCATTAATTGACACAGCTGATATATTTCAGAGACAACCGTCCTTATCTGATAGTTGGTGTAGTGTTTGGAGTTTTACCTCTATGGCGTGTATGGGAGTTTTTTTGAATTTATATTATAACATTGTTATAATGTTAGATTTAAATTATGAAGGGGTAATTCCCAAGAATGCACAGAGCATTCTCTCTCCACAGCAAGATAGCAATCTGTGATTATTCTTAACAATGGTGATCCGCAGTGTTAACTATCTATTCAGATAGGAGATCATGACTGGACTGTCCTATTTACGTAAATTACTGCAGAGGTTTGAAACAATGGGAAGGCCCAGGAATCAATTAGCGAAAATGGCCATATCATTAAGAAAGATTTTAGATCATCAATAAAGATGGTATCTTGCTTTCAATCAGTACAGGGTGCAGCAGCTAGTGGCTATAGTATTAGCCTAGAAACCTATATGGGTATGAGTTCAAATCCCACAAGGTGAACTCAATAAATTACATAATTTGTGGATTATAACCAGACATAATGGCCTAGAAATTCCCTACCTTATCGCCACCTGTTTGCGCCACTATCCTGGTGAAAAATAGCGGCCGCCACTCTAGCACCCTTCTCTGGCGCGGTCTCGGCGGCCACCCTTTTGGTGAGGGCCTCAGCGCTGCCGATAGCAGCGCTGGCCCTGGCGATGTAAATGGGGAGAGCGTGACGTCAGTCAGCATGCAACGCCAACTTAACGTCACGCTCTGCGAACCACGACCTTACCACTGAGTTTAGCGCTGGGTCCTAAGCTTGCTCTGAAAAGCGAGGGTTCAGCAGACTGACAGAGATGCTGTCAGCACTTCTTATAAGGACACACACATCTTTCAGGTAAGTTTGCATTTAAGCTTTTGGACTGGATTTTTTTATTTGATTGAAGTAGTGGCTTGGTGCAATACATGTTAAAAGCTTTTAAGTGTGCAGGGAGTGCTGCTGGACATTTTCAAGGCCTAATATGGTAAATGAAGGCCTCTGAGAAGACAGAAAATGCTGGAAATACTCAGCAGGTCAGGCAGCATCCGTCGAGAGAGAAACAGAGTTCACGTCTCAAGTCGCGATGCTGCCTGACCTGCTGAGTATTTCCAGCATTTTTTGCTTTTATTTCAGATTTACAGCATCCGCTCGCAGAGGGAAAAGTAAGATGCAGAAGAGGAGGAAGCAGAAGGAAGAATGAAACCCAGACAGCCTCTTTCTGGCCGTGATATCCAGGATGGAATCATCCGCCTGCGGCGCCAGTGACCACAACCCTAATTCCCCTTTCAACATTAGTCCTACACCTTACCTTCCCTCTGTTACTGACCATCACAGCTTCATCTTGGCCACAATGCTGAAATAAAAGCCACCACAAAACAAACTTTCCAATCCAACTTTATACACCTATCCATCCAATATGATAACAAGAAATCAACTCATCACCCTTATGCATTTCCTTAGTGACTGTCTTTTGTGTGCCTTTGCCTATCCTACTGATGTCACGCAGTGGTACCCCAGTGGCTGCAGCATGGCTGGTGGAAGGCTGCTGACTTTCAGTGGGGGACACTGCAAATGGCCTTGCTGGTCGACCTTGAGGTGCTGGTGGCTGTGAGTGTGAAATCGAGTGATGGTGTTTCTTCTTTTTCTTCTTCTTCTTCACTCTCCTCTCCCTCTTCTTGGTCAACCATTGGCTGGGCAGGCTGCATTTTTTGGGTGTGTGAAATGAGGAAGGCACAAGGGTGGAATTCTGGTGAGGGGAGGGCAGGAAAGCAAGAGGTGCATGTGAGAAGGAGGCTAACATATGAGGATATCCTTTCAGCCCAGCCACTGGCCAAGGGCTCAGCCATGCCCTTGCCAAGAATGGCCCGCACCGTCTCCTCCAAGGGGGTGAGGTGAAGCTCGGAATGGGAGGTTTACCTCCTGTTTGGTACAGATTGTTGGTAGGTGAGTGATTGGGGGTGGGGGTCGTGCAGTGTGTGAGACTAGTGGCGCAGTTGATAGGAGACGGCTTTTGCATATGCATTCACTGAACTTGACCACTGGTCTGAGGTCAAGAAGCTTCTTTGGGCACCGGAGCCAGGTCGTGGGGGCAACATTGCTGGCAGTGACAGCCTCGGTGATTTGGTCCCATATTGATCTTTCTGGAGGGCCTCCTGGCCCCTGTGGGTAGAGGACCTCTCTTGCAGTGTTGACCTCCTGCACAAAGCTGGAGTGCTGCGTGCAAGACCCTGGGTACCCCTTCCCTGGCTTGCCGAGCCATTTGAGTTAGGGCTGAAGCACTTTTCCCAGTTTTTTAGGTGCGGAAGGCAATTCAGCTTTAAGAGCTGAAGAATCCCATTTGGAAATTCTTTTTAATGTTAAATTTTTTTCAGAAGGCAGTTGAACTGTAAGGGCTAAAAACTGCCTATTTTTACATGATTTTTAATTTTTAATTTCAGAAGGCAGTTCCCCTTTAAGAGGCCAAACTGCTTTCTGAAATGACAGCCTTGCTTTAAGAGAAGGCTGTTCTTGCTGCAATGACGCTACAGCCATGCTACATTGGGGCCTCCAGCCAGTACTCACTCCACCAGAACAGCACTGCATGGTAAGTTTAGTGCTGGGCTAATATTAATTAGCCACCAGAGCCAATTTACCGGTACTGCCAGCGCCATCATTTTCGGCGGCCTTTAACACCGGCAGGTTTTTAACGATATCCAATTTCTAGGCCAATGACTATGAAAGCTGCCAGATTGTCGTACAAACCCAACTGGTTCATTAATATCCTTCTGGGAAGGGAGCCTGCCACCCCTACATGACTTGGCCTACATGTGGCTCTAGTCCCACACTATCTGGGTGACTCTTAAAGCCCTCGGGGCTTTGTGGAGTGGGCAATATAAATTGGCTTGCCAGTGTTGTCCACATCTCAAGATCAAATAAAAACTGTTGGTGGAATATCCATTCTAGAAAAGGCATATTGTCCACGGACAGAGAACTCTCGCTGACAGAGAGATACCCAGAATGGAAGAGTGAATGCATGCAGCCTGTAACAGGTAAATACAGATCCCATTAGCTTGGGTTTAACTAGCTTGCAAGTGGACTTTTGCCTAGCATGTCAGTAGAGTTGTGTGTTTATTGTTTCCCATGGAATGAGGAGCAGTAGAATATTGATGAATATCGCTGCAAAATCCATTCTGTTCATTCATGTATTTTGTGTAAAATAAACTAATTTGTTGGTTTACAACAGTGCTTCATCTCACTAGAGTGCTTTTTAGTCCACCTTTTGTAAAGACAGAAGAACACACACGATGGCACAAGCAATATTACAACAGCCAATATATGCAACAACAGTTCAATGTTATGATCCTGAATCTTGTTACTGAACTACAAATTGGGCAGTAAGGCTGCATTCTTGATCATAGAGGATGTGAGATCCACTTATAGGAGTGACTAGTGATGCTGAACCTGAGAGAATATCTAGCACAAATCCCAAAAACTTGTAATGCTTTGTTGCTACAATTAATGTCCAGTTTTCAGGATACTACAACCTAGAGTTGGTGTTTGATGCTTTTGGATCAGATGGAATCTGTTTTCCTGTCCTGCAGGCACAATAGAATCAGTAAACATGCTCAAACCCTCAAACTAAATCCAAAAAATTGAATGAAAATACCACACCTGAAAAAAACCAAATAGGCACAATTATTAGAAGAAAATGTTGATATTTTCACAGTCGCTCCAATAAACTATATTCATACAATTCCAATGGTTATGCATGTCGTGCCGATCTTATTTAATAGAGTACCCTACAGATTTCTAATATCTCACTGTCAAGAAAATGATGAGTATTAACATGGAATTAATTACAAATTAGTAGCTGGTTTGAAAGTTAGCTTGGCAGGTGAAAGCAGAAGATGATGATCAATAGGATATGATCTCTCTCTGGGACCATAACTAGTGGGGTTTGGTTCATCTCTTGTTCACACTTCCTAAATATTACCGTCAGTAATATTACCAGATTTACCAATGAACCTAGATAAGCGACCAAAGCCTAGACATTCTTGAATGCAAACAAACCCAATGTAACTGGTGCAATGTGACTGCTTCTGCACTCAACAGTGGTTACTGATATTTGGGATTTGAATAAATTACAGGGTCATTTTCCAACTTCAACAACAACAACTTGCATTTATGTATATATATAGGATTACATAGGATGCACAGCACAGAAACAGGCCATTTGGCCCAACCAGTCCATGCCGGCATTTATGCTCCACTCCATATAGCGCCTTAAATGTAGTAAAACGTCCCAAGGCGCTTCACAGAAATGTTATCAGACAAAAGTTGACACCGAGCCACATAAGCAGATATTAGTACAGGTGAAAGAGGTAGGTTTTAAGGAGCAGAGAGAGGCAGAAAGGTTTAGGGAGGGAATTCCAGAGTTTGGGGCCTAGACAGCTGAAGACATGGCTGCCAATGGTGGGGCAAAGGAAATAAGGGATGCACAAGAGGCCAGAATTGGAGGAATGCAGAGTTCTCAGAGTGTTGTAGGGATGGAGGAGATTACAGAGATTGGAAGGGGCGAGGCCATTGGGAAGCCACACCTACCAGGGACACGTATTGAAAATGTGAGTCTGTGTTGTACATCATGGCGAGGAAAATAGGACAAAAAGATTTTCCGCAAGATCCCAACCACTAACGTCACTTCCCGCAAGAAGTGATGTCAGGTGTATTATATGTCTACTCAATATGGGTGGGTGTATTATAATATGGTGGATCATGTCATACCACATATTTCCCAACTGGCAGACAGGATTTCAGCTCAGAGTTTCATCCAAAAGGTCGCACCTCCAACAATGCAGCACTCCTCCAGGCCTGCACTGATGTACCAGCTTATATTATGGGCTGAAATTGCACAGGGGTTCATTCGATCATCCATTTTGACCATTTCTCTACGGTTTCCACGGATCTTCTGCTGAAGTTATGGTGGGCGAGCAGTAGAAGCCCCGCAGAAATTCGACCACTATGTGCATACATCCTGTACCGGGGCTTGAAACCACAACCTTCACATTTAGTGGTGAGACTGTTACCAAATGAGCTAAGCTGACACTTCAATTCATAATTTTCTTTATGACAACAACAACTTGCATTTATATAGCACCTTTAACGTAGCAAAACATCCCAAGTTGCTTCACAGGAGCATTATCAAACGAAATCTGACACTGAGCCACATCAAGAGATATTAGGGCAGATGACAGTCAAAGAGGAAGGTTTTAAGGAGCATCTTAAAGGAGGAGAGAGAAGTGGAGAGGCAGAGATGTTTAAGGAGGGATTTCCAGAGCTTAGGGCCTAGGCAGCCGAAGGCACGGCTGCCAATGGTGGAGTGATTAAAATCGGGGATGCTCAAGAGGCCACAATTGGCAGAATGCAGCTATCTTGGGGGATTGTAGGACTGGAGGAGATTACAGAGATAGGGAGGGTTGAGGCCAAGGAGGGATTTGAAAACATAACACAAAAATATTTTATTGCATTATCCTGGTGAATATTTTGTGACTGGATGAAATGCTATCCTTCAGACATATATTACAAACTCATAAAATTTGAGTAATCTGGTTTAGGATTTCCAGATTACTTTGGCAATCTCTTCGTGAAGAGAATAAGGCAAGTTGAGCAAAAGTTGAAGCCAGAAATAAAACTAAATGACTGTGTAAGCCAGCTGGACTATTTTGACTTTTAAAAAGTGACATAATGCCTGACCCTGGAAAAGTGGAGAGAGTGAGAAACTACTTTGTGTTCATAAATATGACTGAGGTATGTACTTTTCTGGACCCAGCCACATAATGTGGATGTTTTCAACAGTATCACCTTTAAATTAACTGACAGAAACAAATACAAAACTTACATGGACTGCTGACTGCCACAAAGGTCTTGAACAATCCCCAGTAGTCAGTCATACTGGCCCTTCCCAGATTTGACATCCCATTCAGCGTGTGATTAAAGGATTGGTTCCGTATTATTCCAAGAATACAATGACAGGGAAAAGGTCATTGCAGATTGAAAACTGCTGCCATCTAAACAGTTAAAAAATCATAATTATAAGTAATTATTACTATTAGCTATTTGAGGTTTAAATATAGGTTACTAAATGATTCTGGGAGATTTTACTCCTGCTTGTTAACTCCCAATATTGCTGATTTTGGTGGTAGAAGTAAATTGTGCAGTTTAATGTGTGCACAACAGACTGACCAATGGAGCAGCAGAACTCATAACTAGGCTCAACACCTTGTTAACTTAAGTCTTGAGTTGGGTCAGTTGATAATATTTGTCCTGTCCACAGAAAGCAGAACAGATCCAATCCGTCCAATTACCGCCCCATCAGTCTACTCTCAATCATCAGCAAAGTGATGGAAGGGGTCGTTGACAGTACACGTGAGTGCAAAGGACAAGGCTGAAGCGTTCGCAACCATCATCAGCCAAAAGGGCTGAGTGGATGATCCATCTCGGCCTCCTCCTGAGGTCCCCACCATCACAGAAGACAGTTTTCGGCCAATTCGATTCACTCTATGGGATATCAAAAAACGGCTGAGTGCACTGGATACAGCAAAGTCTATGGGCCTCGACAACATCCCAGCTGCAGTGTTGAAGACTTGTGCTCCAGAATTAGCCGCGCCACAAGCCAAGCTGTTCCAGTACAGCTACAACACTGGCATCTACCGGACAATGTGGATAATTGCCCAGGTATGTCCTGTCCACAAAAAGCAGGACAAATCCAATCAGGCCAATTAACACCACATCAGTCTACTCTCAATCATCAGCAAAGTGCTGGAAGGGATCGTTGGCAGTGCTATTAAGAGGCACTTACTCACTAATAACCTACTCACCGATGTTCAGTTTGGATTCTGCCAGGACCGCTCAGGCTCCAGACCTCATTACAGCTTTGGTCCAGACATGGGAAAAAGAGCTGAATTCCAGAGTGAGGTGAGAGTGACTGCTCTTGACATCAAGGTAGCATCATGGCATCAAGTAGTGATGTCCTGGGGCTGGGATGATTGGCCTACAACAACCACAACCATCGCCCTTTGTGCTAGGTATGACTCCAGCCAGTAGAGAGTTTTCCCCCTGATTCCCATTGACTTCAGTTTTAATAGGGCTCCTTGATGCCACACTCAGTCAAATGCTGCCTTAATGTCAAGGGCAGTCACTCTCACCTCACTTCTAGAATTCAGCTCTTTTGTCCATGTTTGGACCAAGGCTACAATGAGGTTTGGAGCAGAGTGGTCCTGGCGGAACCCAAACTGAGCATCGGTGAGCAGGTTATTGGTGAGTAAATGCTGCTTGATAGCTCTGTCGACGATCCCTTCCATCACTTTGCTGATGATTGAGAGTAGACTGATGGGGCGTTAATTGGCCTGATTGGATTTGTCCTGCTTTTTGTGGACAGGACATACCTGGGCAATTATCCACATTGCCGGGTAGATGCCAGTGTTGTAGCTGTACTGGAACAGCTTGGCTGAAGGTGCAGCTAATTCTGGAGCACAAGTCTTCAGCACAACAGCCTGGATGTTGTCGAGGCCCATAGACTTTGCTGTATCCAGTGCACACAGCCATTTCTTGATATTACATGGAGTGAATCGAATTGGCTGAAGACTGGCTTCTGTGATGGTGGGGACCTCAGGAGGAGGCAGAGATAGATCATCCACTCAGCCCTTTTGGCTGAAGATGGTTGCGAATGCTTCAGCCTTTCTTTTGCACTCACGTGCTGGGCTCCGCCATCATTGAGGATGGGGATGTTCATGGAGCCTCCTCCTCCTCCCATTATTTATTTAATTGTCTATTATCATTCACCATTTATTGTGTTTACAAGAGCAGGTCAAAGGCTGGGTATTCTGCGGTGAGTGTCTCACCTCCTGACTCCCCAAAGCCTTTCCACCATCGACAAGGAACATGTCAGGAGTCTGATGGAATACTCGCCACTTGCCTGGATGAGTGCAGCTCCAACAACACTCAAGAAGTTCGACACCATCCAGGACAAAGCAGCCCGCTTGATTGGCACCCCATCCATCACCTTAAACATTCACTCCCTCCACCACTGGCGCACCGTGGCTGCAATGTGTACCATCTACAAGATGCACTGCAGCAACTCGCCAAGGCTTCTCCGACAGCACCTCCCAAACCCGCAACCTCTGCCATCTAGGAGGACAAGAGCAGCAGGTGCATGAGAACACCATCACCTCCAAGATCACCTCCAAGTTCCCCTCTAAGTCACATACCATCCTTACTTGGAAATATATCGCCAATCCTTCATCGTCGCTGGGTCAAAATCCTGGAACTCCCTTCCTAACAGCACTGTGGGAGTACCTTCACCACATGGACTGCAGCGGTTCAAGAAGGTGGTTCACCACTACCTTCTCAAGGGCAATTCGGGATGGGCAATAAATGCTGGCCTTGCCAGCGATGCCCACATCCCAGGAACTAATAAAAAAAACCATAGCCCTATGCTACTGAACCTGGAGTGATTAAAAGAAGAGAGCATTTACGTAACACCTTTCACATTCTTAGATGTCCCAAAGCATTTTACAGCAAATGGATTATTTTTGAAGTGTAGTCCAAAAACACAGCAGCTTTGAAGCAGTACATGAAAGGGTTAAACATACAAATCACTCAATTTAGTTATTTTATATGCCTTTATTTGCAGATCTTTCAAACAAAGAATAGTCAAATACTTCTCGGAAAGGGAGTAAGCACCTGATTTCACCTAATCCCTATATAAGCAGTCAGACATATGGAGTATTATCTTGCCTTCACATTTGATGCAGCTAAGTCAAAAATGATAAGCAACTGGTATCTGAAAAGTCCAATCCCTGAGCCCCAACAAACCATTCGAAATGCAGACTCACCACGAAAATCTAGTTTGTAAGACAGACACACTTTATTTCAACAATGGACTGAAAGCTCCATGGCAAATACACAAAAGCATGCCAATGACCAGCTATAGTGCCTGACAAGTGCTATCCATGCTCGGCCTTTCATGAATAGGTAGGCTTGGTGACTTGTTTTCCCAGATACACCAGGGTAAATTTTTGCTCTGGGCCCATTTCCAGGCCCGGACTCAGCTCTGAGCACGCCCAGACCAAGAAGCCCGAGAATCGATGGAGTTGTTCCATGGGCCTCATTAGCATATTCAGAGCGAGCTGGTCGCTCCTCTACAGCCAGCTTGCCCAAGCGAAGAGATCAATGTCATGCCACCTGCCTTGCTGGCAGTCCCGGGAGAGGGGATTGGAGCGGCCTGGCTACTGGTGGCGGTGGGAGGGGGGTGCAATTGCGACTCCTATGGCGTTGGGGGTGTATTCCTGCTCCTTCTGGCTCTGCAGGAACTTTTTTTTTAATTAAATAAATTTTAGCCTACCTTTCGTCGCTGCTTAAAAGTTCTGAGCAGGGCAGGTGACTAATTTCCCCAAATGGTCCTTCAACAGGTGTTAGACCCCTAATTTACATATTTAAAATAGCTAACGCCTGTTTTAGGCGTCTGCCTTGGCGCAGATTGGAGCAGGTAGTCCCACTACTAAATTGGTATATTTTGTGCCCGTCTTACACCAGAAAAACAAGCACAATGCATACCAATTTCTACTCCATAAATCCATCAAATGTGGTTTTATATACTTCACACAGAACTAAAAGAACAGAAGTCATTCTCAAGCTGCAGAAGCTATTTGAAGGTAATATATTTCTTTAAAGAACCTATTGTTAGGCTAAGAAATGCTGTACAGAGGGGAACTCATAAATACAGAGAAAAACACCCCATTCTTGACACAGGGTTTCACATAAGAAATCCTTGTAAACCAACCTAGCTGCAAGATGGATGTTCATTTTGTGTCAAAGGAAATGGACTGGAGAATGGACAGCTGTATTTTACTGCCTATTCTTCATATATTTCCAACATTTCAAAGAAAGAAAGAACTTGCATTTATATAACACATTATTATGTCCAAAGCACATTACAACAAATGGATTGCTTTTAAAGTGCAGTCTCTGTTGTTATACAATCAATTGTAGCAGTCAATATGCAAACAACAAACACCCACAATCAGTAATTGGATGGATAGAAACAATGAAGTTTACAGCACAGAAAGAGTCCAATTGGCCCATCATGGCTCTTTGCTAGAGTAATCCAAATCTTATCTCACTGCCCCACTCTTTCTACGTAGCCCTGTCTTTTCCTGTGCTTCAAATACTTATCTATGCTCCAACAACCATCAGCATAAATACATTTCTCCTAACCGTTTGCCTTGTTTCCTTAGTGACAATTTGAATTGACTCCCCAAACAGAGGAAATAGTCTTTCCCTATTCATTCCATCAAAATCCTTCATAGTTTTAAAAGCCTCTATTAAATCTGATTTTAACTTTCTCTGCCCCAGTGGAAATAGTTCTATTATCTCAAGTCTCTCCTCATAACTATAGTTTCTCATGCCGGGCATCATCCTGGTGAATCTGTGCTGTATGCTTATCGTGGCTTTAATGTCCTTTCTGTAACAAGTTGCTGGATTGCACCATTACGCTGTTAGTCTTGACAAAACCGAAAAAAATTGCAACCTCACAGTGAACCTGTTTGTCATGAAGTTGCTGGATTTACGCCGGTAATGCAAATTAATCTCACCGCAGCGATTTAGGGCTGGTAATTTATGTCGTAGGCACCATGTTAATGACGTGTTTTATGCTCCTGACATGCCACTTAACCTTGGAGGCCCAGAAAGGGAACAATGAAACTGTGGAGTCTCACTCTAGCAGGTAGTGAATTATTCCTAAAGATTTTTTAAAACTTTTTTTTAATCTATCTTGGCAGTTGGCAGTATTTTTGTATCAGTCTTGCCATCCACACTCCTGTTAGTTGCATTATGCAACTACCAGGATGGTAGAAAGCGAACTAGATAGACCTAAGTCTTTCTCGTCTACCAATTCCTATGTTCCTATGAAGGCAATTCCACTGTTCCTGATCATGATGATTCAATACTTCATGGCTCATTAATATTTATACATTTTGCACACCTATCTTGCCATTCACTCATAACATCTCATGGACCAATGCAACAATTCCTAAACACAACTGGGTTACAATGTTCTCTTCTTCTACTTGTTCTTTTTATTTTTTTCTTACTTTTCCTTTGTGTCTTTTTACATATCTCTCTTAATCCACTATCTTTCTTTCCCTCCTTTTATTTCTCTTTTTGTCTCTAATTTGACTCTAATTTACCCTATTTCCTTCTCTGTTATTCGCTCTGTTTCTTTCTCTATCCTTTTGTTTCATTGGTTAAGGAGATAGACCATTGGACCCGACGTTCATGATGCCCCATATGTGACATTGATATCGCCACGCCATTATCAGTTCACATTTCCAGCAATTTGCGGTGCAAATATAGCGTGATCTGAAGGGTGATGGAAAAAGTCTAATTCACGTCACTCACCATGAAATTGCCATTCCAGCAATTTCTGGGCCAATGTATTTAAACTTCTAGGTCTTTCTGTTCATCCATACCCATTAGCATCTTCCAATTGAGTATATACACTCGCTCCTTGTTTTTCTATCCCAAATGCATTACCTCAAACTTATCGAAATTAAATTGTATTTGCCACCCGTTTGCCCATTCTGCTAATCTGTCTATGTCTTCCTGAAATCTTTTATATTCCTCCTCTATATTTGCCCACCTGCCTACTTTTGAGCTAGCAGCAAATTTCAAGGTTCTGTTCCCTATACCCAAGTCCAAATCATATACGATGAACAAAAGTGGACTCAGCACTGACTCCTGGGGTACACCACTTCCAATCCTTCTCCAATCCTGGTAGCACCCATTTACCATAATTTTTTGTTTCCTGTATGTCAACCAACTTTCTTTCCATGTTACTCCATTATCTCTTATACCATATGCCTGAATTTTTCTAACAAGCCTCTGTGAGACATACTCTTGCCTCGAAATTCTTCAGACCATAAACCTGATGTTGAATCTAGGATCACACTTGATAGTGACCACATGCTCTGACACCACTGGTGTTTGCAGGCTCAATGGGGGGCGGGGGGCACCTCAGTAGCATGGAGCAGGCAGATGCAAGAGCTACCCCTGGTGCATCTCCAGCCCCTGCCTGTCCCATGCCCACAGAAACTCTTGTTTTGATGCACCCTTGATGTGGGTGTTGCCCAGCACATCCCAGCCATGTTGTTTTTGGTCCTCTGAACAATGTGGCCGATCTGATAAATTATTTTCAAAAAATGTAAGTCTTTGTGATTCAGGCTGTTTGCCAGTGATATCAACATTTTACCTTGCGGAGGCTGATACACCTCCACTCACTGGCCACCACTACATTGATGGATCCCAAGTGAGCCTGAGCAGCAGGAACTCCTGACTTAGGGAATTTCCGTCCCCTGGCTGTCATTTGCCTTGTAATGTGGGGGAGAACAGAAGTTCTGCTCCTTACAAGGCACCAAGGAAAGTCTCCTAAATGGCAGAGACCACGTGGGTCTCAGCTATTTTCTTGGGAGTTCTGCTAGTTTCCTGCTGAAGTTGAAAGACTACTCAATTGTAAAACTTGACAGGCTGACCGAACTTGATTAACTCATGCATTTCTAAATGTCCACTCATTTTATATGGAATTGTGGATTCTAAGAATTTGCCCACAACAGATTTTAGACTAACTTGTCTATAGTTTATCCTTCTCAAACTTTTTGAACAAAGGTGTTACATTGACTACCTTCCAATCCGATGGCACAATTTCAAAATTTAAGCAGGATTGAAAAATTGTGGCCAGAGCCTCTATTATCTTCTTTCAACAACCTCCATCATGGTCTGGTGACTTACCCACCTTGAATTTTGCTTTTTAAAAAAAAATCAATTCCATTTCTATAGTTATCGCTAAAATTGTCCCATATCCTCCTCTTGTACACCTAGATTCTCATTTCTACTATTATGTGTAAAAACCAATGCACAATGTTTATTTAATATCTCCACCATGCCTTCATCCTCCACAATTACCGACCCCCCCCCCCCCCCCCCGCCACCCCCGCATTACCTCTGAGTGGTCCTACCCTCTCTTTAACTATTCCTTGACTTTTTATATGCTTATAAAAGCCCTTCCTATTTCCTTTTATATTATCTACTAGCCCTTTTTGTATCGCTTTTAGCCCTTCTAAGCTCTGATTTTACCTTCCCATTACACCTTCTATATCTCTCATGATTAACATTAATATTTTTAGCCCTAACTTTACCATAAGCCTCCCTTTCAAATTTCAGTTTCATTTTAATCTCTCTACCCGTAGAACTCTATCCTTTGACACACACCCTTTTTGCCTAATAGGTATACGTTTATTTTGTACTCGATTCAATTTCATATTTCAGGATTTCCCATTGCTGATCCATTGGCCTGTTTGCTGACTTTTCTGCCCAATTAGTTTGGGCAAGATCGCTCTAATCTAGCAGCATGGTTTTGTTTTCCAGTTCAGGTGTCAGAAAACCAGCAGGCTCGATTGCCCTGGCAGCCGTCGCAGTGCTCCTGATGGATTGAATGGCCCCCTTCTCTGCTGTAAATATCTATGGGTTCAATTGTTACTGTCTCAAGTGGAACAGATTTAGTGCTATTTCAGAGTGCTGTAAGTGGGAAGTTGTGTTTTCATTACCTAATTATGCAGCTATGAAGTTGGGAAGATTGGAGTTGGACACACGTGCACACAAACATATGCACTGGGAGCAGCACGCAGGTCTTCAACTGCCAATGACATTGTTAACAATTGAAATGAGATGGTTATTGCTGATGTTAGAAAACATCACAACCAAACCCAATTGTGTCCTTACTCGATATTCGAGTCATACTTTCTGGCAGGAGTCACTGGTTAGCGATCAGGAGTGCAAAGACTGACAATGTTTTCCGCCTTCCTTAACCAAAGTGCTAAGGCCAGTTGTAGCGTCAGCTTTTCTCTCCTCCTGCTGTCTCCCTGGATAATTCAGCACAGCCCAAGCATTCAGCCTTCTCATTTTCTTTGGCTCATTTACTCACCGAGCCACTGGTAGAGCTCAGAGAGTTTTTTTTTACAGTAAATGTAAAAACAACTTATTTAGCCTCCCTTTGCAAATGCTGATTTTAAATCACACTCCATGCACATTGATATTTGTGTGAAGCCAGTTCTGCTGGGTGGTCTTGCCGCCAGCACAACATTGAACATTTGGCACTGGATTGGCATCCGCGAGGATTCTGCATTAGTACAGTAAAAGCAACACAACTATTCACACAGACCAGAGGCACCATGTTTACGTGGTCATTACAAAAGGCTGAGGGCCCAAAAATTCCACTCCAGCAGAACTTTTTTGGAGCAGAACCCACCATCTGGTCTTGCAGTAGGCCATAGACCCAGTTTCAATTGCAGGGATTTGGGCCAATTGCATGGCCAGGGCAGAATGCCAGTGTCTGCAAGGTTGCATCAGTGGTTTCCACCCCAATCTAGCTTTATAAGGCGGAGCGGCCCACCGGCACTCCACCATGGCCTTTCTATGCCAAAGATAATAATGATCTTTGGAGTATTTGGCTCATAAAAAGCCATTTTCCAGCTCCCTCTGGGTCTAGGTGAGATTGGGGACCTTTCAAAAGGCCTCATAGAAACTCACATCAGCACTTAGATGATGCAAGTACTGCTGAGGTTATTAAGGCTGTACAGGGTGGAATTCCTGGGGTAGCCCAGGAACTCTTCCAAACATTCCCTTTGATGGAGGGGGACCCAGGTGTAAGATTTGCCCATGCCACCGCCCCCCACCCCCCCGCCCCACCGCCACAGGGAAAATGGCTGGAGTGAAAAAATGAGAGGGAATCCTGACAGAACTGGGTTCTGGGCATGGGTGGCTGGTCTGCCCACTCACCACCTTTGATCTGAGCCAGAATTTCGGGCCTAAAAATTTGTTTTATGTCTTCTGAAGATCAATATTTTGAGTCAGGACAATACTAACAAAATTGGACCAGCTCAAATACATAGATGGAAATTAATTACTATTAATGGAATGGCATCTTCATTATAGCTTAACAAAGATCTTCAAACAATTGGGGGGCTATTCTCCAAGAGTACTTTAGGTGCTAAAGAGTCTCCGAGGTGGCCAAGATGGGGTCTTGAGCTACAACGCCAGGTTAGCCCACCTTTAGCGCAAGACACCACCTTGGTAAAGGAGTTTAAGCGTGCGCTAGGAACGGCCGCCCCGAGAATGATTAAGGCTCTGATGACCAATTAAATTGGCTCCTATTGCTCATTAAAGAGGCTGCATGCCATTTTCTGGCTAGTACTACAATTAACAACTTCTCCTAACAGCGACCAGCTTAACCGGAGTAAAGAAGTTGTTAGTGAGGATTGCAAGCGCTACTTAAAGCCATGCTCAGCTTTCATTTTTCACTTGCTGATTGAGATCGACTGACTGCACTGCGTTTGAAGAGGACTTTTGATATACATCAGGAGACTTTCTGGGACACTTTGTCAAGACTTCTCCAACACTCTATCAACATTTATTCCAGAAATTCTCTGAGGACTTCACCTAAAGGGAGTGAGTGCTGTGCTACTTCACCTTATTGGAGTCACCAGGAGAAAGGGAGTGCTTGGTCACGGGGATCTTGCTAGGGGTCCCCTTGGTCTGGACAAGGAATGTGAGGAGGAGATGAGGCCAGGCAGAGCAGCATCAGCTGCTGGAGGAGAGAGTGAGAGGAGGGCGAAGAGGGCTCCAGATTCATGGTGATTTGCTGTGTGCTCCACAATCTGGCGATCATGAGAGACCAGCCATTACCACCAGCAATTGTGCCAGAGGGTCAAGCTCAGGAGCCACAAGAGGAGGAGGAGTTTGAGGAGAAGGAGGAAGAGGAGGAGGAGGAGGTTGAGGAGGCGGAGGAGGTTGAGGAGAAGGAGGAAGAGGAGGAGGAGGAGGAGGAGGTTGAGGAGGCGGAGGAGGTTGAGGAGAAGGAGGAAGATGAGGAGGAGGAGGTTGAGGAGGCGGAGGAGGTTGAGGAGAAGGAGGAAGAGGAGGAGGAGGAGGTTGAGGAGGCGGAGGAGGTTGAGGAGAAGGAGGAAGAGGAGGAGGAGGAGGTTGAGGAGGAGGAGGAGGTTGAGGAGAAGGAGGAGGTTGAGGAGAAGGAGGAAGAGGAGGAGGAGGAGGTTGAGGAGGTGGAGGAGGTTGAGGAGGAAAAGGAAGATGAGGGGGACCAGGTGGAGTACCTGAGGGTTCCAGGTAGTCGGCCCGCACCTGGGAGGGATGCTCGCTGCCACCTAATTGAAAACCACTTTTGAGAGAAGTTCTGCACCATCAGACTTTGGAGCACTGTTGCCACATGCCTTACTTTCCACGACTCAATTCTTTCAACCCCTACCCAATTACCATAATCATTTTTTATCCAGAGCAAAAACAAGCAATGGAAACATAACACAACCAACAGCACTTACAAATATTAAACTATTCACCCTGGTGCTTACCCATAGTGGCTATCCTATAAGTGCTCCTGCCTACTCTGTACTTCTACAAAGTGTAACCTGAATGGCAGCAGCACGTGAGGTGGATGGCTGCTGAGAATCTGAAGAGAGAAGTTCAGATATCCTACTGGGACGCCCTCGAGAGGCTTTAGGCCTTGATGGGATTGAGCAGTCTTGGCCGCCTGGCTGACAGGCAACTGGTGGAGTGGCGGGGGAGGGAGCAGGACTGCTGCCATCTGGAGAGAGGCCAGTAGGTTCCTGCTCCATGATTTCCACGCCACTACCTCGGGGCGTCTGTTCAGCCAGCCCAGCAATCTGCTGGATGACAGATCTCCGGTTAGCTGAGGCACTCTGCAAACCCCTTTCAACCAAGGAACCCAGAGCCACCATAGCAGCTGCCTGAGCTTCCAATGCAGCACTTTGCCTATCCATGGAAGATGCCAGTAGTGCAATGGAAGCTGTTTTGGGCTTCCATTGCAACACTTTGTTGTTCCATGGAAGCTGCAATGACTGCAGTGGAAGCTGCGACCTCAGTCAGCAGACGCTGCATGATGTCGGGCTCCACAGATCGCTGGATGGAATTAGCCAGCCTCTCCACACTGGAGAAGGTGGGTTCCAGGCCCTGCATCAAGCCATGGGCCAGGCTGGAGGTGGACCCCTCCATCCCCCTAGCCACGATCCGTAAGCTTTCGGGCAGGCTGTTCATTGCACCAAGCATTTGGTTTGTCGCACCCATCAGCCTTCTCCTGAAGCTTGGCCCTGCGAGTTCCTCATCTCACTCTTGTACAGCAGAACTAGTATGCGACCTGGTGGCACCTGTGGTGTCCCTTCCACCCGGCGTGGCTGTTGCCCACTAGTGCCCGGTGCATCCCACTATGCGGATCCGTGTTCTACCCTAGTCTCTAAGTTACACATGGTGCCAGTCTCTGAGCAATTGACACAATGTCTGCTTCCTCGCTCTCCTCTCCTCCTCCTCCTCCTCCTGTTCCTCCAGATCTTGCTCCTGGAAGCGTGCAATGTTAAAGCTAGAAGGGTTAGGGTGCAGCGCATGTGTCCATTATGTGATGAGACAACAACAACAACAACTTGTATTTATATAGCGCCTTTAATGTAGTAAACCATCCAAGGTGCTTCACAGGAGCATTATAAAACAAAATTTGACACCAAGCCACATAAGGAGAAATTAGGGCAGATGACCAAAGCTTGGTCAATGAAGTAGGTTTTAAGGAGCGTCTTAAAGGAGGAAAGAAAGGTGGAGAGGTGGTGAGGTGTAGGGAGGAAATTCCAGAGCTCAGGGCCTTGGCAGCTGAAGGCACAGCCACCAATGGGTGAGCGATTAAAATCAGGGATGCTCAACAGGCCAGAATTGGAGGAGCGCAGATATCTTATGGGGTTGTGGGGCTGGAGGAGATTACAGAGATAGGGAGGGGCGAGGCCATGGGGGGATTTGAAAACAAAGATGAGGATTTTAAAATAAAGACCATATGGAGCTTGTGAGTGAGGATTGGTTAGAGGGATTAGGGATCAGGAATGGTTGTGGATATGTAAGGAAGCTGGAGTGGCCATATACCTGTAAGTGATACGTCCCCTGCTCTGACTGTGGCCACAGCGTCTGCCACTCCTCTCCCAATTACCGCCAGCACTGCCTCCTCAAGGGGAGTGATCGCATGGAGTCGTGTTTCCCCTCCCCGGTCAGGTGCTGCTTGCGCTTGTTATGTACTATCTTGTCCTGGAAGAGAAAGAGTGGTGCTTGTGGATCAGTGTATTGGCAGGTGTGTGCGTGTGTGTGTGTGTGTGTGTGTGTGTGTGTGTGGGTGTGTATGTGTATGTGTGTGTTGTGTGATGCCTCACATAGTCAAAGTCAAATAGCTGTGAGATGTGTCTGAGGTGTGAGTAGTGCCTGTGAAGGATGTAATATTATGGGTTGTATGAATGTCAGTGTAGAGTTACATGATGGATACAGTGTGTTGAGGTTGTGATGCTGGTGATGGTGCAGTTATTGAGAAGTGTGTTTGGGAAATGGGTTCTTACCGTGACCACTCGTGTCAAATCATTACATTTTTTGTGGCACTGGAGCCATGTCCTGGGGGCAGGGCTCCTGGTTGTGACCTCCTCGGCGATCTCCTCCCACATCTGCCGCATTATTTGCCTCTGTGACCTCCTTCCCCCCTGCAGCTACAATACTTCCCTCCTCTGCTATACCTCCTCCACCAGGACCCCCAGTGCTGCCTCTCAGAACCTGTGAGCCCTCTCCCTCGGTCCCTGAACCATCCTGATGCGTGCCATTGTCTGTCAGCCAGTGCTTTCTACACCCTCAGTGAACGTGCCTGCGTGGAGGCTACACATACTGCTCCACGAAAATTGCTCCTAATCAGCACTTGAGTGCTAAACATGCAGGTCTCCATTTTAGCGCCTCCAGGCATGTTTAAATCATAGTAATCTTATTAATACAGTACCCACTTAGCACCTGCTTTCACCCTTTTGCAAAATAACCCCCAAAATGTTCTCCAACTTCTCTGATCACGTAGTAAACTGTACCCATTCTTCAGCCATACAAAAATAATTGACTTCCTTATATTTTTGAATATAGATGAAAGGTAGCCACATAGTTAAACTTGTAGTTTACAACAAAAGCCTTTTTTTTTTAAACTAGTCAGCTGGAACTTGCTACTGTCAATCATCAGTCCTGATTGAGCTCAGTGTCTTTAAAAGAGAAAGTGAAAAATCAGCCAGTGTTTCTGTACCAGCTGTGGCTCAGTGGTAGCACTCTTGCCTGCGTCAGAAGGTTGTGGGTTTAAGTCCCACTTCAGAGACTTAAACATATAATCCAGGCTGACACTCCAATGCAACACTGAAGGGGTGCTGCGCTGTTGGAAGCGCTGTCTTTTGGATGAGATGTTAAACCAAGGCCCCTTCTACCCTCTCAGGTGGACGTAAAAGATCCCGTGGCACTATCTTGAAAAAGAGCAGGAAGTTTTCCCTGATGTCCTGGCCAATATTTATCTCTCAACCAACATCACTAAAGCAGATTATCTGATGATTTATTTCATTGCTGTGTGTGGGACCTGGCTGTGCACAAATTGGCTGCCACGTTTATTACAGTACAACAGTGACTACACTTCAATAGTACTTCATTGGCTGTACAGCCCTTTGGGATGTCCTTAGGTTGTGAAAGGCACTGTATAAATGCAAGTCTTTCTTTCTTTCTTTCTCTCTTTCTTTCTCCCAGCTGCAAAGAACTTCTGTATGGACTATATCAGGACAGATATCAGACTGGGCTATATCCCCACCCCTTCCCCATGGATGAATACAGTAGCTTGCCAAAACTCACTGTGTATATTCACAGACGAAGAATGGCCACTTATGCAAGGTGGCAGATTGCTACCAACTCCTGTGGATGAGAGAAGAAAAAGGGAGAGAATTGGCAAGTAAATATTTATCGAATGATAGAGGGGGTCATTTTCACCTTCACCGCCTGGGCGGTAATC
Organism: Squalus acanthias; assembly: GCA_030390025.1. Taxonomy (NCBI): domain Eukaryota; kingdom Metazoa; phylum Chordata; class Chondrichthyes; order Squaliformes; family Squalidae; genus Squalus; species Squalus acanthias. The sequence continues at coordinate 117,328,233 of CM059426.1, read as the reverse complement.
TGGCTGAGCAGATCGCACAGTCGTTGTGGACCCCGTCTGGTTTTCATCCCATCTCTTTGTGTTACTCATTGTTACACACTATTTACAGCCACAATTCTTTCTCACTCTAAACAATGTCTTAATGTGCAACAGAATATTTATAAATCAGGTGAAAAGCTATATGTTTTCAAAGATGATATTGAATCCAATCTCAATAAAAATCAGAAGAGCTGTCACAAGTTGTTAACATTGGACCTTTTATCAGCCATATAGTTATTTTAATAGTTGATATTGTAATAACAACATGACTCAATGATAGAAGCAGTTTTATCAGCCTTGTTTTATTACTTGAATTATACAATTATTTAATTTTTTGTCAAGCATTTTCATACATTCAGGGATTGTTTCGAAAATGTTAAACACTACGTGGTAGCGTTTCCGCTTTCGGATCAATTGCGGCAGATTTGAAAAGTGTTTTTTTTCCCTCGAGTTTCCGCTCAAACTCATTTGCATATTGCCAAACGGAAAATCTGCCATGAACCATCGTAATCAGGCAGCATTTTAAAATGTAATATTATTTTTTTTAAATTTGCTTTAAAAAATATTCTTTGATATATTTAAGAGTAATAACTTGGTTTGATTAATGCAGCTGAAAATGGGTTTATCACAAAAATTAAGCATTTTAAATCACAGTGTCAATCTACCACCTGTGAGTAACCCAATTTTAAATGACTGAAAATTACTTTAAAAAAAATATACAGAACCATTTGCGAGTTATATTGGGATACAGCAGTCAGTTTCTTAGTAAATTAAAAAAAATACATTCAAAAGCTTTTAAAACGTGCCTATTAGTTTCCTTGTGCCCAAAAAAAGAGCTTAATTTTTGGAGCCTCCTCAAAGGCCCGTAAATGAGCACAATTAGCGGAAACTCCCAAAGGTAATTAATTCACCCTGGAGGCGTGGCCAGTTCTGTGCTTCTACTATTGTGTTCTTTAAACTTGCGCAAAAGATCGCAGAAACTCGAGTTGCGCTGGATGTCATTTGTGCGTAAAATTCCGCAATCTTTTGCGGCGGTTACGCCGATTTTGGGCGAATTGCGGCCAAAAAACATCGCGACCGAGCGGAAACTCTACCTCTACGATGTTTCTTTTAAATATTAGTGAAGAGATAGGTGGGTTTATGCCATTATTACGGCTGATAAGGGGTAGACTTCTCAAACTTTTATTTACCACCAACTCAACTAAAAAGTAGGAATTTAGGATTAAGAAGGGAAGTCAGGTGCAACCTGTTCACCCTAAAGGATAGTGGAATTGAGGAATACATTGCCAGGAAAGGCCAGTGAATCAGAAATATAAATGTGCCCAAGAAACAACTTCATGCATTTCTGGAAAGAGAATGAACTGAGAGAAATGGTGAAAAGATCAGTAGATAGGGTTAGTCTACAAATAAGATGGGTTTGTTCAGGCCTGATTGCTTTACCTTGTTCCGAAATATTCTTATATTCTAATGTTCTAGGCATTTGGAATGTTAAGAACAGTTATAACATAAAATTGAAATAATTTTAAACATTCCCTTGATATATTTGTCTCTCTCACACATGCTTCCTTCTGTTTCTCTCTTTTTCTCCTCTATCACTTCTTTCTGTCTCCTCTGCCACCACCGTTGACTCCACAATTGATCCAAACAGAAGATTTGGATGAACTAGAGCTTTCTCCAATGTATCTGTACAGTGCAAAGTTATGTCGTGAGATTGGGAGAATCCCAGTGGAATTTGCAGGCCATATATTTCAATTCAGCAACATTTAACACCAGTGTAATCTGCTACTTTCTGGCCTCAATATTCCTCTCTGTAGAGCTTGGAGAATAGTGGCAGGTGTAGTGCCAGGGCAGCCATAGCAAAGAAGCAGGAGGGGACTTTCCTGACCCTAGTGCCTCAGTGTCCCCTGAGTAATTGATGGTGGCCTGTTCTGAAGTGTTCCCAAAGAAGCAAGTAATAGGCCTTGAGATCTTGTACCTGGAACACTCTCAGATTGGAAAGTTTGAGGGGTCAAGGAAGTAAGGCAAAGTAGGTCAGGAAAGGTAGGTAGTACTACCGTTCTCTTCCAGCCTCCCCATAGATCTCTGGGCCTGAGGCTTTCTGGTTCCTGATCTCCAGCAGCATCTAGAAGATCCCAAGCTCAGAAGCCAGTCATACAGATGCAGACCTCCAGCCTGCAGCTGTGCTTCGGTTCCTGCCCACATTTTCTAGTGCAAGGCTCAGTAAAGGAGAGGGCCTACTACCAGGAAGTGACTGGGCAATGCTCATTACCCGGATCACCAAATTCAGGTACTCTAAGGCTTGGGCTTTGGATGGGTTGAGCCTGCCCAACACTCAGGCAAATGTGAGGGGGGTGGAGGGACATCAGGGGCTCTGTCTCTAATAAGAAAATTGAGAGGTCGCACAACACCAGGTTATAGTCCAACAGTTTTATTTGAAATCACAAGCTTTCGGAGTTACTACTCCTTCGTCGGGTGAAGTAAAGAGATACAGAATCGCCAAAGCATATATAGATAGAGAACAATGCATGTGTACCTTACAATTGCAGACAACTAAATTAAATCATCCTGACTGTTTATCTGCCGAGGTGTGATAAAGTTAATCAGGTCAGCCAGGAAGGTACCACATCAAAGACATAGCAAGATACAACTGAGACAATGAGGTGGAGTCGCAGGGGGTCTAACGTGTCAAAAGCTGCCGTCTGTATGTAAAACGATAAGCTTTAAAATTTTTACTTTTTTACTCGGAATCACATCTGTGAACAAGCCAACGACGAGTCGAGTCCGGATCAGGTCATGTATCGTGACATAAACCCAAGATCCCGGTTGAGACCGTCTTCATGAGTGCGGAACTTGGCTATCAGTTTCTGCTCGATGATTTTGCGTTGTCGTGTGTTCCTAAGGTCGCCTTGGAGAACGCTTACCCGCAGATCCGAGGCTGAATGTCCTTGACCTCTAATAAGAAACACATGGAAGTACCTTATACTGTATGCATGTATGAAGAGTGTGACACTGAAATGAATCATGCTTTACTGCCACCATTAATAGTGTAAAATGCAATATTTTATTTCATTTCATAGTAGGAGCAGTATACATAGCCAGCTGGAATAATGAAGCACTGAACATTCAGCTGAGAGACTGTAGCTCCAATCTTTGTATTAACTGACTTTTAATATTGGCCTTTCTTGAGTAATTTCCCATTACCAAACTTAGCCAGAGTGTGTGGAGTGGCAATGAAAAGCTAGCCTGAGAGAGTCTTCTTCTTTTACCACCTAAATGTAATCTCTGGGAGGTCAGCCAATTTACATTGACAGAATCTATTGATATATGTATGTGTCATGAAGATCATGATGCCAGCCAGTCCAGGGAGAATAATATGATTGCAGGAAGCCAACTAGGGCATGGTAAAGAGATAAATTGAAACTTTACATTATCTCAACACCCAAGACACCTTTAAAATAAGATGTTTAACTATAATGTTTAAAAAGAATGTACATTAAACCCAGACCCAGATATTTTTTAGATGTGCTTTTGAATGTTGAGCAAGTTGTTGAATAAGTTTTTGTAGCTACCCGTATCATTCTTCTTGGAAGCTATGCTGGGTGTAGTAAGTGCCGAGGACTACAAACCACCAAGTTTGTTTTACACATATTCCACATTGGTTCAATTCTGCTGCTCAAATGGGGCGCTTTAAAATAAACTCTTAGATAGAAAAATCTGGCAAAGGTAGAGGAATTTGAAAAGAATGCCATTTCAGTCATTGACTAGGTGTTTTTTTTATGTAATTCCAACAAAACCACAAACAATCCAAATGAACTATACATTGGCTGCTTCTGTGACAGCTAAGAAAGTGTTTCACCTCTCCTGTATGTCATGAGCCTGATAAGACTTATTAACTGCAAGTGAGGTGGAACTGGAATTCACGCATATCAGGGTTTCATTGCGCTGAGAATACAGCAGGAACGCAGCTGAGTACATAGAAAGCACAGAGAAAACCAAAACATACTGAATCCCTATTGTCCACTGTTTAGTCTTTCTACCCAGACCCATGCAGCCCATACTAGTTTCTATATAATAGAAACTATATAGTTTCTATATCATTTGACCTTGAATTCTGTTCTACTCCTGCGGTACCAGAATTGTCTCTACAATTTTTATTTATTTAGTGTATCAATCAAACTGAAGGATGTTGTTGAAAAATAAAATCTCTTTTGCCAGATTATAGACTTTTCATAGAAAAATTAACAAAATTAAATCTACATTACAACTTTACTAGTAATTGTTATATCTTCTACAACATTTCTCTTATTTAGACATGTATATATACACACATGTGTGTGTGCTTATGTAATTTCAAGATGACAACTTTTAAAAGCCATATTCTGCCTCACTAGACTAGCAAATAAGTGCCAGCACTACTTCAAATTAAACTTATGATCCAACAGCTAAAGTTAAATGTCCATTATATATCTTTTAACTTTCTAAACTTCACCACATCTAAGCTTTAATCATCAATATCAAGTTAACTGTATTCAGGAATCACCTGAACACCACATGAATGCATGAGCACACATGCACGCACACACACGACACATCAATCAGCATTTCAGTCAAGCCATGGCTAAAAATATATGGTTTTTTTTCAGGGTTACTCGTCCAGGGTTAGATCTCATACTCACTAGTCGACACAGCAAAACTGGTTTCTCTAAAGATTGAAGGTAATTTCCACCCCAAACCTGGTAAAAATGTATTGAAATACACTTTTTGTACAGTAACTTATTTAAAATGAAAAAAAAAGATTTTACTGTAAATCAGATGACTATTTGGATTGTTCTTCACATATTTATATAACGTTTCCAATTTCTTTGTGTTTATGGGTAATGTGTTGGTGCAGGGATCTGCAACCAGGATACAACCTGTAACTCTGATTGCAAAAAATACCTGAGGAAATCGGCAGAAACCAATTGTATTGGAATACAGACCAAAGCATACAGAATGGAATATAATGCCATTACAACCAGAGGCCGGAGTGCGAGAGCAGTGGTGGCTTCCTTGCCAGTCATAAACCTGCTGGAAACAGGCCAGAAGAGGCCCAGCAAAGTTAGTTTCTAATTTTTATTTAAATTTCCTTTTGGGCCAAGAGGAGCAGGAGTGCTCATTCAGGCCCCACAAGAAAGACTTGGGCCTCCCTTGACCCGAGCTTCCTCCCCCGGCCTCTCCCGACCAGAATTCCCCCTCCTGGCGCACTTACTTTGTGCCGGGCACTGTACTCCTGGGTCCCTGGTAGCGCCCTGCTACCACCTGATTTTAATTTTACGGCCGGGCAGCCACTTCCCGGCTGTTTTGATCAGGAAGTCGTCAAGGTGCATGCTAATGAGGCCCAGCCATTAAAATGCTGCCTCTTCCGGACGGGTAAATTGCTCGCCTTGCTGCGTTCCCGCCGGGGAGTTAAAATCGATACAATTTTAAATGATACAATGCTTACACAACATAAAAACAGCCCATAGACTAGGTCTACTAGATATCAGCTCATTAAAAATGACTTTCCCCCAATTACATTATATAGAAAGCAAGACTTAAAAATTCATACAATATCAACATACTCCCCAAACCAACATACAAACCATAGAAGAAAATATCACACCTGCTGCCAACCTCTGCACAGATAATAATTCTACTCCAGCAACTTCAACATCATGACCTGATAGAACTATCAATTTTATTGTTCAACACCACTGTCCAAGGGGGTATCAATAGACACATCCATCAAAAGCCTTCTTGCAGTAACAAACCAATAGAAAAGAAGATTAAATTGCATATAACCAGAAAGATCCACAGAACCACTCCACCGATGTAAGTGCTGGGGAACACCCTCGCTCCAGACCTCACCTGGGGTCAGGTCACCCTTTTAATAATATTGCTCACGGTAGCTGACATCACTATGGGTGTATCTTTTTTTAATTCATTCACGGGATGTGGGCATTGCCCATTCCTAAGTGCCCTTGAGAAGGTGGTGGTGAGCCAGACTAGACCATTTCAGATGGGCAGTTAAGAGTCAACCACATTGCTGTGGGTCTGAAGTCACATATCAGCCAGACCAGGTAAGGACGGCAGATTTCCTTCCTCTAAAGGACATTAATGAACCAGATGGGTTTTATACGACAATCAATAGTTTCATGGTCACCATTACTGATACTAGCATTTTTTTCCAGATTTATTTAATTGAATTTAAATTCCCCAGCTGCCATGGAGGGATTTAAACACATCACCATATCATCAGTCCAGACCTCTGGATTACTAATCCAATAACATAACCACTACACTACCTTACCCACTATATAGCTTGGGCACCCACCAGAGGGGTGGAGGGGCCGGGAAGAGCACAGGCTAGCTGCTAGTGCAGTCGATAGCAGTCCCGCTATCCCTCTTAAATTTGAGGCCTAATCTGCCCTCTCACTGACAGTGCAGCAATTTTATGGGAAGGTCCAGGTTAGGACCCAGGTGAGCTGCACATCCGCTGCTCAGAGTGTTGATATGCTAAGTTCTTCCCAGAGTACTGGGTTCTTGATGGAAAGGAGGCTGGGGCTCAGGAAATTAACGGTGAGGAAATTAACGGTGTGGAAATTCCCTTCCCACTAGCCCATCTGGCATCTGAAATCTGGGTGAGTTACGCTGGGACTATTAGGCCTCATGGATTTCAGGGCCATTATATAGCTCAAGTGACAAATAGACCAATTAAGTTATAGTGATCTATCAAACATATCTTGCTCATTTATAATTTAATTTCCAATTATTTGTTGGTGTGATTGTTTTGTAATCTTGCTTTCTAAGTGGCAGCTTTGCTGAGATGATGGTATTCTTGCTTTTGAGTCAAGAGTTTGGGATTCAATCCCCACCATGAAATAGAGAACACAATCTAGACTGGGAGTTTTGCATAGTCAGAAGTGCTCTCTTTTGGATGAGACATGATACCAAAGGAGTCACTGTAAAATTTCCCTAGCACAAATCAAAGAAGAGCAGGGAGTCACCCAGGCTAATATTCTTCCCTCAGTAAATACCATCAAAACAGTATTATCTGGTCATTCTTCCTTGTGCTGTTTGTGGGACCGCGCTGTGTGCAAGCTGACCGCCACATTTAAATACATAATGGCCCAAAAATTCGTGAGGAAGCCTTCGTGCGAGGGTAAGGCCTCCCCGCGATCTCTCACTCCGCGTTGGCTTTTTCAGTTCCAGCTCGCACGAACTTGATGTTCTGGACAGCTGCTGTGCTGGGCTTGCGTATCCCACCGGCGTAGTTAATTCGTGCGAGCTGTGGGATCACGTGACTCAGTTAGAGCCAATGGCAGCACACCATCTTCCATTCATAACTTTCACATAAGTGCTGTGAAAGTTATGAATACTATAGCCCCCCAAAAGAACCGCTAAACCTCAATTAAATTTAAAAAAAAACCATCACATTAATAAAATTAGTATAGTTAAATAAATTAACCATTTTAAATAAAAAATTAAATTTTTGAAAAAATTTAAAATCTTTTAAAAAGTTATAAAAATAAACTTACCTGTCTTTAAAGTCTCTAAAAAAGATATACCTGTTAAAAAAAAATCAAAATAATACTTAATTCACTACTTACCTTGTTAAAAGTGGCTCTTACTCCTCCTTTTTTTATGTGTAGAATCTTCCGTCCTTACCTGCGCGTTGAAACCACTAAGTGCACAGCGTGCGCGCAGCCTGTAGCGCGCACGCGGTTCACCTAGGACCCGCCCCCTTTTCCATTCACCAAGTGCCGGTTTTCAGCGCATGCGCAGTGCATGCAGAAAACCGGCAATTGGAGACAGAATATGCGAGAGTACACAGTGCGTACTCTCGCGTAGCGGGACTAATTTTTGGGCCAATAACAACAATGGCTGCACTTCAAAGGTAATCCATTGGCTATAAAGTGCTTTTGAGGAAGGTGTGAAACATATGCACTTTCTTTATAATTTAACAGTGTTTCGAACGTTTTTCTCATTCTGTACACACCTTTTCTGCATAATTTACTTTTATTAATAAACAGTTAGCCCTGAGATTCCACATATTGGGGTATCCACAATTGGGATGTGATTCGGTGGTGGGTGGGGGTGGGGGGTCTAATTTGGCGCAGAACTGGATCCGTCAGGTTTCTGCCCCTGTATTCTGCCTGGGAAATTGCATTGTGGGAAGGGGAGACTTCTTCGGCCCACTCAATGACATTAGTCCAGCTCTTTGGGGACATGCTTCCGGTTGTTCTCAGGCTTCTCCGGGAATTCTGCCAAGCTTACCCCAATAGGCCCATTGAGACCAAAGACTGCTGAGAGTAGGCGTAGGTCCTGTTCTGGGCCAGCGAATGTCCCAAGTCAATAAAATACAAAGGTATTCAAGCACTTCTCTTCCCTGAGGAGAATTAATAAATTATTTTTGCCAATTTTCTTCGGCCCAGTGGTTCCCCTGCCTAAGCAGCATGGTGACACACTGAGATCTACCCCTTCGGTGGAGTGAGTGCCTCTGTTACACTGTGACTGGCATGGTTGACCACCCTGAATATTCACATGACCCTTCCACATGGATCACAGGATTTCCAGACTGTTATGTTTGCTCTACTGTGCTGTCTTAATCAGAAGAGGACAGCGGATTTCTGCCCTCTCTCTCACTCCCTCTAATATCATAGTCTGTCACAATGCTTTTTCTCTCCACACTCTCTGTTTCCCCTATCTCCCTCTCAAAACCTCCCTCTTTCTTCAGTCTAATTTCCTAGGCCATAATTTTCTGAGGTGTCAGCAGGCAGGATCAGAGGCGGGTCAGGTGGGAAAGTGTTTTTTTTGACAGCGGGTCAGGAACCTGCTGTCAACCCCCCGCCACGCACCTTTCCCAATGTCGGGTCTGTCAGCGCTGAGCAGATCCAACAGGCAGCGGCAGGCGACCCAATTAAACTTATTATAATGTACTTAAAAGACACTTAACAGGCTTTTTTAACTTACTTTTTAACTATAACTTCATGTCCATGGGAACCACGCTGATCGAGGACCACGTCTGTCAACCTGAGGCAGGAGTTCAGTGGCTATTGCTCCAGCTGATTACTTGACAGATTCAAATGTAGAGTAAAAGATCCCACCTGACAGATCATCACTTTCCTCAGCCACAAGTTGTTTCTCAGCCCATTTCCAGCACAGATTCTGCAGGCTTTCCACTTAATTGGAAGAACTTTCTCACCATTGACAGATCGCTTCTGTCATCTCTACTTCACCTGCCATCTATTCCATTAACATGGATACCCTTTATACTCTCTCACCTTGGTCCTCAGAATCCCACCACGATCAGCCCCAACACCAGCAGCACCAACAACAACACCAACCTTCTCCGCAATCACCTGATGCTGCACAGGACACAGGGCATCAACACCCAAGCACATTGCTGCCCGGGAGGCCAGGGATGGCCTCATCATGGCCAGATTTAGTTAACTTTACGCTGTATAACCATATGGCTCCCACATGATGCGCCAGGTTGGCACCACCCCACACCAACACCATAAAGCATCCCTACAATGTCTAAGCCATTCCTTTCACACCCATCACCATTGTGGGGGGTACAGTTATGTCTCACCATACACTGCAACTCACTAAGCCACTTCCAAAGGTGTGCACAAATCTGTCCAAGTGTTGAAAATAAAGATTTCAATGATTGACAGCACATTATCAGAAACTTTACATGAACATTGGATAAAACACCCAAGTGGCTACCCTTGTGTGTTGTTAGTTGGTATGATTTCACTAGGATGAGGGTGAGTATGAGGGGTGGCTAGTGAGATGGGGATGTGATAATGTAGATAGAGAGGGGGGATGGGTGGAGGTGCAAGGTAAGTTGGTGTGAGTAAGGATGTGCAGGAGTAGGGTAGGGAAGGCAGAATGATGGGGATGTGATGAGAGGCACAGCAGGATGATGGTGAGTGTGGCTTTCTACTAATGTTTTGTGATCTAATGAGATCATTGAAAGGTTTGCGCCACTGCACCCAGGTTCTCCTGACGACATCCCTGTTTGTGACCACCTCTGCAATGTGCAACCAGGCTGTGTTGGTCTCCTGGGGAGGTCTCTTCCACCCATGGGAAGGGAAGAGGACCACCCTGCGTGCTCTGACTCCCTCCATAAGCATAAGCAGGGAGTCATGGGAGAACCTGGGTGCAGCCCTCTGCCTCTGTGCAATGATTGTCAGTGTTTGCTGCACTTCAATGCTGTAGAACACTGACAGCACAAACATCAAAAGTAAGGTGGCCATGGTCCCTTTAAGGAAACCGGCTGATGACGCCTCATGAATGATGTCACCAGACCCGCTTCCTCTAATTGGACCGGGAAATGCGCTGGATAGGCTTAACAAGCCCTATCAACGTAAATTCATTTTAGGCAGCGGGATGGAGCCAGCAGCAGGGCCGTGACCCGCCACCGGTATTGCCCGCCCCGGACCCTCTGAGGTAAGCAAAATCCCAGCCCTAGTGTCCCCCTTCATTGTCATTTTCTCTTTCACATCTCTGTCTCTTTCTGTTCCTCAAGTTTCTCAGCCTCCCTCTCCAGGGTCTCTAACTCTCTCTTCCCTGTATCTCTTTCTTTCTCTGCCTTTTATTATTTCAATATATTCTCTTTACCTCCCTTCTATTTCTCTAATTGTTTTCTTCCATCTCTCTCCCTTTAGTCTCTTTGGGGTAGAATTTTGAATTTGGGTATGATCTCTACGTCTGAATAGTGAGGCCCGAGATGCCCCCCAATATTGGGCCTCTGGCCTTATTTTTACAGCCAGCCGGTGAAGATTCAACATAGATCGGGCTACAGCCAGGGAGGGAGACCGGAAGCCGGCTCGGGGGGAAACAGAGGCTGGAGGGGCATCGGAGGCTGGGGAGGTGGCAGCAGCAGCGATCGGGGGCGAGGGCAATTGCCCACATTCTTTAAATGTGGGGTCGAGAGGACCACTCCTGCTCTTCCCTGCTCCACATTCGGTAAGTAATTTTAAAAAGCTAACCTGTTGGTAACAAGCAGTCCCAAGGCATGTTTCTCCTGCGTGCAGTCGGTGCTGGGAGAGGCTGCCTCTATAGATGCAAATAAGGGACCTAACACCTGTTTCAGACGTGGCATTGCACAATGATTGTTTTTCCTTTCGTAATATGGCAGGGGGCACCCTTCCAGCTGGAAATATGCCGCACTTCCTGCCCGCCATATTGGGAGCTTAGTAGACCGAAACACAGGCACGGCTGAATTTACAGGCATTTTTCTCTCTACTGTATCTCTCTCCCTCTGCCTGCTTTCTTTTTCTCACGAACATAATCTACCTCTCTGAGCATAGAAAAGTTGACACAGATTCGAGATATTAAGTAAACCTCAAACTGGTGAAAGATCCAAAGAAATTACTCTCTCCATGTCTTGGCTAGTTCTGTAAACCTGTCAGCCATACAGATCAGATTACATTTGATAAGTAAACTTGTCCAAGGTGCACTGTTTCAAGTTTTGGGTCTGCCTGAGATATTCTCCTTTGTTCTGTGGAATTGGCCATGCCTGTAAATGGACCTCATGTCTCTTACATTCAGGAGTTCTCCTGTACTGCCCAATATCTAGTCCTGGATAGTGTGACCCAGTGGAGAGGTGTCTCCTTGTTACCTGAACTGGATATTTATGGGCTAAAAATTCGTGGCCGCCTCGAGAGTTGCTGGTGTCACCTTTGCCTCGGGTTATCGGCCGCTGAAAATGGACGAAGCACTACAAGAGAAAAATTTGCGCTGGGGGCTGAAGATTTTTAGCCCAGCGCTAACTTACCATGTAGCGCCTTCCAGGCATGGGAGTCAAATTTATCGTCCATAAGCGGGGTTCCAGCTTCTAACAGCATCTGGAGGTGAGGCAATAGAGTTTGCTAGGCATTGTGGGAAATTAAAAGGGCAATGCATTAAAAGGGCAATGCCTTCTGAACTAATAAAAATGAAGTGAAAAAATGTTGTTTACAGCCCTCACTGCCTTAAAAAAAAATTAAAAAGAAGTCCCAAATAGGAGACTTCAGCTCTTAAAGTTGAATTCCCTTCCGCACCTTAAAAAATGGGAAAAGAGCTTCCGTACTAACACAAATGGCTCAGCAAGCCAGGGAAGGGCCACCCATGGTCTCTCACGCAGGACTCGAGCTTTGTGCAGGGGGTCAACACTGCAAGAGAGGGCCTCTACCCACAGGGGCCAGGAAGCCATCCAGAAAGAATGATGTGGGAGTACATCACCGAGGCCGTCACTGCCAGTAGTGTCACCCCAGCAACCTGGCTCCAGTACCCAAAGAAGCTTCATGGCCTCAGACCAGTGGTCAAGGTCAGTGAATACATCTTCAAAAGCCGTCTCCTACCAACTAGCCTCATACACTTCTCAATGCATGACTCCCCCCACAATCACTCACCTATCAACAACCTGCACCAATCACGAGGCACACCTCCCATTCCTAGCCTCACCTCACCCCCTTGGAGGAGACGGTGCAGGTCATTATTGGCAGGGGCATGGCTGAGCCCTTGGCCTGCAGTGGGGCAGAAAGGATACACGATGCTGGTATCCTCATATGTTATCCTCCTGGTGGCATGCACCACAACTTCACCCTTGTGCCTTCCTCATTTCACACACCCAAGTAATGAAGCCTGTCCAGCCAGTGGTTGGTCAAGAAGAGGGGGAGGAGAGTGAAGAAGAAGAAGAAACACCGTCACTCAATTTCACACTCCCAGCCACCAGCTCCTCAAGGTCGACTAGCAAGGCCATTTGCAGTGTCCACCACTGAAAGCCAACAGCATTCCACCAGTCATGCTGCAGCCACTGGGCCAGCACTGTGTGACATCAGTAGGACAGGCAAAGGCACACACAAGACAGTCACTAAGAGAATGAATAAGGGTGATTAGCTGATTTCTTGATGTTATATTGGATGGATAGATATATATCAATTGGATTGGAAAGTTTACTTTGTGGTGGCTTTTATTTCAGCATCGTGGCTAAGAGGACATTGTGATGGTCAGTAACAGATGGAAGGTAAGGTGTGGGACGAATGTTGAAAGGGGAATTGTGATTATGGTCACTGGGCTCTCAGGGAGATGATTCCATCCCGGATATCCCGGCCAGAAAGGGGCTGTCTGGGTTGCATCCTTCCTTCTGCTTCCTCCTCTTCTGTTTCCTCCTCTTCGGCTTCTTCCTCTTCTGTTTTTTCCTCTTCTGCAGCTTCCTCTTCCCTCTGCGAGCGGATGCTGTAAATCTGAAATAAATGCAAAAAAATGCTGGAAATACTCAGCAGGTCAGGCAGTATCTTGACCTGAAATGTGAACTCTGTTTCTCTCTCCACAGATGTTGCCTGACCTGCTGAGTATTTGCAGCATTTTCTGTCATCTCAGAGGCTTTCCTTTACCATCCGAGGCCTTGCAAGCATCCAGCAGCATTCCCTACACATTTAAAAAACTTTTAACGTATTGCAGAAAGCCACTACTTCAATAAAATTTCAAAAAACCCAGTCCAAAAGCTTAAATGCAAACTTACCTGAAAGATATGTGTGTCCCTTTAAGAGGTGCTGACAGGACCTCTGTCAGTCTGCTGCATGCTACGTTTACATGGTGAGCTTAGGACTCAGCGCTGAACTCAGCGCAAAGGTCCAAGTTCGCCGCGGTGACGTTAAGTTGGCATTACACACCGACTGACGTCACCTCTCCTTCATTTCAATTTGCAGGGTGATAGATGTTACCAGCAGCGCTGCCAGGCCTGGGAAAATGGAGGACACAGCAGGACCTGCCACCAGCTGATGAAAGAGTAGCAGCTGCCCTCTTAACCCAACTTTTTGCCACTAGCAGGTGACGTTAAGCCCCCAAATTTTTAGCCCTATGTTATTTGCAAGTACTCTCATGTGCACTTCTCTAACATGTAGGTAGAGGAACAGAATAACACATTAATGAGACAAAGCTGGATACGAACAGTCAGTTATTGAACGTATGGTAACAATTATAGCTAAACTCATTCACTTCAACTTAACCTCAGTCCCTCCTCATAAATAATTTAAAAAATGATGCCCTGCCCCAATTAGCAGAATAAATATACTTGTCTTTGTCCAGCTTAGCATTGAATTAGATCAAGGCTTACACTGAGTCTGATTGGCTCTATTCTTATGGTAAACTGCTTAGGCCTTTCTTGCCACTCTCTCAGCAGACCTCACTAGCTAGCCTCAGACATGTGAGTCTTTTTCTCTTGTTCTCTGTGCCCACAATAGTTTGGAGGGGGAGGCGGCCGCTCCATATCTGACCCCTCTCTTGACCAGGGGTGGTCAGTGGCATTGCCAATTTAACTGGCAACAGCCCTCTGCAGAATGGATTTCACCAGACAACCCATGCGATGTACACAAGAATAGCACCAGTTCATGTGAATGGCCCACTGGAAGTCTGAACTGTGATACCAAATTTCCAATCATCCCAAGTTGTTTTGGATAACCTTCAATGGGTATCTTATTGACATACCAATCCTTTATTGTCCCAGCAGCCAGCATTTCCCCATGTTAAAACAAATGAAAGGCTGCGTCTTTGTGAATGAACCCTTAACGTCCGAAACCTGTGTTCAAACAGAAAGATGTTAGAGCTTATAACAAAAATCCCCCCTAGGTCAAAAGCTAATAATCCCTAAAATGTGATGTGCCTAAGGGTTGGACCTTAGACTTCCAGCATTTCCACAACATTTCTTACATCATCGCTGAGCAATCCAAAATGAAAAAGAAAGAAAGACTTGCATTTATATAGCACCTTTCACGACCATGGGAAACCATCGCACCATACAATGAGACAGAAAGTAAACTCCTTCTACAATATCCTGCTGAATGACAGCCAGATACTTAAATTGATACAAATCTTAGAAATATCAGGAACTCAAACCAGAAGTATTACAGCACAACAGATCATGTCATGACCCAGTTACCATATGTATAATATTCAGAGACCACACACCTACTAAGATGAATAAAGATTACACACCACTTTACTTATCTACAAACATGAGAAGACTAACAAAAGAAGACTTGTAGTGCACATCAAAATGAAAATCAACAAAATTAAATCACTACTGAAAACATGACATGACATGCAAATACCAACACACAAATGAGACAAATAAATTACGTGGGAACTTCTCATTACAAAAAAAGCTCAGTGACAACAATATGCCAACAACACAAGTAATGCAGCTATGAGGATACATGGAACGTACAGATTTTAAGATGTTGAAAATCCTTGGCTCTTCTGGTACATTACCACTGCAACTATAATGGGAGTGTGACAGCAGAAGCAAAATTTAGGCTGGGACCCAGGTATGCCAGGCCGCGGCTTTATGTGTGGGATTGGTGTGGGGGCTCTCCTTGCCCCTTACAATGCCAGCCGAGCTGTGTGGCAGCCAGGGTTAACAGCGTCAAGTGAAGTAAATCTGGTCATGGTGATGCCATCGCTGCCCTCCCAGGCAGCAATGTTGTCAGGGGCTGATGCCCTGTGTCCTGTGCAGCATCAGGTGATGGTGGAGAAGGTTGGTGATGTTGGTGTGCCTGGTGATGTTGGTGTTGAGGCTGATCGTGGAAGGATTCAGAGGACCAAGGTCTGATTTTTTCAAGGGCACCGATGTTGCTGCAATAGATGGCAACTGCAGGTGAGATGACAGAAGCGATCTGTCAATTGTGAGAGAAGTTGTTCCAATGAGGTGGCACAGTTGCCTCTAAACACTTGCAAGCTGAAAAATCTCTATGGGGGAAAAATTCGGTTGGTTTGCGCCTCCCGTTAGCGCCTTAAAAGGGCGTTAATGGGGCGCAAAGCAACTAGCCCCCGGGCGCGGCGATGTTTGCGCCGCTCGCGAAATTGATGACATTTTGCGGCGGCGCTAAACACTACCGCCACGATCTCCTGCGCCCGCAGATCGTGACGTCAGTTGAGCGTGCAATGCCCCGGTAGCGCCCCGGACCGGATATTGAGCGGCGCCCCTGCCTTATCGCCTGCTGCTAGCAACGACAGGTTGAGGGAAGTGTTTTGCAGTCGGGAAAGGACTGGGGGAGCGCTATTTAAAGGCAACCGCTTCCTGCCTTTTTTTAATCGGCGACATTTTTGCTCCAAGCATTCTGAGTGAGATAGAGAGACTTCTGGAGAGATTCAATACTGTGTTGAGGAGTTTTGGGTACTGAGCAGCACTTTGCAGGTTCATTTTGATTTGATCTTCCTTGCATCGATTTAGAAGAGACTATGGGGGCTGCACTTTGAGCTCTTTCCCTGGGCCACTCTATTGTTCTTTCCAGCAGATTTGATGTACAGGTCTCTCCAGGCCGAGATTCAAGGCTGCAATGAGCAAGGTGTGGATGGAAAGCAAGATCGACCCTCCCCTTAAAGAACTGGCCGGCGCCAGTGTGTCTGTGTTCCATTGCTGACTGACCTCACATGAGCTTCGCCAGCGCTCTGAGTTAGCGCCTCGTTCCTCGGCGTTAGCACCTTAAGAGAGGTGTGTAGCACCTGATTTAGTGCTCCAATCACCTCCAGGGGCGATAGAAGCCAAGTTTGCAGTCGGAGGCGATAATTAGCGCCAGGCGCTAAACTTTGCGCCCGGCCGATAATTGTGCCCCAAACAGGGCGATACCGAATTTCTCCTCCTATATGTATTACAAATGAAGTAACCAAAAGTTTCTGCGCTCTGAAACTGACCATCTGCAACATGGCATTCTTTACACCATTTCTGCAGCTGTCAGCTTATCAGAAACATCTGAGCAGACTCAAATCACATCAGGTTGAGCTGGCGTGTTCCCCGAGCAGCGGGTAACCCGTGGGGGAGAATGTAAAATTGAAAGGAAGCTTCAAAATATTATTAAATTGGCTCTTAACAAGCCAATTAGCTAGCTGAATTGTCTCCCCCGCCGCTTGGTGTCAGGTCAGTTCTCCGCTGACAGACCCGACACCGGGGAGACTCGCGTGGAGGCGGGTTGACAGCGGGTTTCCTACCCACTGTCAATCTTTGTTATTTTGACAGCAGACCCACCTCCAAACCCACCCTCTGAGTGCCTGCAAAATTCCGGCCATAAAATGGTGAGTATTTAGCACTGCATAGGGATAATGAAAGACAGCCAGCACAGTTTCTTAAAAGCCAGTTCTGGTTAACAAATCTAATAAGAATATTTTGAAGAAGTGACTGATTGTTCAGATAAAGGGCATGTAGCAGATATAGTGAAAATGTTCTTTTAGAAAGTATTACAAAGATGTCACATAAGAGCCTTGTTACAAAAATGCAGACATATGGGGATAGATTTGCATCTTGCTGCCCGGGTGTAAAACTAATGTTGCAGATTAGCCGCCCGTTATAGAAACATCATGATTTTCATTTTCAATCAGCAACACCAGGCAGCAAGTTGAAAATCTAACCTGTAGTATAAGGGGAAATGTAGCAGCATGGATAGGAAGTTGGTTGATGGACAGGAAATGCAGGGCCAGGCTAAATTATGGGTTGCTCAGATAGGAGAAGAGTTTGGAAGGAATGTACCCCAGGACTCAGTGCTGGGACTTGAGCATAGGGAGCATGATTGATGGCAACACAAAAGTAGAGCGTGTGACAGAAAATAACCAAGACTTCAGGAGGTCTTAGACAGGTTAGTAAAATGGGCAGACATGCAGGTACAGCAAGCAAGCAATTAGGAAGGCAAATGGTATGTCGGCCTTTATTGGAGCACAAGAGTAAGCAAGTCTTGCTGCAATTGTACAGGGCTTTGGTGAGACCACACCTGGAGTCCTGTGTACAGTTTTGGACTCCATAATTAAGGAAGGATAGACTTGCCTTAGAGGGAGTGCAAGGGGAAGGTTCACTAAATTGATTCCTGGGATGAGAGGGTTGTCCTATTTGGAGAGATTGTGTAGAATGGGCCTATACTCTCTGGAGTTTAGAAGAATGAGAGGTGATCTCATTGAAACATTTAAGATTCTGAGAGGGCTTGACAGGATAAATGCTGAGAGGTTGTTTCCCCTGGCTGGAGAGTCTTGAACTAGGGGGTCATAGTTTCAGGATAAGTGGTTGGCCATTTAGGACTGAGATGAGGAGAAATTTCTTCACTCAGAGGGTTGTGAATCTTTGGGATTTTCTACCCCAGAGGGCTGTGGGTGCTCAGTCGTTTAGTATATTCAATGCTGAGATCGATAGATTTTTGGGCACTAAGCGATGGGGATCAGACGGTAAAGTGGAGTTGAGGTCGATGATCAGCCATGATCTTATTGAATGGCAAAGCAGGCTCGAGGGGCTGTATGGCCTACTCCTGCTGCTATTTCTTATGTTCTTATGTTCAGACAGTGACAGATACAATTTATTACCTGGAACTGTGAGGTAATATAGTTGAGCAAAAAATAAGGGATGGTGTTATACATTCAATGGATAGAGACTGGAATTGAGAAACGTGGAGATACAAATATATAGGGTAAATTGTCTTCTTCACTGCATGGGCAGTAATCTGACAAAGCAGATTACCCACCCATTATAGAAGCCATTTGATTTTTATTCCATTGAAAATTAGGTAGATTCTATAATGGGCAGGTGATCTCCTTTGTCAGATTACTACCCATGCAGTGAAGATGAAAATTTAGCCTATAACTCCTTAAAATTACAAATGCATAAAGTTATAAAAGGGGCAAAAGTATTTTGGCTTTTATAAATGGGACGTAGAGTATAATAGCAAAGGGGTAATGATAAATTGGTGCTAAGCAATGGTTAGATCACTGATGAAGTAGTGTGTGCAGTATTGGGAGCCCTATTATAGAATGGACATTAAAACCATGGAGTGAGTATAGCATAGAATCAGCATCATGATACCAGGGATATGAAATTAT
Organism: Squalus acanthias; assembly: GCA_030390025.1. Classification (NCBI taxonomy): domain Eukaryota; kingdom Metazoa; phylum Chordata; class Chondrichthyes; order Squaliformes; family Squalidae; genus Squalus; species Squalus acanthias. The sequence continues at coordinate 117,309,351 of CM059426.1, read as the reverse complement.
AATTATGAGGAGAGACTTGAAATACTGGGATTATTTCCACTAAAGCAGGGAAGGATTAGAGGAGATTCAATAGAGGTTTCTAAAAGTATGAAGGGTTTTGATAGGGAAAGATTATTTCCTTTGTTTGGGGACTCACTGATGAGCAGCCATCAATTTAAAGAGTGAGGAGAGAGGTTAGGAGACATTTCTTTACACAGTGAGTTATTAGAGCATGGAAATCTATGCCAGTGGAAATAGTTAAGACAGACACCATTGCATCTTTTAAATGAACAGTAGATGAACATTTGATACAGGACTATGGGAAGAGAATGGAGCAGTGGGATTAGGTTTGGGGTGGACATGATGGTGTGGATGGCCTCCTTCTGTGCTGTAAACTTTATGGTTCAATGGAAAGGGAGAAAAAGCATGTAGGATAGGATATTTGGAGCTTAGATAGAACAAGAGGAAGGTTCAGAGAATTATTTACCACAGTTGTGTCCATAAAACAAAAAAAGATGAGGGGGCCAAAATGTCTCCACCATTCAAGTGGAGTCCCCATGTAACTCTAGCAGGAGTCCAACAGAATGGCTGAAAACTCCACAGAGATCCAGACATTCCAGATCCTGGCTAAAAAGAGAAGTTTCCAGGATGGCAACGTTTGGGGGCAAAGCCTTTGGTTTCCCCCACGATGCTATTGATGTAAGGAGGGGTGGGGACCCATGCTCTAGCTCTCAATTATCGCATCCGCAGAGATATGTCTGGCCTCACCAGGTGTACCTTCCCAACACTTGGTCAAAGTGGGACCTACCTCGGGATCTAGGCCAGGATTGGGGCCTCAGCCTTCAAAAGATGAGGGGAGATTATTTTTTGTTGTAATACTGCAAGTGGCAAACTGACACAGAGGACCAATGGGAACAACCTCCAACGTTTCCTCTTTGTCAGATTTTCCATGCTTCCCTCCCCCGCCCCTTCTATTCTGCTGTAACCATTTACCCCTCCGCTGGATCCACTTTTTTTATATACTTGTCTCATTATCACCTCCTTAAACCTTGCACCATCATCACTTTTGTCATTTAATCACTCCTGCCCTATCACAGACCTCTCCCTTTTGTTCTTCTCCTGCCCCCTTTTCCATGGCTCTGTACTTGCTTAAAAGCTGTTTACTTCTAACATCTTCCAGTTCTGATGAAAGGGTCTGAAATGTTAAATAAAAACAGAAAATGCTGGAAATACTCAGTAGGTCAGGCAGCATCTGTAGAGAGAGAAACAGAGTTAACGGGCTAGATTTTTATTTCTGAGGCGGGTTGGAGTTGGGTTGCGTGGTGGGCAGGTTCCGGAGCCGCTTCCATCGGGATCAGCTGCTGATGTCCGATTTTGATTTAATGAGCTTGTTGATTTCAATGGGGCGCGCTGGCCGGTCCAATGAGTGCGATCGGGTCGGCTGGCCGCCTCTGATGACATCATCATAGCAGCTGGTTTTAAAGCTCCCATTCAGCCTAAGCCTTTCTCTTCTGCATTCTGAGACTCAGTGATATTGCTCCAACCACAATGACTTCTTCCAGAGGCAAGGCAGCTCCTCAATTTAATGATGAGTCCCTCCATGTTCTTGTGGATGCTGTCAGAGGGTGCAGGGAGGTTATCTTCCCTCCTGATGGCCGGAGGAAGCCTCCTCAGCAGACCAAGGCAGCCTGGTTGTGCATTGCTCAGGAGGTGAACGCAAGGTCCATTTATGCAAGGTCATGGATCCAGTGCCGAAAAAGGTTTAATGATCTTGTGCGAGCATCAAAAGTGAGTATCCCATCTCACTTACTTTCAATCTGCTTCACTTCTCTTCTCATCACCAGCACTCTGCGTTGTAAGCCTACTCCTTCACATCCCACCTTACCCTTACTTCCCTTACACCCTTTCCTATCCATCTCTGTCTCTGCACTGAATCACTTCAGCATCCTGCCTATGCACCCCTTAGACTCGCTCTCACTGTCGTGCAGTGACAACAACTAACAGCGCACAGGGAGCTACCTTCCTCTTGGCACCTTACCCCATCTTCGTCTCACTCAAAGCTTCTATGGTAGGGATTCTTCACACTCACTCCATCACTGTGGTTGAAACACCGCTTGTGTCCCACCTTGCAGGAAAAGATAGCCCACAATAAGAGGGACAGAGCACTGACTGGAGAAGGAACACCTACCCTAGCAACATTGACCAGTGCTGAGGAGGCTGCATACGATATTGTTGGAGGTGGCGAGGATCTGGAAGTAGGCGATGGAGAGATGGGCACACTAGAGGAAGCTGGTCACATAATAGAGTTTCATCCCTCTCGTTGTCATTTAGTGATTGACTGCAATAGCATATGATGTTCATAGAGAATCGAGTTGTATCATCTGCTCAAAAGGATGTGTCTGCTACATTAATATCAGATGTCTAAATCATGCCTTTACTCTCCCACAAGACCATCGAGTGCCTCTGGCGCCATCCAGAAAAAGAGCGTCTCGGGAAATACAGGAACAAGTGCAGGAGTCTCTGGAAGGGTTTGCCTCCAGAGAGTGGATAAAATGGAGGAGTCCATCTCTAACATCAGCACTGCCGTGGTGGAGGCACTGGCACATGAACGCAACACCATGGATAGGATGGCAAACTCTGTGGAAAGGATGGCTACCGCCATGGAGGAAATAAGTCGCCAAAGCCAGGAAAACATGCTGAAAACATGGAATGTCACCTCTGGAGGAGCGATGGGCAGCTATTGAGCAGAGAGACCAGAGCTTCATGGATGTCCTTGTGATGAGGACTGCCCATGCAGATACAGGACCTCATGGTCCCCCTGATGTGCAGCAAGGTGCTCTCCAGCCACTTGCCAGCACTGAGGTGCAGCTGACCCATGAGAGGGATGTTGTTGGCAGGACACAAGGAAGCGTGGGCTCCTCTCAAAGCGCTCACATGACTATGCCTCTGCGGAGTCCTCGGTCAGAGACCCACTTTGTGGAGACAACTGAGATGGCCCTTTCAGCCCCTGCACAGCTGCAAGAAGAGCAGACTGTTGAAGATCCATCCCAGGCTCCCAAACCCAGAGGACGCCCGCTAAAGGTGTCTAAGCAGGCGCAGCATCCTAGTCAGCAAGGTGCCTCTACATCTGCTGAAGCCACAGGGGAAGCACCATTTAGAAGCACGCGTAAGAGAAAGATTATAGTCACAAGGGGACTCACGTGGGTGTTTTGTCTTTTTTTCTGACTGTTGTTGTTTTATGATCCTTTTGTCATGTGTAAAAGAAAAATTATGGCAAACAGTTGATTGTGTGGCCTATGTGTTCTGGGAAATGGCAAAAGCGCATCGAGGGCTCAGGGGCGACTTGCTTTTGTAATGCTGATGGTGAAAGTGAAAGGAAATAACAGGGTATAGCAGAGATGATGTATGACATTGGACAAATGTTGCCAACAATTACAGAGCCATATGGTAGCCACCGATGGTTGAAGAGTAAGCTTACGTGAATGTGGCATGGCAGTGTGCATACCCTGCTTGACGGGCAACAGTGAACCGGAGGGATGCTGCATTGGTCACAACAGGGCATGCAAGGCACCCCTTGTCCTCCTCCTCCTCTTCCCAGGAAGATCTGCACTGAGCCACGCGGCTGCTGCTCCTCCGATTATGAGGACCAGGATGAGAGGATATAAATATTTCCCATCTCCTTGCTATAAATTTCATTTGAGGCAACAAGCTTGTAAGCACACAGTCGAAGTGGCCTGAAATTATTCCATTCAGGTAACACTGCAGATGGGTGGTGGCTTGAACAGTCACAATGTCAGTAGATGTGCAAAATCTTATCCCATACCTACAACAGCAAAGTTGTTGCATTTGAATGTCAGCCATGTTTCAGGGGCGCTTTTAAATCGCTCCACCAATGCATACAAATCATGTCCTCCAGCAACTCGTCTCCTTGAACCTGGCCTGTTTCTGACAAGTCGGGAAACAGGAGCTGGAAGCACGAAAATGGGAAATCACTATCAAAATAGGATTAGCAAGGCAATTAACAGGCTGTTAACTGCCTTAACTACCTGTCCCACCGGTTCCAGACGGGTCAGTTTGGGAGCGGCTAAACAGACACTCACAAAAATCGGGTGGGGGCGGGATGGAGGCGGGTTGGGTGTCTGAAGCCATTTTTTCTGATTTTCACTACAGACCCACCTCCAAACCCGCCTCCTCGGGGCTATTAAAATCGAGCCCAACGTTTCAGGTCAATGACCCTTCGTCAGAATCCGAAACGTTAACTCTGTTTCCCTCTCCACAGATATTGCCTGCCCTGCTGAATGTTTCCAGCATTTTCTGGTTTTATTTCACTTGTGCATGTGCTATGCATCACAATTATAATGAAATAGTTCTTTACAACAACAATAACATGCATTTATATATTTATATTGTCTTTAATGTAGAAAAATATCCCAAGCTGCTTCACAGAGGCGTAAACCAGAGATAAATGGACACCGAGCCAGAGAAGGAAATATTAGGAGGGGTGATCAAAATCTTGCTTACGTAGGTGGGTTTTACAGTGGGTCTTAAAGGAGGAGAAGGAAGTGAAAAAGTGTTTTAGGGAGGGAATTGCAGAGCATGGGTCCTAGATGGCTGAAGGCACAGCTGCCAATGGGGGGTCGAAGGTGGGGGGGGGGTGGTGGGGTGGGGGGTGCGCAGGTCGATGTACAAGAGGCCAGAGTTGGAGGAACAAAGGGATCTGGGAGAGTTGTAGACCTGGAGGAGATTACAGAAATAGGAAGGGGTGAGGAAATGAAGGGATTTCAAAACCAGGATGAGAATTTGAATTTGGAGGGATTGGGGGACCGTGAGCCAATGCAGACCAACGAGAACAGGGGTAATTGGTGAGCAACACTTGGTGTGGGATAGGATACGGGCAGCAGAGTTTTTGATGAGCTGATGTTTACAGAGCAAGGAGGATTGGAAGCCAGCCAGGAGAGCATTGGAATAGCTGAGACAGATGATAAATGTATGGATGATAAATGTATGGCTAATATTCCTACATTACAACAGTGACTACACCTCAAAAAGTACCTCCGTAAAGCGCTTTGGGACGTCCGCTGGTCGTGAAAGGCGCTATATAAATGCAAGTCTTTCTTTCTTCTATGAGGGCTTCAACATCAAATTGCTGAGGTAGGAGCAGAGGTGGGCAAAGTTGTGGAGGTGGAAGTAGGCAGTCTTTGTGAAGGAGAAGTCAGAAGCTCAGCTCAGCTCAGGATCGGATAGGATGCCAAGGTTGCAAACAGTCTGATTCAGTCTGAGACAGTGGCTGGGGATACAATCAGTGGCAATGGTACGGAGTTTGTGGTGGGTTTGAAGGCGATGGCTTCAGTCTTCCAAATGTTTAGCTGGAGTAAATTGCAGTTCATCCAAGACTGGATGCCGGACAAGCAGTCTGACAGTACAGGCGTAGTCAATAGTGAGAGAGAGAGGTAGAGGTGGAGAAGTAGAGCTGGATGTCATCAGCATATATGTGGAAGCTGACCCCATGTCTGCAGATGATGTCACCAAGAGCAGCGTGTAGATGAGGAAAAGGAGCGGGCCAAGGGTAGATCCTTGGAGGACTCCAGAGGTAATGGTTTTGGGGGGTGGGGGGGCAGTCGTTGGTGGTGGAAAGAGAAGCTAATGCGGAAGATATTGTGGCCACTATCGGATAGGTAAGTTTATACTTAGTGTGAACAGGAACAGCATTCATTATGATTTATGTGGATATTTTAACATGACTCAATTTTTTTCTCTGTAAATTTTCCATGTGTTTCAACATTATGTTCAATTTGCTGCACCGCAGTTAGGCAGTGGCTCAGCTTTTTGTCTTGAACTTGCTGAGCTTAAACACTGGAAAACATTACTCTGCCTTTTATTCACATATTTAATTTAATAAATGTGAGACCATTTCAGTGCATCACTTTTCCCTATCTCTTGTTTGCACTTGCCATCATTCTTCTGGTAAAGTGTTGACAGAAACATTTATAAGTATCATCCCAACGGCACATTTTCCCCTTCATTGCCAAAAATCACTGCTTGGATTTCCATCAGAGTACTTTGGGTTGGATTGTCAGTTTATAATGATAAATAACTTGTCCCATCAGTGGAAGGAATTAATCACAACATGAAGATGAAGTGTTGTCTTATGTTCCTTGGCAATCCCTGACATGATTAAGTGCTATTACAACATAAATACTGAATGTAACTCAGGCCTGTTTTTGTTTCTACAGGGAGGCTCAATACCATTTTCTCTCCATATGTATGTTTTAATTCTGATCTCCAGAAAAGGAAGCGATGAATAGAATTATGGAAGTAAATGGTTTGGTTCAAATAGTACTGACTTCATAAATTATTGAGATTATCTTTGGGGTAAATCAAATTGTTCACTGGAGAGATGGTTGTTGAGAGAGACTTGCTCTAGATATAGAGCAAGAAAAGGCATATTGGCTAGTGGATATGGAGAGAGGCTATGGGAAGAACTTTATTAGGTTCTGCATCACTGGCAGGGCCTCATCCACAGTGGTACATTTATATTCCAATTTACTGGAAAATAATAGGGGGTAAAAATTCAGTTGGTTGCGCCTCCCGTTAGCGCCTTAAGAGGGCGCTAATGGGGCGCAAAGCCGCTAACGCCCGGGCGCAGCGATGTTTGCGCCGCTCGGGAACTTAACTAGAGATTGTGCGTCGGCGCTAAACTTTACCGCTGCGACCACCTGCGCGCGCAGATTGTGACGTCATTCCATGGTGCAACGCCCTTGGGGCGCCCCGGAGCGGAAATTGAGTGGCGCCCCCTGCCTTACCGCCTGGCGCATCCAACGACCAGAAGACTGGAACGCTATCAATCGCTGTGGGGCTGGGGGGGGCGCTATTTAAAGGGGGCCTCTTCCTGTCTTTTATTGTTGGTGGCATTTTTGCACTACGCATTCTGAGAGAGAGAGGGAGAGACTTCTGGAGAGATTCAACGTTGTGTGAAGGAGTTTTGGGTACTGAGCAGCACTTTGCAGGTTCATTTTGATTTGCCATTCCTTGTATCGATTTAGCAGAGACTGTGGGAGCTGCACTCTGAGCTCTTTGCCTGGTACTCTCCATTGTTCTTTCCAGCACATTTGATGTGCAAGTCTCTCCAGGCCGAGATTCAAGGCTGCAATGAACAGGATGTGGATGGAAAGCAAGATTAACCATCCCCTTTAAGAACTGGCCCGTGCCATTGTGTGTGTGTTCCATTGCTGACTGACATTACATGAGCTTCGCCAGCGCTCTGAGTTAGCGCCTCACTGCTCGGCCTTTGCGCCTTAAGACAGGTGTGCAGCGCCTGCTTTAGCGCTCCACTCACCTCCCGGGGCGGTAAAAGTGAAGTTTCCAGTCAGTGCCGATAATTAGCGCCAGGCGCTAATATTTGCGTCCAGACGATATTTGCGCCCCAAATGGGGCGCGACCTAATTTCTACCCCCTAAGGGGTTTTACCTGTGAGAATCCATCCATTGACATTAGTGGGAGGAAAATTGTAAGAAGTTGCCTGCTGTATGTGCCGGCCACTAGTGTTGTAGGACCTCAGAAAGTTCCTCACCAAGATTGCAATCATGAATAAACAGAGCTTAGAAAGTGGTCAAGGTGATGAGAATAACATAAAGGAGAAAGTAAGTTCAGACAAAGTAAACAAATGTAAAAAGATTAAACAATCCAAGAAAAAAGTATGATGTCAGCATGTCTACATATATTAATAAAAACTTACATCTGCAATGCATGCAATTCTTATTTACAAACCTTAGTTCCTGTTCTAATGATATTGGTAACACTTTTCTGTAAACATTGTTCAACATTTCCCATTTAATTTTGCTGCGTCAAATCGCTCTTGTCAGGATTTAGGTCTGTGCCGCAAATTTCTGAAATCTCTCCCACATCCGTAGCCATCTTGGTTTCAGTGCAGGTTAATTTTAAAGTTCAATTTCTTTTAATTTTTTTTCTTTTTTCTTTTTAATTTAATTTAATTTAATTTAAATTTAGCTAGTTCTTTTCACTTTTCTGCTCCTTTTAGGCCCCATTGCCCAGACAGCAGTTAAGGGAACCTTTGTGCTCCCTGTTTCTTTCTTCGGCCTTTTGGCTTTCCTCTGGGACCCAAGTCCAGCTCCTGGCTCCATTCTTTGACCATTTGGCCCACCTGTGTGTGACTCGAGTCGCACTCATGACACAGCTCTTTCACTTGCCTCTGGAACCAGAGTTCTGCTCCCAGCCCCATTCTCCAAACTTTTCACCCATCTCAGTCACTGGAATTATGCTCCTGGAACTGTTCTTCCACTTGTATCTTACAGCTGATTCCCACTCCAGCCCTGTTCTTCGGCCTTTTGACCGACCTGCACAACTGCAGTCACACTTAATGATCCTACCCTCAATTTAATGGCCCACATCCAGGACAAATAACAGTAATGAAGAAAATAATGGTACTAAAGAGTGACAAATCCCCTGGACCAAATAGTTTCCATCCCAGGGTTTTAAAGGAAGTAGGTGAGAACATTGCAGATGCCCTAACTATAATCTTCCAGAGTTCTCTTGATTCAGGAATCATTCCTTTAGATTGGAAAATTGCACATGTCACACCATTATTTAAGAAAGGTGAGAGTGGGAAACCAAGGAATTGTAGACCAGTTAGCCTAACATCTGTTGTCGTGAAATTACTAGAGTTTATAATTAAGGATAGAGTGACTGAACACTTTGAAAATTTTCAGCTGATCAGATAGAGCCAGCATGGATTTGTAAAGGGTAGATCATGCCTGACAAACCTGATTGAATTTTTTAAAGAGGTAACTAAAGTAATGGACAGGGGAATGTCTATGGATGTTATTTATACCGACTTCCAGAAGGCATTCAATAAAATCCCTCATAAGAGACTGTTAGCTGAAGTTGAAGCTCATGGAATTGAAGGCAAATTATTGACCTAGTTAGGAAATTGGCTGAGTGGCAGGAGACAGAGAGTAGGGATAATGGGCAGGTATTCTAATTGTCAGGATGTGACTAGTGATGTCCTGCAAGGATATGTGTTGGGGCCTCAACTATTCACAGTATTTATTAACGACTTAGATGGTGGGATAGAGAGCCACATATCTGAGTTTGCTGATGACTCAAAGATAGACGGCACTGTAAGCAATATAGATGGAAGCATAAAATTACAAAGAGATATTAATAGATTAAGTGAATGGACAAAACTGTGGCAAATGGATCTCAATGTAGGCAAATGTGAGTTCATCCACTTTGGATGTAAAAAGATAGATCAGAGTTCTTTCTAAATGATGAAAAGCTAGAAACAGTGGAGGTCCAAAGAGACTTGGGGTGTAGCTACATAGATCATTAAAATGCCATGGACAGATAGAGAAAACAATGAAAAAGGCTAATGGAATGCTGGCCTTTATATCTAGAGGACTAGAATACAAGGGGGTAGAAGTTATACTACAGCTATACAAAGCCCTAGTTAAACCATACCTAGAGTATTGTGAGCAGCTCTGGGCACCACACCTTAGGAAGGATATATTGGCCTTGGAGGGAGCGCAGCGTAAATTTACCAGAATGATACCTGGACTCCAAGGGTTAAATTACGAGGAGAGATTATACAAACTAGGGCTGTATTCTCTAGATGTTTTCAGGATATTAAGGGGAACTGATAGGGTAGATCGAGAGAAACTATTTCGGTTGGTTGGGGATTCTAGGACTAGGAGACATAGCCTAAAAATTAGAGCCAGATCTTTCAGGAGTGAAGTTAGGAAACACTTCTACAAGCAAAGGGTGGTAGAAGTTTGGAACTCTCTTCCGGAAATGGCAGTTGATGCTAGATCTATTGTTAATTTTAAATCAGAGATTGATAGGTTTTTGTTAACCAAAGGTATTAAGGGATATGGGGCAAAGGAGGGTATGGAGTTAGGTCACAGATCAGCCATGATCTCATTGAATGGCAGAACAGTCTCGAGGAGCTAAATGATCTACTCCTGTTCCTAAGTTCCTATGTTCCTATGGACCCAAAACCAAGCTTCTGACCCTCTTCTTCAGCCTCTTGTTCCACCTGCATGTCCAGATTCCCACGTAGGTCTTGGCCTCAATTTCAGGCCCTATGAAAGAGAGGGAGAGGACTTTGCTGCAGAGAAAGATAGGGTGTGATACTCAGTTCAGGTGTGCTCTACATAGCTGACACTTGGACAAAAACGGGAGAGGAAAATCAACCTCGCTGACTCTTTCTGAGTACAGTTCCAGTTGGCCTGAATGACCACTCTTAACATGTGAGCATAGATAGTGAATGCCAAAATGCTGTTCAACTGTGAGGGATATCACAGCCAAGCCCAATCTCCACACATCGACATTTCTGATAGGAGTAACTGGATAGTGATCAGGAACCCAGTCGACTGTGGTGCTGAGGCCAATTATTGCCAATTGTAGGGTGTCCTATTACCACCTTAAATCAGATCAACTAACTCAATACAATCTGAGAACCAAACTTGGGAAGTTCTGGGTCTGTATGACTCAGTTACACACGACAAAATATGCTAATAAACTGAGCCACTGGGCAATAAATTTAATTTTTTTCTGCAATAATAAAATACTCCTGGTTTTAATACTGCAGAACTGATTCTGCGGTTCAGACTCCCCACATGTTTCAGTTTTATTTAGGTTTGCGTTTAGAGACCATCTCACCCTGCCTCAAGTTTTATTTTCTCTACAATTAACCCTAATTTAATTTTCAATATTACATCTCAAGAAGATTATTTTCTAAATTTTTTGTAAAATCAACCTTTGCGGGGGAATTGGTTGAAGAGGAGTGCTCAACAAAGTAAACGTTTTATTGCTTCATTTAAAAAAAAGAAAATAAATAAATACTTAATCCAGATGATTTAATACAATTCAAAATATTGTTTCCTTGTATCATTGATTCAGAAAGACCATCTAATTACCATTTTAAAGAACACCTCTGTATTGTGCTCTACTGAATGTAAGCCTACATTGTTCAAATCAAAAGGCTTTTTTTTCCCTTCCACACTTTTTTTTTGGAATGGTTTCCACAAGTTGTTTATGCGTTGAGTGTTGTACTTCATGGAGTTTAGCAGCTAATGGAGAGCGCAAGGGGGGCCTGTGGTGCTTCATCTTATTTTCAGCTGTAAAAACATCTCGCACTCTTCACTGCTCTGCTGAGAGGCTGAGCTGGCTGTTGCAACCGGCAGTGGATAGGACCCATTGTTACTTCAACTTTACGAGTCTAACTGGATGAACCTGCTGGCATTTGCTATGCCACCGAAAAAAAAATTTAACAGCGTTTATTTTTGCAGTCTAAGACTAAAGGCAGAGATAAATATTCTGCTGGATAGCCCTCTGTACTTCGTGAGAAAAAAAATGAATAAAAGAATTAGGATCACTCTTTGATGTTCATTTTAAACATTAGCATTTTACATGTCATGTTTTTCAGACCATAACGTAATAGCTTAAGTTCCATATTGGCAGCAGCATTTACATGGGGAAGATTTTATAAATTAGTGCTTCCAGCACAGAGCTTCGCCTGTTGGAAGTATATATCGGGAATTCAGGCATGGAGGTGACCATGCTCCACATGATTTTCTGTCCATGAAAATTTATGAACGGAAAATTGTACGGGCACGCTTGCCAACAAGCCTGCATTTCCGGTATGCATTTACGTCATGCAAAACTTTGCACAGGAGCATTATTTTTTAACATCTACCCATTATGTTTTTTTAACACAATTATGAACTTTAAAAACAAATTTTGGTCCGAAAATCAGTGAGCCAGCAATCTTGACAATTATGCCACCGAATTTTGCCTCCTACCTCTTTCATATGAAGCCCTGCCTATATTTTAGATCTCAGCTTTATTTGCTGAAAATTAAACATTTTAATAAGGTTGTCTTGGGGAAGGTACAAAAAATATGTTGTAGCAAGAGCTGTGTTATAGAGATCTGAATTTTTTTTTGCAGGTTCTCAATTTGAGGAAGAGCAACAAGCAATGTGCAGTATTGAATGAATTCACCGATCCCACACTCAAAAGAATGTGTGCACCCATAATGCAGCTCTGTCTCCAACCTGTGCTCCTTTGAGTGAGGCTCTCCATTGGGAGCGCAGGATCCAGGTATTTATCTTTATGTAACAGCAATAAATATGGAAAATGGTGGAAATGCACAGCGGATGGATCAACATCTAAAACAGCAACAACAACAACAACTTGTATTTATATAGCGCCTTTAACATAGTAAAACGTCCCAAGGCGCTTCACCGGAGTATTAAAAGATAAGAAATTTGACACTGAGCCACATAAGGAGAAATTAGGGCAGGTGACCAAAACCTTGGTCAAAGAGGTAGGTTTTAAGGAGCGTCTTAAAGGAGGAAAGAGAGGTAGCGAGGCGGAGAGGTTTAGGCAGGGAATTCCAGAGCTTAGGGCCTAGGCAACAGAAGGCACGGCCACCAATGGTTGAGCGATTATAATCAGGGATGCTCAAGAGGCCAGAATTAGAGGAGCGCAGATATCCCGGGGGGTTGTGGGGCTGAAGGAGATTACAGAGATAGGGAGGGGCGAGGCCATGGAGGGATTTGAAAACAAGGATGAGAATTTTGAAATCGAGGCGTTGCTTAACCGGGAGCCAATGTAGGTCAGCGAGCACAGGGGTGATGGGTAAATGGGACTTGGTGCGAGTTAGGACATGGGCAGCCGAGTTTTGGATCAGCTCAAGTTTACATTGGGTAGAATGTGGGAGGCCGGCCAGGAGTGCGTTGGAATAGTCAAGTCTAGAGGTAACAAAGGCATGGATGAGGGTTTCAGCAGCAGATGAGCTGAGGCAAGGGTGGAGACGGGCGATGTTACAGAGGTGGAAATAGGTGGAAAAGAGAAAAATAGGCCGACGGCTCTGATTTTATCTCCTATTCTTAGCAATTGTAGCTTTCTTTTTACCCCCTTACCTCCCAGCCATATTATTGCTTTCAATATTTGAGAAAATATTGTAGTGAGAGGTGAGTACATCATCTGTACCACTACTTAAAATGGAGCACAAAACAGTGAGTATTATGAAGTAACTGAATTCCTATCGGAATTATCCATTTGGGGACAGAAACTAAAAGTTAAAAACCTGGTCAAGATAACACGTTTTTTAAAACACATTTATGTATTTTTACTTGAATCATATATTCTTTCCTTTTACAAAACAAAATAAAATACTATCCCAGTACAATATTTGTGTTCACAGCCAGAAATTAAAACACAGCTCTGAGTAATGCACAGATGATTAATATCTGTTAAACTCCTTACCTACTGTTAACAACTAAAGGACCCACAGCACAGTTGACTCTGCACTGTGCTGTGTGGTAGAACCTCCTAGGCTGTGGCTAACCCTTTTCCAAGTACAAACACCTGTGAAAACATGCACAAATGTGTTTTCAAAATCTCTTTTAAAAAAAGATTTTTTTCCAGAAATAATAGATATAATGTCCCTCATAATCAATGAATTGAACCTAAGTACAAATGCCCTCCTGGAGAAACTGAATAGAAAATACAAAGATTAGGGAAAAAAACTTGATAGACAGAAGAAGAGACATTAGTCATACCCCTTCTGTTGTGAATAGGGAGATGAAAAACGATGAAAAAGTCAAAGGTCCCATGTTATATATGAACCACCACTATTTTAAATAGTCACTGGGGCCTACAGCAAGTGGCATAGGAAATGATCACAAAAATCTGAAAAACAAGCTCCAGACCTCACTGGAGTACTTCATGGTCACCCCAGAGGTTCAATGTATAAACACTCACCAGCTACACTGATAATACATCATTCATGCACGGGTACCAAGAGCTACATTCAGTGACGCAGCACAGGGACTGTGCTGCCACAAACTGCCCAAAAAGAAACAGACACGGGCACTATTTTCTGACAAGCAAGTACAGTTTTGTAAAACGTGCTTCCTGTGCAACCACATGGTATAATATTTTTGGCTTCTTTTCCCCCAAAAATGAACATCATATTATTCATCTAGTTGAAGTAAATGATCTCTCTCAAAAAAAGTGTGCTGCTTAGCTAGAACCACATTAAAGTTGTTAGATTAGTCCAGGATTTCTTGTACTAAGACATAATTAGAAAGGTCACTGATACCCATTTATTCATCTCATGCATGTAATGAAATAGAGACCCTTTTCTTATAACAATATTCTACTCAATTTAAAGCAATATTTTCTTTCTTTCAGACAGCTGCTGAGAAAAACAAAACATATTTTGCTGAAGATTGTTGTCTTTAACACTGTGAAACTTTAAGCATTGTGAACATACTGTCACCTTTCTTCACCTCAGGTTTTCAAAAGGGTTACGTAACTAAGTGTTATGCCTGAGGCCCTCTGTATCCAGGTGCAGAAGTCATCCACAACCATACTATAACCTTCATCAATGATTGTGGATGTGGAGACAATTGGAAAAGATCACATCCTTAGGGTAATTTGAAGATATCCAATAAAGATCAAGGAGAAAGGCACATATGGAACATATAAAAATAATTGGAAGAATTAAAGTAGATAAACCATTTGGTTTTAATACACAGTAGGTTTAGATTGAGTTAATAGAACATAAGAACATAAGAAATAGGAGCAGGAATAGACCACTTGGCCCCTCAAGCCTGCTCCGCCATTCAATAAGATCATGGCTGATCTTGGGCTCAAAGCCACTTCCCTGCCCGCTCCCCATAACCCTTCACTCCCTTATCTTGCAAAAATTTGTCTATCTCCACCTTAAATGTATTTAATGACCCAGCCTCCACAGCTCTCTGGGGCAGAGAATTCCACAGATTTACTACCCTCAGATAGAAGAAATTCCCTCTCATCTCAGTTCTAAAAGGGCGACCATTTATTCTAAAACTATGCCCCCGCGTTCTAGATTTCCCCACGAGGGGAAACATCGGGCTGGATTTTGATACTGGGGCGGGTTGGGGTCGTGTTATCCACTTTTCGTGTTATCCACCCGACTGCAATTGGATGTGGGAGATTGATGTGATTTTCACCTAATTGGGCAATTGAGTTCCAGCATGTGGGAACCCATGAACCAATTAGTGTTTTCAGTCTGAAAGTCGCCTCTGATGATGTCATCATTGCTGTTGCATTGAAGGTCTGCAAAGACTGCCTGGCCTTTGCTGTCAGAGGACCTGGATGCAAAATGAGCAGCAGCAGCCCTAAGTCTGATCCCAGATATTTTTGCACCACCACTCCCAGATATGTCTCCCATTCACCACCACTCCCAGATCGATCAACCAGCCAGCCAGCCGTGCTCCCGCCAGGTTTCACATTCGTGGTTCAGAACAGGCGTGCTTCACATAGAAAAAGGGTTAAAATCACAAATTCCTTTCAAAATGGCATTATAGAGGCAATTTACTGCTTGTTAAGGGCCTTAACAGCCTATCCCGCCTCTTAGATTTAATGAAAATTGTGTGGAGGTGGGATGGAGGCGGGGTTGTGCCCGCCCACCAGTTTTCGCAATTTTAACCCCCCACACGTCTCCAAACCCGCCTCCATGGGTCAATGAAAATCCAGCCCATCCTCTCTGCATCTACCTTGTCATGCCCCCTCAGTATCTTATATGTTTCAATAAGATCACCTCTCATTCTTCTAAATTCCAACGAGTATAGGCCCAGCCTGCTCAACCTTTCCTCATAAGTCAACCCCCTCATCTCTGGAATTAACCTAGTGAATCATCTCTGAACTGCCTCCAATGCAAGTATATCCTTCCTTAAATAAGGAGACAAAAACTGTACGCAGTACTCAAGGTGTGGTCTCACCAATACCCTGTACAGTTGTAGCAGGACTTCCCTGCTTTTATACTCCAACCCCTTTGAAATAAAGGCCAACATTCCATTTGCCTTTTTGATTACTTGCTGTACATGCATGCTAACTTTTTGTGTTTCATGCACAAGGACCCCCAGGTCCCTCTGAACTGTAGCATTTTGTAATCTCTCTCCATTTAAATAATAGTTTGCTTTTTTATTTTTCCTGCCAAAGTGTATAACCTCGCACTTTCCCACATTATACTCCATCTGCCAAATGTATGCCCATTCACTTCGCCTGTCTATATCCCTTTGCGGGTTCTTTGAGTCCTCTACACAACTTGCTTTCCCACCCATCTTTGTATCATCCGCAAACTTGGCTACATTACACTCGGTCCCTTCATCCAAGTCATTAATGTAGATTGTAAATAGTTGAGGCCCCAGCACCGATCCCTGTGGCACCCCACCAGTTACCGTTTGCCAACCGGAAAATGGCCCATTTATCCCGACTTTCTGCTTTCTGTTAGTTAGCCAATTCTCTATCAATGCTAATATATTACCCCCAAATCCGTGAGCTCTTATCTTATGCAGTAACCTTTTATATGGCACCTTATCTAATGCCTTCTGGAAATCCAAATACACCACATCCACTGGTTCACCTTTGTCCACCCTACTCGTTACTTCCTCAAAAAACTCCAGCAAGTTTGTTAAACATGATTTCCCTTTCATAAAACCATGCTATCTCTGCTTGATTGCATTATGATTTTCCAAATGCCCTGCTACTGCTTCCTTAATGAAGGACTCCAGCATTTTCCCAACGACAGGTGTTAGGCTAACTGGTCTATAGTTTCCTGCTTTCTGTCTCCCTCCTTTCTTAAATAAGGGTGTTACATTTGCGGTTTTCCAATCCACTGGGACCTCTCCAGAGTCCAGGGAATTTTGGTATATTGCAACCAATGCATCCACTATCTCTGCAGCCACTTCTTTTAAGACCCTGGGATGCAGGCCATCTGGTCCAGGGGACTTGTCATCTTTTAGTCCCATTATTTTACCAAGTACTATTTCCTGAGTGATAGTGATTGTCTTTAGTACCCCGCTCCCTGTGGCCCCTTGATTATCCATTATTGGGATGTTGCAGGCCATTTTAATAATGATACTCCTCACATTTTTGACAAGGCATTATCGGTAGAAAAGAGCACACTGATTTCAGAATGAGACATCAACATGAATCCTAACTAAAACTAGTTTTAGCAACAATTATTGAAGTGATTTTTGATGCAATGGGGGAGATTTTGAGGGCCATCGTCCGGTGAAAACGGTATGATTACTCCCCAAAAATGGTGGGGAATCACTTAGCACCTACCTGAGTCGGGCAGTAGGCCCTTTTCATAAGCAAATCATGGTTCTATGATGTTTTTAGGATCCCATTTGGCATCTTAGGACAGTACTGGGCAGAGCATGCACTACACACACTCCACCCAGTATCAGCTGTCGGTCCAGCCAAAGAGGAGCCCAAAGATAAGTTTTACTGCATTGGGTTTCCTCTCCTCCCCAGATTGAACCACTCCACCTCCTTCTGATATTGCGGCGGCCCGGAGCTGACAGGCTGACCCAGGCCGCTCGTTTTCCACCCACAGCCCACCGGCCGAATACTGATAAGGCCCAGCCTTAAAAATAGACTGCGCCTCCCACCAGCACTATCAGCAGCTGGTGGGCACGCTGGCAGAAAATCAACCCCAATTATTCTAAATAATTTAATAAAATATTGGAGCATGGCATCTCGCAGCTTTCCCAGTTAGTTGAACTATTTTCTACATTATTCAACTCAAAAATGTTTTGCGCCGTAACTTGCTGGAAGTGCGAGCTGATAGTGGCATAGCAAGGGAAACGGGGCAGCTGGGACCTCAGTGAATGATGGGAACAACAGTTTATCTCCGTAACCAATGAGATTTAAGGATTGAGAAAGAAACAGTAACAACGGAGAAGGAGGGTGAATTAGAATGAATGAGTTCACTGCCAAATCAGGTATAACCTCTCAGTTCTGGTATCATCCTTGTAAATCTTTTTTGCACATTCTCCAATGCTTTTACATCTTTTTTATAATATGGAGACCAGAACTGTTCACAGTATTCCAAGTGTGGTCTAACCAAGGTTCGATACAAGTTTAGCATAACTTCTCTAATGTCTCCAGTATAACTTACATGATCAATCTCTGCAGTTAAACTCTTTCTCAAGGTCTTTAGTACTTGCACACTGGTATGCCATTTTGTCATAAGCCAGTGCAACAGCTACCTGATCACACAGTTGTGTGAGAGAGATTTTTGTAACATAATTGGACAACTTCAGGGCAACAGTGTAGCAGCTGAGGAAGATCAAATCCCAGGCTGATGCTTGTTCGCAAATGTTGCTAAATGGACAGAACCCATGAAACACTGACGGTCAGTGTGAAACACTGGTGAGTGGCACATTGATACTTTGAATGGAGTCTGTGCTGCTATTTATTTCAGAAGATGCATTTATAAAATTATTTTAAAAATCCAGTCATTAGACTACTTGTGACAATCTTTGAATGGTTGACCACTCAATAACTAAAGGACTATTACAGATCTAACAACAGCACACAATGGTAACAATGGCACTGATTACAAACTGACTAACAGCAGATTTCTTTGCATCACAGTGGCTCTGACAATCATGTCTGTCCTTATGATGAGACCATTTTAAAGCAACTCAATTGGGAGTAAGCTAAAGTGCAGCAAACTTAACTGCCTCTGGGTTCCTTGATCATTCAGCCAACACCAGAAGCATGTGATTGCCCAGCCACACAGGCAAACAAGATAACAGACTTTGTCTAATTCAGCAGTCACTATTGATGTACACAGAGACAACAACTCCAAGCTTGCCTCTCTAGCATTTCAACAACTCCCAGGTCACATCAGACAGCTGGTGTAACAGATCACGTGGTAGGTAGCACCCTGTTAAAGTAGAGGAAGGCTTTTCAAAGCTCTGGATGCAAGTCATTCTTGTAAGGGAAAGTGCCAAGACATGATGCAAGATACAGAGTCAGTGAAAAATCCAATGTGCAGTGAGGAGGAGACTTGTTCAGGCAGTTATATTAGAAGATTAACAACACGTTGGCGCATATAGTGCCTGAGGAAGAGACCTTGCATTCCCTCATCACTGATTAAACATTTTCCTGCAGTGGTCTGCAGTTGTGAGAGTGAGAGAGTTGGCACTCATTACCACTGCCACCTCCCTCCACATAGCTCCCGACACAGTTTTCTCCCATGGGCACCCAGTAGGCTTTCTCTCCCCTGTTGCATTTTAACTACGACATATCAGGACAGATGACCAAAGGCTTGGTCAAAGAGGTAGGTTTTAAGGAACATCTTAAAGGAGGAGAAAGAGGTAGAGAGCTGGAGATGTTTAGGGAGGGAATTCTAGAGCTTAGAGCCAAGGCAGTTGACAGCATAGCTGCCAATGGTGGAGCGACTAAAATCAGGGATGCGCAAGAGGCCAGAATTGGAGGCGTGCAGAGATCTTGAAGGGTTGTAGGGCTGGAGGAGGTTACAGAGATAGAGAGGGGCGAGGCCATGGAGGGATTTGAAAACAAGGATGAGGATTTTAAAATCGAAGCATTGTTAGACCGGGATCCAGTGTAGGTCAGCAAGCACAGAGGTGATGGGTGAACAAGACTTGGAGAGAGTTAAGATATGGGCAGCAGCTTTTTGGATGAGCACAAGATTATGTAGGGTGGAAGATGGGAGGCCGGCCAGGAGAGCATTGGAATAGTCAAGTCTAGAGGTAGCCAAAACATGGATGAGGGTTTCAGCAGCAGATGGGCTGAGGCGGGGCAGAGTGTCTTAAAGGTCAAATTAATTGAAGTTTTGGGCTGCGCCTTCAAATCTCCTGCTCCCTTTGACTCCCTTTGCCTTTTCCTCCAACAGAAGACGTTATTTAAAACAGTTCTGAAATCTTTGGACACATTAAATATTTAGTCTTGCAGAAGGTTAACCTCTTACCAGCTGCTCCCCCAGCTGTATAAACAGCATATTGTCTGACTTATTATGAGCAATGTCACAATATATCTGTTACTGTATAGTGTGTGTGTATATATATGTATGTATAATATATATATAATATATAGTGCATTTATCATGGCTTTTGCCCATCACACTGCATAACCATCTATATTCTGTATTCTGTATCACACTTGCACCTGATTAGCTTAGAATCACAGAATATTACAGCACAGAAGGAGGCCATTTGGCCCATCGTGCCCGTGCCAGCTCTTTAAAAGAGCTTTTCAATTAGTCCCACTCCCCCACTGTTACCTCATAGCCCTGCAAATTTTTCCTTTTATGAAATCACTGTGCAAAAAAATTCTCCTCATTTGCCTCTGGTTCTTTTCCGAAATGCATTAAATACGTATCCTCTGGTTGGCAAAGGCCTTTAATTTGAATGAACCGGTTAGGCAGATTTTCTGTTTCTACCATTGGGCTTTCTGCCTGCACAGAGCAAAGCTGCAAATAATTATTGAAGTGAAATGAGGCAGTAATTTCAGAGCAGTCAGGCCTCTGCTCCACTGATGAGTGTTGCTCCAACAATGTGACACAAAAGCCTCAGTAGAGGAATTTTGGCCCTTGTGTGTTGGCAGCGTATTTATCCATGGAGGGCATCACGTCAAATTTGATCCTGTCCGTGAATCATACATACCGTTTCACAAGAGAAAAAAACAACCTTTTTCACTGGGAATGGAGGCTGTCACTATGAGCCAATCAGATCAGTCAGAATGCACAACTGGCGGGCTGACAGAACCAATCAGATCAGTTGGTTGGCAGAACCAAAGTCCATTAGATCCAATGGGGGGAATTTTAATGTGGGTGAGTGTGTGGGTTTGGCTGGGGGGTGAAATCCGTGAAAAATGTGAGCCGTCAGGAAGCCGGCTACAACCCGCCGACTTCCGCATTTAACTGCAGCGTGCGAGCAACCCCCTCGGGAGAGGCGGGTTGTCAATTTCAATAAGTTATTAAATCAATTACAGCGATATTAACGTGGGTTTTGGCGTTTAACTTCGGCCCCATAGGTTTCCTGGGCTTCCTGGAACTTGCCAGTAAAAGCAAGGCGAGAAGAAAGTGGCAATTGACGGGGCTGAAAACATAACAGGGAAATATGCCAATAAGAACTGAGTACTCACAGTTAATTTCTTATCTGTTTGTGTGAAAGGGTTTGTTCACAGTACTTGTGCTGAAAGGTTACTTTACACACTTCGGAGGTGTCATCTACAATTTGGAGGTTCGGAGGTCTGATCTGCACTTTGGAGCTCTGATCTATCATATCAGCATGGGTGCCACTCGCACTGTGTTACTTTGGACCTCAGATGAGGACCAAGATGACCACCAGCAGCACCAGCAGCAGCAGGAACAGCAGGACCTGCACCAGCAACAGTCTGCTGTTAACAGACCTGCAGCTCCACAGGAGAGAGGGGATCAGCAGAGGGGCCATACAGCCTCCTCGTGCTCCTAATTCTTATGATCTTATGTTCTTACACTCAGAGAGGTGCAGCTCACAGGAGGCCATACCCTACAGGCAGAGACTGAGCTTCCTCGACATGTCGGAACACCAGTGTCTCAGAAGGCTCAGGGTGTCATGTCAGGTGGTGGCAGACATTTGCAGCCTTCAGGAACAAGACCTGCTGCCATCTAGACCTGGTGGCCACGCTTTATCATCGGCTGTCAAAGCCATCACCGCCCTCAACTGGATCCATCCAGGGCTCATCTGGAGACATTTGCAGGATCTCGCAGTTGGCAGTGCACAAATGCATAAGGCAGGTGACAGATGGCTTGTTTGCCAGGGCCGGCAATTATGTCAACCTTGCCTGCGATGGCGGCAGTCAGAATAAGCGGGTGCTCAGGTTTGCAGCTCTGGCTGGCTTCCCGCAGGTGCAGGGTGTCATTGGCTGCATGCATGTGGCAATTAAGGCACCCATAGATCACCCAGGCATGTTCGTTAACTGCAAGGGCTTCCACTCCATCAATGCGCAGCTGATGTGCAACCACAAAAAGATCTTTATGCAGGTGTGGGCAAGATTCCCGGACAGCTGCCACCATGCTTTTGTCCTGCGGCAGTCCACCCTCCCAAACGTCTTCGCACCTGGAAGCAGAGTTACCAACTGGCTGCGCAGAAATAAGGGATACCCACTTAAAACGTAGCTGATGACACCTCTCAGATACCCGAGGAATAATGCACAGGAGCGATACAGTGAATGCCATATGCCATATGTGTCATCGAACAAAACATCATCATACTGAAAATACGCTTCAGCTACCTGGACAGATCTGGAGGTGCTCTTCAGTACACAGAATGGTCGTGGTGTGCTGCGCTCGACACAACATTGCGCAGCAGCGAGGTTTGGACCTGCAGGAGGAACAAGGCGCAGAACACAGAGCTTCTTCAAACAATTCCGAGGAGGAAGATGATGGGGAGGAGGAGGAAGCGGAAGGTGATGCAGGCAATGTACCACCAGCGGTGCACATTGTTGCCTGGGATGCTCTCATTATTGCGAGGTTAACTTAGGTTCCACCAGTGTATTCTTCTAACAATCACTTGCAAAAGCAACCCCCCAATGCCACTAACAGTCCTGCAAACAACCAAACCTCCCTTTCGCAGCCCCCCATTGCTCAGCGTCAATTCATGTCTTCCCATTCATCATCACACGACTGGAAGGGCCAATTGCCAGAAAGAATGGGCAAGATGTGAAAATGGTGCAAAACAATCATATTTATGTGCCTCACATATACAAAAGAAATTTAACATTCTAACAATGTGTAACTCACTCATGTGCATACCTTTCTGCGCCTACAAATCTTTACTCTTCCTTTTCCTGCCACTTTTACGAGGTTCAACCCCTGTGATTTCAGCAGAGGTAGAGGCCAGATGCTCAAATCCCTGCCCTGACAGCTGAGATACTCTTGGCCAATGTCCTCTGGGTTTTGGAGCCTGTGAGGGCCCAGTCAAAGACTGCTCGACCTGCACCTGTGCAGCGGCAGACTCGGCCATCGGGACACAAGGGTACTGCCTGGGTGGGGTGGGGGGGCGGGGGTGGCGGCAACAGGTGAGACGTGGAAGCGCTTTGAGCGCAGTCCCCACTTCCATGACCCCTTTCACCATTATCCCTCTCAGGCCCACCTGCACCCCACTCGGCTCCCGACCTCATTACAGCCTCGGTCCAAACATGGACAAAGGAGCTGACATCAACGCAGCATTTGACCGAGTGTGGCATCAAGGAGCCCTAGTAAAACTGAAGTCAATGGGAATCGGGGGGAAAACGCTCCACTGGCGGGAGTCATACCCAGCACAAAGGAAGATGGTTGTGGTGGTTGAAAGTCAATCATCACAGCCCCAGGACATCGCTGCAGGAGTTCCTCAGGGAAGTGTCCTAGGCCCAACCATCTTCAGCTGCTTCATCAATGATCCCTCCAACATAAGGTCAGAAATGGGGATGTTCGCTGATGACTGCACAGTGTTCAGCGCCGTTCACAAATCCTCAGATAATGAAATAGTCCATGCCCGCATGCAACAAGACCTGGATGACATTCAGGCTTGGGCTGATAAGTGGCAGGTAACATTCGCGCCACACAAGTGCCAGGCAATGACTCTCTCCAACAAACGCGAGTCTAACCACCTCCCCTTGACATTCAACGGTATTAGCATCGCCGAATCCCCCACCATCAACATCCTGGGGGGTCACCATTGACCAGAAACTTAACTGGACCAGCCACATAAATACTGTGACAACAAGAGCAGGTCAGAGGCTAGGTATTCTGCGGCGAGTGTCTCACCTCCTGACTCCCCAAAGCCTTTCCACCATCTACAAGGCACTAGTAAGGAGTGTGATGAAATACTCTCCACTTGCCTGGATGAGTGCAGCTCCAACAACACTCAAGAAGCTCAACACCATCCAGGACAAAGCAGCCTGCTTGATTGGCACCCCATCCACCACCTTAAACATTCACTCCCTCCACCACCGGTGTACTGTGGCTGCAATGTGTACCATCTACAAGACGCACTGCAGCAACTCACCATGGCTTCTTCGGCAGCACCTCCCAAACCCGCGACCTCTTCCACCTAGAAGGACAAGGGTAGCAGGCGCATGGGAACACCACCACCTCCAAGTTCCCCTCCAAGTCACACACCATCCTGACTTAGAAGTATATCGCCGATCCTTCATCGTCGCTGGGTCAAAATCCTGGAACTCCCTACCTAACAGCACTGTGGGAGTACCTTCACCACATGGACTGCAGCGGTTCAAGAAGGCGGCTCAAGGGTAATGAGGGATGGGCAATAAATGCTGGCCTTGCCAGCGACGCCCACATCCCATAAATGAATTTTAAAAACTTCACTGCTGGCAATGAGCTGGAGAGCACTTTGCTGCAGATCAGTGTGGTGCTGAAAGGCCAAGGTTAGGGTATCATTCATAGGGTGGCATTCATAGCGTGCAAGCCATTGGTTAATACCTGCATGCACTCATGTGATTGCTGCATTTGATGCTTCATGCAGATGGCCATTCTTTCCATGGATGAAGACATCTTAGCAAAGGCCTGCTACATCATGCCACTCATGCTTGGGATGGACTCCTCCAATTTGTCTGAAAGCGTGCGGCTGCAATGCACATTCTCTGCTGCTGCTCCAGAAGTATCCTGTTCATTGATGGCCCCCGAGGTACAGCATCTGTGTCCATCTGAGCAGGGCTTGGAGTGTCCTGCAGCCTCCGACACGGACTCTCCACTGCTGTCCCTTTCTGCACCATCTGTTCTTGCTCACTTGTGATATGTGAGTCACCAGGTAAAAACCCAATTATCTGTCTTACTGGTCCCATCAATGTGTAAGTATCTGAGCTGGTGCATGGTTTGCATGAGCCCTGTGACAGTGCACCCTCAGAGGTACTGACCTCCTCTAAGGAGGCATCGGCAGCCAGCTGGACCACCTCCTCTAGGACACTTGAATGCCCTGTGGGAGATAAAAGACATGAATGAGTGCTGTCAAGATAAGATAGTTTGGCGTTATCATTATGAAGATGATCATATTTCACACGCTGTCAACATCAAGACAACATGAGTGAGTGTTGTATACCATGTGGCTGTCTGATATTTAATTCTGTCACCAGGTAGCTGGAAGGCTCCCATCTCCCCATCTCCAATGGTTAAGCACGCCGCCTCCACTGATTTCCAGTGCCTCCTCCTCCACACTTATTAGCTGTGAGATCTGTGGAGGACCACTTCTGGTTCTTTGTCTCTCCCTGGTGTTCTGTGGTCTCTTCTCCTGTAAGGAGGGAAAGAAGAGACCTATGAGTGAGAGTTATGGCATGTGTTTAACGGATAGATGGAGAGCATTTGTTGAGGGTGACTATAAGGGAGGGGTATGACATTACATAAGGATTAGGGTGAGAGTCAGTTGCGGATAGACAGATGGGGATGTGAGGAAGTCCATAGACAGAGAGAGATGGCTGTACCTGCAAGGTAAATTGCTGCGAGGAGTGATGTGCTGGAGTAGGCTTGAGAAGGCAGAGGGAGGGGGTTGGAGTGATACGCACATCAGGATGTAGGGCAATGTACCATTGCTCTCACCTTTCCTGCCCTGCTTAGGTCATTGAACCGCTTTCTACATTGTATCTAGGAGCGTGGCACACTCCTGCTGCTGACCTCCTCCGCTACCTCCAACCATGCCTTTTTGGTGTCCCCAGCCAACTTCTTCCTCACGTTGCTAGGGAACAGTACATACCTCCAGGTCCTCGCAGCCCCCAGCAGCATATCCAGGGAGGTGTCACTGAACCGAGGCTCAGCCTTTGACCTTCTTGACTCTATTCTCCCGCTTCCTTCCCTTGGCTCCCAACTCCAAACTCCTTCAAGTTGCATGCTTGGAGTGTCCCTTTAAATACTGGAGTTGAAATCACATCATGTGGATTGTCATCACGCCCGCTGACGCTAATTGGTCGAGAAACCCGGATTGATATGGTAATGCAGTGGCTGGGTTAAAAAGCCACTGACAGATGCACTGCACTGACTTCCGGGTTTCCAGCAAACTACTGGTATTGAGTACAAAAGTAGAGAAGTTATGCTGAACCTTTATAAAGCGCTGGTTAGGCCACAACTGGAGTATTGCGTCCAGTTCTGGTCACCACACTTTAGGAAGGATGTGAAGGCCCTTGAGAGGGTGCAGAGGAGATTTACCAGAATGGTTCCAGGGATGGGGGATCTTAGCTACAAGGACAGGTTGGAGATGCTGGATTTGTCGTCATTAGAGCAAAGGAGGTTGAGGGGTGATTTGATAGAGGTGTACAAGATTATGACAGGTTTGGATAGGCTAGACGGGGAAAGGCTGTTCTCACTAGTTAATGGCACAAGGACTAGGGGACACAGATTTAAGGTTTTGGGCACGAGATACAGGGGGGACGTGAGGAAAAACTTTTTTACGCAGCGAGTGGTGATAACCTGGAATTCGCTGCCGACAGACGTGGTGGAAGCGGACACACTCAATGTTTTCAAGGGGAGACTGGATAGGCACTTGAGGGAAATAAACTTGCAGGGTTACGGGGATTGAGCAGGGGAATGGGACTGACTGGATTGCTCTACAGAGAGCCGGCACAGACTCGATGGGCCGAATGGCCTCCTTCTGTGCCATTATAACTCTATGACTATGACTGTACTGGAACCGCCCACTCCCAGCACATCGCGAACTTAAAATCCAGCCCAATGTTTTTTCCACCTATTGGTCACACGCGAACCTCAGGCAGAAAAGATGAGTTGTTGGTTTATGAGAGTCACAGTTACAGGTGTTTTTATTTACTGTTTGCCAACAAAGAAACAGTATACTTTTGAAAATCTTTCATTTTTCTCAAAGGAACTTTTTGAGCATGTCCAGCTGTTATCCAGACGAATCGCAGCTGCCTTTTCAGATAAGAAGGATGTTGCCTGGTGTGAATGCATTAACCGGCTTTATTGAGCATTCCTGTGAATGTACTGATAGATCTGCTAGTGGTTGGAAATAAAGACTGGGGTAGAATTGGTATGAGCTTTACCTAATTTAAACAAATTGCAATTAAATTCCCATATTTAGGATTTTACTGCCGTGTACTGCTGTAATGTGAGAAGAAGAATGACATTAATAATCAATGACTATAAAACACTTCTACTCCAGATTGCAGGCAATCAATCAGGTGTCCCCTGAGAGCTCAAAGTTCAGCTCTCCTGTTTGTGGAAACCACATTATTGTACACTTCACTTTTTTTTAATAATTGCAGCGTGTAATAATTTTTGAATTCCAATAGAGGAAAATAAGCCTTTTATGACAGGTTTAAAAGAGCAGTATAGGCTAGAAAATACCATTGGTAATAATAATGAATGGATGCTTAGCCGGTTTGTGTGACAGTCCTCTATCGATTATTTTAACAGAGTAAAGGTGCATTGAAGCCTGTACAACTACTTTTATTTTAATTTTTAAACAAGAATAACTTTAATTTATATTATGCCTTTCATATCACCCAGATATCCCAAAGTGCTTCACAGCCAATTAATTGCGTTTGAAGTGTAGTCACTGCTGTTTTATAGGCAAATACAGTTACCAATTTGCATACAAGGTTTCACAAACAACAAAGAATTAAATGTCCAGTTAATTTGTTTTTGGAGTATTGATTGAAAGACAAATGTAGGCCAAGACATTGGGAGAACTCTTCATGGGACCTTTAATGCCCACCTGAATGGCAGGTGGGGCCTCAGTTTAACATCTCATCTGAAACACGGCACCTCTGAGAGTGCCGCACTCCCTGCTGTTCAAGTCCTTGGAGTGGGGCTTGATTCCAGGATCATCTGACTCAAAATCAACTGTGTTGCCACTGAGCCAAGCTGATACTGAAATATCTGGACCATTCCAGATGAAACCACATTTCCTCTGGAATGGTTCAGATATTTCTAGAGGCATATAAATGGTAAGAGGAGGGGTGGGGCCGATTAGCGGCCAAAAAGGAGACCTACGAATGGAGGCAGAGAGCATGGCTGAGGTACTAAATGAGTACTTTGCATCTGTCTTTACCAAGGAAGAAGATGCTGCCAAAGTCATAGTGAAAGAGGAGGTAGTGGAGATACTGGATGGGATAAAAATTGATAAAGAGGAGGTACTAGAAAGGCTGGCAGTACTTAAAGTTGATAAGTCACCAGGACCGGATGGGATGCATCCTCGGATGCTGAGGGAAGTAAAGGTAGAAATTGTGGAGGTACTGGCCATAATCCTCCAATCCTCCTTATATACGGGTGTGGTGCCAGAGGCACTGGAGAATTGCAAATGTTACACCCTTACTTAAAAAAGGCTGTAAGGATAAACCGAGCAACTACAGGCCAGTCAGTTTAACCTCGGTAGTAGGGAAGCTTTTAGAAATGATAATCCGGGACAAAATAACAGTCACTTGCACAAGTGTGGATTAATTAAGGAAAGCCAGCACGGATTTGTTAAAGGCAAATCGTGTTTAACTAACTTGATCGAGTTTTTTGATGAGGTAACAGAGAGGGTTGATGAGGGCAATACGGTTGATGTGGTGTACATGGACTTCCAAAAGGCTTTTGATAAAGTGCCACATAATAGGCTTGCCAGCAAAGTTGAAGCCCATGGAATAAAAGGGACAGTGGCAGCATGGATACGGAATTGGCTAAGTGACAGGAAACAGAGAGTGGTGGTGAACGGCTGTTTTTCAGACTGGAGGAAGGTACACAGTGGTGTTCCCCAGGGGTCGGTTCTAGGACTACTGCTTTTCTTGATATATATTAATGACTTGGACGTGGATGTACAGGGCACAATTTCAAAATTTGCAGATGACACAAAACTTGGAAGTATAGTGAACAGTGAGGAGGAGAGTGATAGACTTCAGGAAGACATAGACAGGCTGGTGAAATGGGTGGACACATGGCAGATGAAATTTAATGCAGAAAAGTGTGAAGTGATACACTTTGGTAGTAAGAATGAGGGGAGGACATATAAACTAAATGGTACAATCCTGACGGGTGTGCATGAACAGAGAGACCTAGGGGTATATGTGCACAAATCGTTAAAGGTGGCAGGGCAGGTAGAGAAAGCGGTTAAAAAAGCATACGGGATCCTGGGCTTTATAAATAGAGGCATAGGGCTGGATTTTCATTGACTCGTGGAGGTGGATTTGGAGGCGTGTGGGGGGTTAATTGCAGATTCGGGAGTCCCGAACCCATCCCGCCCCCAACCCACCTCCATGCCAGTTTCACAGGAGGCGGGTACCCGACCTGTGCTGGGATCCGCCTCCCCGAGGCAGGAAGGGGATTAGTGGCAATAAACTACCTGTTAACAGGTAGTTAACAGGCAGTTTTTTGCCTAATCCCTATTTTGATGCGTGAAATGTGGACTTCCCGACAGGTCCGAACCACGCCAAGTTAGCGAGGCGGACCGTGGGTCTGCCGGGGTTGGAGGGGTCGATATGTCCGGTGGGCAGGTGAGTGATGAGTGCATGTGTGCAGAGGTAAGTGTGTAAGGTAAGTGTAAAGTGT
This sequence comes from Squalus acanthias, assembly GCA_030390025.1. Taxonomy (NCBI): domain Eukaryota; kingdom Metazoa; phylum Chordata; class Chondrichthyes; order Squaliformes; family Squalidae; genus Squalus; species Squalus acanthias. The sequence goes on along the minus strand of CM059426.1, from coordinate 117,280,034 downwards.
GGAACAAAGTTTTACTTACCTTAACTTCCTCCTGCAGGTGTCAGCCCTTCAGGTCTCGGGAGTCAGAAATCTCACTGGCATAGAAAACAGAATGGCCGTTGAGCTGTCAGAAACTGCAGCCTCTGTTTTCTGTGCTGGTTTGATTTCTAACTCAGCCTGAGAGGAAGGACTCAAGCTAGAAGACAGATTGTCAGTGTTTCACAGCTTCACAGAGCTGTCAAACGCTGATATTTCATCTGTCAAAAGCTCTTGACAGATGAAATGTCAATCTGTGACGTCACCTGTTGCCGGGCTGGCCCTTAATTGGCCTGCTGAGCCCACTGGGCGGGCTCAACAAGGTCAATCAAGTGAAAATACAGTGGGTTGGCCACAAGTCAATGGAGGCGGGACTACAACCCAAAAAATGGGAGTTCCGCCTCCATCCCATCCCCAGTATCAAAATCCAGCCCATAGAGTACAAAAGCAAGGAAGTTAGGATGAACCTTTATAAAACACTGGTTCGGCCTCAACAGGAATATTGTGTTCAATTGTGGGCACCACACTTTAGGAAGGATGTGAAGGCCTTAGAGAGGGTGCAGAAAAGATTTACAAGAATAGTTCCAGGAATGAGGGACTTCAGTTATGTAGATAGACTGGAGATGCTGGAGTTGTTCTCCTCAGAGCAGAGAAGTTTGAGAGGACATTTGATAGAGGTGTTCAAAATCATGAGGGGTCTAGACAGAGTAGATAGAGAGAAACTGTTCCCATTGGTGGATGGGTTGAAAACCAGAGGACACAGATTTAAGGTGATTGGCAGAAGAACCAAAGACGACTTGAGGAAAAACTTTTTTACGCAACGAGTGGTTATGATCTGGAATGCACTACCTGAAAGGGTGGTGGAGGCAGATTCAATCGTGGCTTTCAAAAGGGAATTGGATAAGTACCTGAAGGAAAAAAAATTGCAGGGCTACGGGGAACGGGCGGGGGGAGTGGGACTAGCTGAAGTGCTCTTGCAAAGAGCCGGCATGGGCTCAACGGGCTGGATGGCCTCCTTCAGTGCTGTAACTATTCTATGATTCTATGATTTGGCTTGAAAGGCAGAATTACAGTAGTTTCTAAAGTGCTGGAAAACAGAGTATTAAAAGTCAAAATCTTCCGGGGGACATGACCACAGTTCCCCCTAGAAAATACATTTCACACCTCCAGCACTCACATAAACCTTTGGTCATGTCTAAATTCTCACCACTGCTGCAAACTGTTTTTTATTTATGATATACCCATGTCTTACTGTATTTTAGCATAATCCCTCATCTGTGTGTGCCATGAGGCCGAGATACAAGGCTATCTTTGAGCTGTCAACTTTTCTGGGGCTGTGTCAGCTTTTGTAAAGCTGTTGCTCAGCTATTCCCAGTTTTCTAGGTTGACGTGTATGCTCAATAGTGATCAGGAATGTGAATTCTGGCTCATTTCCCCCCCCCCCACCCCCGCCGCAAATGGCCCAGAAGCACTGAGACCAACTGTAGTGCCCTTACTGCTGTCCCATGTGAGATCTGTTAACTCAGCACTGATCAGGGGCCCAACCTGGGAGCTCTGTGGTATGTACGGCTCAGTACCACAGTGCCACAAATTGGATGTATCTAGCCTGGAGCTTGTAGGATCTGGAGTCCTTGATAGGTGCTCATGCGATAAAGTTGCTTCTTGCTCCTTCCTTGTGGTAGCTCCCTTATCCTGAGCTTGTATAAAGCACAGGATGAAAAAGAAGAGGAAGAGGTGGAAAAGGTGGCTTTGGCTGCTTCGCAGCCAGGCAGACAGATGTGGCAAGGACTGACTGGCAATGGTGCTGGCTTGCCTTCTGACCCTGGGCCCTCAAAGAAAGAGAGCGATTGAAACATTTTTTTTTGCAGAACAGCTCCCTCACGTGGCCATACTTTGGCAGAGGAACCTAGGCAACCACTAACCCTTGATGGGCAGAAGCCAGAGCTGCATGGGGCAGGCGGGCATCAGAAATGCACCTGTAATAGTGTGGATGCCCTTCCACTGACCCACAAACTCTGACGACATAAGCTCTGGTAGGACTTTGGTCCCGTTGTTTTTGAGTTCTGACTGTACATATAAATTAAAAAAGGAGCTGCTAGTACCATTTATAATACGTTACAATACATAAAATCCTGCTCCAAGTCATTCCCCAATCGCTAGGGTTCTCCTCAGCTGTACCTATATTTTCCCCTCTTACCATACTTACGGACTGTATCTGTGGGAGGTTAGCAAATATATATGTCCTCAAAACCCATGGGCCACGATCCTGATGGTTTCGCCTAGATAGCATCCACCTGTGCCCTCAAGTGCTGACCACACCAGAGTTTCCAGGGTGAGTAAGAGGGCACTTTATTTACATGGGGTTGTTGGCTGCAAGTGCCACTATGGGTGCATCTCCGGCACGGGCCTACCTCATTCAGCCAAAAAATCTGGCATCTGACCACTTCTGAGGGGGTTGTCCAAGCCTCCCCACTCCCGTCTGATTATCCAGCCATTTCTCCTTTATCTCTTCTTTGGCCCCCCCATGAAGGGGCTATTTCAAGGAGCATTAAAAAAAATGATCATTTCTTTTGAGGTCCTGGCTGTTTCCACTTGTTGGATCCCCGCCCAAGGTGGGGCCCACTTCAGCCCATTTGGAAGCCAGTATGACTCAACTCACTCAGTGTACCAGTCTCCAGTCCTAGGCTGGGTCCTGACTGAGCCAGGGAAATGGGAACTCCCAGCACAGGGAGCCCCCACCCCCTGGACATTACCCCTGATCTCATTGGCTTTGTAAGGGCTGGGCGGAGGTTCAATCCCTTACAAGACTGACAGAAAAATCTATAACCGGGACACTGCCATTGGAGTTACAGCAGGAATCTGGCGGCACCCCTACGGAAATTCGAGGTCATGAGTTCAACACTCCTGCTTCAAGCAACACCATCAAAAACACTTTAACCGGCCATTCATCATCTCATTTGCTGATTGTGGAAATCTTGCTATGTGGACATTGGCTGCTACATTTGCCTTCAAAACAACAGTGACTGCGTGTCATTAGTGATTAATTGGATGTGAAATGCTTTGAGATGTCTTGAGGACTTGATAAGGTGCTGTACAAATGCAAGTTCTTTAGAAACATAGGAAAGTACAGGACGAGAAAAGATTGCAGTCCATCTTGCCAGCCATTTTTCTGAAGTTCTCAGTTTAGTAGAAAAGCCAAGATGGTGGACAAAAGGATTGTCAAAATATTTTTGGAGTTATTTCATTGCTTCATCTTTTCTTTTTATTGGTAGCTGTTGTTGACTTCGCATTTTTTGAACTTTATGATTGGCAGTTTTCATTTGTGCTTGCTACCTGCTGATCAGTGTGTTCCCTTAGCAGAGATTTGTTGCTTTTTTATGAATAATAAAAAAAATGAAATTCAAGCAAGGACGTTATGCTAAACCTTTATAAATCCCTGGTTAGGCCTAAGCTGGAACCTCCTATGGTGATCTGGGGGGTCCCGATTGCGGGGGGGTCCGATGGTGTTCAGGAGGTCCGATGGTGGTCAGGGGAAGTAGACAGATCGCAGTGGGGTGGGGGTGGTTTACTGAGTAGCTTGTTGGGCCTGGAGGAAGCACTCATGCTCCTCCTGGCCCACAAGCAGTGCTGTAAAGGCACTTATCTCGTGGATTAATTGTTTCTCGCCTGCTTTCAGCTGCCGAGTTTCCCGAGACCCAGGAAACCCAGCCGCCTATGGTTAAAAATGGAATCACTGTTAAAATGAAGGCAGACAGCCTCATTATAATATTTAAATGACCAAACCGCTTCCCGCGAACAGATTGGTTGCCCGACCCTCGTGCTGCCCCCGTTAAAACCGGAAGTGGGTGGGTTCAAGGCGGGTTCGGTTCCTATTCCAGATTTTTTGCATTTTAACCTCTGACACAACCCCAACTCACCTCTTTTTGGGAGTTAAGATTCAGCCCAAACTGTTTGCACTGTCAGGAGGGTCAATAAGCAGAAGAACAGATTTATGATGATTGATAAAATAAATAGAGGGGAGATGAGGAGAATTTATTTTGCATTATGATCTGGAATGCATTGCCTGAAAGGGTAGTTGAAGTGGATTCAATAGTAACTTTCAAAAGAGAATTGGATATATACTTGAAATGGAAAAATTTGCTGGGCTATGGGAAAAGAGCAGGGGAATGGGACTAATTGAATCGCTCTTTCAAAGAGCAGGCACAGGCAATATGGGCCGAATGGCCTCCTTCTGTACAGTAAGATTCTACGATCAAGCTTCAAAATCAATTTCAGCTATTTGTCATCCTTGGCTGTGGAGAGGAAAATTGGCAGGCATAAAGGAAGTGAATGGAAACCCAAACTGGAGGCATAAAACAGATTCTGCAGGCAGGTGATGGAATAGTACAGCATCCAACTCCCTGTCCGATGAATGACTGAATGGATATGCAGCTGCACGGGTTGGGTGTCAGAAACATCCTCCCAGAAGACACCAGTGCACCAATCCTGGCAACAGATGGTAAACAGTCTCAGTGCTATGCAGACTACCTGCAGGATCTGAGAACAGATGCAGAGGAAGATGGAAAACTTAGAGGAATCTGGCAAGCAATCACTACCCAACAGTGCTCCGTGTCTCATAGATGACTTTCTGCAAAACATTGGCTGTTTCACATATACTCAGCATCCATGCCAGGTTATTACACAAACTTACAGCTCATTACTTTCCTCTCAAGTATACATACTTCATTAAAGCACATTTTCAAATTGCAATATACAGTTGAAAGGCTTCTCACACTCACATCTTCCAAGGCCGTCATTATGAAACAACCTAGCTACAGGATGCGCTGTCATTTACCGACACCCAGGTTGACATGCAGGATGTGCACATCTGTCAATGTGTATGTGCTCCTTCAATGTCCAACCTCTCAAAATTACTGGTGGCACCTTTAGAGCACAATCCCAACCTGGAGAAAGAGATCCCTCGTGAAGTCCAAGGAAGTCTGGTGGGGTCGTGGATCAGCCTACCAGGTAATGATGGGTGTGTGCCAACTGCCTCAAGTACAGCCTGACCACCCTCTGATGAATCTTCTGGAAATCCCCATTGTCCTCCAGCCCCCAGTGGGCAAGAAGAATTCCAAAAGTATTGCCCACCCTACCAGTGGGGTTATTACAAATCACATTGAAACTTCTCTGTTTGGTAAGTGTTAAAAGGAGGAAAAGAAAAAGGCCTAAAATTCCAAGAGTCCTGCTCCACCAGTCGAAATGCAGTGAAGCATGAACTTCCAGCCGCTCATGGACCCTCCCATTGAACACATCCTAAATTGTGGTGATGGCGTTATCAACAAACTCGGGGAAAGCCACCAATACCTGTAAGGATGCACCATTGGAACCCACCCCGATGGAGAACTAGAAAGTTGGAGTGGCCTTCACAGATACATATGTCGCGATTTCCCCTACCTCGGTGGGTCCGGTGCGGCCGGGGTCGGTGGCGGGTCCCGATCTCACTGCTGGCTCCAGCCCGCTCTGTGAAATGATTTTACAATGATTGGGCTTGCTAAGCCCGCCCAGCGCGTTTGCTGGCCAATTGAAGGAAGTGGGTTTGATGACGCCATTCGATGATGCGCCATCAGCCGGTTTCCATAAAGGGACCATGCGCAAATTTAGTTTGACAGATGTGCTGTCAGTGTTCTACAGCATTGAGGTGCTGCAAACACTGACCAGCACTGCACAGAGGTGCACGCCTGCACCCAGGCTCTCCCATGACTCCCTCCATAAGCTTATGGAGGGAGTCACAGCACACAGGGAGGTTCTCTTCCCTTCCCATGGGTGGACGAGACCTCCCCAGGAGATTAACACAGCCTGGTTGCACATTGCACAGGAGGGCACAAGCAGAGCTGTCGTTAGGAGGACCAGGCTGCAGTGGTGCAAACCTTTCTATGATTTCAGTAGATCACAAAACATTACTGCAAAGCCACACTCAACCTCATCCTGCTGTGCCACTCATCACATCCCCATCACTCTGCCTTTCCTACCCTACTCCTGCACATCCTTACTCACATCAGCTTACCTTGCACCTCCACCCATCCCTCTCCATCTACGTTATCACTTCCACATCTCACTAGCCACCCCTCACACTCACCTTCATCCTAGTCCAATCATATCAAGTAACAACACACAAGGGTAGACACTTGGGTGTTTTAGCCAATGTTCATGTGAAGTTTCTGTTAATGTGGTGTCAAACATTGAAATCTTTATTTTCAACACTTTGCGTTCTTGGACAGATTTGTGTGCACCTTTGGAAGTGGCTTAGTGAGTTGCAGTGAATGGTGAGACATAACGGCACCGCCGCAATGGTGATGAGTGTGAAAGGAATAGCTTGGGCATTGCAGGGATGCTTTATGGTGTTGGTGTGGGGTGGTGCCAACCTGGCGCATCATGTGGCAGGGTGTACAGCGTCAAGTGAAGTAAATCTGGCCATGGTGAGGCCATCCCTGGTCTCCCGGGCAGCAATGTGGTCGGGTGCTGATGCCCTGTGTCCTGTGCAGCATCAGTTGATTGCGGAGAAGGTTGGTGTTGTTGGTGCTGCTGGTGTGCCTGGTGCTGCTGGTGTTGGGGCTGATTGTGGTGGGATTCTGAGGACCAAGGTGAAATAGTTTCAAGGGCACCGATGCTGATCGAACAGATGAAACAGTGAGTTTGAGATGACAGAAGCGATCTGTCAATGGTGAGCGAGGTTGTTCCAATGAGCTGACACTGGAATCAGAGTTTACTCCAAACACTTGCAAGCTGCATAAAGCTCAATGGGGGAAAAATTCAGCTGCTTGCGCCTCCCGTTAGCGCCTTAAGAGGGCGCTAATGGGGCGTAAAGCAGCTAACGCCCGGGCGCAGCGCCGCCCACGCCTCCCGAAAAATTTAGTGGGAGGTTAGCGGCGGCGGCAGCCGGTAGCGCCCTGTGGCGCTGCGCCGCCGGCGATGACGTCATCGCCGTGCGCAGCACCCCGCTCGCGCCCCGGCCGTGATCTTCAGTCGCGCCCCCTGATTTACCGCCAGACGCTATGTCCGACGGGTTCAGGGAGGCGTACGTGCGGCCGGGGCGGCGATATTTAAAGCAGAGGTGGCAGGCGGCCATTTTTGTTGCTGGCCGCCTGCCAGCACCTGCCCCCGGCCCCCGTGAAGCCCCCCCACCGTGAAGTACCGGCTGCGCTCCAAGAGCCCGGCACTTCTCTTGAGTGCCGGGCTCTTTTGCCGGCACTCCCGATCCCTGGGGGCCCAGCTGGGCCCCGGTTCGCGCTGCGCAGGGTCCCTCCCCTTTAAGAAGGGGAGGAAGGCCTGCAATACCGCGGCGCGACGTGCCGCAGCGCGTGGCGCTGCGGCACGTAGCGCCAGGATATTCACTCGCAGCGCCCCAAGAGGGATGCGGGCTGCTTCCAGTTGCGCCCCGCTTCCCTCTTGGGGCGTAACCACTGAAGTTCCGGCGCGGGGCCGCTAATTTTTTCGGGGCGCTAAAAGTCGCGCCCCGGCGAGGTTAGCGCCCCAAATGGGGCGCGACTCAATTTTTACCCCAATCTGTCTTCCAAATGCAGTAAGCAACAGCCTCTGAGCTTGGAAAGTGAACAGCCGTGAGCTGGGAGCTTTTATAGCACATTTACAGCTGTCAAGTAAAGAGATCATTTCATGGTAACACAACTCCCGACCTCCTTACCTGATGTGATCCCCGAGCAGTGAGGACCCCGTGGGCGACCTCGTAAAATTTAAAGGTGAGCTCAAAATACTTTTTAAGTGACTCTTAACAAGGTCATAATGACCTAAATTGCCTCCCCCGCTGCTGCGTGTCGGGTTTGTTCAGCGCTGACAGACCTGACATCTGGGAAAGTTCGTTGCAGTGGTTTGACAGTGGGTTCTCGACCTGCTGTCAAAAAAACATTTACCCACCCGACCCCCCAAGAAAATTTCCCCCAGAGTGTCCCAAGTTTACAGCTCCTAAAAGTGCTGTTGAGTCATCTCTGGAAGGTAATCGATCCCCTCCTGGATTGATTACTTGCTCTCTCCTGCATTTTAGGACCTTTATAGGCCCATAACAGAACCTAGACCTGTTTTCAGTAAGTTTACGTTTCATTGGACCTTTCAGGAAAGAAAAGAAAGATTTGCATTTATATAGCACCTTTCATGACCACCGGACATCCTAAAGCACTTTACAGCCTATGAAGTACTTTTGAAGTGTAGTCACTGTCGTAATGTAGGAAAAGCAGCAGCCAATTTGCGCACAGCAAGCTCCCACAAACAGCAATGTGATAATGACCAGATAATCTGTTTTTAGTGCTGTTGATTGAGGGATAAATATTGGCTAGGACACTGGGGATAACTCGTCTGCTTTTCTTCAAAATAGGGCCTCGGTCTAATGTCTCATCCAAAGGGCAGCACCTCTGACATTGCAGCACTCCCTCAGTGCTGCACTGCAGTCAGCTTAGATTTGTGTGCTCAAGTGTCTGGAGTGGGACTTGAACCCACAATCACTTAAGTGAGGGTGCTACCCACTGAGCCACGGCTGAGATGGCTCACAGCAGGAGATAGACTGGGAGGAACTTCCTGGGGAAGCCCAGGGGCTCCCCAGCCACAGCCCCCTTGAAGTTGGGAGGCAGGGAGTAGAATATCCCCCCACCCCAGCAGAATTCCACCCCATTTTCCAGTTCCTCAATATCATCTCAGCTAGAGATGTACTTGGGACTGGATTGGAATTTTGGGCCCTAAAATAAATTGAAATGCAAAAAAATTGCTCCTAAATAAATGTACCTCACGATGACTTTGTGCTGGTGGTCAAAACCACTGGAAAATGCAGGGAAGGGAGACCACACCATAATTCCAATAATTTTTAACTGTTTAATGAGGCTCGTGCATTGGAACAATGTCAACCTCCTGCTCCCTCAGCACTGCCTTGGTGGAGAACCCCAGACAGCGCATCCACAGAGTGTATGGGTGCAAGCCCTCTACCCTTGATTTCCTCTCTCCCCATGCCTGGCTTACATGGAACAAAATTTTAACCTTGTACTGTCGTAGCTCACACAATAATAGACACTTGGGCGAGGTACCAGAAAGTGTCAATATTTGTGAAATCCAATCCCCAACAGGAATCAGGGTTTAGAGAGTATGTGATGGGGGACTGGAGAAAAGGGACAGATCCACTAAAAGCAGAAATTGTTTTCATTGTGTTACTTTTTATTTCTCTGTTTTTAATCCATTTTGTGATAACGTGCAGCAGATTGTTTTGCTTTTTTAATCTGGTGACAGTTTTCACAGTAGATTTATCTATTACCTTCCAAATTGGAACAAGTTAACATCTAAAAGAGAAAGTTGCAGCACACCCACTCTAATGATCGAGTGACATGCACTGTGATATTTTCAAATTCATATTTTAGGAAGCTTAACCATTTCCAAACAATCAGTAATACAAGTAAATGATTAATTTACATTTGAATACAGAAAGATCCCTAAGGCATTTATCAAATTGCTATGTACAGTAGCATAACATGGTCCTTTTGAAATATTATGATTCTTAAGTATGGAGTAAGTTTGCTTAAATGCCATTCACAAGAGGTTAACTCATGTCACATATGTACTTGTATAAAACTGTTAACCTCCAGGTGGCAGTGTAAGCCAACTTGTTAACATGGACTTTAATTGAGCTTTCCTCAATTTGTTCAAAAATGGTTGTACTTTTTGTTGTCCAGTAATTTTTTATTTTGATGTATTTGTTGCCCACCTTTTGTACTCCTGCCCGCGACATACTAGACTCCAGATAAAAGTCAAGTTATTGTGAAAATCTTTGTGAATCAATACCACTTAATGACCAGCCAGTAGGGAAAGTCCACACAATTTCAGGGGGAATTTTAACTCCCTCCATTCGGCGGTAGCCGGGCGGAACATAAGTTAAAATCCTAGCAGTACACTTACCACTCGTTTCCGCCTTGCGGCTATTTTAACACCGCTGATTTCTTCGGCGGTTGAGGTGCTTGCCTGACTCAAGCAGGAGCTTCATAAATATATACAAATTGGGTCCAATTACTTCAATAGGACCCTGACGCTATTTCAGCATGGAAGTGAGCTGATCAGAGGACCGTAGGTAAGCTTAAAACTTTCCTTTGTGGGGCAAAGAGTGATAAGGAAAGTGTAGGCCTCCCCTGCTCTGATTCCACACCCCACCCTCTCACAAACCACCCCGGAAACCACATTTCCTCCTGTTCCCACACTAAGGCCGTGAATTTAATTGAGGAGGCGGCTTGGGGTCGGGTTGCCTGGTGGGCGGGTTCCGGACCCGCTGCCGGTCCTGAGTTGAAATTTTAATTTAATTGGCCTCTTAAGTGCCGTGGTGCGCGCTGGCCGGTTCAATGACTGGGATCGGGTCTGTTAGTCGCCTCTGATGACGTCATTAGTGCAATTGTTTTTAAGAGTCCCATGTAGCCTCAGCCTTTCATTTCTTGTTTCTGCTGGTCTCTGAATGTGCCAAGGCCACAATGAGTGTTTCCACACCGAAGGCTGCTCCACGTTTCAATGAGGACTCCCTCCAAGCTCTTGTGGAGGGTGTAAGAGGGTGCAGAGAGATTCTGTTCCCTCCCGATGGCCGGAGGAAGCCTCCTCAGCAAACAAAGGCAGCCTGGCTGCACATTGCTGAGGAGGTCAGCGCAAGGTCCTTTTATGCACGATCATTGATCCAGTGCCGGAAACGGTTTAATGATGTCCTGCGATCAGCAAAAGTGAGTATCACATCACACTTACCTTCAATCTGCTTCCCTTCTCTTCTCATCACCAGCACTCTGCTTTGTAAGCCTGCTCCTCCACATCCCACCTCACCCTTACTTCCCTTGCACCCTTACCTATCCATCTCTCTCTCTGTATTGAATCACTTCACCATCCTACTATGCACCCCTCACACTCGCTCTCACTGTTATGCAATGACAACTAACAACGCACAGGGAGCTAGCTTCCTCTTGGCACCTCACTCCATCTTCGTCTCCCTCTAACCTTCTATGTTACGATTCTTCACAGTCACTCCGTCACTCTCGCTGAAAATCCACTTGTGTCCCTCCTTGCAGGAAAAGATAGCCCACAATAAGAGGGAGAGAGCAAAGACAGGAGGAGGGGCTCCATCCCTCGCTACATTGACAAGTGCTGAGGAGGCTGTGCACGAGATCGTTGGAGGTGGCGAGGATCTGGAAGTGGGGGACAGAGAGACGGGCGCACTAGACGAAGCTGGTGACGGAATAGAGTTTCATCCCTCCATTTACATTTCATGATTGACTGCAATGGTATATGATGTTCAAAGAGGTTCACTTTGTATCATCTGCACAAAAGGATGTGTATGCTACCTAAAAATCAGATGTCTATTCATGTCTTTACTCCCCCACAGGACCATCGAGCACCCCCCTCCCCACTGTCCAGGAGGAAGAGCCAGACGACTCCTCAGAGAAACCTGCTGTCTCTGAGGGAGCAGCATCACCAGGACTCAGCGCACCCAGCACCAGCGCAGAGACGCACACCTCGGTGAGTCATTCGCGAGATAGTGTAGTGTTGTCACCTGGTGTATCACAGCTCACAAGTGAGCATCAGCAGATGATGGAGACAGTGACAGCAGTAGAGAGTCCTAGTCGGAGGTCGCAGGACTCTCCTAGCTCTGCTCAGCTGCATGTAGACGCTGTGCCTCTGGGGCCATCCAGAAAGAGAGCGATGCTGGAACTTCAGCAACAAGTGCAGGAGTCTCTGACAGGTTTTGCTGCCATGGTAACTGCGAGTGTGCAGAGAATGGAGGAGTCCATCTCTAACATGAGCACTGCCATGGTGGAGGCAATGGCGCATGAACGTACCGCCATGGAGAGGGTGGCAACCTCCTTCGAGGACATAAGTCACCAGACTCAATAGAGCATGGTGACTCTTCTAAATAGATGGTCTGCTATGGAGGATAGATGGGCATCTATTGAGGAGAGACACCAGAGGTACATGGACATCCCCGGTATGAGGATTGTCAGTACTGAGACGGGTCCTCATGGCCCCACTGATGTGCAGCAAGGTGCTCTCCAGCTACTTGCTAGCACAGAAGTGCGGGTGACCCATGAGAGGGATGTTGGTGGCAGACTACCAGTAAGTGTGGGCTCCTCTCCAAGCGCTCACATGACCATGCCACTGTGGAGCCCTTGGTCAGAGCCCCATAGTCCTCACCCAACTGAGATGGCCGTTTCAGCCCCTGCACAGCCGCAGGAAGAGCAGACTGTTGCAGAGCCCTCCCAGGCTCCCAAACCCAGAGGATGCCCACCAAAGGCATCTAAGTAGGAGCAGCATCAAAGTTAGCAAGGTGCCTCTACATCTGTTGAAGCCACAGGGGAAGCACCACGTAGAAGCACGCATAAGAGGAAGATAAAGCACAAATAGTCACAAAGGTAGTCACTTTGGTGTTTTGTTCTGTTGTCTTTTGTTCTGTTTTATATTTGCCATTGTCAACCTTTTGTGAATGTCTTAAACAAAAGTGATGGCAAACAGTTGAAGTTCTGGCATACGCGTTCTGCGAAATGGAAGTTGCACATTGAGGGCTCAGGGGGACTTGCATTTGTAATAATGATGGTGAAAGTGATAGGAAAGCACCGTTTATTGGAGAGATGATGTATGGCATTTTAGAAAGGTCGTCTACACATTCATAGGCATATGCTAGCCACCTGTGGTTGAAGAGTAAGCTTACGCGAATCTGGCATGGATGAATACATCCCTTGCGTGATGGCCAGCAATGAGCTCGATGGCTGCTGCATTGATCACATCCGGACCCGAAAGGCGTGCCTCCTCCTCGTCCTCCTCGTCCTCCTCTTCCTCCTCATCCTCCTTCTCTTCCGAGGATGCTCTGCGCTGAGTCACTTGTTCCTCAGGGAGCGCTAAGCCACGCTGCTGTGCGATGTTGTGCAGGGCACAACAGACAACGATCATTCTGGGCACCATGGCTGGTGCATACTTCAGGGCTCCACCAGATCTGTCGAGGCATCGGAATCACATTTTGAGCAAGCTGATGGTTTGCTCAATGATGCTTCTGGTGCAAATGTAGCTCACATTGTACCGCTCCTCAGCCTCGTTTGATGGCCTCCTCATCGGTGTCATGAGCCACTTTTTCAGGGGATAGCCCTTGTCGCCAAGTAGCCATCCGGAAAGTTGGGTTGGTGGATTGAAGAGCTGAGGCACAGTAGACTGCCGCAGGATGAAGGAGTCAAGGCAACTGTCAGGGTACTTGGTGCAAACATGCATGATGATCTTCCTGTGGTTACACACCAGCTGGACGTTCAGGGAGTGGAAGCCCTTGCGGTTGACAAAAACAGCTGGGCTGTGATGGGGTGCCCTAAAGGCCACATGTGTGCAGTCTACGACGCCCCGCACCCTTGGGAAGCCTGCCACATCTGCAAAGCCAACCGCACGCGTGGTTACACTTGCTTCATCCGTGGAGAAGTGGATGTAATTGTGCGCCTTTGCAAAGAGGGCATCGGTAGCCTGCGTGATGCAGGCGTGTGTGGCCGACTGAGAGATGCCAGTGATGTCTGCAGATGATCCCTGGAAGGAGCCCAAAGCAAAGAAGTTGAGTGCGGTGGTGACTTTGACAGCCACTGATAAGGGGTGTCCACCCGCTCCTCTGGGCTGCAGGTGTTGGTGCAGCATTGCACAGATGTCAGTGACTATGTCTCGCGGAAGTCTCAGCCTCCTTTGGCACTGCTGCTCACTCATGTTGAGGAAGCTCATCCTCTGCCTGTAAACCCGGTGTTGGGGGTATCTCCTGCGGCGAGATGCAGGCCTGAGCTGATGCCCTTTGCCCTGTGCAGCATCATGTGTCTGAGGAGAAGGTTAGTGCTCCTGCTGTTGGTGCTGCTGATGTGCCTGGTTGCGCTGCTGCCGACCAGGATGAGAGGATATAAATGGTTCCCATACCGCTGGTATATATCTCAGTCAAGGAATGGAGGTTGTGTGCACTCAGACAAAGTGGCCAGAGGTTCTTCCAAGGAGGTCACACAGCAGATGGATTTTAGCCTCAACACTCACAAGATTAGTTGAGCTGCAAAATGTTTCCCAAACATCAAACCACTAAGTTGTGGCATGTGAAAGAATGAGAGATTGCAGGACCGCTTTTAAGCTGCTCGAGCAGCTGGCAACAATTTAGGTCCTCGCTCAACCCGGCTCGATTCACCTGGCGTGTTTTTATGAAGGTGGGCAGCATGTTGAAAAACCTCCAAAATCAGATCAGCCCTTTAAAATAGGATTATCCAGGCAGTTAACTGCCTCCCCCGCTGTTTGGTGTCGGTTCAGTTTGGGAGCGGCTGACCCGACACTTCCCAAAGTCACGTGGAGGTGGGTTCGCAGCCCGCCCCCAATTTCTACGATTTTCGCAACAGACCTGCCTCCAAACCCGCCCCCTCAGGGCTATTAAATTCGTGGCCTAACTTTGGGTCTGGTGGATGGCCTCCGGGCCACCTGACTTTCCATTGCTTCCTGCTGATTTCCCAGCCGATTTGGTCAGGAGGTCGGCCAGTGGCATGTTAATGGGGCCCAGCTGTTAAAATCGGCTGGGCCTCCGGCTGCCACTCACTAGGCCGCATCCCTGCCCGAGGAGTTATAATTCCCACCATGAATTTTAATCAGGTAAAAATTCTGTTAATAATTACCGACATGTGGAAAATCCTGTTTCTCACCCAGATCCAATTCTATGTACTTTATTAAAACACTACATACATAGATACATAGATACATAGAAGATAGGAGCAGGAGTAGGCCATCCGGCCCTTCGAGCCTGCTCCGCCATTTAATGAGATCATGGCTGATCCTCCAATTCAGTATCCCGTCCCCGCCTTCTCTCCGTAACCCTTAACCCCTTTTGCCTGTAGAAATATATCTAATTCCCTCTTAAATATATTTAATGAGCTGGCGTACACTGCCCTCTGTGGCAATGAGTTCCACAGGTTCACCACCCTCTGAGTGAAGAAATTCCCCCTCATTTCTGTCCTAAATGGTTTAGCCCTTATCCTTAAATTATGTCCTCTAGTTCTGTTCTCACCCGCCAAGGGAAACATCCCTTCTGCATCTAGTCTGTCTAGACCTGTCAGAATTTTATACACTTCTATGAGGTCCCCTCTCAATCTTCTAAACTCCAGTGTGTACATCCCTAAACTACATAGTCTCTCCTCATAGGTCAATCCCGCCATTCCTGGTATCAGCCTGGTGAATCGCCGCTGCACCCCCTCCATGGCAAGAACATCTTTCCTCAGATGAGGCGACCAAAACTGTACACAGTACTCGAGGTGTGGTCTCACCAGTGCCCTGTACAGCTGCAGCAAGGTATCCCTGTTCCTGTATTCCAACCCTTTTGCTATGAAGGCCAGCATACCGTTTGCCTTCTTGATCGCCTGTTGCACCTGCATGCTCGCCTTCAGTGACTGGTGTACAAGAACACCCAGGTCTCTCTGTACTTCCCCCTCTCCCAATTTATTGCCATTTAAATAATAATTTGCCCTCCCGTTCCTGCACCCAAGGTGGATAACTTCGCACTTGTCCACATTATAGTGCATCTGCCATTTATCCGCCCAATCACCCAGTCTGTCCAAATCGCTCTGGAGCTTCCTGGTCTCCTCCTCTGAGCCCACCCCCCCTCCTAGTTTAGTGTCGTCTGCAAATTTGGAAATGCTGCATCCGACTCCCTGATCCAGGTCATTAATGTAAATTGTGAACAGCTGGGGACCCAGGACAGATCCCTGTGGTACCCCACTTGTTACTGCCTGCCATTCAGAAAATGAGCCGTTTATTCCAACTCTCTGTTTTCTATCTGACAGCCAGTTCTCTATCCACGTCAATACTTTCCCCTTTATCCCATGAGCTTCAATTTTCCCTGCTAATCTTTTATGTGGGACCTTATCGAAGGCCTTTTGGAAGTCCAGGTACACCACATCTACTGGCTCTCCCCCATCTATTTTACCAGTTACTCCCTCAAAAAATTCCAATAGATTAGTCAAGCACGATTTACCCTTTGTAAATCCATGTTGACTCTGTCCTATCCTGTCCCCATTTGCTAAGTGCTCCGCTATTTCATCCTTAATGATGGACTCCAGCATTTTGCCCACAACTGATGTAAGGCTTACAGGTCTGTAATTACCTGCTTTTTCCCTACTCCCCTTTTTGAATAGTGGGGTAACGTTAGCTACCCTCCAATCCATGGGCACTGTTCCCGAGTCTAATGAATTCTGAAAAATCATACTTAGTGCATCCGCTATCTCTAGGGCCACCTCCTTCAGCACCCTAGGATGCATGTTATCAGGCCCTGGGGATTTGTCCGCCTTCAATCCCTTTAGCTTCCTTAACACCATATCCTTAGAGATATTGACTTGCGTCAGTTCCTCCTTTGCAAATGTCCCTATTTTTCCTGATATCCCAGGGAGGTTTTTTGTGTCTTCCTTCGTAAAGACTGACCCAAAGTATGCATTTAGTTGGTCTGCCATTTCTTTATTTCCCGTTATATATTCCCCCGTATCTGACTGCAATGGGCCAACTTTGGTTTTCACCAGTCTTTTCCTCTTGATATACTTATAAAAGCTTTTGGAGTTAGTTTTTATATTTTCCGCCAGCTTGCTTTCGTAAGCTATTTTGCCCCTCTTGATTAAGCCCTTTGTCCTCCTTTGCTCTATCTTAAACTGTTCCCAATCTTCCGCTCTGGTGCTTTTTTTGGCTATTTTATACGCCCTATCTTTGGATTTTATGCTGTCTCTAATTTCCCCTGTTATCCACGGTTGAGTCACCTTTTTAGATTTCCTTTTATGCCAGATTGGTATAAACAATTTTTGCAATTTTGTCATTCTATCTTTAAATGCTTGCCATTGTTTATCTACCTCCAGTCCTCCCAGGAACGTTGTCCAATCAGACCTACTCAGTTCCCGTCTAATGGCATCATAATTCCCCTTGTTTAAATTCAGGACCTTAGTATCTGAGTCAATTTCTTCGCTCTCCATTACTGTAATTAACACCCAACAGGAAGTAAATGTGTAAATTTAAAGCATTACTTAATATTCAAGGAAACCACATAAATGTACCGAAATCGATACATTAAAAAAATGCACTTGTGGGCCTGAAGTTCCTGGGTTGGGAGGGCAGCAGGAGATCGCTGCCGGGAACCTGAGCATAATGTAAGTATTCAGGATGGGGGGTCCTGGGACGCTTGTGGTTAGGGGAAGGGGTGGGAAGCCTAGGACCAAGGAGGCCCAAGGTTTCCTTGTTGGGACGGGATGAACATTCCTGCTTCTCCCGACCCACATGGAAATCTTAAAATAATTTTAAAATGAAACATACTCTTCTGGGCCTCTTCTGGCCATGGATGCCACCAGATCTCACTGGTGACCCAGGCACTGGGTGTCGCTGCCGTGATCAGCAATAAGATCACATCAGCGTCCAAATGATATCATCGGACGGCAACATTGAAATATTGATGAGCTCCCCGCGGATGTCCCTGATGCTGCCAGAAACCTGCCAGTTAAAACACAGCAGGTGCGAACACATTGGCAGCACATTAGAAGTCAAAAATATAATAATAAATAGTCAGCATGGATTTCAAAAGGGAAAGTCTTGCTTGACCAACCTCATTGAATTTTTTGAAGAGGTAACAGAGAGAGTAGACAAGGGTAATGTAGTAGATGTAATTTATCTAGATTTTCAAAAGGCCTTCGATAAGGTACCTCATAATAGACTAATGAATAAGGTAAGAGCATGTGGAGTCAGGGGACAAGTAGCAGAATGGATAATTAGCTGGCTTCAAGACAAAAAGCAGAGAGTTGAAGTAAAGGGTAGCTATTCAGAGTACCAGAAGGTGGCGTTCCACAAGGATCAGTGCTGGGACCACTGTCGTTCACAATTTATATTAATGATTTAGACTTTGGAATTAGAAACACAATTTCTAAATTTGCAGATGACACCAAATTGGGGGGGGTTAGTCAATACTGAGGAGGACTGCAACAAATTACAAGAAGACATGAATAAACTTGCAGAATGGGCATATAATTGGCAAATGAAATTCAACACAGATAAATGTGAGTTATTACATTTTGGTAAGAAAAATAGGGAGGTCACTTATCACTTGGAAAATACGAATCTAAATAGGGTAGAAGAGCACAAATACACAAATCACTGAAAGTAGCAACACAGGTTAACAAGGCCATAAACAAGCAAACCAAGCACTAGGGTTTATTTCTAGAGGGATTGAATTGAAAAGTAGTGAAGTTATGCTAAACTTGTATCGAACTTTCGTTAAACCACACTTGGAGTACTGCGTACAATTCTGGTCACCATATTATAAAAAGGATTTAGAGGCACTGGAGAGGGTGCAGAGAAGATTTACAAGGATGATACCAGAAATGCGAGGGTATATCGGTCAGGAAAGGATGAACAGGCTGGGTCTCTCTTCTCTTGAAAAGAGAAGGCTGAGGTCTTTAAAATTATGAAAGGTTTTGATAGAGTAGATACAGAGAGAATGTTTCCACTTGTGGGGAAGAGCATAACTAGAGGCCATCGATATAAGATAGTCACCAAGAAATCCAATAGGGAATTCAGAAGAAACTTCTTTACCCAGAGAGTGGTGAGAATGTGGAACTCGCTACCACAGGGAGTGGTTGAGGCAAATAGTATAGATGCATTTAAGGGGAGGCTAGATAAGCACATGAGGGAGAAGGGAATAGAGGGTAATGCTGATAGAGTTATATGAGGAAAGATGGGAGGAGGCTCGAGTGGAGCATAAACACCGGCATGGACTGATTGGGCCGAATGGCCTGTTTCTGTGCTGTATATCCTATGTAATCCTATGCACCGTTATCCACCTGACCGGTATTTTAACCACCCTCCCGCTTGATTACTGCCAGACGGGCAGGGTTAAAATCGGGCCGGGAGTTCCAGAGATTAGAGCGGAGATGGCTGAAGACTCTGCTATCAACGGTGGGGCAAAGGTAGAGTGGGATGGTCAAAGCACTAATTTATAGAGGCCAAATTTCCTTTCAAACATTAGCTGGTTCTCACCATGTGTCAACTGTGGCTCAGTGGGTAGCACACTTGCCTCTGAGTCAGAAGGTTGTGGGTTCAAGTCCCACTCCAAGGACTCGAGCACATAAAGCTAGGCTGACACTCCAGTGCAGTGCTGAGGGAGTGCTGCACTGTCGGAGGTGCCGTCTTTCGGATGAGACGTTAAACCGAGGCCCTGTCTGATCTCTCAGGTGGACGTAAAAGATCCCATGGCACTATTTCGAAGAAGTGCAGGGGAGTTATCCCCGGTCCTGGCAAATATTTATCCCTCAACCAACATAACAAAAACAGATTATCTAGCCATTATCACATTACTGTTTGAAGGACCTTGCTGTGCACAAATTGGCTGCCGCATTTCCCACATTACAACAGTGACTCCACTTCAAAAAGTACTTCATTGGCTGTAAAGCGCTTTGAGACATCTGGTGGTTGTGAAAGGCGCTATATAAATGCAAGTCTTTCAAGTCTTTTCATGGCACATGGGGCTTTTCCTTAACAAACTAGTCTAAAGCAACATAAGATAGCATGGGGGTCAATTTTTACTTGGAGAATACATCGGGCAGGCAGTGGGCAGAGCATCCACCACTTAAATTGGAAGGGCAGGAAATCAGATCGACCGCCACTTAAAGGCAGACTGTAGCCCTTAAAGGAGAAGTGGGAAATGAGTTTTATTGAAGCAGCAGTCAGCATAATATTGTCCAGCTGTGAGGTGCTCACGGAGCAAGTGAGGAACAGGAAAATGGTCCTTTTTGCCTCCAACCATGAGCATCTCAAGAGCCCTAGACTGAGTCTACCATGCTGAAACCACCTTTTGAGCAGGTAAAAGAGCATGTAAAACAGGCGCTATGGACTCACACTCGGGTGATAACCAGTGTGCTGAATCTGTGTAAGTAAG
Source organism: Squalus acanthias (assembly GCA_030390025.1). Taxonomy (NCBI): domain Eukaryota; kingdom Metazoa; phylum Chordata; class Chondrichthyes; order Squaliformes; family Squalidae; genus Squalus; species Squalus acanthias. The sequence goes on along the minus strand of CM059426.1, from coordinate 117,260,086 downwards.
TAACATGATAAGGTTTTTGAGATTTTGCTGGAACGGGCGAACCTCTAGGAGTAAGTTGTCAATTCACTTTTTCTGTGATTTTGGGCCACTAGCGTCCTCGTTTTTAGAAGTAAACAGATCAAAAGAAAATCTGCCCCATGTGAATAACTCACCAGACTACATTTACAACCTTCAAAGTTTACCGAACAGAAGTTGGCCATTCAACCGATTGGAGTACAATTTCCACCGGAGTTCTTTTAATCTCCCACCATAACGTCAGCAGTTTCCGTCATTTCTCTGGGGTTTCCATTAGTCTTCCACTGAGTTTTGGTGGGAGATCCGGTGAAGCGATCCAGTGAAGCCCCGTGTTTTTACCTTATTGCGTCTTTGCCAGGCCTTTGCTAGAGCAATCCAAAACATCCCACTGCCTTGCTTGTTCCCCAGAGCGTTCTTTCTTCCTCTGCTTCAAATGTTTATCCACTTTTCCCTTAAAAGATACAATAGTCTCTGTCTCAATTATTCCCTGTGGTAAAGCATTCAATGCTCCAACAATTCTGTGTAAACAAATTTCTCCTAACCTTTCTCCTCACTCTCTTCGTGACAATTTTAAATTGATGACCTCTCATCACTCACTCCCCAACCAGTGGAAATAGACTTTTCCCATTCACTCCATCAAAACCACGCAAATAGTTCTAGGATCTCAAGTCTCTCCTCATAAGTATAGTTTCTCATCCCTGGTATCCTCCCATAGTATGTTTCACCTTACTTAAGGTGGCTAAACAAACAATCCCACTAGAAAAGTGAAAATTGAGCATCTAAAATAGACCTGAAATGAAAATGACCCAAAGTGCTCAATTTGAGTTACAAAATACTTTGGCCGGAATTTTTCGGGGGGTCAGTCTTCTGCCGAGTTTTGGTGGGAGATCTGGTGGTGGGTCGGCTGGGAGAATGTTTTTTTTTGACAGCAGGTAGGGAGCCCGCTGTCAAGCCACCTTCATGCTAGTCTCCCAGATGTCGGGTCTGTCATCGCAGAAGAGACCCGACACCAAGCAGCGGGGAAGGCTATTTAGATCATTAGCTGGATTGTTAAGAGGCAATTAAGTAGTATTTTAAGCTTACCTTTAGATTTTTAGACTTCGCCAAAGGCTTCCCCACTGCTCGGGGATCACGTCAGGTAAGGAGGTCGGGAGTTGTGTCAGCATGTGACGATTTTTAAACTTGACAGCTGCAAATGGTCAATAAAAGCTCCCATTTTATAGCTGTTCACTTTGCAAGGTTAGAAGCTGTTGCTCACTGCATTTGGAAGACAGATTGGGCTTTTTACAGGTTGCAAGTGTTTGGAGCAAACTCTCTATCCAGTGTCACCTCATTGGAACAACCTCTGTCACCATTGACAGATCGCTTCTGTCATCTCAACCTCACTGTTACATCTGTTCGATCAGCATCGGTGCCCTTGAAAAATCTCACCTTGGTCCTCAGAATCCCACCACGATCAGCCCCAACACCAGCAGCACCAGGCACACCAGCAGCTCCAATAACAACACCAACCTTCTCCGCAATCAACTGGTGCTGCACAGGACACAGGGCATCAGCAACCGACCACATTGCTGTCCGGGAGGCCAGGGATGGCCTCACCATAGCCCAATTTGCTTCACTTGATGCTGTACACCTATATGGCTGCCACATGATACGACAGGTTGGCACCACCCCACACCAACACCATAAAGCATCCCTACAATGCCCAAGCCATTTCTTTCACACTCATCGCCATTGCGGGGGGTACCGTTATGTCTCACCATTCACTGCAACTCACTAAGCCACTTCCAAAGGTGCACACAAACCTGTCCAAGAACGCAAAGTGTTGAAAATAAAGATTTCAATATTTGACGGTACATTAACAGAAACTTCACATGAACATTGGCTAAAACACACAAGTGCCTACCCTTGTGTGTTGTTACTTGTTATGATTGGACTAGGATGAAGGTGAGTGTGAGAGCCTGGGTGCAGCCGTGCACCTCTGTGCAGTGCTTGTCAGTGTTTGCAGCATCTCAATGCTGTAGAACACTGACAGCAGAACTGTCAAACTAAATTTGGGCATGCTCCCCTTAAGGAAACCGGCTGATGACGCGTCATCAAGTGACATCATCAGACCCACTTCCTTCATTTGGCCGAAAATGCTCTGGGCGGGCTTAACAAGCCCAATCAGCATAAAATTCTTTTCACAGAGCTGGATGGAGCCAGTAGCGGGGTTGCACCCCGCCACTGACCCCGGCCGCTCCTGACCTGCCTCGGTAAATGAAATCACGGCCTTTGATTTGCAATTTTCCTCCCTTGCTCTGGTTCAGCAATTTGGCCTAGATCTGGAGTGGGATAAAATGTGGGAAAATCAGGGAAGCAAGTCCTACTGCTACATTCCCACCCCAAATTCTATTTTTTTCCACCTACCTCAGCCAGATAGGCCATTGGCTATTCCTTCCTTACCCACCACTGTATGTAAACGACAGTAGGGAGGTTAGGCTCAGCAAGCTGCCAGGTTTCCCTGTTTGTCGCCACTGATACTACTTGTAATAGTGCCAGCTGTTGGACTACTGATGTATATAATAATAAAGCCATGTGCAGTACAGTTCTTACCGGAAGCCATGTTGTGCTGTTGTATATATATGCTGTGTCTCAAGATACTACAGAATTGGCGATGAGGATGCGATTGTGAATTCTCTAGCTGAAATTTTTGTTGGAGGATAATCCTGCCAACCGACGGAGGGACTGTTAGAGGTTCTTCGTTTTGCAGAAAACCTTAAAAATCCGAGGTAAATTCAAGCACACGTGGCTGAACTGTCAATATTGCCAGAGTCCAGATGGCCGCAACAAGGTAATAGTGCATTGAAGTCGTGCTATCGGTGCCTGGGACAACACATCACTCAAAGCTGTGCATCCGCGAGGCTGAAAAATACTTGGAAAGCACGTTTCTAGAAGTGGTCACCCCGCAGCCTCAGAATGTGCAGGCAGAGAGGGAATGGGTGACCACCAGACAGAGAAGGAGGACCAGGCAGGTAGGGTAGGAATCCCCAGAATGCATCTCGCTCGCTAACCGGCTCACAGTTCTGGAAACTGGTGGGGGTGATGGCTCATCTGGGGAGAGCAGTCAGAGCCAAGGCCACGGCACCAAGGGTAGTTCAGCTGCACAGTGGGGGAGGAAGAAGAGTGGAAGAGCAATAGTGATAGGGGATTCATTGGTTAGGGGAACAGATAGGCGATTCTGTGGACATAGACATGACTCCAGGATGGTATGTTGCCTCCCTGGTGCCAGTATCAAGGATGTCACTGATCGGCTGCAGGACACTCTGAGGGGGGGAGGGTGAGCAGCCAGAGGTCGTTGTCTATATCGGTACCAACGACATAGGCAGAAAGAGGGATGAAGTCCTGCAGGCAGACTTTAGGGAGCTAGGAAAGAGATTAAAAAGCAGGACCTCAAAGGTAGTAATCTCTGGATTACTCCTGGTGCCATGTGCTGGTGAGTACAGGAATAGGAGGATAGAACAGATGAATGCATGGCTGGAGAGATGGTGCAGGAGGGGAGGGCTTTAGATTCCTGAGGCATTGGGACCATTTCTGGGGAAGGTGGGACCTGTACAAGCTGGATGGGTTACACCTCAACAGAGCCAGGACCAATATTCTCGCGGGGAGGTTTGTTAGTGTTGTTGGGGAGGGTTTAAACTAGCTTGGCAGGGGGATGGGCACCAGCATGTAGGAGTGGAGGGGAGGAATGGGGTGCATGGAAGAGTGAGTGTGTTGGATGGTACTGGAGGGGAAGGTAGTGTTGGAGGCGGAAGTAGTACCATATTAGATAGGAGCAGACTAAGAAAGACTACGAAAAATTCAAAAATGGGTTTCGAATGCATGTACGTAAACGTACAAAGTGTGATGAATAAGGTTGGTGAGCTACAAGCACAATTAGCCATGTGGCAATATGATGTTGTGGCAATAACGTAAACGTGGCTTAAAAACAGTGAGGACTGGGCACTTAATATTCAAGGGTACAAGGTGTTCAGAAAAGATAGGGAAGGAAGAAAGGGAGGTGGGGTGGCAGTGCTGATTAAGGAAGACATTGTAGTGTTGGAAAGGGAGGATGTTCTTGAGGGGACAAGGACAGAATCCATTTGGTTAGAGTTGAGGAGCAAAAAGGGTATGATCACACTATTGGGGGTATTCTACAGGCCTCCAAATAGTGAGAGGGAGGTAGAGGAGCAAATCTGCAGGGAAATCGCAGAGATATGCAAGAGCTATAGAGTGGTGATATTGGGGGACTTTAATTGCCCAAATATCAATTGGGACAACGCTAGGGTAAAGGGAAAGGAGGGGGAGGAATTTCTGAAATGTGTTCAGGAGAATTTCCTTGACCAGTATGTTCTTGGCCCAACTAGGAAGGAGGCATTGCTGGATCTGGTGCTGGGGAATGAGGTGGGCCAGGTCGACCAAGTGTCTGTGGGAGAACACTTGGGTATGAGTGATCATCATATCATAAGATTTAGATTAGCAATGGAGAGGAGCAAGGAACAATCTAGATTGGAACTTCTAAACTGGAATAGGGCTAACTTCAATGGGATGTGAAAGGATCTAGCCAGGGTAAAATGGAACCAAAGACTGACAGGAAAAACTGTAACGAAACAATGGGTGATCTTTAAGGAGCAGGTGTTCCAAGTACAGGCTAGGTACATTCCAACAAGAGGGAAGGGTAAGGGAACCAAAGCAAGGGCTCCTTGGATGACGAGGGAGATAGAGAAGATGATGAAACAAAAAAAGAGGGTGTTTGATGAATGTCAGGTGATTTCTTCAAGGGAGAACCAGACCAAATACAATAAGTTGAGAGGGGAAGTGAAGATGAAAATAAGATTGGCAAAGAGAGAATATGAGAGTAGAATGGCAGTTAACATAAAAAGGAACCCAAAAATCTTCTACCGGCATGTAAACAGTAAGCGGGTAGCAAGGGGCGGGGTGGGGCCTATTAGGGACAAAGAAGGTGATATATGCTTAGAGGCGCAGGGCAAGGCTAGAATACTGAATGAGTACTTTGTATCGGTGTTTACTAAGGAGGTGGATGCTGACAAAATATCGGTAGAAGTGGAAAAGGTAGAAGCAATGGAAGGGGTGAAAATTGATAGACAGGATGTACTGGATAGACTGGGTATGCTTAGAGTGGATAAGTCGCCTGGTCCAGATGGCTTGCATCCCAGGTTGCTAAGGGAATTGGGGAAGGAGATAGCAGAAGGGCTTACCATAATTTTCTAATCTTCCCTAGATGCGGGGGAGGTGCCTGAGGATTGGAAAGTGGCAAATGTGACACCATTTTTCAAGAAAGGGTGTAAGGACAATCCTAGTAATTACAGGCCGGTCAGTTTAACATCAGTGGTGGGTAAAGTTTTAGAAACAATAATCAAGGAAAAAATTAACGGGCACTTGGAGAGGTTTAAACTAATTAAGGAGAGCCAACATGGATTTGTAAAAGGCAGATCATGTTTGACTAATCTAATTGAATGTTTTGATGAAGTAACAGGGAGGATTGATGAAGGGAATGCAATGGATGTTGTCTACATGGTGCAGGGACAGAGGGACCTGGGAGTTAATGTGCATTGGTCCCTAAAGGTGGCGAGACATATTGAGAGAGTGGTTAGCAAAGCATATGGGATCTTGGGCTTCATAAATAGAGGTTTTGAGTTCAAAAGTAGAGAAGTTATGCTGAACCTTTATAAAGCGCTGGTTAGGCCACAACTGGAGTATTGTGTCCAATTCTGGTCACCACATTTTAGGAAGGATGTGAAGGCACTTGAGAGGGTGCAGAGGAGATTTACCAGAATGGTTCCGGGGATGGGGGATCTTAGCTACAAGGACAGGTTGGAGAAGCTGGAATTTTTTTCATTAGAGCAAAGGAGGTTGAGAGGTGATTTGATAGAGGTGTACAAGATTATGACGGGTTTGGATAGGCTAGACGGGGAAAGGCTGTTCCCACTAGTTAATGGTACAAGGACTAGTGGACACAGATTTAAGGTTTTGGGCAAGAGATACAGGGGGGATGTGTGGAAAAACATTTTTACGCAGCGAGTGGTGAGGACCTGGAACTCGCTGCCGACGGAAGTGGTGGAAGCGGAGACACTCAATGTTTTCAAGGGGAGACTGGATAGGCACTTGAGGGAAATAAACTTGCAGGGCTACGGGGATAGAGCGGGGGAATGGGACTGACTGGATTGCTCTACAGAGAGCCGGCATGGACTCGATGGGCCGAATGGCCTCCTTCTGTGTCGTTATGACTCTATGACTCTATATGTGAAAGCAGAGTGTTTCAACTGCAAGAAAACTGGGCATCTTGCGAAGGCATGCCGACAGAAGAGTAAACCAACTGGCAATACTAGAAGTAGACATCACCAGACACTACATACCGTTGAAGAGAAGCAGCAGGACGAAGAGTTTCCGGAGATTCATGTCATCAGAAGTGATTTGCGAGGTATCCTCATCGAAGTAGATGTCGCAGGAACCAGGATACCCATGGAAATCGACACTGCTGCATTCGTGAGCGTAGTACCGGAATCACTATATCGCGACAAGTTGCGTGAGTATCGACTAGAGAAATCGAAGGTAGAGCTGCGAGGCTACTCAGGAGAGCCAATCCCTGTAGTGGGAAGTGTCACCATACCAGTGAAATATAAGGATCAGTGTCAGAGCTTGCCTCTCATAGTAGTGTCTGGAAACAAGCCTGCCTTGATAGGTAGAAATTGGTTGGGATCACTGAAGCTGGATTGGAATTAGATTTTTCGTGTGGAAGCGAAATTTGCATCAAGCAGTATCCAAAGGTATTCAGCGAAACAGGCAGTCCAGTCCAAGACTTCAAGGCGAGTGTCAGAGCGCAGAAGGACGCAAGACCAGTTTACTGCAAGCCACGTCCCGTACCATACGCACTCAAGGAGCAAGTTGAGCAAGAACTCAAAAGACTAGAAACTGAGAACATTATCTCTAAGGTAGATCTGAGTAATTGGGCTACACCCATTGTTGTTGTACCTAAGTCAGATGGTAAGGTAAAGTTGTGTGGTGATTATAAGGTAACCATAAACCAGGTTCTAGAGTGTAATCTACCCAATACGTTGCCAAATGTGGAAGATTTGTTCACAGCGCTGACAGGTGGCCAGATCTTTTCGAAGTTAGATCTAACAAATGCCTACCTACAACTTGAGTTAGATGAAGAGTCCAAGTAATGCTTGACTATAAATACTCACCGAGGCCTATATCAGTTCAATTGGCTACCATTGGGAGTGTCTTTTGCCCCTGACATATTCCAGGGGGTGATGAACCAAATTTTGCAAGGCATTGAAGGAGTGGTGTGTTATTTGGAAGACCTACTCATTTCAGCACCAAACATGCAAATCCATGATGAGGTGTTGAATGAAGTGCTCAAACGGTTAGAGAAGCATGGAGTACAAGTGACAGCTCACAAGTGTGAGTTGTTTCAAAACTCAGTGGAATACTTAGTGCACAGAATAGACAAAGATGGTTTACATCCAACCAAGGCAAAGCTGAATGCAATCAGAAATGCACCCACTCCCAAGAATGTCTCTGAACTTCGATCATTTTTGTGTCTTTTGAATTATTATGGAAAGTTCCTCCCAAACTTGGCTACATTGTTACATCCACTGAATGAGCTGTTGAGAAAACAGGTCCCTTGGAAGTGGTCAAAATAATGCGACACAGCATTCAAAGAGTGTAAAAGTCAGTTCGTAGAGAGTAACATGTTAGTTCACTATGATGTATCTAAGGAGATCAAGCTAGTGTGTGACACCTCTCCGTACGGAGTTGGGCAGTGATCTCTCATGTACTAGATAGTGGGGCGGACAGACCAATTGCTTTTGCTTCACGCACTCTCAGTGTTAGTGAGCGGAATTATGCGCAGAACGAAAGGGAAGCTTTGTCATTGATTTTTGGGGTCAAGAAGTTTCACAAATACTTGTTTGGTCGTAAGTTTACCATAGTTACTGACCATAAGCTCCTGACAGCAATCCTCCATCCAACTCCCCAGTTCCAACCTTAGCTGCAGCCCGAATGCAGAGATGGGCTTTGAGTTTGTCAGCGTATACGTATGACATTGAGTAAAGACGATCAGTAATGCTGATGCTGATGCTATGTCCAGGTTGCCAGCCCCATCACAAGTTTCACCCAATAAGGAAGAAGTGTTCTATTTCTCATACATTGATGAGCTGCCAGTCACAGCTGAAGAGATTGGTAGGGCAACCAAACGTGACCCAATTATGTCAAAGGTGTATGATTACATAGCAAATGGATGGCCAAACCAAGTATCAGAGGAAGATATCCATCCATACTTCATTTGTTGGAATTAATTGTCAGTGGATAAAGATTGTATCATGTGGGGAGCAAGAGTGGTTATCCTAAATAGATTCAGGTCTAAATTGTTAGGAGATCTTCATGACCAATACCTGGGAATGTGCTTGACCAAGAGCTTTGCACGCAGTTACTTATGGTGGCCAGGTTTAGATAAAGAGATAGACTACATAGTCAGTCAGTGTACAACATGTCAATTGGTGAGCAAGAAACTACCATCAGTACCATTACAGCCATGGAAATGGCCTCCCAGAGTGTGGCAAAGGTTACATATAGATTTTGCTGAGCTAGAAGGACAACAATTGTTCATAGTGATAGTCACTCGAAGTGGATAGAGGTGTTTCCGATGTGGATAATAACAACACGCAAAACACTGGACAATTTGCGAAGATTGTTTTCTTCATACGGCCTCCCACAAGAAATTGTGTCTGATAATGGGCTGCAATTTTGTTCAGAAGAGTTCACACAGTTTATGAGCAGAAACGGTTCCACCATACCACCCTGCTTCAAATGGTGCAGCAGAGCGCACAGTACAAATTGTCAAACGTGCCCTCATCAAGCAACTGTTGGATCCAAATCCAAAGAAACGTCAGTTGTCGTTGTACCACAAACTGGCAAATTTTCTGATTACCTATCGGAATACTCCTCATACCACTTCTGGTAGAAAACCAGCAGAGTTGTTTCTCAAACGACAGCCACGAACCAGGTTCTCATTGTTAAAGCCAAACTTGGCAGAGTCCGTAGAAGAGAAACAATCAAGGCAGAAAGAGAGTCATGATAAAGATAGAGTTAGAGAGAGAAGTGTGAAGTTGAACCAGAAGGTTAGAGTGAAGAACCATCACCATAAATGGTTAAATTGGTTACCAGGAAGAGTAGAGAAGATATGTGGCCCTCGCACATATTTGGTCAAGATGTTTGATCATGGAAAGGTTAGGTTTGTTCACATTGATCATGGGCCAAAAATTCGGCCCTTCCCGGGTGAGTATGCACTGTGTACTCACCCGTAAGGCGTCCTGAAGTGCCGGTTTCCTGCATGCACTGCACATGCGCGGGAAACCGGAACTTCCGGTCTGGTGAAGGGGGCGGTTCATAGGTGAACCGCGTGCGCGGTAGCGGCTGCGCGCACGCAGCAAACGTAAGTTTTTTTTCAGGTTTCTACGGGAGGGTAAGTATTGAAGAACCTACACTTTTAAAAAGGACAAAAATGAGAAGTCGCACAACACCAGGTTATAGTCCAACAGATTTATTTAATTTTACAAGCTTTCGGAGCAGTTCGCTCCTTCGTCAGGTAAGTTTAGCAGTGAGAGAATCTCCCAGAATTCACAATTTAAACACAGACAAAATATATTCAAATCTTTCCCTACATCAAAGAGCATAGCCAAGACAATGAGATGTGTCCCAGGGGGTCCAACGTGTCAAACCACCTGCTGGCTGCATATCCTGTCAATCTGTGTAGGTTCTTGTGTTAGCCTTTTTTAAAAAAAACACCTGGGAAGACCGGCCATGATGTCAAGTCACGTTCTGTATCGTGACATGAACCCGATATCGCGATTGAGGCCATCCTCATGAGTGCGGAACTTGGCTATCAGTTTCTGCTCTATGATTTTGCGCTGTCGTGTATCTCGAAGGCCGCCTTGGAGAACGCTTACCCGCATATCCGAGGCTGAATGCCCCTGGCTGCTGAAGTGTTCCCCGACTGGGAGGCAACCCTCCTGCCTGGCGATTGTTGCGCGGTGTCCGTTCATACGTTGTCTCAGTGTCTGCATGGTCTCGCCGATGTACCATGCTCTGGAGCATCCTTTACTGCAACGTATCAGGTAGACAACGTTGGCCGAGTCACATGAGTATGTACCGTGTACCTGGTGGGTAGTGTCCTCACGTGTGATGATGGTATCTGTGTCCATGATTTGGCATGTCTTGCAGAGGTTGCCGTGGCAGGGTTGTGTGGTGTCTTGGTTGCTGTTCGCCTGAAAGATGGGTAATCTGCTGCGAACGATGGTACTTTTGAGGTTAGGCGGCTGCTTGAAGGCGAGTAGTGGAGGCGTGGGGATGGCCTTAGCAAGGTGTTCGTCGTCATCGATGACATGTTGAAGGCTGCGAAGAACATGGCGTAGTTTTTCCGCTCCGGGGAAGTACTGGACGACGTAGGGTACTCTGTTGGTTGTGTCCCGTGTTCGTCTTCTGAGGAGGTCTATGCGGTTTTTCGCTGTGGCCCGTCGGAACTGTCGATCGACGAGTCGAGCGTCATATCCCGTTCTTACGAGGGCGTCTTTCAGTGTCCGTAGGTGTCCATCGCGTTCCTCCTCGTCTGAGCAGATCCTGTGTATTCGCAGGGCTTGTCCATAGGGGATGGCTTCTTTAACGTGGTTAGGGTGGAAGCTGGAGAAGTGGAGCATCGTGAGGTTGTCCGTGGGCTTGCGGTAGAGTGAAGTGCTGAGGCGTCCGTCTTTGATGGAGATTCATGTGTCCAAGAATGAAACCGATTCTGAGGAGTAGTCCATGGTGAGTTTGATGGTGGGATGGAACCTGTTGATGCTATCGTGTAGTCCTTTCAGTGATCCTTCGCCGTGGGTCCAAAGGAAGAAGATGTCGTCGATGTATCTGGTGTACAGCGTTGGTTGGAGGTCCTGTGCAGCGAAGAAGTCTTGCTCGAACTTGTGCATGAAGATGTTGGCATATTGGGGTGCGAATTTGGTCCCCATGGCTGTTCCGTGTGTTTGGGTAAAAAACTGGTTGTCGAAGGTGAAGACATTGTGGTCAAGGATGAAGCGGATGAGTTGTAGGATGGCGTCCGGAGATTGGCTGTTGTTGGTGTTGAGTACTGAGGCTGTCGCAGCGATGCCGTCATTGTGGGGGATATTGAGAGTGCCGATACGTCCATTGTGACGAGGAGTGTTCCTGGTTCAACTGGTCCATGGGTGCTGAGTTTCTGCAAGAAGTCTGTAGTGTCGCGACAGAAGCTGGGGGTTCCCTGTACGATGGGTTTCAGGATGCCCTCGACGTACCCAGAGAGGTTCTCACACAGGGTTCCGTTGCCTGATACGATAGGACGTCCGGGTGTGTTGGCTTTGTGTATCTTTGGGAGGCAGTAAAAGTCTCCTACGCGGGGAGTACGTGGGATGAGAGCGCGTAGGATGTTTTGAAGGTCTGGATCGAAGGTCTTGATCAGTCTATTGAGTTGGCGGGTGTGTTCTTTGGTCGGATCTGCGGGTAGCTGTCTGTAGTGTTCCTGGTTGTCCAGTTGTCGGTATGCTTCTTTGCAATAGTCCATTCTGTTCTGTATGACGATGGCTCCTCCTTTGTCCGCTGGTTTGATAACGATGTTGCGGTTGGTCTTGAGTGCGTGGATGGCATTGCGTTGTGCTCGGGTGACATTCTGGACTGTCTTGTGAGTACGGCTGATGAATCTGGCGTTGATGCATTTCCTGACAGCTTGAGCATACATGTCAAGCTTAGGGTTGCGACCCTCCGGAGGGGTCCAATTTGACTCTTTCTTACTCGGTTGTAGCACTGCCTGCTGTTCCGGATCATTGATTGTCCCATTAGGAATGTTGCTGACATCTTGGGATTTGTGGTAGTATTCCCGGATCCTCATTCTCCTGATGAATTCCTCTGTGTCCACCGCGAGACCGATGGGGTCCATTTTGGTGGTGGGGCAGAACTTGAGCCCTAGGGCGAGAACTTCGATTTCGTCTGCTTGAAGGGTGTGGTCCGACAGGTTGACGATGGACTTCCCTGTGGTTGCAACCGTGGTACCGGGGGAGGCTTGGTTGTAGCTGGTGGTTACGCCGAGTTTCTCAAGCTTCCTGTTCTTGATGCGCATGTAGGCAGCGTAGTTCCGTTGCCTCGTCTGTTTGGCGGTGTCTCGTAGCTGGTCTGCTGTGTCCTGAGCACAGGCTGAGAGCATGGACTCTATCTCGGTTTCGAGGTTGCGACGTCTGCTGTAGAGCTGGTGTACGAGATGGTTGAGGAGTGTGCGAGAGGTACGACGGCAAAGTCTCTCAGCGTAGTCTGTGTTGTATGTCGACTTGAGTGGGTTCGTGATCTGTAGTCCTTTCGGAATCTTGTCTGCTTTCTTGCATCTCTGCAGGTACTTGATGTCTGTGTCAATATGCGCGATCTTCTTGCCGATTCTCTCCACTTTGAGCCGGCAGTTTGCGGTGTCAATAGAGGTCATGATGTGGAGATGCCGGCGTTGGACTGGGGTGGACAAAAATGAGAAGTCGCACAACACCAGGAGGCGCAGGACCCGTTTTCAACAAGGTAAGTGGTTAATTAATTATAATTTAAAAAAAATTTCAACAGGTTTATCTTTTTTAGATACTTTAAAGAAAGGTAAGTTTATTTTTAGCACTCTTAAAAAGTATTTTAATTTTTTCAAAAATTTAAATTTTTGTTTAAAGTAGTTAATTTATTTAACTTATAGTTATTTTATAAATGTGATGGTTTTTTAAAAATGTATTTTAAGTTTAGCTGTTCTTTTGGGGCCGATTTCAATTCATAGATTTGACAGGTCTTCCTGTCAAATCTATGAATGAAAGATGGTCTGCTGCCATTGGCTCTCCATGGCCCACGTGATCCCAGGGGACGCATTGCACTAACTACGCCCCTGGGACACGCAAGCACTGCGCGCCGGCACTTGGAGCAGGCCCAGGAGCTGAAGTTCCCGTGGGCCCAGAGGTCAAAGGCAGGCGCGGTAGGTAAGTGCGCGCGCGATCCTTACCCCTGCGGCAAGCCGGAGAGGCGAATTTCAGGGCCATTATCTTGCCTACAGATGTGGAAGGAGTTGAAAGCTGGGATGATTTAATTTATTCTGATGAGTCAGATAGTCATGTTACAAGTAGAGTACCAGTAGCAAATCCTACATCAGGCGTACCAGAAACAAGTCCAAGAGAAAGTCAGAATTTAAGTCTGAGTCCGAGTCAGGCAGATAAACAGTCTGAAAGTGTAAAGAGTCCAAATGTAGATCAAGGTCAGCCCTTGGAGAAAAATTCTCCGCAGGCTCAGCCTAGAATGAGTCAAAGTCCTACAATAAGATCTGAAAGTTTTGTTCAAGAAAGAAGGTATCCTCTTCGAAACAGAAAACCAGTGGTTAAGTTTAATCTGTAAATATGGAAAATAAGTTCATATATTTTGTTTGTGTTACAGAATTCTATAGTAGAACATAAAATGGGTTCCATTTGAGAAATGTATACCAAGAGTTGTGTATACCATGCAAGTCATGTACAATGATTATTTGCTATGATCGACTTCTTCAATAAGGAGGGAGAAGTGTAATAGAACCACCTGGTGGACTATTGATGTATATAATAATAAAGCCATATGCAGTACAGTTCTTACCGGAAGCCATGTTGTGCTGTTGTATATATATGCTGTGTCTCAAAATAACACACTACTAACCCCAGGGAGCCCTGACTATCATCACCACACTCTTGGTGGTCCTTAGTGTGATAGCACCAAGCCCCTACTTCATTGGTTGGAGCAAGGGGACCTACTATGGACTCCTCTCCCTCCATAATGGCCTCAATTACTCACCTGTTGAAGGCCTCAGTCCAGTTCAAGACTTTCAGTATAAAATTTGACTTTACCTTTCTGGTTTTTCTGTACTGTTAATATTGGTTCCTGCCTCTCTTGGTGCTGCAGAGGGTGTCCTGCTGCAACACCACCACGTTTCCCCCCTCAGCAGTGGTAAGCTCTTTCTTGCTGGCGGGAAACCTGTCAGGAGCCCACCCTGCATAAATAATCAACCCCAATTCAGGGTCATGGTTGGGTCGTGGTGGTGAATGGAAGTCTGACCCCGACCCTCCTCCGGCAAGAAGAGGAAAAACTAAGTCCTTAATTCTGCTTATTGACCACTTCCTCCATCCTCACAGCACCCAACTGAGTTCACAAGCTAGACATCAGGGGAGAACTTAGGCTGGATTTTCCTCTGCTTGGCAAGTTATTGTTAGGCCCATCCATGCTTAAAATGTTGCTGCTGAATCAGCGGCCACACACATTTTGTAAATTCAGGAAGTAAAAGATTACCAGAATAATTGATGGAATAGTATCCTGGGGAGGGGGAGGAGGGGGTCAGAAACAGAAAGGGCTCCCAGGTTTTCTGATGCGTCCGTAGATTTTTTTTATTCATTTGTGGGATGCTTTTGATTTTCAATTTTCTTTTTAAACTGAACTCAAGTTCTCAAACTGCCATGGTAGGATCTGAAATCACATTATCTGGATTATTAGTCCAGTGACATAACCACTGCACTACCATACCCACTGAAATGAGGGCTATAAGGAATGGTATCCTGGGGACTGAGAACAGGGAAGCCCCATAAGAGGGTGGCTCAATCTATATAGATGGAATTGGCAAAGGCAGTGGGTGCAACCTCCACCACCCCATGAATTGCCACACAGAGCAGGAAGACGTTTAATGGCCTCACATGGTTGGCCAAGATAAGTGATGGCAATGTTCCCGATACACATCATGTAAGAATAATAGAGGTACCACTCTTGCCCCTTAACTGGTGGATTCATGGGAGGAGTCCACTACACATATCTGCAACACTGTGCAAGAAGTTTGTCATGTCTTGCAGGACACCTGGAGATGTGGCAGGACAAGAAATATCTGCAACAACAAGGCCCGAGGAGGAGGTATTAAGGACATTGGTTGCTCCCAGAGTGGCAGCTAGCATGCCTCAATAGATGCACTGAGAGTCAGTTTTAACACAACACTTTATAACAAGGTTTCCAAACTTAACTGGAACTTTTCAGTTTGTTTTGCACCAACCAGGAGTATCTCTGAGGCTGTGCACAGCATCCCTGAGCTGAAAGATGGTAAGAGATGTTTCTGTCTCTCATAAAAGTGGCCTATTTCCTTTGGGTCCCGTCCAATGACAGCTCATGAGGGAGCTTCAAACTTGGGCCTACCTCTTCTTAACAATGCAAGAGAATGGTAACTGGAAGCAAGTTTCTCAGGGTTGCAGCTATACTGTGACAAGAGTTACCTCAGTCCACGAAGGCTCCAGAGGAACCTTCCCATTCACCCATCTGTCAACCTCGTATCACTCAGACAGCACCTCAGGAAAGTGGGAGAATAGGGGCTGGATTTTGTCTTGGGGTCGGGTTGGGGTCGTGTAATCCGCATTCCGTGTTTCCCCCCCAACTCCAGATTAATGTGGATGCCTGATGCAATTTTCACTTAATTGGGCAATTGAGTTGCAGCATGTGGGAACCCATGAACTAATTAGTGTTTTCAGTCTGAAAGGCACCTCTGATGATGTCATCATTGCTGACTGCCTAGTTTCAGAGACTGCTGGTGAGAGAGGACTTGCCTGGCTTTTGATGTGAGTGGACCTGGAATGGGGGGGGTGTGGAGAGAGAGAGAGAGAAGTTGTTTGCCAAGCAAGTCCTCCCAGGCAGTATGTGAAGACATTCAATGCAGCAGCATCAGACGCGATGCCGTTCAGACATAATACTACTACAACCTTCATCACATCTCCGTTATAATAGTGGACCTGCAGCCAATAGTCAGCTATCCACTTGTGCTCCCGCCAGCTTTCACTGGAGTGTTTCACACCAGGCGTGCTTCACGTCAGAAGAGGGTTAAACTAGCTACAGCGTTTCAAAATGGCATTACAGAGCCAATTTAGGGCTTGTTAAGGGCTTTAATGGCCTCTCCCGCCTCTTGAAGGCGGAACGGAGTCGGGAACCCCGCGACTGATTATGTCAAAATTGCGTGGCGGCGGGATGGAGTCGGGATGGGGTCGGAAACCTCGACCCCGCAAATTTAACCCCCCACACGCCTCCAAACCCGACTCCATGGGTCATTCAAAATCCAGCCCTAGGAGTTCAATTAAGTAAGTTCGCTGGCAAAATGGGTAGATATAATGATAAGAAGTAGCAGTAGCTAGTGTTTTAAATTATTACAATCATTTGGAAAATATATGGAGAGTAAAAATTGATTGACCATATACATTTTATAGTTAATTTCTCTGGATGTATACTGGACTAAGTAGATTATGATAATGTGAGATTTCTATTACTGAGGTAAGGTTGTGGGCCCAGAAATTGCCTACCTCATCGCCACGAGTTAGCACCGCTATCCTGGCGAAAAATGGCAGCCGCCACTCTAACGCCCTTCTCTGGTGCGAGACTCGGCGGCCGCCATTTTGGTGAGTGACTTAGCGCTGCCGATAGCAGCACTGGTCCTGGAGATGCAAATATCGAGAGCGTGACTTAACTCTGCGAACTTTGACCTTGGCGCTGAGTTTAGCGCTGGGTCCTAAGCGCTAAATGCGAGTGTGCAGCAGACTGAAAGAGACGCTGTCAGCATTTCTTAAAGGGACACACACATCTTTCAGATAAGTTTGCATTTAAGCTTTTGGACTGGATTTTTTTATTTTAGTGGCTTGGTGCAATAAATGTTAAAAGTTTTTTAAGTGTGCAGGGAGTGCTGCTGGAAGCTTGCAAAGCCTCGGATAGTAAAGGAAGGCCTCTGAGAAAAAAGAAACTGCTGGAAATTCTCAGCAGATCAGGCAGCATCCGTGGAGAGAGAAACAGAGTTGATTCTCGGAATCTTCCCCTTTAAAAAAGGGTGGGTTTGGAGCATGGGGGCAGTTAAATTGTAAAAAATGGGATTCCTGACCTGATCCCACCTCCAACCCGCCCACTTCCGGTTTTGACAGAGGTGGGACGGGGGGAGGGGCGGGGGTGGCTGGGGGGGTGGTGGCGGATGACCAAACCGCTCCCAGGGGGCAGTACCTTAATTTAAATATTGTAATGAGGCTGGAAGCCTCTTTTTTAACACCTATTTTGAATTTAACTGTATGTGGACGGGTTTCACACAATTCGTGAAACCCGGCAGTTAAATGGAGGCGGGGACTGCTGCATCCAGGAGGTAAGTGGCTTTATACCTACCTCCTGGATCCAGGATCCCTACCTAACCCACCCCCGGGATTGGAGTCCCCCTCACAAGGCCTCCGGTCACCTCCCCCAAGGCCTCCGATCCCCACCACAAGGCCTCCACCCACCTACCCCACCAATGATGCTGAGGCCGGCCACAATTTTCCGATGGCTGGCCCTAATCCTCTCTCCCCCCTGCCGATGCTCCGGCCGATCCTCCGACTGTCGAGCCCCCACGATCCCCAACCCCCCCTCCCGATCCCCGACCTCCTGCCGATCCTCCAACTCCCTCCCGATCCCCGATCCCTGGCCGATCCTCCAACCCACTCCCGATCCCTGATCCCCTGACAACCCCACCTCCGCTGATCACCGACCCCCCCCATGCCCCGACCATACAGCCCCCCAACCGCCCACCCCATGATCCCTGACCATGCCGACCCCGATCCCACCCCCCACGATCCCTCCCCCAGACCGACCCCTCGCATCTGAGACCTACCCGCCCGCAGCAGGCCAGCCTAGCACGAAATATAAAAACAGATTCTAAGAGCTTCTACAAGTATGTAAAAAGGAAGAGAGTAGCAAAAGTAAACGTTGGTCCCTTAGAGGCTGAGACAGGAGAAATTATTATGGGGAATAAGGAAATGGCAGAAACGTTAAACAAATATTTTGTATCTATCTTCACAGTAGAAGACACAAAAAGCATACCAAAAATGGTGGGGAACCAAGGGTCTAATGAGGGTGAGGAACTTAACGTAATTAATATAAGTAGAGAACAAGTACTAGAGAAACTAATGGGACTAAAAGCCAACAAATCCCCTGGACCTGACGGCCTACATCCTTGAGTTCTAAAAGAGGTGGCTACAGAGATAATGGATCTCTGGTTGTGATCTTCCAAAATTCCCTAGATTCAAGAACGATCCCAGCGGATTGGAAGGTCGCAAATGTAACACCGCTTTTCAAGAAAGGAGGGAGAAAAAAACAGGGAACTACAAGCCAGTTAGCCTGACATCAGTCATCGGGAAAATGCTGGAATCCATTGTTAAGGAAGTGGTATCAGGGCACTTAGAAAATCATAACATAATTAGGCAGAGTCAACATGGCTTTATGAAAGGGAAATCGTGTTTGACAAATTTATTAGAGTTCTTTGAGGATGTAACTAGCAGGGTAGATAAAGGGGAACCAGTGGATGTAGTATATTTGGATTTCCAGAAGGCATTCGATAAGGTGCCACATAAAAAGTTATTACACAAGATAAGGGCTCATGGGGTTGGGGGTAATATAGTAGCATGGATAGAGGATTAGTTAACAGACAGAAAACAGAGAGTAGGGATAAACAGGTCTTTTTCAGGTTGGCAGGCTGTAACTAGTGGGGTGCCGCAAGGATCAGTGCTGGGGCCTCAGCTATTTAAAAGCTATATGAATGACCTAGATGAAAGGACCGAATGTAATGTATCCAAGTTTGCTGATGATACGAAGCTAGGTGGGACAGTAAGCCGTGAGGAGAACACAAAGGGCTGGATTTTGTCATTGGGGGCGGGCTGGGGGTGTGTCAGGTGGTCGTCGTGTCAGGATTCCGACTCCAATGTAAAGTGGGAAAAAAGTGTGATTTTGCCCTAATTGGGCACTTGATTTCCAGCGTGTGGAAACCCCTGGCCCAATGAGCCTTTTCATACAGAAACTCACCTCCGATGGCGTCATCAATGCTGCTGGATTTAAGGCCTGCAAGCAGCCTTGCTTCATTTACAGCCTTTCAACTTTGTGACCATTGTTCTGAGTGATTCCTTCTGCAAGTATGTCCAGCACTAGACCAAAGTGTGCACCTAGCTTCGATGAGGCCTCCCTCCAAGCTCTGGTGGAGGGAGCAAGAGCAAACAAGGAAGTGCTCTTTCCTTCCGCAGGCAGGAAAAAGCCTCCACAACAGACTAAAGCTGTGTGGCTACAAATGGCACAGGAGGCCAATGCTATTTCCATGTGCAGCAGAACCTGGCTGCAGTGCCGAAAGAGGTTTCATGACCTTCACCACACAGGAAAAGTGAGTATTACATTTCCATCACCCTCAATCTGATCCCCATTGCCTCTCATCACCAGCACTCTGCTTTATCAACCTTCTTCTGCACATCCCACTTCACCCTTACATCCCTGCACCCTTACCCATTTCCTCTTTCTATGTTCACATTCATTGAACTATTCAACTATGCAGCCCTCACACTCCCTATCACTGTGATGCAATGACAACAACTTACAACACACAGGGAGGGCCCTTGGTCTAGGCACCTCACTCCATCTCTGTCTCCTTCTAAGCATCTATGCTATGGATTCTCTGCACTCACTCCTTCATTCTCACTCAAACTCCACTTGTCTCCCTCATTGCAGGAAAAGAGGGCCCACAATAAGAGGGAAAGGGCGAGGACAGGAGGAGGGCCACCCTCAATAGCCCAGCTCACCAATGCAGAGGAGACGGCCCTGGAGATCGTGGGAGTGGAGGATGATGCGCAAGTGGGGGATGGACAGACGGGCGCATCACAGCAAGCTGGTGACAGAATACTTGTGCATCTCTCTCATTGACCTTGCATGAGTGACTGATAATGATTCTGATGCTCTAACAGATTGACTTATGATCATCTGCACAATTCAATGTGCATGCAACCTTTATCTCACATCTCTAACTCTTTCCTTTACTCCCCCACAGGACCATCAAGAGCCCCCATCCCCACTGTCCAGGTGGAACAGCCTGAGCCTCAAGACTCCTCAGAGGAAGCTGCAACCTCTGAGGGCACAGCGTCAGCAGAATTCAATGCACCCAGCACCAGCGCAGACACTAACACCTCGGTGGGACCTTTGCGAGATAGAGTAGTGTTGTCACCTGGTGTTTCACAGATCACAAGTGAGCATCAGCAGATGGTGGAGACAGGGACAGCAGTAGAGAGTCCTCGTCGGAGGGCGCAGGACTCTTCCAGCTCGGCTCAGCTGTATGTCGACCCTGTGCCTCTGGGTCCATCCAGAAGGAGAGCAGTGCTGGAACTCCAGGAACAGGTGCAGGAGTCTCTGGCAGGTTTTGTCTCCAGGGTCGCTGCGAGTGTGGAGTGAATGGAGGAGTCCATCGCGAACATGAGCAGAGCCTTTGTGGCAGCATTGGCGCATGAATGCATCACCGCGGAAAGGATGGCAACCTCCGTGGAAAGGATGGCTACCTCCGTGGTAAGGCTGGCTACCGTAGAGGAGAGGATGGCTATGATAGAGGAGAGGATGGTTACGGCCATGGAGGAACTCAGTCGCCAGGGCATTGAAAACATGGTGATTGTTCAGAGTAGACTGACATCTCTTGAGGAGCGATGGTCAGCTATTGACCATAGAAACCAGACCTTCATGGAAGTCCTCTGGAGTAGGACTTCCAGTGCAGAAACGGGTCCTCATGGCCCCCCTGAAGTGCAGCAAGGTGCTGTCAAGCCACTTGCTAGCTCTGAAGTGGGGCTGACCCATGAGAGGGATGTTGATGGCAGAGAACAAGGAAGTGGGGCTCCTCTCCAAGCACTCACGCAACCATGCCACTGCAAAGCCCTCAGTCAGAGCCCCACCAGAGTCCTCACCCAACTGAGATGGTCGTCTCAGCCCCTGCACAGCCGCAGGAGCAGCAGACTGTTGCAGAGCCCTCACAGGCTCGCAACCCCAGAGGACGCCCGCCAAAGGTGTCGAGACAGGAGCAGCAAGAAAGTGAGCACGGGGCCTCCACATCTGCTGAAGCCACAGGGGAAGCACCATGTAGGAGTACGCGTAAGAGGAAGATAAAGCACAAGTAGTCACAAGGGTAGTCACTTGGGTGATTTGTTGTGTTTATTTTTGAAAAGCCATCCGTGAATTGTGATGATAAACAAATTTGATGGCAAACTGTTGAAGTTGTGGCCTGTGTCATTTTGCAAATGCGACTTCCACATTGAGGCCTTAGGGCAACTTGCAATTGTCAGTATGGAGGTCAGAGTGATGGGAATCCACAGGTTCTTGTCCATTGTTAATGCTCTGGTAAGAAGGTGCAAGGCAAAAGTGTTTGATTGTGCAGGCTAAGCAAATCTGGCCAAGATGAGTGCGTCCCTTGCATCCCGGGCAGCAATGTGCTCGCGTGCTGGTGCCGCTGGTTGATGCACCTCTGCAACCTGTTCGTTGTCGGTGTCCTCCTCCTCCTCCTCCTCCTCATCTGAGGAGGCTATGCGATCAGCCACTTGTACCTCAGACAGCTGCAAGCCACGATGCTGTGCCATGTTGTGAAGTGCACAGCAGACCACGATGATTCTGGAGACCCTGGCTGCTGAGTACTGCAGGGCTCCACCTGATCTATCAAGGCATCTGAATCGCATCTTCAGCAAGCCGATGGTTTGCTCGATTATGGATCTGGTGGAAATGTGGCTGGAGTTGTAGCGCTCCTCAGCGCGTTTGGAAGGGCTCCTCAACGGCATCATTAGCCACGTCTTCAGGGGATAGCCCTTGTCTCCAAGTAACCATCCATAAAGTTGGTCTGGCGGACTGAAGAGCGGAGGCACACTAGACTGGCGCAGGATGAAGGAGTCATGGCAACTGCCAGGGTACTTGGCACAAACATGCAACATTTCTTTCTTGTGGTCACACACCAGCTGTACGTTGAGGGAGTGGAAGCCCTTGCAGTTGACAAAAATACCTGGATTGTGATGGGGTGTCTTAAGGGCCACATGTGTGCAGTCAACGACGCCCTGCACCCTTGGAAAGCCTGCCAGATTGGCAAACCCAACCGCACACACGGTTACACTTGCTTGATCCTTAGAGAAATTGATGTAATTTTGCACGATGGCAAAGAGGGCATCAGTTACCTGCGTGATGCAAGTGTGTGCGGCTGCCTGGGAGACGCCGCTGATGTCTGCTGCTGATCCCTGGAATGAGCCTGAAGCAAAAAAGTTGGGTGCAGAGGTGACTTTGACGGCCACTGGTAAAGGGTGTCCACCGGATCCTCTGGGCTCCAGATCTTGTTGCAGCATTGCGCAGATATCACCCACTACCTGTCGCGAAAGTCTAAGCCTCCTTTGGCACTGCTGCTCAGTCATATTCAGGTAGCTGATCCTCTGTCTGTAGACCCTGTTTTGGGGGTATCTCCTGCGCCGAAGTGCTTCCATGCGCTGGCGCCTTCTTGCCTGTGCAGCTTCAGGTGGGTGAGCAGCAGCTTGGCGCTCCTGTTGTTGCTCCTGTTGTTGCTCCTGCAGCTGGTGCTGCTGTTGTTCAGGGTTCTGCTGCTGCCGCGGCTGGTCTTCATCCAGATCTGATGTCCAGGAGGAAAGGAAATAAATGGTTCCCATTCTTCTGGTATATGCCTCAGTTGAGGAAGCGCTCAGTCAATGTGGGGAGAGGGGTTTCCCAGGAGGTCACACTGGAGATGGGTGTCAGGCTCCAAACTTCCACAACAATGAGTAGGCCTGCTAAAAGTTCCCCCAGACCTGAGACAACAAAGTTCTGCCACCTGCAAATGAAGATTGCTGAAAACTCCTTTTTATTGGTGGAGCTGTAGCTGTTAGTAAGCCATCCACTTGTGAGGACGCCAGGATTAACTGGCGTGTTCCAGAGGAGACGTGCAGCACGGGGGAAATGTCTTAAATTCAGAAAGGCCTCTCAAAATGGGATTATGGAGGCAATTAACTGGTAGTTAAGGGCCTTAAGGGCCTATCCCACCTCTTGGAGGTGGGATGGAAATGGGGTCTGAAACCACGAATGTGGGAAAATTGCTCGGAGGTGGGATGGAGGCGGGATCGGAGCCGCCCGTCATTTTTTGCGATTTTTACAACTCACACGCCTCCAATCCCACCTCCTCGAGCCTGGCAAAATCGAGCCCAAAGAGTCTGCAAAGGGATATAGATATACTAAGTGAGTGGGCAGATGGAGTGTAATGTAGGGAAATGTGAGGTTATTCACTTTGGTAGGAAGAATAGAAAAACTGAATATTTTTTAAATGGTGAGAAACTTTTAAAAGTTGGTGTTCAGAGAGATTTGGGTGTCCTCGTGCAAGAAACACAGAAAGCTAGCATGCAGGTACAGCAAGCAATAAGGAAGGCAAATGGCATGTTGGCCTTTATTGCAAGGGGGTTGGAGTATAAGAGTAAGGAAGTCTTGCTACAATTGTACAGGGCCTTGGTGAGACCACACCTGGAGTACAGTGCACAGTTTTGATCTCTTTATCTAAGGAAGGATATACTTGCCTTGGAGGCGGTGCAGCGAAGGTTCACTAGATTGATTCCTGGGATGAGAGGGTTGTCCTATGATGAGAGATTGTGTAGATTGAACCTATACTCTCTGGACTTTAGAAGAATGAGAGGTGATCTCATTGAAACATACAAGATTCTGAAGGGGTTTGACAGGGTAGATGCTGCGAGGTTGTTTCCCCTGGCTGGAGTGTCTAGAACTAGGCGGCATAGTCTCAGGATAAGGGGTAGGCCATTTAAGGCTGAGATGAGGAGGAATTTCTTCACTCAGAGGGTTGTGAATCTTTGGAATTCTCTGCCCCAGAGGGCTGTGAATGCTAAGTCTTTGAGAACATTCAAGGCTGAGATCGATAGATTTTTGGACTCCAGGGGAATCAAGGGATATGGAGATCGGGCGGGAATGGAGTTGAGGTCGGAGATCAGCCATGATCTTATTGAATGGTGGAGCAGGCTCGAGGGGCCGTATGGCCTACTCCTGCTCCTATTTTTTATGTTCTTATGTTCAATCTGGCTGACAGCGGCTGGGAATCTGAGGCCTTACATTCAAATCAGGCCCTGCCGGTAAATTCGGCAGGGCCTGCAGGAAAACTGGCCTGGCTCAAAGGCCCCCCGCCCCCAACCAGCCTGTCTTGAGAAATTTCCGGCCTACGACTCAGGTTGAGATGCTGCCTGACCTGCTGAGTATTTCCAGCATTTTATGCTTTTATTTCAGATTTCCAGCATCTGAGGGAAGAGGAAGACGCAGAAGAGGAGAAAGCAGAAGAGGAGGAAGCAGAAGGAGGGATGCAACCCAGACAGCTCCTTTCTGGCCGGGATATCCGGCATGGAATCATCTGCCTGCAGTACCAGTGACCACAACCCCAATTCCCCTTTGTCCCACACCTTACCTTCCCTCTGTTACTAACCATCACAGCGCCCTCTTGGCTACAATGTTGAAATAAAAGCCACCAAAAAGCAAACTTTCCAATCCAAATTTATATATCTATCCATCCACTATGACATCAAGAAATCAACTCATCACCTTTACACATTCCCTTAGTGACTGTCTTGTGTGTGCCTTTTCCTATCCTACTGATGTCACGCAGTGCTACCCCAGTGGCTGCAGCATGGCTGGTGGAAGGCGGCTGACTTTCAGTGGGGGACACTGCAAATGGCCTTGCTGGTCTACCTTGAGGAGCTGGTGGCTGCGAGTGTGAAATCGAGTGATTGTGTTTCTTCTTCTTTTTCTTTTTCTTCTTCACTTTCCTCTCCTTCTTCTTGGTCAACCACTGGCTGGGCAGGCTGCATTTCTTGGGTGTGTAAAATGAGGAAGGCACAAGGGTGGAGTTGTGGTGAGGGGAGAGCGGGAAAGCAAGAGGTGCATGCGAGAAGGAGGATAACGTATGAGGATACCGGCATCTTGTATCCTTTCAGCCCTGCCACTGGCCAAGGGCTCAGTCATGCCCCTACCAAGAATGACCAGCACCGTCTCCTCCAAGGGGTGAGGTGAGGCTAGGAGTGGGAGGTGTGCCTCATGATTGGTACAGATTGTTGGTAGGTGAGTGATTGGGCGGGGGGCGGGGGGCAGTCATGCATTGAGAAGTGTGTGAGTCTAGTTTTCAGTTGTTAGGAAATGGCTTTTGAAGATGCATTCACTGACCTTGACCAATGGTCTGAAGTCATGAAGCTTCTTTGGGCACTGGAGCCAAGTCGTGGGGGCGACATTGGTGGCAGTAACAGCTTCGGTGATCTGGTTCCACATCGTTCTTTCTGGAGGGACTCCTGGCACCTGTGGGTGGAGGAGCTCTCTGCAGTGTTGACTTCCTGCACAAAGCTGGAGTGCTGTGTGCGAGACACTGGCTGCCCCTTACCTGGCTTGCTGAGCCATTTGTGTTAGTCCTGAAGCCCTTTTAGCATTTTTTTAGGTGCGGAAGGCAATTCAGCTTTAAGAGCTGAAGACTCCCATTTGGGAATTCTTTTTAATGTTATTTTTTTCAGAAGGCAGTTGAACTGTAAGGGCTAAAAACTGCCTATTTTTACATGATTTTTATTTTTTTCATTTCAGAATGCAATTCCCCTTTAAGAGACCGAACTGCTTTCTGAAATGACAGCCTTGCCTTAAGAGAAGACGGTTCTTGCTGCAATGACGCTAAGGCCACGTTACATTGGGGTCTCCTGCCAGGACTAATGCCACCAGAACAGCATTGCATGGTAATTTTAGTGCTGGGCTAATGTTAATTAGCTACCAGCGCCAATTTACCAGTCCTGCCAACGCCATCAATTTTGGGGACCGTTAACAGCGGCCTGCGGGTTTTTAGCGATGTCGAATTTTTAGCCCATGATCTTTGGGAATGCAGTCTTAATGAAATAGTTGGGGGTGTGGGTGCGAACAGTCATGAGGGAAGGATTTTTATTTCTCTTCACAACTTTATTTTATTGAATGCATTCAGCAATAAGATGCTTCCTCCTTTCTTTGGCTGCATGCTGACGGATCGCCTGCTCCAACTCCTGTCCCTCCTGTGCAACCTTCTCCTGATGTGCAAAGGAATTCCATCTCTCTTTTTGTTGTTATCACCCTCTTCAGCTTCTGGAAGTAATAATCTTTTCTGCAGTGTGCAGTAAGCTACTGTAATCTTGGACACTCTTGTTGGGCTGTACTGCACGCCTCTGCCAGATTCATTCAGGCACCTAAAACAAGACTTCAGAATGCCAATAGTCTTCCCTATCACATTTCATGTAATCCCATGGGCATTATTGTTATATTTGTGGCCCTCCCCCCTGTCTGTGTAAGTTATACTGGAGTCATTAGCCATGACTGCAGAGGATATCCTTGATCACCAATCAACCATCTTGATACTGGTATCATGGATTGTTGCATGTTATGACAGCTTCTTTGGTATCGGGCGTTAACATGCATGCGAAGATGATTGGCATTAGCTGAACATTGATAGAATGAAACCCTTTTCTAGGAGCTAAATTGAAGGGATTGTCTTACAAGGCTTTCAAGATCATTTAGTCTGTCAATTATTCCCTGCAATTGTGGGAATCCTGCCAGTTTATAGAATTGGGCTATTCACTATCTTTGTTTTTCGGGTTGATTGAGAAGCTTATGAACTGCAAGGTCTGCCTGAATAGAGCATCAGTGACCTTCTTTATACAATGGTGCGCTGCTGCTAGACTAATGTGACAATGCTCAACTGCCTGGAAAGACCCAAGGGCAAATAATTCAAGGCAGTGGTCACTTTTTCTGCTACAGATAATTCTGTTCACCTCACTGAAGTAGGTTACAGTTCTTCAGCCAGCAACTGGCATAACTCTCCAATAGCCTCAGGGGGAGGGAGGGGAGTGTGGCCGTCAGACACATTAGCAGGTAGAAATCTAAGTAAGACTGGCTTGTGGAGTGGGTATTGGCGCAAAAATTCTCATTTTTCTTTTAAATGGGTGTCTGCTAATGTTGTGAATTATCCAATACACTTGCCTGTGATTAATTTATTTCAAATGTAACTGAGACCACTATGCTCTTATTTGAATGTGTACAATCCAAAATGTACTATTCTTCAAATGGTAACATCACAATACTTTGTCAGTGTAGGTGACTCTGCATGGTCTACATAATGCAGTGTGCACATCTCAAGGCACTGTGGGTGAATCTTCAGGACATGCGTCCCCTTCATGGAAAAGCCAGGTGCCCAGTTCTTATGAAGATACTGGCTAAACAAATAGACGATGCCAGAAACCCAGATGTTGCTTTATATAATGAGTTAGAAGGTAGATGTTTTCCACAGTAAAGTAGTCTCACTATATGTCACGGGTTAAGAGAATTGTTCACTGTATCTTTTTTTTAAGGACCACACAGTAGCAACATGAAGTTAAGTACAATTTGTTTTTTTCCAAATTGCAGATTTTCCAAATGTCTTGGGGGCAATTGATCATACATATGTGACTATCAGGCCAGCTGTGCATAATAAGAAGATCTTTAGAAATCGGAAACACTTTCAGTCCAGAAACATGCGGGTGGTCTGTGATGTAGTGTGTCCTATCATGAACATGGTGACTTCTTAAGTGTTCTCATGACTCAAAATTTCTGGCCACCTTTGCATTGATATGAGATTATAGGAGTGGTTCTTGTGTAAAACAGAGTTAGCTGGAATTAGAAATAACAATATTAAGTATGTTGTTAGATCATTTCTTCTTTTTTCAGCTTTCAAAAATATGACTAATGACCCTGATTGATCACCCTCAGATCACCACAGAGGAATGGTCCAGTGATGTGCCTGAACAAATGTGCTTTAACATCTTAAAGTATGTTTTAGGCTGCATTACAATATAGGCCAAATTTATTCGGCTGTTACACCGGACTGCTGATATAACTCCAACAGGAGTCTGGCTGAACAGCTCGGAAATAGGCCAGGAGCTGGATAATGCCAGATCTCGACCTAAATTGGGATTTTGCACTCAGCCTTGTAAAGGTCAGAGCCTCCACCCACCTCTTACAGGGCCACTGATGTGGAAGGGGACAGTTGGAAACTTCCTGTTTCCCTGTCCCATATGGGATCCAGCGTTTGTCTGGAAACTCAGTGTCCTGGCCTCCAGCCATATACCAGGTCCATTTGGGCTGTAGAATGGCCTATACTCCCAAAGAGGAAAGAAAATGCTTTAAAAGCTCTTCTGTAACTCCAGCAATCTCTCTTGTAAATTTCTTCAGGCTTCAAGCTCCAAAGTAAAGCACTTCCGCCAGTCCCAGCTGATACTGGCAAAAGGCGCACCTTATTATATCATTCTAAATTCCCTTGGTGCAATGAAGGTGCTAGTCACAGTAATTTGTGACTCCAAAATTGTTGTTGCTCATTTTAATATATGATAATGAGCTCCCAGCAACCTCAGTAACAAACACGTGAATAGTCTCAGATGTGGTTGGGAAGTACAGTGCTGCCATTACAGAGCAGAAACTCAGCGGAAATGAGTCAGGATGACTGCGGAGTCAGGGGGTTGTAAAAATTGGCTTTAACATAACTTACTTTTAGTTGGTGGCCACAGCGAATGCTGAAGAATCCTCAGTGGGGTGATTTCACTGTGGGGGCCTAAAACACGCATTGGGCCCCTGATTTATATATGTAAAGGACCAAATGTCTGTTTAAGGCAGCGGCCAGGGATGCCTAATTATATGGCCCAAACCAATTTCGGGTTGGATGTTTTTCGGGCATCCTTGGGGTGGAGGACATTAGTCCCTGAAATTGGGCCTTGTTGTGCCCTTTTAATTTCTACCTCTGAATCTCTTACATCAAAACTTCTGCCACTGAACTCAATATACACCCCTTCCATCACTGGGACATTGTGGCTGCAGTATATAATCTATAGCATATACTTCAGCAACTCACCAAGGTTCCTTTGACAGCATCTCTTTCTCTTGTGACTTCTACCACCAAGAAACACAAAAGCAACAATGTCAGGGGAATACTATTATCTACAAGTTCAGCTCCAAGTCATCCACCATCCTGACTTGGCCATACATTGCAATTCCTTCCTTGTTCCTGGGTCAATTCTCTACCTAATATCATTGTGGGAGCACCATCATCATAAGGACTGCAGCATTTGAAGGATAAGTCCCACCACCAGCTTCACAGGGCAACTAGAGTAAAGGCAATAAATGCTGCCTAGCCAGTGTTACCCATATCCTGAGAACAAAGAAAAAATGTACACCAATACCATTTTTGTCTGAATCCATTTCAAACCCCTAGCCAAAATATTTTGAGAAAGATCCAAAACTTCACATTTTATTCACATTTTATTCAGCATACAGAAAACCAGGCAACCATACTGGCAGCAGGCAAGTGTGGATCCATTCTGAATTATCAGGACTATGAATGGAGTTCCCTTTCGTTTGATATTCAACTTTCTGCTTAATATTTGAAAGGAAGTACTTAACTTTTTAAGTGATCTAAATAATGTCCTTAACTTTTCAAAATTGAGTAGCCAAGAACATGAAAGTTCTCCATCTATCTCTTTGCCAAACAACAACTACGCCCTGCAGCTGGTTAAATAGTATGAAGACTCAAGCCAGTTAGAGAGTCCACAAATTCATAACAGATGTTGCCATTGATTTTGCTATACAGACTATTAGGTGAGGTATTCACCAAACAGATTTAGTAAAGCATTCAATGATCCAAGACCACATGGTTTAAAATTAGTGAAGTTAATTCATACTATTCTTGTGTTAACATTATTTATCACTGAAGTTCCTTAAGATAAAGTGAGTGCGAGTAGAAGTAAAAAATAGATTGGCCCCGAAAGATGGGAATTTCTTTGGATCTGCTAGCAGGTTAAGGGTTAAATATTGTATAAGGATGGAAAGAAGGGTTTGTCCGTTTTAGCTGTTCATATTGACAGTTAGTAGTTCAAGACCATGCATCATTTGGCAATCTCATAATATTGACCATAATGAGATGAATGATACCTGTTATTCAATGTAGAACAATATTTGCTGTGTTACTAGGATCTTCGAGCCCTGCCTAGTACCTCTTTTATACATGGCCCAGCATTTGGTATAAGTATCACCAAATACAAAGTGAGTCAACTTTTAACATAATGAATAAACATTCCACAGCATCTTTATTTGGCAGTCAAAATGTCATCACACCACCATTGATATGTAATAGACTTGATGACTAACTCTGGAATCCACCTGAACAAGCAATGGACTAACCACCAACTCTTTGAAAATATACTGCTCTGAAGTATTTTTTGTGAAAGGAGACCAAAATAGTTCAAACAAGAGGAAAACAGATTTTGAGGTATCTGTTGAGGAGACAGAGTCCCTACTGTTGCTTAAAGATTGAGGCACCAAACGAATGTCCCACAAAGACCACTCTTGGGTTGGTGATTCATTCTGGTCTTCTGTACATAGGCTTTTCTAATAATAACTCAGCTAAATAAAGTTTTCCTTTCAGGCCACATTTGACTTAGCCATTTATGTACTGCACAAAAAGACACCCACATACCAGTCACAGTCTGAATATGTTATACATTGGTAAATTACACCCTTAAATCTAAGGCATCTTGAAACGTTAATTGCGATTTTACTAATGATTTCCTGTTACTGGGGCAGAGAATGAAAATATGTTTTCTCTTACATGGCTTACATAGGCTGGTTCAATTTACTATTTCAATCTACAAATCATGGGCTCTAAACCATACATACAATTTATTGAGGGTAAAGTTCCCATGTATATACTTTCTCAAAGGTTATCAAACAAAAGTTGAAGACCATCAGGAAGAAACAGTGGCATTGTGATGTTAAATTAAAGCAGTCTACTGTTACCCAGCTGTTTAACCTGCTATCATTGGACAATACATTAATGACAGAGGAAGAATGAGGAACTCGAGGACAGACCCAAGCCACACCAGAGTGAGGACCACATGCATTTAGTTGGACCACAAAGGGTATTCTACCCATGTATTACATTCTAAGCACTATCTGAACCTTTGCGAGATGGATCGACTTTCCTGTGATTATCACATTTCTCACGGACTGTGCGGGAAGTACTCCCACTGTAACAAAAGCTGTTTGATTGTATGGACTGGAGTGGACTGATTAAATGATAAATATAACTGTTGCAGCTTAATAATACATGTTTTGATGATGATTTGAAGTGTTACAATTTGTGCAATATCTCATTGCTCGAGGTTGCTTCTTTGTGATGCAGTGAAAAAAAATCCTAGTAATGTAACTTAAAGGAAAAGTAAATTCTGAAAATAGCTAATAGTTAACATATACAAATCTCCACTGACATCTAACTATTAAAATATATTTGGTATATCATTCCACTATAACAGCAAGAGTCTGTCAACTATTATTTTTTTCACTTACTGGGGAAATGCCATCACTCATCACCAGAATCTTAGTTCCATGGGTCTCTGCCAATATCATGACATCAGGTTGCCAATTGGTGTAAGTGTGAGCTGCAGTGGGTGTATAAAATATCAGTTTTGGACCACTAATGCAATGTGAACATTTTCAAACAAATCCATTCCTTGGCTGTACTAAAATACTGGCATTCATTCCAAGGCTGCCCAGGTCCTAATTGATTAAGACTATCCATTGCTTGCATACATTGGCAGAAACTGTATCAGTGGATGAAATAGCTCTGCAACCTGCGATCTTTTTGTCTGATACTTGTTGTCTGTAATTATTTTAGCCAGTAATTTTATAACAACTTACAAAATGTAAATTAGTTATAAAAAGGGAGCCTTGGCTGTCTCTTTTCCTCATTCTCTTGTTCTCTTTACCCTCAGTACTTTACCACCCAACAATCACACACTCAGTGTGAGCAGTATCTAAAATAGAGTTGAGTTAGAGCATAGCAGTGAAGCAGAGTAGTCCATCTGTAAATTTTAATATTATGGCAGTAACAGGTGCCAGAGCTGGAGCAATATTGGATCATAGTTATTCTAAGAACAGAAAGCAGGACTACAATTGTGTTAATGAGCAGACGGGTGAACAGGCCAAAAATGATGTTGTGATTGCATTGAATGATACTGCATAAAGAAACTAGCACTGACAAGTAAAATTGCTCTGAATAAACTATTTACGGCTGCAGTATATACTGCACACCAGTCTGAGACTGGTAGCTGTAGAATGCACATCGCAGCTGGGAAAACATGAGATAATGTAGGTTGCAAATTGTATTCTGCCACCAGGATAGAGCTTGAGTTTTTTTATTTTGTTCCTGGGATGTGGGCTTCACTGGCAAGGCCAGCATTTGTTGCCCATCCCTAATTGCCTTTGAGAAGGTGGTGGTGAGCCGCCTTCCTGAACTGCTGCAGTCCATGTGGTGAAGGTACTCCCACAGTGCTGTTAGGGAGGGAGATTTTGACCCAGCGACGATGAAGGAACGGCGATATATTTCCAAGTCAGGATAGTGTGTGATTTGCAGGGGAACTTGGAACTGATGGTGTTCCCATGCGCCTGCTGCCCTTGTCCTTCTAGGTGGAAGAGGTCGCGAGTTTCGGAGGTGCTGCCGAAGAAGTCTTGGTGAGTTGCTGCAGTGCATCTTGTAGATGGTACACACTGCAGCCATGGTACGCCGGTGGTGGAGGGAGTGAATGTTTAAGATGGTGGATGGGGTGCCAATCAAGTGGGCTGCTTTGTCCTGGATGGTGTCGAGCTTCTTGAGTGTTGTTGGAGCTGCACTCATCCAGGCAAGTGGAGAGTATTCCATCACACTCCTGACTTGTACCTTGTAGATGGTGGAAAGGCTTTGGGGAGTCTGGAGGTGAGACACTCTCCGCAGAATACCCAGCCTCTGACCTGCTGTTGTAGCCACAGTATTTATGTGGCGGGTCTAGTTAAGTTTCTGGTCAATGGTAACCCCCAGGATGTTGATGGTGGGGAATTCGGTGATGGTAATGCCGTTGAATGTCAAGAGGCGTTGGTTAGACTCTCTCTTGTTGGAGATAGTCATTGCCTGGCACTTGTGCGGCGCGAATGTTACTTGCCACTTATCAGCCCAAGCCTGAATGTCATCCAAGTCTTGCTGAATGCAGGCATGGACTGCTTCATTATCTGAGGAGTTGCGAATGGAACTTAACATTGTGCGATCATCAGCGAACATTCATACTTCTAACCTTATGATGGAGGGAAGGTCATTGATGAAGCAACTGAAGTTTGTTGGGCCTAGGACACTGCCCTGACGAACGCCTGCAGTGGTGTCCTGGGGCTGAGAAAATAGGCCTCCAACAACCACAACCATCTTCCATTGTGCTAGGTATGACTCCAGCCAATGGAGAGTTTTCCCTCTGATTGCCCTTGACTTCAATTTTACTAGAGCTCCTTGATGCCACACTCGGTCAAATTCTGCCTTGATGTCAAGATAGTCACTCTCACCTTTCCTCTGGAATTCAGTTCTTTTGTCCATGTTTGGCCCAAGGCTATAATGAGGTCCAGAGCTGAGTGGTCGTTGAACCATCCATTACTTTGCTGATGATTGAGCGTAGACGGATCGGCCGATAATTGACCGGATTGGATTTGTCCTGCTTTTTGTGGACAGGACATACCTGGGCAGATTTCCACATTGTCAGGTAGATGCCACTGTTGTAGCTGTACTGGAACAGATTGGCTAGAGGAGCTGCTAGTTCTGGTGCACAAGTCGTCAGCACGATAGCCGGGATGTTGTCGAGGCCCATAGACTTTGCTGTATCCAGTACGCTCAGCCGTTTCTCGATATCACATGGAGTGAATCGAATTGGCTGAACACTGGCTTCTGTGATGATGGGGACCTCAGGAGGAGGCTGATATGGATCATCCACTCGGCACTTCTGGCTGAAGATGGTTGCAAATGCTTCAGCCTTGTCTTTTGCACTCACGTGCTGGTCTCCACCATCATTGAGGATGGGGATATTCATGGAGCCTCCTCCTCCCGTTAGTTGTTTAATGGTCCACCACCATTCACCACTGGATGTGGCAGGACTGCAGAGCTTTGATCTGATCCGTTGATTGTGGGATCGCTTAGCCCTGTCTATAGCATGCTGCTTCTGCTTTTTAGCATACATGTAGTCCTGTGTTGCAGCTTCCCCAGGTTGGCACCTCATTTTTAGGTACGCCTGGTGCTGCTCCTAGCATGCTCTTCTACACTCCTTATTGAACCAGGGTTGGTCCCCTGGCTTGATGGTAATG
The DNA here is from genome assembly GCA_030390025.1 of Squalus acanthias. Taxonomy (NCBI): domain Eukaryota; kingdom Metazoa; phylum Chordata; class Chondrichthyes; order Squaliformes; family Squalidae; genus Squalus; species Squalus acanthias. The sequence continues at coordinate 117,225,979 of CM059426.1, read as the reverse complement.
GTAGAGTGAGGGATATGCGGGGCCATGAGGTTACAGATTGTGGTGGAATACAATTCTGTTGCTGCTGATGGCCCACAGCACCTCATGGATGCCCAGTTTTGAGCTGCTAGATCTGTTCTGAATATATCCCATTTAGCACGGCGGCAGTGCCACACAACACGATGGAGGGTGTCCTCAGTGTGAAGACGGGACTTCATCTCCACAATGACTGTGCGGTGGTCACTGCTGCCAATACTGTCATGGACAGATGCATCTGCGACAGGTAGATTGGTGAGGGCGAGGTCAAGTAGGTTTTTCCCTCATGTTGGTTCTCTCACCACCTGTCGCAGGCCCAGACAGGCAGTTATGTCCTTCAGGACTTGGCCAGCTTGGTCAGTAGTGGTGCTACCGATCCACTCTTGGTGGTGGACATTGAAGTCCCCCACCCAAAGTACATTCTGTGCCCTTGCTACTCTCAGTGCTTCTTCCAAGTGGTGTTCAACATGGAGGAGTACTGATTCATCAACTGAGGGAGGGCGGTAGGTGGTAATCAGCAGGAAGTTTCCTTGCCCATGCTTGACCTGAAGCCATGAGACTTCATGGGGTCCGGAGTCAATGTTGAGGACTCCCAGGGCCACTCCTTCCTGACTGTATACCACTGTGCCACCACCCCTGGTGGGTCTGTCCTGCCGGTGGGACAGGACTTACCCAGGGATGGTGATGGAGGAGTTTGGGACGTGGTAGAGTGAGGGTTATGATGGGCCATTAGGTTACAGATTGTGCTGGAATACAATTCTGCTGCTGTTGATGGCCCACAGAGCCTCATGTATGCCCAGTTTTAAGCTGCTAGATCTGTTATGAATCTATCCCATTTAGCACAGTGGTAGTGCCAGTCCCACACAGCACGATGGAGGGTGTTCTCAGTGTGAAGACAGGACTTCATCTCCACAAGGACTGTGCAGTGGTCACTGCTACCAAGACTGTCGTGGACAGATGCATCTGTGACAGGTAGATTGGTGAGGATGAGGTCAAGTAGGCCATGCAGTATGACAATATAAAAAGAGGTAAGCAGGCAGTGGAGACCTTATGGGTAGAAATAAGGAATAGGAAAGCATTTAAGACTGTAGTGGGAGTTGTGTATAGGCCCCCTGGTAGCAGCTGTGAAGTGCTAGATTGTATAAATGCAGAGATTAGACAAGCATGTAGTAAAGGCAGAGTTGCTTTAATGGGGGATTTTAACTTCCATATTGATTGAGATAAGCAGACTAGCACCTGTCAGAAATGTAGTGAATTTATTCAGTGATAGTTTTCTACAACAATATGTCCTAGAGGCAACAAGGGGGCATGCCATATTAAATTTCATAATGAGTAATGAGCCAGATTTAATTAACAGCCTAACTGTGTGTGAACATTTATCCAATGGCAATCATAACATGAACGAGTTCAACGTAACGTTTGAAAGGGAGAAACACGAAACAGTTACTAAGATTTTAGATTTGGGTAAGGCCGACTACAAAAGGATGAGACAGAGACTGTCCACAGTAAACTGGGCAAATCTGTTAATGGGTAAAATGACAGAAGATCAGTGGGAGATGTTTAAAAAAGAATTTAATGTGATACAGAACTGATGCAGATGCTCAAAGGGACCTGGGTGTCCTTGTACATGAGTCACTGAAAGTGAATGTGCAGGTGCAGCAAGCCATTAGGAAGGCAAATGGTATGCTGGCCTTCATTACAAGAGGATTTGAGTACAGGAGTAAAGAAGTCTTACTCCAATTATATAGGGCCTTGGTGAGACCACACCTGGAGTACTGTGTACAATTTTGGTCTCCTTACCTAAGGAAGGATATACTTGCCATAGAGGGAGTGCAACGAAGGTTCACGAGATTGATTCCTGGGATGGCGGGACTGTCGTATGAGAAGAGATTGAGTAAACTAGGCCTGTATTCTCTTGAATTCAGAAGAATGAGAGGGGATCTCATTGAAGCATACAAAATGATTACAGGGCTTGATAGGATGGATGCTGGAAGAATGTTTCCCTTGGCTGGGGAGTCGAGAACCAGGGGCCACAGCCTCAAGACAAAGGGCAGGCCATTCAGGACTGAGATGAGAAGAAATTTCTTTACACAGAGGGTGGTGAATCTTTGGAATTCTCTACCCTAGAGGGCTGTGGAGGCTCAGTCATTGGGTATATTCAAAACAGAAGTCGATCGATTTCTGACTAGTAAGGGCATCAAGGGATATGGCGATAGGGCCGGTGAATGGAGTTGAGGCAGAAGATCAGCCATGATCTCATTGAATGGCGGAGCAGGCTCGAAGGGCCGAATGGCCTACTCCTTCTCCTATTTCTTATGTTCTTAACCAGTTTATACCCCTGATGGGCAAGAGCTCTACTTGCCAAAAAAAACAGCCATGAACAACTAAAGAGGTAAGGGACAGTATAAAACTAAAAGAAAAAGCATACAAAAATGTATAAAATAGCACAGATCCTGGTGAATGGGAAAGATACAAAGAACAGCAAAGGGTCACAAAACAGATAGTAAGAGCTACAAAAAGGATTATGAAAAGAAACTTGCAAGGGATATCAAAATGAACACAAAGGGGGAGAAATTTGATTGGTTAGCGCCTCCCATTAGCGCCTCCGGGGGGCGCTAAAGGGGCGCTAGCGACTTACCGCCCGGGCGCGGCGATGTTACCGCCACCGACGAAATTCACCTGGCGGTTTGCAGTGACGCTAAACACTACCACCACGATGTCCTGCGCCCGGAGAGCGTGACATCATCCAGCCGCGCATTGCCCCGGTAGAGCCCCGGACCGGAATTGATTCTCACCCCCTGCCTCAGCGCCTACCATTAGGAATGACAGGTAGAGGAGGCGGTTTGCAGTCGGCTGGGAGCTGCAGGAGCGCTATTTAATGGCGGTACTTCCTGTTTTCTTTTGTCGGCAAAAAATGCTGCCTTGTCACTTTGACAGAAGCAGACGGGCGTTTTGACCCATTTGAGGTTTTCCTGCTTGAAGGAGTTTTGCTCCTGACAAAAATTTATCAGGTTCATTTGTCTTACTTTTGATACTGTAACATTTCCAACACTTAATGGAGGCTGTACTGTCACGGGACCTCGTCCTCCAGCTTCACCGTCGGAGGCAGCGGAGGCAGAGAGAAAGATTGGAAAACGTGGCCAGAGGGAGGAGGGCCAACAGGGCTCTCAACAGGAGACTTTACCCTCCCAGGGTATTCTGGGAGCACTTCTCCTACATTCATCTGTCAGAGGAGCAGTGCCTTTGATGGCTCCGCTTCAGCAAGGAGGTGGTCACAGAGCTCTGCCACCTCCTGCGGCCAGAGCTCCAGCCTCAGCTCAGGACCAGGACGTCTCTCTCAGTGGCAGTGAAGGTCACAGTCGTTCTCAATTTCTATGCCAGTGGCTCCTTCCGAGCTTCTACAGGAGATATTGCAAACATTTCACAGTTCGCCATCCATTGCTGCATCCGGGAGGTAACAGGCGCTCTCTGCAGAAGGAGAAGGCAGTACATCTCATTCCCCATGACCAGAGACAAACAGGATGAACGCTCATGTGGCTTTGCAAGGATAGCGGGCATCCCCATGGTTCAGGGCGCCATTGACTGCACCCACGTGGCATTGCGGGCACCTCATCACAATGCAGAGGTGTTCCGTAACCGCAAAGGCTACCACTCTCTGAATGTTCAGTTGGTGTGCGACCACAGACAGCGCATCCTCGCCATCAATGCCCGCAATCCTGGCAGCAGCCACGATGCATTCATCCTGCGACAGACTGATGTCCCAGCACTGTTCCTCCCACCACATGAAGCTTGTGGCTGGCTGCTCGGAGACGAGGGTTATCCACTTGCCACCTGGCTGATGACGCTCCTGCACAGCACGTATACAACGAGAGCCATGCCACCACCAGGAACCTGATCGAACAGCCTAGCGGCGTGCTAAAGCAATGGTTCCGCTGCCTTGACCGCTCTGGAGGAGCCCTGCAGTACTCCCCTGTACAGTCTCCATTTTCATCATTGTGTGCTGCATGCTGCACAACCTGGCCATTCTAAATGCCTAGCCATTGCCACCAGGGATTGCAGGTCCATCTCAGGAGGAGGAAGATGAACAGGAGGAGGATGAGGCAGAGGAGGATGAAGAGGAGGAGGAGCAGCACCAACGTAGGAGGGAGCCATTCAATGTTGCTTCTGCAGGGCCCTTCGTGAACGCCTCATTACACAGCGCTTCCAATAAATGAGATAGCACAGGGCATTTGCGCAGAACAACCATATCATTACAGCCAGCTCGCAGCTCCTATGACTGGGCAAAGCTCAAATGAGAAACATCACAAAATTTGCCACGTCAAAATAAACATTTATTATTCTGCACAACTCTCTCTTATCAAACACAACCAATAATAAACAAACACAACAATTTATGAACAAACACAACTGGTTCTTAGCAAACGGAACTATTTCTTACCAAATATTTACAAACACATCAACTTTTGTACACACACTCCCCCCATTTGCTATTAACATTTTATTTACTGGTCCTTCCTCAATGATTTCCCTCCCCTTTGCAATTCCCTCCTCCCAACCCAATTGCTCCTCTGTAATGTGGCCCCAGTGGCTACAGCAAGGCTGGTGGAAGGCTGCTGAATGTTGGATCCAGAGACTGTAGATGACCTTGAAGGACGCCCTCAACCAGCTCTGGGCCTGGAGGGCTCGGCTGCAGACTGCACCAACTCTGCATGGGCGGCAGCAGTCTGGGCTGGCTGTGTTACAGGCTGCGACAAGTGCAATGGCGAAGTGGCAGTGGTGGCAACAGGAGTGCTGTCATCCTGAGAGGACAGCACCTTCCTGCTCGACCGACACACTGCCATTCCCCTGGGGCAGTACCTCAGCATCTGGAGCAATCTGCTCGAGCACAGATTGCTGGCCTGCTGCGACACCTCCCTGATGGACAGTAGGCGACCCAGCGACGATGGCAGCAGTCGGCGCTTGCGTGGCATCAATCTGAGACTGCATGAGAGCAGTCTGAGATTGGATGCCACCAACCACTGACTCCATTCCAGCACTAAGCCATTGCGTTGCCTCAGCCTGTGCTGCAATAGCTGCTGCCACCTCACCCATGACATGCGGCATGAGGTCTGGGTCCCCACGGTCTCTCTGCGAGTCAACCATCCTCATAAGTACCAAGGATGGGCTCGAAGGTTTGCGCAGAGATGAAATCAATGCTGGAGACGGACTCCTCCATGCTCCTAGCCAGTGCACCCATGCTCTCAGGCACCCTTGCCATTGCACCCATGAGCTCGGTGTGCATGCCCATCACCCGTGTGGTCATCGCCTCCACATCGAGGTCCTCATCTGAGTCCTGTGCAGCAGAACTCATGCACATATTCACCCTCCAGGGAGGTGGCCCCCGAGCTTTCCTTTCCCCATGGCATTGTTGCAGCCCGCTGGGTCCCAGAGCTTCACCCACATCAGAGCCATTTCCTCTGCTCCCCTCCAGCGACCTGCGTAGCCCCAGTATTGGATGTCTCGCGGCCGGGAGACACAGGCAGTGAGACTCCGGCTTGGTGCTCCTCCTTCTCTCCCGCGTCGCTGCCACTGGGAGGCCGAGGGACAGGCTGGTCAGATGGTGGCTGGTTATCTGAAAGCATTCAGGCTCAACAGTGGGTTTAATGTCAGGGGAGGGGGGCAGGAAGGGAGCAAGGAATGGAGACAGTATACTTAGATGGAAAGTGGGAAGGGCTTGTGTTGTGAGGGGGAAGTGGTATGAGAGAAGAAGGAGAGGTGATGAACATACCGTTGTTGTCCCCAAGGGGGCCGACCTCTCTGACTGCCACAGCGCCCATGGCCTGGGCTGCGATGATGCTGCCCACTCGCTCCTCCAGCTGTGTAAGGGGGTGCAGCTCCGCCTGACCTCCTCCCGTGCATTGCTGCTCCCTTCTGTTATGAGCAAGCTTGGCCTGCAAGAAAAAGGACAGCGTGTGAGTGAGTATGCAGCCATGTTTTTGGCAGATGTGCCTACCATAGTTGAATAGCTGTTAATGTATGCAAGGTGTGAGATGTGGATGTGACTTTTAGTAGATAGGCATAGTTGGTGGGTGAGTGTTGGGGATTTGGCGGTTTATGCCGTCTGTGCACAGAGTGAGGTTGAGATGGTGGGATGTAGAGGTTTTTGAAGCATGTACTCACCCTGACCACCCGAGTGAGGTCATTGAGCTTCTTACGGCACTGCGTATGAGTCCTTTGGACCAGACTTCTGGCCGAGATGCACTGGGCCACCTCCCTCCACACCCTTGTGAACTCCCGGGGCAATGGCCTCCTACCAGTGTCTGGGAACAGCACTGCCCGTCGGTGTTCCACAGCCGCAACCAAAGCCTCCAATGCCTGGTCGCTGAACCGGCGAGCTCTCTCCCTGGGCCTCTGATCAGCCATGAGATCTGTGGTTGATAGATTGCAGCTCCTTGCAGGCCCAGGTCACAAGCAGCAATGATCAGAGTACAGCATGATTGACCATCCGTTTTAAGAACTGGAAGGCGCCAGTCTGTCTGAGTACTTGTAATTGACATTGCCTGAACTTGAGTAGCGCTCTGTGGTAGCACCCCGCTCCTCTAAGAGAAGTGTGTAGCGCTTGATTTAGTGCTTCACTTCCCTCTAGGGGCGCTAAAACTGAATTTCACGGTCACCACCGCTAATTAGCGCCAGCCGCTAAAGTTTGCGCCCCAAAATAGTCATAACCGAATTTTTCCAAAAAAAGTTCTAACCATTATATTAGGAAAAAGAGGGTGGTCAGGAGCAATGTTGGCCCCTTAAAAACTGAAAGTGGTGATATTGTCAATGCTAATAAGGAAATGGGAGAACATAAGAACATAAGAAATAGGAGCAGGAATAGGCCACTTGGCCCCTCGAGCCTGCTCCGCCATTCAATAAGATCATGGCTGATCCTGGGCTCAAAGCCACTTCCCAGCCCGCTCCCCATAACCCTTCACTCCCTTATCTTGTAAAAATCTGTCTATCTCCACCTTAAATGTATTTAATGACCCAGCCTCCACGGCTCTCTGGGGCAGAGAATTCCACAGATTTACGACCCTCTGAGAGAAGAAATTCCTCCTCATCTCAGTTCCAGAAGGGCGACCCTTTATTCTGAGACTATGCCCCCGAGTTCTAGATCTCTCCATGAGGTGAAACATCCTCTCTGCATCTACCTTGTCAAGCCCCCTCAGTATCTTATATGTTTCAATAAGATCACCTCTAATTCCTCTAAATTCCAACGAGTATAGGCCCAGCCTGCTCAACCTTTTCTCATAAGTCAACCCCCTCATCTCTGGAATTAACCTAGTGAATCGTCTCTGAACTGCCTCCAATGCAAGTATATCCTTCCTTAAATAAGGAAACGAAAACTGTACGCAGTACTCAAGATGTGGTCTCACCAATACCCTGTACAGTTGTAGCAGGACTTCCCTGTTTTTATACTCCAACCCCCTTGAAATAAAGGCCAACATTCCATTTGCCTTTTTGATTACTTGCTGTACATGCATGCTAACTTTTTGTGTTTCATGCACAAGGACCCCCAGGTCCCTCTGAACTGTAGCATTTTGTAATCTCTCTCCATTTAAATAATAATTTGCCTTTTTATTTTTCCTGCCAAAGTGTATAATCTCGCACTTTCCCACATTATACTCCATCTGCCAAATGTTTGCCCACTCACTTAGCCTGTCTATATCCCTTTGCAGATAGGGCTGGATTTTCAATGACCCGTGGAGTCGGGTTTGGAGGCGTGTGGGGGGTTAAAGTTGCAGATTCGGGGGTCCCGACCCCATCCCGACCCCATCCCGCCTCCACGCAATTTTGACAAAATCGGTCGTGGGGTTCCCGACTCCGTCCCGCCTCCAAGAGGCGGGAGAGGCCATTAAAGCCCTTAACAAGCCCTAAATTGGCTCTGTAATGCCATTTTGAAACGTTTTAGTTAGTTTAACCCTTCTCCGATGTGAAGCACGCCTGATGTGAAACACGCCAGTGAAACCTGGTGGGAACACAAGTGGATAGCTGACTATCAGCTGCAGGTCCACTATTACAACGGAGATGTGATGAAGGTAGTAGTAGTATTAGGTCTGAAAGTCGCCTCTGATGCTGCTGCATTGAATGTCTTCAGAGACTGCCTGGGAGGACTTGGTTGCAAAAAAATGCTTTCTCTCTCTCTCTCTCTCTCTCTCTCTCTGTCTCTCTCTCTGTGAGATGCTGCTCATTTTGCATCCAGGTCCTCTCACAGCAAAGGCCAGGCAATCTCTCAGACCAGGCAGTCAGTCTCTGACCTACAATGATGACATCATCAGAGGCGACTTTCAGACTGAAACCACTAATTGGGTCATGGGTTCCCACATGCTGGAACTCAATTGCCCAATTAAGTGAAAATTGCATCATTCATCCACATTAATCGGGGGGGAACACGAAATGCGGTAACACAACCCCAACCCGACCCCAAGACAAAATCCAGCCCTTTGAGTCCTCTGCACAACTTGCTTTCCCACCCATCTTTGTATCATCCGCAAACTTGGCTACATTACACTCGGTCCCTTCATCCAAGTTATTAATGTAGATTGTAAATAGTTGAGGCCCCAGCACCGATCCCTGTGGCACCCCACTAGTTACCGTTTGCCAACCGGAAAATGACCCATTTATCCCGACTCTCTACTTTCTGTTAGTTAGCCAATTCTCTATCCATGTTAATATATTACCCCCAACTCCGTGAGCTCTTATCTTATGCAGTAACCTTTTATGTGGCACCTTATCAAATGCCTTCTGGAAATCCAAATACACTGCATCTACTAGTTCACCTTTGTCTACCCTGCTCATTACATCCTCAAAGAACTCCAGCAAATTTGTTAAACATGATTTCCCTTTCATAAAACCATGCTGACTCTACTTGACTGTATTATGATTTTCGAAATGCCCTGCTACTGCTTCCTTAATGAAGGACTCCAGCATTTTCCCAATGACAGATGTTAGGCTAACTAGTCTATAGTTTCCTGCTTTCTGTCTCCCTCCTTTCTTAAATAGGGGTGTTACATTTGTGGTTTTTCAATCTGCTGGGACCTCTCCAGAGTCCAGGTAATTTTGGTATATTGCAACCAATGCATCCACTATCTCTGTAGCCACTTTGTTTAAGACCCTGGGATGCAGGCCATCTGGTCCAGGGGACTTGTCATCTTTTAGTCCCATTATTTTACTAAGTACCATTTCCCTAGTGATAGTGATTGTCTTTAGTTCCCCCCTCCCTGTGGTCCCTTGATTACCCATTTTTGGGATGTTGTTAGTGTCTTCTACCGTGAAGACAGATACAAAATATTTGTTCAGAGTCTCTACCATTTCCCCGTTCTCCATTATTAATTCCCCAGTCTCATCCTCTAAGGGACCAACGTTTACTTTAGCTACCCTCTTCCTTTTTATATACCTGTAGAAGCTCTTACTATCTGTTTTAATGTTTCTTGCCAGTTTTCTCTCATAATTCATCTTCTCTCTCTTTATTATTTTTTTAGTCATCCTTTGCAGGTTTTTAAAATATTCCCAATCCTCTGGTCTCCCACCAATCTTGACAACATTGTATGCCTTTGTTTTCAATTTGATACCATCCTTTACTTCCTTAGTTAGCCATGGATGGTGCTCCCTTCTCTTAAAATCATTCTTTCTCACTGGAATATATTTTTGTTGAGAGTTATGAAATATCTCCTTAAATGTCCACCACTGCATTTCAACTGTCTTACCCTTTAATTTATTTTTCCAGTCCACTTTAGCCAGTTCTGCCCTCATGCCATTGTAATTGCTTTTGTTTAAGATCAGGACACTGGTTTGAGATACAACTTTCTCACCCTCCAACTGAATTTGAAATTCAACCATGCTATGATCACTCTTTCCTAGCAGATCCTTTACTATGAGATCATTTATTAATTCTGTCTCATTACACAGTACCAGATCCAAGATAGCCTGATCCCTGGTTGGTTCCATTATATACTGTTCTCGGAAACCATCCCAGATGCACTCTATGAACTCCTCCTCAAAACTATCATGGCCAATTTGATTTGTCCAATCAATATGGAGATTAAAATCACCCATGATTATTACCGTACCTTTTTTACAGGCCTCCATTATTTGTTGATTTATACTCTGTCCAACAGTATTGCTACTGTTCGGGGGCCTGTAGACTACGCCCACCAGCGACTTTTTCCCTTTATTATTTTTTATCTCCACCCAAACCGATTCTACATCTTGATCTTCTGATCCAATATCACTTCTCACCACTGCACTGATCCCATCCTTTACCAACAAAGCCACCCCATCTCCCTTTCCTTTCTGTCTGTCCTTCCGAATTGTCAGATACTCTGGAATATTCAGTTCCCAGCCCTGATCACCTTGCAACCACGTTTCTGTCATGGCGATCAGATCATACCCATTTGTATCTATTTGTGCCGTCAACTCATCTATCTTGTTATGAATGCTGCATGCATTCAGATATAAAGCTTTTAACCATTTCTCCTTGTTTTGGCCCCATTTTCTGTTGCACTCTTATTTTTAAACATTCTGTCCCTTCCTGTCACACTCTGGTTATTATTTCCCCATCTCTATCCTGCTCTATTGTTTTCTCATTTCTCATTGACTTTTTAAATTCCCGCTCACCTGAATCTCCCCCCACTATTTAATTTAAAGCCCTCTCTACAGCCCTAGTTATTCGATTCGCCAGGACTCTAACCCTAGCATGGTTCAAGTGAAGCCCGTCCAAACAGAACAGCTCCCTTTTATCCCAGTACTGGAGACATGTTGAATAATTACTTTGCATCAGTATTTACAGTAGAGGAAGAGGATAGCATGCCAGAAATCCCAAGGAAACTAATACTGAATCAGGGACAGGGACTCAATAAAATTAATGTAAGTAAAATAACCGTAATGAAGAAAATAATGGTACTTAAGTGTGACAAATCCCCAGGACCAGATGGTTTCCATTCCAGGATTTTAAAGGAAATAGGTGAGCACATTGCAGATGCCCTAACTATAATCTTCCAAAGTTCTCTTGATTGAGGAACAGCTAGATTGGAAAATTACACATGTCACTCCGATATTTAAAAATGGTGCGAGAGGGAAACCAGGGAATTATAGACCAGTTAGCCTAACATCTGTTGGGAAATTGCTAGAGTCTATAATTCTTCTTCTTCTTAGGCAGTCCCTCGGAACCGAGGATGACTTGCTTCCACATTAAAAATGAGTTCTCAGGTGACTGATGAGTCCAATGCGGGACCTACAGTCTCTGTCACAGGTGGGGCAGACGGTGGTTGAAGGGGCGGGTGGTTAATCTATAATTAAGGATGGGGTGTCTGAACACCTTGAGGATATTCAGTTGATCAGAGAGAGCCAGCATGGATTTGTGAAAGGTAGGTCATGCCTGACAAAACTGATTGAATTTTTTGAGGAGGTGACTAAAATATGGACAGGGAAATGTCTATGGATGTTATTTGTATGGACTTCCAGAAGGCATTTGATAAAGTCCCACATAAGAGACTGTTAACTAAGGTAGAAGCCCATGGAATTGAGGGCAAATTATTGACCTGGTTGGGAAATTGGCTGAGCGGCAGGAGACAGAGAATAAGGATAATGGGTAGGTACTCAAATTGGCAGGATGTGACTAGTGGTGTCCCGCAGGGATCTGTGTTGGGGCCTCAACTATTCACAGTATTTATTAATGACTTAGATGATGGCATAGAAAGCCATATATCCAAAGATAGATGGCATTGTAGGCAGTGTAGATGGAAGCATAAAATTATAAAGGGACATCGACAGATTAAGTGAATGGGCAAAACTGTGGATTTCAATGTAGGCAAATGTGAGGTCATCCACTTTGGACCTAAAAAGGTTAGAACAGGGTATTTTCTAAATGGTGAAAGGCTAAAAACAGTGGAGATCCAAAGAGACTTGGGGGTCCAGGTACATAGATCATTAAAATGTCATGAACAGGTACAGAAAATAATCAAAAAGTCTAATGGAACGCTGGCCTTTATATCTAGAGGACTAGAATACAAGGGGGTAGAAGTTATGCTGCAGCTATACAAAACCCTGGTTAGGCCACACCTGGAGTACTGTGAGCAGTTCTGGGCACCACACCTTAGGAAGGATATATTGGCCTTGAAGGGAGTGCAGCGTAGGTTTACCAGAATGATACCCGGACTTCAAGGGTTAAGTTACGAGGAGAGATTACACAAATTAGGGTTGTACTACCTAGAATTCAGAAGATTAAGGCGTGACCTGATGGAAGTTTTCAAGATATTAAGGGGAACAGATAGGGTAGAGAGAGAGAAACTATTTCCGAAGTTTGGGGATTCTAGGACTAGGGGGCATGGTCTAAAAATTAGAGCCAGACCTTTCAGGAGTGAAATTAAGAAACACTTCTACACACAAAGGGTGGTAGAAGTTGGGAACTCTCTTACTGCAAATGGCAATGGATGCTAGATCAATTGTTAATTTTAAATCTGAGATTGATTGCTTTCTGTTAACCAAAGATATTAAGGGATATGGTCCAAAGGCGGATATATGGAGTTCAGTCATGATCTCATTGAATGGCAGAACAGGCTCGAGGGGTAATGGTCTACTCCTGTTCCTATATAACTCCAGCCAAAGGCACCTGTGAAATGTGTTGGTTCTCTCACCACCTGCCCCAGGCCCAGTCTGGTAGCTATACCCTTCAGGACTCAGCCAGCTCGGTGCTACTGAGCCACTCTTGGTGATGGACATTGAAGTCCCCCAACCAGAGTACATTCTGTGCCCTTGCTACCCTCAGTGCTTCTTCCAAGTGGTGTTCAACATGGAGGAGTATTGATTCATCAGCTGAGGGAGGGCAGTAAGTGATAATCAGCAGGAGGAGGTTTCCTTGCCCATGTTTGACCTGAAACCATGAATACCCGCAGGGCCACTCCCTCCTGACCACCTCAGGGATGGTGATGGAGGAGTCTGGGACATTGGCTGAAAGGTATGATTCTGTGAGTATGACTATGTCAGGCTGTTGCTTGATTAGTCTGTGGGACAGCTCTCTCAATTTTGGCACAAGTCCCCAGATGTTAGTAAGGAGGACTTTGCAGGGTCGACTGGGCTGGGTGTGCCATTGTCGTGTCCAAAGCCAGTCCCTAGGTTGATAGCAGGTGGTCTGTCTGATTTTATTCTTGTTTTTCATACAACTGAGTGGCTTGTTAGGCCATCTCAGGGGGCAGTTAAGAGTCAACCAACTCTGGAGTCACATTTAGGCCAGACCAGGTAAGGATGGCAGATTTCCTTTCCTGAAGGGCATCCAGTGAACCAGATGGGTTTTATACAACAATCCTGTTGGATTTAATTCCTGATACAGTACTAGCTTTTTAGTCTGGATTTATTTGATTAAGTGAATTTAAATTCCTCAGCTACCATGGATGGGATTTGAACTCATATTTCTGAGATCATTTGGCCATGCCTCTGGATTGCTAAGTCTAGTAACATAACTACTATGCTACTGATAAGCTGTGTGCTTGTGTTACTTACTCACATGCACAGAGCTCTGCTGTCCTGGTAAATATTTTTTAATGTTAAGAGAGAGCAATCAGCAGCATCCATTTTATCATGAAATGGACCTGTGCACTTTTGAAACCTGACTCAAACTTGACTGGAGTTATACATCACACTGTGACAGACTCAGCCAACGTTACTTCAGAGTTATACAACTACTTACATCTCAATAGGAAAGTGAAACCATTTCACAGGTGCCTTTAGCTGGCGTTATACTGTGTGACCGGTCTAAGACTACTGGTTGTACAGTGCAAATCTCTGTTGCAAAGTCTGCTCATAACGGTATAACTGCAGCCCTAGTGCCTCGCAGTGTTAGATAACGCTGGTGTAGCAGTTCCATCGCTCCTATGAGCACTGCATGCATCTGCACCCAAATGAACTGACCTCAAGAACAACAACTTGTATAGTGTCTTTAATGTAGAAAAATGTCCCAAAGCGCTTCACAGAGTGCAATCAGCTAAAAATTAATACTGAGCCGAGAAAGGAGATATTAGATGGGGTGACTAAAAGCTTAAGAAGTGGGTTTTAAGGAAGGTCTTAAAGGAGGAAAGAGGGAGTTTGAGAGGCAGTGAGGCTTAGGGTGGGAATTCCAGAGCTTAGGCCTAGGCAGCTGAAGGCACGGCCAGCAAAGTTAGGCAAAGTGATTTCAGGATTTACAAGAGGCCAGAGTTGGAGGAACACAGAGGGGGGAGTTTTACAGGGGGTAGGGAACCCGCTGTCAAGCTGCCTCCACTGCTAGTTTCCCAGATGTCTGGTCTGTCATCGGTGAACAGACCCAACACCAAGCGGCAGGGGAGGCAATTTAGATCATTAAGAGATTGTTAAGAGGCACTTAAATACTATTTTAAGCTTACCTTTCAATTTTACGAGTTTCCCCATGGGTTACACGTTGCTCGGGGATCATGTCAGCTCAGCAGGTCGTGAGTGGATTCAGCATTGAATTATCTGATTACTTGACAGCTGCAAAAGTGGTATAAAAATGTGGCTCATGACACCTTTGAGAAGGCCAACAAACGAGGCTGAGGAACATTACAATCAAAGCCTCATCTCCACCAGAAGTGTCATAGAGCAATCAATAGGGTTGATTAAAATGCGCTTCATATGCCTGGACAGATCAGGAGGAGCCCTACAGTGTGCACCAGCCAGGGTCTCCAGAATCTTAGTGGTCTGCTGTGCCCTGCACAACATAGCACAGCAGCGAGGATTAGTGCTGCATGAGGAACAAGGCGCAGAGTGCACAGCCTCTTCAGAGGATGAGGAGAAGGAGGAGGAGCATGAGGTTGAAGACGAGGATGAGGAAGACCTGGAGGAGCTGGCGGTCCAAATGCCACCAGTACATGACCACACTGATGCCGTGAGGCCAGGAATCGCTTCATCGTGGCCAGATTTAGTCAAGTTCATGCAGCATAGACATGTGGCTGCCACATGCGTTGGCATACTGGCATCAGCCCACATCAACAAGATAAAGCATCCCTACAATGACCAGTCCTTTCTTTTCACTGTCACCACCATTGCTGGAGATTAAATTAGCCCTGACCATTCACTCTGCCACTTCCAAGTGTGCACACACATTTGGCAAGGACCGCAGTTTACGAAGTAAATGATTTAATACACAAAATTAATTTAACATAACCTTGACAGTATCATTAAAAGAAACACCCAACACCCTTGTAACTCTATTTGTGCGGCATCTTGCTTTTCCGAGTGCTTCTACGTGGTGCTACCCCTGTGGCTTCAGCAGAGGTAGAGGCAGCCTCCTCAATTCCCTGCTGCATCTACTTAGATGCCTTTGGCGGTCGTCCTTTGGGTTTTGGAGCCTGTGAGGGCCCCGTCAAAGTCTGCTCCTCCTGCAACTGTGCAGTGGCAGACTCGGCCATCGCTGTCCAGGAAGGCATCGGGGGCTCTGACCAAGGGGTTGGCAAGGGGGTAGAAATGTGAAAGCTTGGAGAGGAGCCCCCACTTCCATATGCCCTCCCACCATCTTCCCTCTCATGGGCCACCCACACTTCTCTGATAGCAAGTAGCTTGAGAGCACCTTGTTGCACATCAGTGGGGCCATGAGGACCCATGTCTATACTGACGTTTCTCCTAACAAGGACGTCTGTGAGCCTCTGGTTTCTCTCCTCCATAGATGCCCATCTATTTGCAATTGAAACCATGTGCTCATGTGACTGGTGCATTATGTCCTCCATGTAGGTGGCCATCCTATCCATGGAGGAACCAACAGTCGCGAGTGAGTGTGCCACAGTGGTGCTCATGCTTGAGATGAACTCCTCCATTCTCTGCACACTCGCAGTCACCGCAGTTGCAAAACCTGTCAGAGCCTCCTGCACTTGTTCCTGCAGCTCCAGGATCGCCCTCTTCCTTGATGGCCCCCAAGGCTCAGCTTTTGCATGCAGCTGAGCTGAGCTAGGAGACTCCTGCGCCCTCCAACGAGGTGTCTCCACTGCTGACCCTGTCTCCACCATCTGCTCTTGCTCACCTGTGATGTGTGAGACACCAGGTGACAACACTACTCTATCTTGCAACGGACCCACCGAGGTGATTATATCTGCGCTGGTGCTGGCTTACCTTGGCTGAGGTGGCGCTGCGCACTCAGAGGCTGGAGGCTCCTCTGAGGAGTCTTCTTGCTCTTCCTCCTGGACAGTCGGGGGTGGTGGGGGGGGGCGTTCTTGATGGGCCTGTGGAGGTGTAAAGAGATCAGTTAGATATATGATATGTCGATTGCATACAGATACCATTATGCACATTATGAGCATTCAATTTCTCTTGGCATCAGCCCCATATGAGTGACTGATGAATGCCATGTAGGTGTATGGAAAATGATTCTGTCACCAGGTTGTTCTGATGAGCCCCTCTCTCCCTCCCCCACTTCCGGTTGGTCCACGACTCCACTTATTTCGAGGGTTGCCTCCTCTGCACTTGTCAGAATAGCGAATGATTGAGGGGCACCTCCCGTTCTCTCCCTCTTGTCATGGGCTCTCTTTTCCTGCAAAGAGGGAAAGAAGAGAAAGTTGAGTGAGAGTGATGGAATGAGTGTAACAAATGGACAGGTTAGACCTTTAGAGGGAGACTATGATGGAGTAGGGTGGCTATAACAAGTTGCCTCCTTTAGTGTTGTTAGTTGGTGTCATTGCATTAGGATGAGGGTGAGTGTGAGGGGTGCATAGTAAGATGGGGATGTGATAATGTAGATAGATAGAGAGGGATGGGTGAAGGTGCAAAGGATGTTGCATTGAGTAGCGATGTGCAGGAGTAGGGTTTGAAATGCTGAGTGATGGGGAAGTGATAACAGCCACAGCAGCATGAAGGTAAGTGTGACTTTATACTCACTTTTCCTGATCTTAGAAGATCATTAGAACGCTTGCGGCACTGCACCCAGGTCCGCATCACCACACACCTGCCTGTGACCTCCTCTGCTATCTGCTGCCAGGCTGCCTTGGTCTCCTGGGGAGGTCTCTTCCGCCCACTGGCAGAGAAGAGAACCTCCCTGCGTGCTCTGACTCCCTCCGCAAGAATGTGGAGGGAGTCATCGCTGAAGCGAGGAGCAGCCCTCTGCCTTTGCAAACTCATTTTCACCTCAAAACAAACTATGTCTGTACTGCAGCCAGTCAAGAGAAGAAGTGAAATGAAATGGGGCCATGGCCCCTTTAAATATATCGGTACCAGAAGCGTCAGCACTGATGTCACCAGACCCGCACCTTGTAATTGGGTGAGGGAACGCGAAGGGCGGGCTTAACAAGGACCATTACGGCAAAATCTTTTTTTTCACCAGGATGAAGACGGCAGCGGGCTCGTGGCCTGCCAACGACCTCTCCCACCATGAAGCCGCCCAGCTAGGGGAAATCGCATCCAGAGTTTGTGGAGGGTTGTAGGCCTGGAGGAGGTTACAGAAAAAGGGAGGATGAGGCCTTGAAGAGATTTGAATACAAAGATGATTATTTTAAACTTGAGGCAATGGAGGAGCGGGAATCTAATGTAGGTCAGCGAGCACAGAGGTGATGGCTGAGTGGGACTTGGTGCGGGATAGAATAGGGTTAACAAAATTTTGGATCAATTGAAGTTTAGGGAGGGTGGCGGATGGGAGGTTGTCCATGAGAGCATCTGAACAGTCAAGTCCGGAGATGACAAAGGCATGGAGGAGGGTTTCGCCTGCAGATGGGCTGAGGCAGGGGTGGAGACAGGCGATGTTACAGAGGTGGAAGTAGGCGGTCTTTGTGATGCAGACAATATAAGTTTGGAAACTCATCTAAGGGATGAATAGCATGCTAAGGTTGCAAACAGTTCAGCTTGTGACAGTAGCTGGGGAGGGGGATGGTAACGGTGGCAAGTGTATAGAGTTTGTGGTTGGGGCTGAAGACGATGGCTTTGTTCTGGAAAAACTTGCAGCACATTCAGGACTGGATTTCGGACAAGCAATCTAACAACAGTAATATGATATTGTAAGGTTAGATCCTTTAAATATTTTTTTGGTGCATAGCAAATAACAAGCTGGAAAAGCCATGTGGGTCAGGTGCCCTTTTTTTAGCTGTGAGGCACAAAGCTCCCATTGAAGGATTGGCTACTGGAGGTCTCAATAAAAGGGGCAGCTAAGCAAGGGTAGTCCTATAAGGAGAGTACCACCTATGTCTATTATTTGACATTTTTTAAACAAGTTTCTGCTTCTGCGCCCATTGG
The DNA here is from genome assembly GCA_030390025.1 of Squalus acanthias. NCBI lineage: Eukaryota > Metazoa > Chordata > Chondrichthyes > Squaliformes > Squalidae > Squalus > Squalus acanthias. The sequence goes on along the minus strand of CM059426.1, from coordinate 117,207,745 downwards.
AAACAGGCGCTTAGCAACTGGAGCACTTCTTGGACATTCCAACCATATTATCATTAAGAGGACATTTGGGGCCTCAGTGAACCTTGCGCACATTTTATGTGCACTCACCCAGCAACTTGTGCAGTGGTAAACCACAATAGTAAGTGCTGAGTGTGTCGAACATGTAATAGACCACAGGCCTCCCATGCCTGAAGCACAGCTGTGCTTCAGTTGTAAAGGATCACATTGGGCCGTATTTTGTGACCCCTACGGGTGTGTACGAGGTGCGCACGCGGCCGTAGGGGGCGAACAAGTTCCGATTTAGGCATGCGAAGCGCATGTGCTAAAACCCGGAACTTGCGATCTGTCAAGAATCTTCTTGACAGATCCTCCGCCTCCCCAGGAGAAAGGCTCTGCGGGTGGAGAGTTGCGCTATTTGCCCAACTTCTGCCCGCTGAAAGGCCATGGAATTCTTACACCTGGTAAAAGCAAACATAAGGCCTGCTTTTACCAGCATAAGGGGGAGAAATTCAGTATCGCCCCATTGGGGGCGCAATTATCGGCCGGGCGCAAAGATTAGCGCCTGGCACTAATTATCGCCACCGACTGCAAACTTGACTTTTATCGCCCCTGGAGGTGATTGGAGCGCTAAATCAGGCGCTTCACTCCTGTCTTAAGGCGCAAAGGCCGAGGAGCGAGGCGCTACCTCAGAGCGCTGGCGAAGCTCATGTAATGTCAGTCAGCAATGGAACACACACACAATGGCACGGGCCAGTTCTTAAAGGGGATGGTTAATCTCACTTTCCATCCACATCCTACTAATTGCAGCCTTGAATCTCGGCCTGGAGAGACCTGCACATCAAATCTGCTGGAAAGAACAATGGAGAGTACCAGGCAAAGAGCTCAGAGTGCAGCCCCCACAGTCTCTTCTAAATCGATACAAGGAATCGCAAATCAAAATGAACCTGCAAAGTGCTGCTCAGTACCCAAAACTCCTTCACACAACGTTGAAACTCTCCAGAAGTCTCTCTCTCTCTCTCTCTCAGAATGCGTAGTTCAAAAATGGCACCAACAATAAAAGGCAGGAAGCGGACACCTTTAAATAGCGCTCCCCCTTTCCCTTCATGACTGCAGAACGCTCCACTCAAACTGTCGTTGCTAGCGTCAGGCGGTAAGGCAGGGGGCGCCACTCAATATCCGCTCCGGGGCAATACCGGGGCGTTGCGCACTCGACTGACGTCATGATCTGCCGGTGCAGGAGATCGTGGTGGTAGTGTTTAGCGCCGCCGCAAAATGTCTAGTTAATTTCGCAGCGGTGCAAAAATCGCCGCGCCTGGGCGCTAGATGCTTTGCGCCCCATTAGCGCCCTCTTAAGGCGCTAACGGGAGGCACAACCAACTGAATTTTTCCCCCCTAAGAGTTTTAAAAAATAGAAAAATAAAATGTTATCACTCATTTATACATTAAAAACCCTGTCCAACAGGTAAGTTTATTTTTAACCCTGTTAAAACATTTTTTTCAAAAATTTTATATTTGTTTAAAATATTTAATTAAATGGCATTTTAATTCATTTTAAATATGTAATTTTTTTTGGGTCTATTTCATGTGTTCGTGTATTTTTTACGTGATCCCCATTTATACGTACGGGACTCCCATAAGTATGAATGGAGATTCCCTTCTTTTATTGGTTGGGCCGGCCCACGTGATCCCAGGGGCGCTTGCGAACCACATGTGCCCCTGGAATACGTGGGCCTCTGCCCGTGCATACCCAGAGAGGCCCAGGATCGCAAGTCTCTGTATCTCCCGTGCCACCAGGTAAATGCGTCGATATTTTACAGGTCGGAGGCATCCACCCGCGGGAAGCCTCCGATTGCAAATGTTGGGCCATTATGTCTTATCTGAGGAAAAGGAAGTTTCTATTTTAAACCTTTCCAATATTTATCAATAGTGTTGGGTGGATCACAATAATTTAAGACTATCTTGTTAAGAGAAAACTGCATAAAACAAATAGGATGCAGTCTAAACTGATGTGGAAAAGATTTTATTAAACCTGACCAAAAATCTTACTTCCATTCAGCCACTATAGTGCAAGGACTCCTGAAATCAATGAAAACGTTGCTTCATTAGTTATTTTCTTATTTATGATTACCTGTGCATCAGCAAATTCAAATTAATAATCCAGAAAATAACCAGGAAGTTAATTTATACTTAGAACTAACCTGCTTGATCAATGCTGTGAATAAATGATCAGATTGGCTACAAACATAAATGTGTTAGCTTCACCATTCTTTCCTGCATTATTAATATAAAAAAGAGTGCAATTTATGAAGAAATAAATGATTTGAAATCCGTGTTAATCATATAGGAACCCTTGCAAAGGTGGTAAATTGTCAGAACTGGAATGAAAAAAAGGCAAAATAACCAATTATAAGTGATCATTTATTTATCAAATACAAAACTTCCACATGATTCGAAGATATTTTTTGAGTTGTTGGATTTTGACAACCAATTATTAATTAATAAAACATTTTGCGAGTCTTACTAATACATGGTGCCTGGGGCAGAATTGACAAAAGGACGCATTCAAAATGCTCTCAGTTATGAATTAATTCACGAGAGTGTATAAACGTTGCTTTAATCCTTAAATAGAAACACATGTCGTACATTTGATTTTCCTAATTCAACTAAGGAATTACTTTAATACCTGTCAAATTATATCTGGTACACAGAAAGTAAATGAGCAGCCATATATGTTTTCCCATTCAGTGGAAAGTCAGAAGAGGCTCGATGGTCACAGAGGACCTGGGCAACGATTGTTGAAAGGGAAATTCCATGTCACTTACAGGATGCCACTGGAATCTGACAGAATTTATTAGGAAGTAGTACTTACACACTAAAGTCCCTGATGACATGACACCCATCACTCAAAAACATAGGGGTCATTCACTAGGTCAGCTGCTTAATGAATTTTTTAAATAAACTGCATGAATATAATCCATTTGTGCAGGCGAGAAGTATATATAAATATATTACATGTGTATCGCACCAGTGATGGTTCTTTTCACAAGTGTGAAAAATCCACTTGTCATGAGTCCCACAGCCATGATCTGAGAGCCTTTCACTCAAGGGAAAGAGTCTCAATAATGCAGCACCAATTGTGAAATGTTCTACTTACAAAATGGGTGTCATTTTAAATATGTTCTGGATTACATACATGATGTGATGATACGCTGCTGTGAAAATAAAAGTGATATCAAGTTCAGTGACAACATGGATCATATTTTATCCTATGGATATTGCTTATTTTCATAGCCTTCATTTGTGTTAGTTATTCTCTTTCCAAATTGATAAACTAATTGGCAAAGGTAGTCTGCAGGACAAGTTCATGGAATGCATTACAGACGGTTTCCTCGAACAATACATTCTTCTATTTTACATCTTGTATTGTGTAATGAGACAGTGTTAATTAGCAATCTCATAGTAAAGGATCCTCTGGGGAAGAGTGATCATAATGTGATAGAATTTCACATTGGGTTTGAGAGTACACTTCGGTGAAGGTGTTGACGATGGTTTGGAGTTCGGCCTCAGAGTGTGCGCAGACGCAAGCGTCGTCTGCATACTGTAATTCGATGACAGAGGATGGGATGACCTTGGATCTGGACTGGAGGCGACGGAGGTTGAACAGTTTCCCGTTTGTTCTGTAGATTAGCTCCACTCCAGCGGGGAGCTTAATGAGGGTGAGATGGAGCATTGCAGCCAGGAAGATCGAGAAGAGTGTTGGTGCGATGACACAGTCTTGTTGACCCCGGTCCGTACGTGAATTGGGTCTGTGGTGGATCCGTTGGTCAGGATCACGGCTTGCATGTCGTTGTGAAGCAGGCGGAGGATGGTGACAAATTTTTGAGGGCAGCCGAATTTGAGGAGGACACTCCATAATCCCTCACGGTTGACGGTGTTGAGGCCTTTGTGAGGTCAAACAAGGCCATGTACAGCGGTTGGTGCTGTTCTTTGCATTTCTCTTGCAGTTGACGCGTGGTGAAGATCATGTCCATTGTGCCCCTTAGTGGGCGGAATCCGCATTGCGACTCTGGGAGGTGCTCTTCAGCCACTGGGAGAAGGCGATTGAGGAGGATTCTTGCGATGACTTTCCCTGTGGCAGACAGCAGGGAGACTCCTCTGTAATTACCGCAATCGGACTTGTCAGCTTTCTTGAAGATGGTCACAATTACGGCGTCTCTGACGTCTCCTGGCATGCTCTCCTCCTTCCAAATAAGACAACCAACCTGACGACTCCCAGTGATTCAGAGACACAGAGTGTCCACAGCGCCTGGTCTGCACTCAAGGCCTCCATAATCAGCACCTGTGAAGAGACGCTCGGTCACTCGACCAGGAAACACCAAGACTGGTTCGACGAGAACGACCAGGAGATCCAGGAGCTAATAAACTGCAAGCGCAAGGCATTCCTGATCTGGAAACAGCAACAGAACTCGACAGCAAGAAAGCAGCTCTACAGACACCTGAAAGCCGAGGTCCAAAAAAAAACTCGTGACCTAAAGAACAGATGGTGGGTGGAGAAAGCGCAGGAGATCCAGCAGCTAGCCGACAACCATGATGTGCGTGGATTCTTTACGCAGTCAAGACCACCTACGGCCCAAGCACCCAAGGTCCTACCCCACTGCGGGCCAAGAATGGAGAGGTACTCATCAAGGACAGAGAGGCAGTCAGTGCCCGCTGGAAGGAGCACTTCAAAGATCTCCTTAACCGAGACTCTGTCTTCGACGCGAGTGTCCTCAACTCCATCCCGCAGCATGCTACCCGCCACCATCTCAGCACAACCCCAGCCCAGCATGAAGTTGAAAAGGCCATCCGACAACTGAAGAACAACAAGGCCTCAGGAGCAGATGGAATCCCCGCCGAGGTGCTAAAACATGGCGGAGAAGGACTATTAGCGTGAATACATGAACTCATTTCTCAAGCGCTCCACTTCCTTCTTGGGCGCAATCGGCAGCAGGTGGGGTGGAGACTCCAACAGCGCTGCACACTGGGCCGTGCAGCGCCGCCACTTTTGAAGGCTCCTTCCCTCCCTTAAAAGGAAGGGTCATTACCTCAGGCTCTGCAATGTAAAACGTACCTACCTGGACCACCAAGGCAGCCGTGATCCCACGCAATCAACCCGGGACTCCAGCAGAATGCTGGGCTGATCGATCGCGGGCAGGAACCAGCGAAAAAAACTGCAACAAGAAAGATAAGTTTTTTTTACTTACCTCGGCCACCCCGCCTTTAATCATCGCCCCCAAAGCGGCTGGCCGCCCGATGCATGCCTCCTGCAGCTGTCGGTGTTTTCGACTGGCACTTCTGCAGGGGGCGGAAGTCAATTTCAGGTCCGGGGCGCTACCGGGGCGCTACCAGGGCGATGCGCACACCGATGACATCACAATCTCTGGGTAAAGGAGATCGGGGCGCAATGCTGTAGCACCACCACAAAGCCATTTGGATCCCCTTAGCGCCCCCGGGGGCGCTAACAGGAGGTGCCATAGCACTCTATTTTGCCCCCAAAGAACCTGAAAAGGGATATAGACAAGATAAGTGAGTGGGCAATAAGGTGGCAGATGGAGTATAATGTGAGGAAATTTGAGGTTATTCAAATAGGAAGTCTTACTACAATTGTACAGGGCTTTGGTGAGACCATACCTGGAGTACTGTGCACAGTTTTGGTCTCCTTATCTGAGGAAGGACATACTTGCGGTATAGAGGCGGTGTAACAAAGGTTCACTTGATTGATCCCTGATGTTTGAACTATGAGGAGAGATTGAGTAGATTGGGCCATTTCTATCTGGAATCTAGAAGAATGAGAGGTGATCTCATTGAAACATATAAGATTCTGAGGGGGATTGACAGGGTAGATGCTGAGAGGTTGTTTTCCCTGGCTGTGAGTCTAGAACTAGGCAGCATAGTCTCAGGACAAGGGGTTGGCCATTTAAAACTGATATGAGGAGGAATTTCTTCACACTGTTTGTCAGCTGGTGGTTGGGAGTTTCACTAGACTACACAGAAATAAAAGTGGGCCATTTGGGCCATCAGGCATACTTCATCTTTTTGTTATTCTTGTCAGCTCTTTATCTTTTTAATCCCAATCCCCTTCTCTCCATATCCCTTAGTATCTTTACTTACCAATTAATTATTCTCTTTTCAGATCTTCAGTGATTCTGTGGCGTTCTGAGATATTACACATTCTCACAACTCTCTGCGTGAAGACGTTTTTCCTGGATTTGCTTTCAACCACCTTGGTTTTAATTTTAATATTATATTCTCTTGTGGGTTCAAAGATGTCCTGGGAACATCATTTCGGCTAATATTTCAGTGCAGTATCGAGGGAATAAAACATTGTGATTGGTGCTGTCTTTCAAATAAAACATTAAATGGAGGCCCTGCCTACCTGTTCAGATGGATATAAAAGATCCCGTAGCATTTTATGAAGATGAATAGACAGTTCACCCAGTATCCTGGCCAACACGCTTCATTCATCCAACACCACCAAAAACAGATTAACTGGTCACTCATCTCACTGCTGTTTGTGAAATTGTGGAAATTTGTCCTGTGCAAAACAGCTGCTCTGTTTGCATACATAGTAACAGTGACTACACTTCAAAGTAATTAATTGTATATGAACCGCTTTGGGACGTCAGATAAGGCTCTATATAAATGTAAGTTTTCCAAAACATAGGGAAATACTGCAACAGAAAAGACTAAACAGTATATGGCCCTAAGCAATAGGGCAACTTTGGCATTAAATGATCTTTTTTGCTTTTTGCATTCTAATATGTTTATATATTCTCACCATGATAAAATTTTCCGAAAGTATCATCATCTATAGAGGCTTTTTGAAAAATGTAATTTTAGTTGAAATGCAATGGAAGTAAATGTGAAATATCACAAGTATATAATTCTCTGAAAAAATATACAATTTAACTTTTCTGGAGTGATTGAAAATGCTACCTGCGAAATTACAACTGTATTCAAAGCCATGCAGTGTATTCATTTGTACAAGTTCGCTTGATTGGTACTTCATCCACTAGCCTAAACATCCACCACCAAGGCTGCAGTGTGCACTATCTACAGGATGCACTGCAGCAACTCGCCAAGACTTCTTCAGCAGCACCTCCCAAACCCGCGACCTCTACCACCTAGAAGGACAGGACAACAGGTAAATGGGAACACCATCAGTTTCAAGTTTCCCTCCAAGTCACACCATCCTGACTTGGTCATATATCGCTGTTCCTTCATTGTTGCTGAGTCAAAATCCTGGAACAGTATTGTGGGAGCACCTTCACCACACGGACAGCAGCGGATCAAGAAGAAGGCTCGCCACCAACTTCTCAAGGGCAACTAGGGATTGGCAATAAATGCTGGCCTTGCCAGCGATGCCCACTTTCCGAGATTGTATATATTTAAAAAAACGGTCTGGGAACACAACATATGCATCTCCAGCTGAAAAGAAACATAAGGAAAACACTTTTCAGCTTCAGTTTCGCTCACAAGGGGGTTGCCGGGGCTTTGTGTCTGATTGCATTAGTTTTTATTGGACCTCTGTTAGGAAATAAACAGGCCTGCCAAAGTTGTGCTTAATCTATTGACCCTGCCTTCAAACCTAATTAACCTGCTGAGGCAACATGTTTTCTTCAGCCTTTTTTCAATTTAACTCATTACAATGATGTAAAGTTGGGCAGTTTTTTTTCTTGAAACTAAACAAAACTACTTTAGAATTTTTTGTCTTTCCCGCATGAATTTTGTCTTTCAGTACTTGCTAATTAACAGTGTTTATCTGGACTGTGATTCTGAAATAACTACAATGGCCCCGATATTTACTCGGGGCCGGGAAGAGAGCGGGTGGGGAGGATTTTGGGACAGGAAAAGTGGAAATAAGGGTTTCCCGGATGTCCTGCAGAAATTAACTGAGAGATGTCTTTTTTGAGCAGGTGTCCTACTCGACAGCCAGGTCGGGCAAGACAGCAGGCAGAGAACAGATGTCAGCAAAGTAGGAGATCACGGGGTGAGTCGGAGATCACAGGGGGTAATTGGAGATGAGGGCTGGGCGAGTAGGAGATCACAGGGTGAGTCGGATATCGTGGGGGGTAATTGGAGATGAGGACTGGGCGAGTAGGAGATCACAGGGTGAGTCGGAGATCGTGGGGGGTAATTGGAGATGAGGGCTGGGCGAGTAGGAGATCGCGGGGGGTAATTGGAGATGAGGGCTGGGCGAGTAGGAGATCGCGGGGTGAGTCAGAGATAGTGGGGGGTAATTGGAGATGAGGGCTGGGCGAGTAGGAGATCACGGGGTGAGTCGGAGATCGTGGGGGGTAATTGGAGATGAGGGCTGGGCGAGTAGGAGATCACGGGGTGAGTCGGAGATCGTGGGGGGTAATTGGAGATGAGGGCTGGCCGAGTAGGAGATCGCGGGGTGAGTCGGAGATCGCGGGGGGTAATTGGAGATGAGGGCTGGGTGAGTTTGAGATCGTGGGGTGAGTTTGAGATCGTGGGGGGTAATTGGAGATGAGGGCTGGCCGAGTAGGAGATCGCGGGGTGAGTCGGAGATCGCGGGGGGTAATTGGAGATGAGGGCTGGGTGAGTCGGAGATCGTGGGGGGTAATTGGAGATGAGGGCTGGGTGAGTAGGAGATCGCGGGGGGTAATTGGAGATGAGGGCTGGGTGAGTCGGAGATCGCGGGGGGTAATTGGAGATGAGGGCTGGGCGAGTAGGAGATTATGGGTGATGAGGGGGTGTCAGCTGATCGCGTGGTGTATAAAGAGGTTAGCTTTTTGACTCCTGCTCCTCCGGGCTGACAAGCATTGCTGTAAATGCACTTACCTCATGGATCCAGCCCTTCTCACCTCCATTTACCTGCCAGGATTCCTGAGCCCCGGGAAACCCGGCCTCCATGGATTAAAAATAAAAATCACGTTAAAATGGAGGCACGCAGCCTCCTTGAAAGCTTTTACTGACCGACCCACCGCCTGAGAGTGGATTGATCGCCCACCCCGCCGACCCGCCTCCGTTAAAACCAGAAGTGGGCAAGTTGGAGGCGGGTTGGGGTCGAGTTTGAGATATTAAACATTTTTAACCCCCACCCACCCCCAACCCACCCCTCCTTGGGGGTTAAAATTCCACGTAATATTACACTTAGAATAAAAAACAAAATATGGGGCAACACGGTGGCATAGTGGTTAGCACTGGTGCCTCACAGCGCCAGAGACCCGGGTTCGAATCTGACCTCGGGTGACTGTCTGTGTGGAGTTTGCACATTCTCCCCGTGTCTGCGTGGGTTTCCTCCGGGTGCTCCGGTTTCCTCCCACAGTCCAAAAATGTGTGGGTTAGGTTGATTTGGCTATGATAAATTGACCCTTAGTGTTAGGGGGGATTAAATATGTGGGGTTATGGGGATAGGATGGGATATGTTAGGGGGAATTAAATACGTGGGGTTACGGGGCTCGGGTGGGATATGTGTACTGTGGGGATTAAAGCAGGGACAGGGTACTGGATTTGGATGATCAGCCATGATCGTATTGAATGGCGGAGCAGGCTCGACGGGCCGAATGGCCTACTCCTGCTCCTAGATTCTATGTTTCTATGTTTCTATGTCCATTGTAAGTTTCAGCTGTATGAAATTGAGGCCTTTTGTAATATTTTAATTTAAAACATTTCAATACTTTTTGGAGGCATATTGATACAAGTTACAGTGATTAGCCATTTGGTTCAGATATAGAGATAACTGATCATACCGAGTTTTAGCACCTTGTCCATCCAATTGGTCATTGTGTAACAGCAACACTTGGGCAGTCAGGAGATCCAGTGTATCTCACTCACTTCTATCAAAAAAAAGTTGCTAGTAGGAGAGGTCTGAAGAACAAGCTGGAGAGTGGAATTAGACCAGGAGGCTCACGTGGAGATAAACACCAGCACTCTTGGTGTGCTTTACATCCGATGGATTACTTTTGAATTCCAGTCACTATTGTTATGTAGGAAAATGTAGCAGGCTTTTTGTGTACAGCAACACGTTATAAACAGCAAATAAATGAACGACCAAATTCACTTTTTGGTGGTATTGAGGGAGTTATTATGGCCAGCACACCAGGAGAACTCCCCGCTCTTCTATGAATACTGCTTATGGGATCAAGTGTTAGCTTGGCTCAATGGTAGCGCTCTTGCCTCTGAGTCAGAGGTCATGGGATCAAATTGCAGTATAGTACTGAGGGAGTACGGCATTGTTGCAGATGCTGACTTTTAGATGTAATGTTAATCAGAGGCTCTGCCTGCCTGTGTAGGTGAATGTAAAAGATCGCATTACACGATTTGAAAAAGAGTAGGGGAGTTCGCCTAGTATCCTGGCCAATATTTATCCCTCAACCAATACCACCAAAACAGATCAAGTGAGATCACTTATCTCATTTGCTGTTTGTGGAACTTTGCTGTGTGTAAATTGGCTGCTGCGTTTATCCATAAAACAACAGTGACTACACTTCAAAAAGTAATTAACTGGCTGTGAAGCACTTTGCTGAGGCTGTGATCAGCACTATAATTCGTTTGTTGACAGCCACTTGAGCAGCCAGATGGGGCCTCAGTTTACATCCAAACCAAAAGACAGTGGGGGTGATTTTGGCATTGACTTTCATCGGTTAGGTCATCCACTCCGCCTGCCCGATGACGCCGGCGGGCGGCCCATCCATTTTTGTTGTTGCGACTCATTTTAATGTGCATGGCGAGCTGTTGGTGTTGAATGAGCGCTGACAGCCAGCCCGCAGATCGGAGTGAGAGACAGGAAACTCAGCCGCTCCTCCATGGAGTTGAGCCAAAGGTTTCCAATTAAAAGGAGAGGGGCTACGGAGGACTCCATAATGGGTGGAAAGACTTCAGCAGGGCCAAGAGGAGCATTAGAAAAGAGGTTTTAAATTTTTTTGCAAGCTTTGTCCACTGGGCACACACGTCAATGGAACCCAAAATCGCATTAGGGTCCTAAACCTGTCTTAGGGCTGCAATTTAAATATTTTAATAAGGCTCCTGCCACTTTTGAGAGGGTGCATTTGCCGCCTAAGTTGAGGCCCGATCGCTAATCGCATTGGGTGGGCCTTGGGCGAGAAGCCAGTGGGATTTTTAAAATTTCATTTCGCTACTGCCCTGTTCACGCTGAAAAATCGGCTGGTAGGGAGACTAAATTTAACTCCAGTGAGACCAAAAATGGCTCCGGATCTGCGATGCTCAGAATGCAGCTGCCAGGACCTTTACCGCTGACTCCACCGGACTTTCCAGGGTCAATGGGAGGCTCCCTAAGCTCTAATTTTCTGGTAGGTGCTCACATCACTATAGGCAGCTGCCAGAAGAAGAGGGATGGCAAATGCAGCACTTCCCAGTTGCTTGCAGGCCTGCCGGCATCATTAAGTGAACTTCACATTAGCCCCTTTTTTAAGGGGTCAGGGGAAGAACTAAAAAATACTAAGCAAAATCTTCAGCAGGCCAGGTCAAGTGACCCATCTTAAACATTTCTCCAAGGAGAGAGATCCTGCTGTCATTTTAGGTTTATTCCCTGTCTTGGAGTCAACAATCTGATGGTGAATACGACAGAAATTTGTCTTATTGCTGTCTTCAGTCTGCAGTCAAGTATTAATGAGTCCTTGTAATAAACCATGACTGGCTGAGCTGAATTTGTTCTGCTGGATGGTGCTTGCTCCTGTTGCTTAACTCAGCTTTATACCATGAATTAGTGTCAGCCACAGCTCAAACATATGTCAGTCTGGGCTGAGAGATAGGGCTCTCACCTTGAAGTCAGAAGGTTGCCAAACCCCATTCCAGCACTAATACACAAAGGGGCAGAGTTTCCTAGAACGGCACGATTGGTGACATACGCCATAACTTACACTGTTTGCGCGTCATTGTAAACTTACTCAAAAAATGTCCTGGAAAAGTAATTTAAATACGCTGCAGCAAGCGTAATGGCGAATCAGGGACCTCAGAAGGTCCACAACCAATGACGGACCCTGAAAACCTTCACATGCCTTTTGCATAAAAGGTTTTGTGATGCTGTTTGTTGAATACAAGTTTAATAAAGCTGTTTTGAGCCCAATTTTCATTGATGGTGCTTGCTAACTGTAAATTCAATTGCAATTTTGGGCTGAATGTCAGTTGCATTGTTTGTTACATTATTGTACTTGTTGTTCCTTAAGTTCATAGCCCCATGGAGATCAATCCATAACATGATTGTTTGAGACTTCCTCATGCCGCCCAATTGGGCGGGTTTCATGTGGGGAGGCGGGGTTATGGGCGTTGGAGGTTATCACTGGATGAACACCTGTACCACCAGCTGCTCTCTGGCTACCCTGGTGGCGGTCAACATGGATTTCTTCGAGGGGCTACCACCCATAGGCTCGGGACATGCAGGTCGGGATCCTTCGGTTCCATGAGCATCTCACCTGCCAAGACCAGGCTGAGCCCTTCCTGCAGGATGGAAGGGTACCGAGCACAGCACATCACTACAATCTTTGCCACTTTATCGGGGGTGCACTTTGTGACCCCGCCCCTGACCTGTCCAGGCACCTAAAGCGAGCTCTGAGCACCGCTATGGTCCTCTCCACCACCTGCCAAGTTGCTGCGTGTGCGTGTGTACCTCTGCTGCATTGTTGGTGGTGCAGAATGGTGTCGTCAGCCACGGTTTCAGCCGTTAGGCCTTGTCTCCTTGTCCCTCACTCATGCACCACAAAATATCAATTTTAAACTTTATCTGGCCGTTTCCGGATCAGAATGCCAGTGCACATGTTCGTGTCACAAGATCCGCCCACGTGTCCCTTAAAATTGTAATCGGGGTTCTAACTATGTCATTAGGACCTCAGTTTGCATGAAAAAGAGGCCAGGGGTAGGGGCCCTGTGAAAGTCGCAGTGGGCCAATCATCAGGATTAACAGGGCAGTGTCGTTACCGATCCTATTTTTAGGCCCTTATCACCCTGTTAAGACAAATTTTCTAAAATGAAAATCAGCCCCTTTATGTTTCAAATTCTTGTAACCAAAATATGCCTGCTATTTTGACAAATACCTACTGTTTGTTTGGACACCTGCTCCTAAGCTCGGACCTGTCACATCAACTGCAACTGGTATTCTCATTTGTTTTGTTCTCTCCATTTGACTTAAAAACTGGTCTAGGTGCAGAACAGTTTATATGCTTGTTCCCATCATTTTGAATTTCCTTCATATACTTTTGAACTCTGACTCAAAATAAAGTGAGACCAGGTTCCATGAAAAGACATTTCACCGTACAGTAATGTTGGTGATTAACTCGCCATATTACGCATTAAAAAAATGAGGCCTCTGAAAAGCATGGATCTCAAGACGTTAAAATAATGCTGTCCAGCAGAATTGTCTTGGGGAACAGTTAGCTTGGTAAAGTAATGCACGTTACATGTTAATGTTATCATGTAGCTGACAATATCCATCAGGCTTTTTTTAAAATAAGTTTTTGAATCCCTGCATGAAAGGCTCTCACCACATCTCTTAGAAGAGCTTCATATTTTGTCACAGAGTCAGCATTAGATAGCAAGTCACCATGACCACTCTGACACACCTATTGGTGATACTTTACAGAGCTGGTTTGGCAGAGGTTTGGCAGCAGGACACTCATCTTTCTGCTTCACCTGTATGTTGGAGAATAATATGTAATATGGGGGTAGCTAAAGAGATGTGGGTATACGAGTGGGTAATTGATAAGAATGATAAAGTTATCGCCGTGAATGAAACCACTGCAGAATTGAAGATGCAGCAAAAAGATAGATGATATATTAGCATTCTCTGTGTGATTAAATTATTCAGCGCCTGATACTATCTTTTAGGCTTATTAATTTTCAGATATCGATAAATCAGACAAGAGAAAGAACAGAAAAAGTATAAAGAAAAAAGAAAAGAGAAAGAAAATATGTATTAGAAAGGCAACCTGAAAAAGGCAAGATACAGTAAAAATATAGCCATTGTAGCCTTATTATAGTATGGCCTTTGGAAGGCTAACATTTTGCATGTTTCCCTACCTTACAACTGTGACTATACTTCAAAAGTACTTCATTGTCTGTGAAGCACTTTGGGACATTCTGGGGTCATGAAATGTGCTACATAAATGCAACTTCTTTCTTAAAGGTAAAGGTTACAGTGAATAGAGTACACAGGGGTTCTTCTGTACAAAACAGTTCAGCTGTACTGTGCATGTTCTATTCTGTACTGGTATTCCTCAGTCATGTGCTCCAGTCCTCATTCCCTACTGCTGTACTTGTGTCTGTCTATGCAATGGACTGTTATCTAATTGTGATTGTTGAGTCTGTCAGTGAATTCTCTTCATCCACAATGGTTAAGTTAATGCATTTTTCTCTTTGCCAATTGGTTATTTTCTATTTTTGTTGTTTATCATTTTTCCATATTTCAGTTTTCTCCACAATCAAATTCCACCAAAGAAATTCTACCCAATCATATTTACGCAAAAGAAAATTCTCCAAGATACAGACATCACGATAATTCCCTCTGCATACACCCAAAATAACATTTATCACATAATAAAGCATATAAGATGTTCACTAAATATCATTAATTTACTCATAAACTTGTCTCACACAAATCCCCTCCACAAAGAGCACAACACAACCTACTGGGCCTCAGAACATCCAGGACTCTGAGTATATCTTTCCAGCCATACCTCATGATCCTGCAGCCAGCCATCTGACTCCATAATTTCAAGATCTAATACAATGCCCGATTTAAATAAATAAAATGCAAAACGCATTTCCATCTCTGATGTAAAAGGACAACAATTTACAGGAGCCACCACTCAGTCAGGGCTCTATGGTATGTACAATCAACAATAGTCTAATACGCAAATGATGGGGCCTGTCTCTGATAAGTGAATTTCCAACTCTGCTTACTTATTTCAGTGGTGCTGCAGTCTGGAGAACAAGAGAGAGACAGGCAGGGAGGCAGATGCTGTTGTGGGGTGGGACGAAAGGAGAGGGTGAGAGACTGTCTTGGGGACCTGGTTAAGTAGGAAGACAGAGAAACAAACCCTATTTGGGGAGAAGAGAAAAGAGAAAGAAGGACTTTATCGAACAGAAGATGAGGAGAGAGAGGAGCAAGTAACCTGTTGAGATGTAATGAGGAGTGGAGAGAAAGACTTTGATGAGTACAGTGGAAAAAGAGTGAGAGGGCTAGATATTGGTTTAGGTCCATTCTCAGGCCCAAACTAGGCAACACGTTCAGAGCGCATGCCTGAAGCCAAAGACCTGAAGCTCGTCCGAAATTAGTCCTTGGACCTCATCAGCATAATTCCGCTGAGGTACGGATACCAATCAGGTAGCTAGAAGCAGCTCGCAGTTGGCTCCCCATCAATTTGGGTTGGTTACAATGCCGGAAGAGGCCCTCAGGTATACCCTGGGAGGGGTGGAGGAGAATGGGTGGGGGGGGGCGGGGGTGAGCGCAGGCCGGCAGCATCCCTCAGGAATGCTTTGGAGCCAGGAGTAACACTCCTGCTTCTTCTGGCTCCACATGAAGGTAAGTTAAAAAGAAGAAACTTACCTTTTTGTTGGCAGCCTTCAGCAGTCCCTTAAAGGTATCAAGTTTTCGGAATAAATTTAAATATATAAAATATGACTCTTACAGGGAACAAACGTCTACACATCAACTAAACAACATTTCCTTCAGTACTAGATTATAAATAGCTCATAGAAAAGAAGCAAAATTAAATCATTATTATGAAAAGAGAGATAATTTCCAAAATGAGAAAACCAGTTACTTGCTCTGCTAGAATATCCGATGATTATTATTGCTGTGACGGCACTGGTGCGCACTTTTATGCCAGTTCTAAGTGCTTTTAGGAAAATAAATGTTTGAGTGTCAAGTCATGAGAAGCCCGAGAATTTTATTGCAAAGTTGAATATTTTTCCTGGGCAGTGAGCCAATACACCCAGCAGAATTATAACATATGAATGATGTCTCAGTGTTCAGGGAAACTTGGTAAAAGTTACTGATGATTAGAGCAATTTAAAGTAATTTAACAGCGACAGCCTTTTAACTGTGTTTATATTCCCCAGGTATCATCCTGAATTACTAACATGTTTGCTAATGGTGTACTACACTAATTGATTGATTTCTTAATCCTATCTTTAGTTCAATGTTTAAATCTGATCAGAGTTCAAATACTTACAATCACTGTGCATTCAATACTTGTTACTTGTATAATACTTGTGATGAAACATGAAATAGATAATTATGAAAAGATCGCTGCATTTTGTTATCTCTGGACAAATGTTAATTACAGTAATAAGATTGGCTTCTTAACTGAGATATCATGCTTTCAGCAAATATACACACATACATCCAAACTGAGATTTTAGACTTGTTCAAGATGGGGATTTTCCCCCTATTCTTTTATCATTCTAAGAAAAATTTGGACCTTTCAATTATGCGTTTCACCTTCATGGACTTTGGAGCAAGAATCTGAGATGTGTGATGCAAGTATTACTTCCGGTGTCACATTATTGTCCAGTCATTGTAAAGTTCTTTAAACTGAGAGCCTGAAATACAATGACAGTTTGCTATGTTTGGAAGCTTGTTTTGCTTTCAGCGCCACTAATGGCCCATGTCATCTCGTGGATAAAAGATGTTAAAGTGAATGTGACTTTTTCCTGTTTTCTCAGGTGGTATTTACTTTATCGACTCATCTGTGGCCCAGTGCTCTTTTCGTTGTTAACTGACCTACAGCTATACTTGGAATGCACATCAGCTATTCTATCCCTCGCACCATTATACATAAACCTATTGACAATTTGGCCACTAATCCTAACAGCCAGGCAGGAGAACTCCAATAATAAACAGCATCTTCTTTCTATTCTGAAACCTTTGAATTCAGTATCTTTCTTTTAACAATACTATAATGTCTGCTGCAAAGCCACCCCCATGATAAAATATGCTGTTTAGGTTTAAACTGTAAATAACATTTTGTGGAAAGGCTGTTGGTTTAACATTTTGCAGAGATTTGTTTTACAGATGAAACTTTTAAGCTTTTTTGTCTTTTAGGTGTTTAAGAAATTAATTGAAACATGTGGCCCTGAAACGACAGCGGGAGACCAATCAAACGCTTGTGGAAATGGCAGAAACCCAGTCACAATTGCCAGGAATTTCCTGAGGAGTTCTCCCAAGTTACAGCGGATACAAGGGGGTGACAAGAAGGCCCACCATGCCAGAACTCTACTCGAAGCGAAGAACCCCCCATCCCATGAATCTTTACTCTCAATGGTAATCCTTAGTACATAGGCTGTTATGTTAAATTGGCGTTACATTATTTTACTTTTTTAAGTGCAATCACAGGAATGTCCAACTTCACTCTGTGCACTTTCTGGAATCTTGGATACATGAGGGATGAGCTTAAAATGTAACACGCAAGTGAGAAGCCAGTTGGAAAGCACGCTGTTCTACTCGCAAAGCAACCTGTTAACCGGTATAAATAGTGCGCTGTGGGCCATTCCAGATGTGAGAATGCAGAAAATACAAAGCAAGATTTGTGCAGCAGGAAACAGGCCATGACAGCTAGGATCTGCCATACTTAACAGTAAATGGTCAGCTGAATCACAAGCGGATGGGCAGCAGATCTCTTGGGAAAGCCTCAGACCTACTCTTTTCAGTAGAACATCACATCGGAGTGGAACAACACAACACATTAGTTAATTTACCACAAGATATAGGCACAGCAGCATTTTACAGTAAACACACAGTAAGGAAAGGGACTTGCAGTTATATAGTTCCTTTCATGATCTCAGGACATCCCAAAGTGCATCACAGCCAACAAAGTATTCTAAAGTATAGTCACTGTTATAATGTAGGGAAACGCAGCTGTCAATTTGGCAAAAGCAAGCTCCCGAAACAGTAATGAGATAAATGACCAGATAATCTGTTTTTTTTGGAGGTGTTGTTTCATGGATAGATGTTGCTCAGACCATCAGGAGAACTCCCTTGCTCTACTCATGGAATTTTTTACGTCCACCTGAGAGGGTAGGCGGGACTACATTTTAACATCTCATCTGAAGGACAGTAGTGCAACAGTCCCAAAGTACTGCATAGAAGTGTCAGCCTAAATATTGGGCTATAATTTGCTGTGGCATGGCATTTAACAGCATTTGCCGTTAGTTAGACTTGTCCTTGCACGTTCAGGTTTTAACATTTTTTGCGTGGCAAGTTGCTGAAAGTCCAAGCTGATGACGTTGCAGCGAGGGAAACCAAGCATCTGGGACCGAAGTGAACAGGGTAAGCAACAGCTTTATTCTGTATCTAACCATGCTGTACCTGCCCTAGTGTTTCTCTCTACCCTATCAAATAATTAATAATCTTAAAACACTTCAATTAGATCACCCCTTAATCTTCTATATTCCAGGGAATACAAGCCTAGTCTATGCAACCTGTCCTCATAATTTAAATCTTTTAGCCCCGGTATCATTTGGTGAATCTGCGATGCACCCCCTCCAAAGCTAATATATTCTTCCTGAGATGTGGCACCCAGAATTGAATGCAGTACTCCAGATGTGGTCTAATCAGAAATTTATACAACTATAACTTCCACCCCATTGTATTTTAGCCCTCTTGAGATAAAGAATAACATTCTATTAGCCTTTTAAACTATTTTTTGTACATGTACACTAGCTTTTAGTGATTTCTGTACATGGACCCCTGTATCTCTCTGCTCCATCACAATTCCTAGCTTCTTGCCATTTAGAAAATACTCTAATCTATCTTTCTTAGGTCCAAAGTGGATGACTATCATACCCTTTGGGGGTTTAGTGTAAAGCATTGCCCCAACCAACCACCACCGCCACCCCCCTCCCCCTCACATGCAAAACAGTCCAAACATCATAACTGTTGTTTGAGCATGCAAAATATCTGCTTAATTATGTCCCTGCTGCCAAATGTGTGCTGTTGGGGAATATGTAAATTGCCAAATAATGTCATGAGCCAAGTGGGTAACCCATATCTCCTCCAAGTGGCTATCCCATATCTCCTCCAAGTGGGTAACCCATTTCTCCTCCAAGTGGGTAACCCATATCTCCTCCAAGTGGCTATCCCATTTCTCCTCCAAGTGGGTAACTCATATCTCCTCCAAGTGGGTAACTCATATCTCTAGAAAACTAACTATCCAAATCTCTGCACCCTGAAGCAAACAGGAAGCCCATGATTCATTTAAGATGGCATCTTCACTGATACTCTCTGGAAACAGTGCATTCATATCCATCATGGTTTGACGATGGTTACTTCATTTTCATTTGATGAATTCTAGAGGGTGCTATAGGGTGTTACACAGGTGGTGACTAGTCACAAATACAGTTGATGTTGCGCTGCACCCTGGGAATACCACATCTTAGAAAAATACACCTGTCAACTTCTCTTGCTTGCAGTGATGTTAATGTATTTATCAATATATTAAAACAAGGCATCTGTGATCTGGGTAATGCAGCAGTGAACTGCAAACTGATGATCCTTGCCAAATCTCCTGCCATTGCCTGGAAGAAGTCTGGTTGCAAGAAATGGTACAATTCATTTATGGCTTCCTTGATGAGATGCAGCCACCTCACACAGTGCTCCTTGGTGACATTGGGGTATCTCTGCTGCTGGCACTAAACATGCTGTTTTGGGGCATTAGTAATCCTGGTGGTCCTGCTCCCACAGCCTTGAACTTTTTTGGCTTTCCTTTGCTGCTTGTTCTCCTCTTCCTTCAAGATATGCTGTAACTAGACTAAAACAGTGAGACACTCTTTATAATATCTCCTTCTCTGCACTGTGCTGGATCTCTACCAGCTCTCCCTGTTGTCCTAATGCCACTTTTATAGCTGGCACCATTAATACCATGTGGCCTGGAGGGCAAGCATAAGTAAACCTGCACATTGCCTTTAAGAAGTGTGAAGTGATGCATTTTGGCAGAAAGAACGAGGAGAGGCAATATAAACTAAATGATACAGTCCTGAAGGGGGCGCACAAACAGAGAGACCTGGGGGTATGTGTGCATAAATCGTTGAAGGTGGCAGGGCAGGTTGAGAAAGCAGTTAAAAAGGCTTACGGAATCCTGGGCTCATAAATAGAGGTATAAAGTACAAAAGTGTGGAAATTATGATGAACCTGTATAAAATACTGGTTTGGCCCCAACTGGAGTACTGTGTCCAATTCTGGGCACTGCACTTTAGGAAGGAAGTGAAGGCCTTAGAGAGGGTGCAGAAAAGATTTACGAGAATGATTCCAGGAATGAGGGACTTCAGTTATGTTGATAGACTGGAGAAGCTGGGGTTGCTCTCCTTGGAGCAGCGAAGATTGAGAAGAGATTTGATAGAGGTGTTCAAAATCATGAGGGGTATGGACAGGGTAGATAGAGAGAAACTGTTCCCATTGGCAGAAGGGTCAAGAACCAGAGGTGACATAAGAAAAAACTTTTTTACACAGCGAGTGGTTAAGATCTGGAATGCACTGCTTGAAAGTATGGTGGAGGCAGACTCACTCTTATTTTTCAAAAGGGAGTTGGATAAGTATCTGAAGGAAAAATAATTGCAGGGCTACGGGGAAAGGGCAGGGGAGTGGGACTAGATGAGAGTCGGCATGGGCTCGACGGGCCGAAAGGCCTTCTTCCATGCTGTAACTATTCTATGATTCTATAAGTGCTTAATAAACCAAAAAAAACTAACACTGTTAACATTGTATGTTGATGTGCATTAAACTAATTTAGATCCAGGAACAATTTTGGGAGTATGGATAAAAATGTGCTAATGCTTCATGAATGCTAATACACCAAGGGGCTGGAGAGTGAGCCTTTGGCTTAGTGACAGTATTCCCACCTCTAAGTCAGAAGGTGCCCAGTTCAAACCCCATTCCAGACAGTCCCGGCGAGTGGACACTGGAATCTGGGTTGACATCATGCAGGATACTTGCATCCAGGGTGTGTGGGTGGCTCTCCACTCATCCTATGGGTTGTTGGAGCCGATTAAAACTCTCCTGCCATATAGGACTCGCCACCCTATTGGTTGTTATAAAAATAGTTCCAGCCATGGAAGGAACATTCATGTCCCGACCTGTCAGCCTGTGAATCAGCCTGTGAATCCTTCCACTACTTCTCCAAGGGAAGAGTCTGAAGATACGAAAAACAAACAACTAGGGGATCATCTTACAGCCTAAGCTGCAGGGGTACGGTACATAGTGGTTATTGTACTGGACTAGTAATCCAGAGGCCTGGACTAAAGATCTGGAGACGTGAGATCAAATCCCACTACGGCAAATGGGGAATTTAAATTCAGTTAATTAAATAAATCTGGAATAAAAAGCTAGTATCAGTAATGGTGATCATGAAACTATCAAATTGTCGTAAAAACCCATCTGATTCACTAATGTCCTTTAGGGAAGGAAATCTGCCGTCCTTACCCGGTCTGGCCTATATGTGATTCCAGACCCACAGCAATGTGGTTGATTCTTAACTGCCCTCTGAAATGGCCTAGCAAGCCACTCAGTTGTACCAAAACACTACAGGCCATCCGGCATCGACCTAGGCTCTGGCTTCAGACACGACAATGGCACACCCAGCCAAGTCGACCCTGCAAAGTTTTCCTTGCTAATGTCTGGGGACTTGTGCCAAGATTGGGAGATCTGTCCCACAGACTAGTCAAGCGATAGCTTGACCATATTTTCCTGTGGTTGTTGATTTTAGTGAAAGAAAAAGATGTTCTGTCGTGTTCTGCTAAAATTAACAAACTGAGGAAACAATAGCCCTATTGCTGCCATGTGAGAGATTGGATGAACAGGAGTAAGAGCCTATGACACAAGACAAAACAAACTAACAACAGCCTGATGCAGTCATACTCACAGAATCATACCTTTCATCCAATGTCCCAACTCCTCCATCACCGTCCGTGGCTACGTCCTGTCCCACTGGCAGGACAGACCCACCAGAGGTGGTGGCACAGTGATATACAGTCGGGAGGGAATGGCCCTGGGAGTACTGAACATTGAATCTGATCCGATGAAGTCTCATGGCTTCAGGTCAAGCATGGGCAAGGAAACCTCCTGCTGATAACCATTTACTGCCCTCCCTCAGCTGATGAATCAGTACACCTTCATGTTGAACACCACTTGGAAGAAACACTGCGAGTAGCAAGGACACAGAATGCACTCTGAGTGGGGGACTTCAATGTCCATCACCAAGAGCGGCTCGGTAGCACTAATACTGACTGAGTCCTGAAGGAAATAACTGCCAGACTGGGACGGCGGCAGGTGGTAAGAGAACCAACATGAGGGGAAAACCTACTTGACTTCACCAATCTACCTGCCGCAGATGCATCTGTCCATTACAGTATTGGTAGCAGTGAACACTGCACAGTCATTGTGGAGACAAAGTCATGTCTTCACACTGAGGACACCCTCCATCGTGTTGTGTGGCACTACCACTGTGATAATGGGATAGATTCAGAACAAATCTAGCAGCTCAAAACTGGGCATCCATGAGGTGCTGTGGGCCATCAGCAACAGCAGAATTGTATTCCACCACAATCTGTAACCTCATGGCCCCGCATATCCCTCACTCTACCATTACCATCAAGCCAGAGGACCAACCCTGGTTCAATAAGGAGTGTAGAAGAGCATGCCAGAAGCAGCACCAGGCGTACTTAAAAATGAGGTGCCAACCTGGGGAAGCTGCAACACAGGACTACATGCATGCTAAACAGTGGAAGCAGAATGCTATAGACAGACCTAAGCGATCCCACAATCAATGGATCAGATCAAAGCTCTGCAGTCCTGCCACATCCAGTCATGAATGGTGGTGGACAATTAAACAACTGACAGGAGGAGAAGGCTCCATGAACATCCCCATCCTCAATGATGGCGGAGCTCAGCACGTGAGTGCAAAAGACAAGGCTGAAGCGTTTGCAACTATCTTCAGCCAGAAGTGCCGAGTGGATGATCCATATCAGCCTCCTCCTGAGGTCCCCACCATCACAGATGCCAGTTTTCAGCCAATTCGATTCACTCCACGTGAAATCAAGAAACGGCCGAGCGCACGGGATACAGCAAATGCTATGGGCCCCGACAACATCCCGACTGTCGTGCTGAAGACTTGTGCTCTAGAACTAGCCATGCCTCTAGCCAAGCTGTTGCAGTACACTGGCATCTACCCGACAATGTGCAAAACTGCCCAGGTATGTCCTGTCCACAAAAAGCAGGACAAATCCAATCCGGCTAATTACCACCCCATCAGTCTACTCTCAATCATCAGCAAATTGATGGAACGTGTCTTCGACAGTGCTATCAAGCCAATTCCCTGCTCACTGATGCTCAGTTTGAGTTCCACCAAGACCACTCAGCTCCAGACCTCATTACAGCCTTGGTCCAGACATGCACAAAAGAGCTGAATTCCAGAGGTGAGATGAGAGTGACTGTCCTCGACATCAAGGCAGCAGTTAGTAAAATTGAAGTCAATGGGAATCAGGTGGAAAACTTTCCACTGGTTGGAGTCAATCCTAGCACAAAGAAAAATGGTTGTGGTTGTTGGAGGCCAACCATCTCAGACCCAGGACATCGCTGCAGGAGTTCCTCAGGGCAGTGTCCTAGGCCCAACCATCATCAGCTGCTTCATCAATGACCTTCCCTCCATCATAAGGTTAGAAGTGGGGATGTTTGCTGATGATTGCAAAATGATCAGTTCCATTCTCAACTCCTCAGATAATGAAGAAGTCCTGCACGACATTCAGGCTTGGGCTAAAAAGTGGCAAGTAACATTCGCGCCAGGCAATGACTATTTCCAACAAGAGATAGTTTAACCGCCACCCCTTGACATTCAATGGCATTACCATTGCCAAATCCCCTACCATCAACATCTTGGGGGGGTCACCATTGACCAGAAACTTAACTGGACCAGCCACATAAATACTGTGGCAAAAAGAGTGGATCAGAGGCTGGGTATTCTGCTGGGTGTCTGACCTCCTGACTCCCCAAAGCCTTTCCACCATTTACAGAACACAGGTCAGGAGTGTGATGGAATACTCTCCACTTGCCTGGATGAGAGCAGCTCCAACAACACTCAAGAAGCTCGACACCATCCAGGACAAAGCAGCCCACATGATTGGCACCCCATCCACCACCTTAAACATTCACTCCCTCCACCACCGGCGCACCGTGGCTGCAGTGTGTACCATCTACAAGACGCACTGCAGCAACTCACCAAAGCTTCTTAGACAGCACCTCCCAAACCCATGACTCCTACACTTAGAAGGACAAGGGCAGCAGGCGCATGGGCACACCATTACCTGCAAGTTCCCATCCAAGTCACACACCATCCTGACTTGGACAAATAACAGCACTGTGGGAGTACCTTCACCACATGGACTGCAGCAGTTCAAGAAATCAGCTCACCACCACCATCTCAAGGGCAATTAGAGATGGGCGATAAATGCCTTGCCAGCGACACCCACATCCCAGGAACGAATGAAAAAAAAGCACTGCAGCTGCATATAAATGAGCTAACTGCTGGATAGCATGATAGATTTGCATAATTTACTGGCACTCTGGGGGCACCTTTAATGACCCATCCGAGGTGTCAGGGCCACATCATCAGGTGGCGGCAGCCAATGAAGGGCTGCTGGTTGCCCATTGTGCACTGAGTACTTTTTCAGCCTGAGGGGCAGGTGGCTAAGGCACAGGGTTAGGGGGAAGGGTCAGAGGTGCCACTGGGGGCCAGGTACAGGGAACATCTGTGCTGGGGCGCAGGGCTGCTGGGGGTTGGAAAGTAGGCATCTGAATGTAATTTTTAATTTCAATGGCAGCTGTAACAAAAAAGAAACTGTTCTGTTTTATTTTAGCTTTGTAGAGACTAAATAAAGCTAATGACAGTCAGAATCTTTTCCCAAGCGTAACTCAATTCTTCGGTTGCCTGAAAAAACTTGAGGAAGGAGCCAAGCTACTTCTGAATAAACACAGGCTGCGTAATTTGTTCAGTTATGAATATGACAGCCAGTTATTTTCAAAAGCGATTGACACTCGTACACATGCAGGAAGTCCTGGTAATTGTTTTTTAGGATATTTAAGGAAATCTAACCGTTCGAATATGAGAGTCACTTTGAAACTTCCAAGACATAATGTTCAGATTAGCACAGCTCCTGTGGTGGCAAAGTAATACAAGAAGAAAAAAAACATTGAGGGTAAATTTTCAACTTGCCACCCATGTGTAAAACTGTTGTTGCGGATTGGCCGCCCATTATGGACACTCCCAGTTTTCCTCTTCATTGATTTCAAGCTGAAAATCCACCCCATGGTATATAAAATTCATCTATAAAAATATAGCATTTAAGTTGTGAGTTTTTACTGTTTTTCTTTCAATGAGCTACTGTAAATATTTATTTATTTATTTATATACAAAGTATAAACAAGCAACAAAAATTATTTTGCATAATACTTTAAACTTAAAACACAGCCTGACGTTGTTATACTTTACTGCTTGTCAAAAATGGGCACGTGATGCTATGAAAGCAGAGGATAATTCCAGTCGCTAAAATAACAAACGGAAAGGTTGTTATGTTCATTATTCTGGCATGTTACGAAAAGCTTACCTATTGCTCAAGGCTAAGGAAGCTATAGGGAGCTGGTACTTACCTGTGAAAGGGGGTTTATATCCAGATGCTGAAAAATCTGGAGTCAAAAGGATGAAAAGAAAACAAAAACATGACAGTGGCCGACCTTGTCAGCATCAAACGAGCCGCATGCGGCTGGAGCACTTCTAAAGAGCACCAGTCGCATTATGAGGCAGCAGCCTTATTAACATAGAGGTCAGGGGCCCAATGAGCCCAGTGTCCAGTATGTGCACAGTCTTTTGGTCCCCATCACACATGCCAACCACATACGCTGGGCACTTCAGGCACGTCACAAGTTTCAGGTCTCTGTACGTACTTTTATGGGGGAAGGGACATCTAATCATCGCATCACGTGGCTGCCATCGTATCGTCAGCTTTCAAATCAAACTGCATCTTAGCCCCAGCGCCCCAGTGCACTGGATTATCTCAGAACAATCAGGCACATCAGAGCGCACATCTGTAAAAGCACCTGCTTGATGTTCTTTCCATTTAAATTAATAGCGGAAACTTGGATGGGTTCCTTTACAGACAGACATGTGCTCTGACTCGCCCAAGTTTCCGATATTCGCCTCACCCAGGCGAGCCACTGCACCTGGGCACAGACCCAGGAAAATCTCCCCTCACCTCCTTATTCATGTGTCAATAAAAACAAAAAGCCAAAGTTTGGAGAAGAAGGAACTGTGGGAAAAGCATCTCGTGTTTTACCTCAAATTACCCACATTTACAAGAGGAATCTGACTTAAGCCTCAGAAAAAATCACAAACAACCTGGTGAGAGCGTGCCACAGAGAATGAAACAGCAGAGTGCTGGCCCAAAAATCTGAATAAAAGTCTCTTGTAAGTCAACAAACGTGACTGTAGTTAATTTGCAAACATTTTCCCAATATTTTCTATGTCCCACAACTGAAATATAACAGCACGAGGGACTTTGTAAACATTATTAAACCCTGTCATACAATTCTGTTTATAGTAAGTAGGTACTGACAATTAGTTGAATAATTATCTGCAATATTTTTTCAGCACTTAATTGATATTCATTACCAATGATCAAAACA
Source organism: Squalus acanthias (assembly GCA_030390025.1). Lineage (NCBI taxonomy): Eukaryota > Metazoa > Chordata > Chondrichthyes > Squaliformes > Squalidae > Squalus > Squalus acanthias. Next base: position 117,181,059 of record CM059426.1, on the reverse strand, counting down.
CCCAACTATTGTACAAAAGAACCCTTTTGGATTAGGGCCTGGAATAGGTAACAAACACGACTACTCAGCATATATCATTTGGAAAATTATCATTATCAATGACTAAATTATAATAATGATTTAAAAAATAGTCACCAATAGGATCAAAACCCTGGAGAGTTGAGAAAAGAAACATCTTTTGAAGCTTGGTGCAGTATTTTAAGAGAAGAACTTACTTGACAGCTTTTAAAAATATGGCATAATCAACAGAGGCTGGCCGGTCCCCCTAAAATGATCATTTGGGAGTATACAACCCATAGGTAAGTTATTTCTGTATTATACACCTCTAGCAAATTGTATTTCTCATTTATATCACACATTTAGTCTGGTGTGCAGAGGGAACACTAAAAAGAGTTTTGTTTAAAATGGAGGCAGTGTTCATGACCCGAAGTGGCTAAGCATCATACAACAGCACAACAAGCATTTCCAGGTGCCAAATATTCTACTGGGAATATCTCCACTGGTTTAAACCCTTCACGTATCGTAAAAGATAAGTATTTATAGCTTTTGGCAATTGGATTTTATTATCAAATGTACATTAGAAATTAAAGTAATTACATCAGAATGCAACTATGCTTGAGAAAATAAATAAAATCCTTATTTACATTTTTTTTTAATTCCCTGAGCGTATTCTATTGCGCAAGTAACTGGTCAGATTAGTATAAATAATGCTGTATGTGGTGAGTTACCCAGGCTGCTGTAGTTTGAAAGCTTGGCTTAACAAGGTACCCTTTACAGAAAACGCCTTATTGAGCTCATACCCAAAATAACAAAACATCAGCTTTCGTTCCGTGATCCAGAATAGAAAACCTCTGCAACCTAAAAAAAAGGTTCCATTTGTGTCAGCGTACATTTATGTTTTAACTGTTATAAATTATTACAGTCCTGAAGCCAATCTAAACAGTCCAATGTAAATTCATCTGCAGACACACTGGCTGCCACTAATTTTAAACAGTGTCTGTATATGAATAAACAGGATTTTTATTAATCAGCAGAGGACATTTTTATTGCCTTTCATCCTTTGGGAGAAAGAGAATTTTGATATTGACAAGAGGATTCATTCATAAAATTCCCGAATTCAAAATGTATATGTTTATAAAATTAATAACATATTTCCACCTTTCATTTTTACCCATTTTGACACTAGCATTATTGATTTGAAAATGTTTTCCTCTGCATACCAACAATTTTTAGAACCTTGCTTTAGAAGCATAAAAATCTTGAATGCTTTTTATCTTCTATTAAGTGTTCAGTTTATTCAAAATTGTTTTATTTCTTTTTTGTAGCCTACAATTTTTCACCTAAATACTAAGTGCTGTATGGTCTGACGATGAGGTATTCCACTGGTAAAACTGAGGTACATTGTGAAGCTCAGTCACACACTGCTCCTCGTAAGGTCTGGCATGAAATCCTGAGTTATATTACTGAAGTGCATAGTGCTAATGGCTTTCAAAGATATTACAAGCCTAGGCCTAGCTAAATACAACCACATAGCATTCTGCCAGGAATCTGCATGCATCAATGACAGAGAATACTTCCTTAGAATGTTTAAGCCCCTACGGAACAAAAATTGTTCTATCCATAGCCGATAACGTTCATTCCTTTCCTTCACGCAGGGTTAATGTTTCACAATGCGCTTTGTTGAAATTAAGTACTCTGAATTTTCTACAATTTTTCACTTGGATTTCAAGTGAAGAGTTCAGGTGCAGAATTTGCCTTTGATATTTGGCAGCTTAATTCCTTTCCCAGAAGGGTCTATTTGTCAGGCAGCAGCGGTGGTTATGCTGTGGGAAGTAGAAATTAATAATAAGGCAATAATCTGGCTCCACGGTCTATCTTGAGCCTTAAATTTAAATCACTGAGGAACAGCCTGCGGTTTTCAATGGTCAAAGTCAAAAATATTCAGTCTCAACAAGGAAAAACCATCATCAGGATGAGCAGAGTAAGAAAATGCTTGATTTAGCAAGACAATGTATAGAAGCTAGACTTTAGATTGCAATACTGCAGTAATGAGGATACATTGTATGCTTCAGCACTTGCTCACTTTAATGGCATTTCATCACCAACTGTTCTTTGCTATTTTTTGCATTAGCAACAAAAGCATTTATTCCATTGTCTATTCTGCACACCTGTGTGAGTCTGTGTGAAGCTGTACAGATAAGAGTGAGATGAATGCACAAAAAATAAAGTACTGGTGAATACTGAATAGTCATTCAAAACTATTTGTTTTTCTGCTTATTGTTAGCAGAAGAAAAACTTTTAAAATAAGTCTGAATGGAGAGATTCTTTGCTTTGTAACGAGACAGCCAAGTTTCTTTTGTGCAATTGTTAACATGTGTAGCAAAGTGAATCTAGGAGAACCAGGCCTGACTGATTTTCGAAGCATGTTTCATTTAGAAGCAAAGTGAACATTTGGTTAAGCACAGTATCCTTTATTTATTAAACATTTTACATAGCTTTAAAAGTAACTGAGTTAGTTCCTTCCCAAATTAATCAGCAAATTTTCCGAGATAAACCTTATGATCTTGATTAATAAACATCTCTCATCTGAAGCCCAGCCATAAAGACCAAGAAGTGCCTGAGATTGTTCCCCCACCCCCACCCAGTCTGTGCTGAATTAGTTGAGCTCAGTGAGGGCAGTGATATTAATGCTACAACTGGTCTTAACACCTCTGGGTTCAGAGGGTTAAAAGAAATAAAGGCTCTCATTCCCGCCCTCTGTGTGGTGATTTCTACTGGAAAGTGCACATTTGGATGCCAGGTGAGGCCAGGATCAAACCTGGTTGCGATGTCCCATGGGATAGATTGCCTGCTGATGCTCAGTTTCCATGACGGCATGAGCAGGTATGTAAAGTCTGCCAGAACAGGATCGAAAACTGGAGTTAGTGGAGTGGAAACAAAGAAATAAATGATTTTATGAACATGAACCAAACCAGATTTCAAAAATGATTTTGTTTCATAAAATTAAAGAACTTGTATTGTATAGTATTGTATTTGTGTACGTACTGAAGTCGTATCTTGTTGGTACTGTACTACCCATGTGCATTACTAATGGTCTTTTTAATCACAAAAATTTCCGCAGAATTCCTGTTTTCTATCATTCCAATATAAAGTTGTTGTATTTGTGTGAACTCTGAAAAATGATACAATACAACTTAAGACATATTAAAATTGGGAATATTAATTATGATAATTCAAAGAACTTGAATAGACTTTTCCATACTACAAAAAGAAAAAGGTATTCATCTGCGACTCAGAGCTGAACCACTTAAGTAAGTTGAAAACACTCATTAGACTTTAGAGTCAGTTTTATGAAACCAAAGGGCTAAAAATCGGTTCCGTAGCAAACATTGTTTGGGTGCTACGGGTGCCAAATTGGGATAGAAATGGCGTCCTAGCAGTGCACGCACACTTCTGGCGTGGGCGGCGCTGGATGCCATCTTGGTGAGGGCGGTAGGGCGGCTGTTAAGAGCGTGCGCTGGAAGTATGGTAAGTAGGCAGATCGTGATGTGCAACGCTGATTTGATGCTAGCGCTGCCATTTTCATTGTCATCACTGGATCTAACTTCGCACAGCTGAACATGTGTTTGGCAGCTGGAAGGATCCCCCACCAGCGTTATTTAAAGGGATCATCAACAACTTTCAGGTAACTTACTTTTTGATTTCTACTGGATTTGTGTAAGTTTGTGGAACTTTTTGCAGCTTTTAGAGTTGATTAAAGTTGGCGAGGTGACAGGAGTGGTGTTGCAAGTGGAGAAGGCCTTGCTTCTGAATTCAAGGGTTCAGGTCAGAACACTTGCTCCCAGTCATGGGTGCTCCAGTTGTCATCCCCCTTGGCCTGCAGCATGACAGGGAGATGGAGCAGAGGCAGTGAAGAAAAGGACAAGCTGCTCACAGAGGGAGTAGGAGGAGGGGGAGAATCAAGAATCAAGGCCTTCTCCACTTGCGGAACCATTCCCTGTCACCTCACTGAGCATGTGTCCTGATTCGTGGTGGTCTGCTGTATCCACCTCAACCTGGCCATCATGAGGGCACAGCCTTTGCTCCAGGGATACGGCCACCATCTCAGGAGCAGGAGCAGAAGGAGGAGGGGGAGGAAGAGGAGGAGGAGGAAGAAGAGGAAGCAGAAGAGGGGGAAAGTGGAAGAGGAGATGGGGAAGCAGAATAAAGGAGGCAAACAAGACAGCCCCTTTCTGGCCGGAATATCCGGGATCCAATCATCTGCCTGTGGTACCAGTGAACACAACCCCAATTCCCCATTCAACATTAGTCCCACACCTTACCATCCCTCTGTTACTGACCATCACAGCATCCTCTTGGCCACAATGCTGAAATAAAAGCCACCACAAAGCAAACATTCCAATCCAACTTTATACATCTATCCATCCAATATTACACTAAAAAATCAACTAATCACCCTTGTGCATTCCCTTAGTGCCTGTCTTTTGTGTGCCTTTGCCTATCCTAGTGCTCCTATGCAGTGCTACCCCAGTGGTTGCAGCATGGCTAGTGGAAGGCTGCTGACTTTCAGTGGGGGAGACTGCAGATGGCCTTGCAGGACGACCTCAAGGATCTCTGGGCCTAGTAGGCCCGGCTTCAGACTGCACCACCTTGGCATGAGCGGCAGCAGTCTGGGCTGGCTGGCTGACAGGCAACAGCAAGGGCAGTGGTGGAGTGGCAGTGGTGGGAGGACGAATGCTGTCATCCTGAGAGAGGACAGCAGGGTCGGCCTCCACGGATCTATTGTCGTTCCCCCGGGGCAACGCCTCAGCAAACCAAGTAATCTGGTGGTTTACAGACTGCTGGACTACTGTGACACTCCACAAGCCCCTTTCAACATTGGTAAACCCAGCCATGATGGCAGCAGTCTGTACTTGCGTTGCAGAAAGCTGAGCCTGCTGACTGCAGTCTGAGCTTCCACTGCAGCACTTCGGCCATCAGATGCAGCATGATGGTTGGGTCCACAATTGTGTTAATGGATCTGCCCAGCCCTTCCACGCTGGAAAGCAAGCTCTGCCCAAAGCCCTGTGCAAGGTTGGTGCCGGATCCCTCCATGCTCCTTGACATTGCATTCAGGCTTTCTGGCAGACGTGCCAATGTACCAAGCATTTTGTTGTGCATACCAATCAGCCTTCTTCTGTAGGCCGCCCCGTCGAAATCTTCATCTGAGTGCTGTGCAGCAAAACTCATGTGCGACCTCGCCCTCTGGGGAGCTGGCACCTGAGCTACCCTTTCCCCCTGCCCTGGCTGCAGCCCACCCATGCTCGGTGTCTCACCACATGCCGATCCTGCGTTTAACCTACCCTCTAAAGTACGCTGAGTATCAGTATCTGAGCTGGTGGCTGGGAGTGTGAAATCAAGTGACAGTATTTTTCTTGTTTTTCTTGTTTTTCTGGCTGGGCAGGCTGTATTTCTTGGGTACAAAAGCAAAATACTGCGGATGCTGGAAATCTGAAATAAAAACAGAAAATGCTGGAAATACTCAGCAGGTCAGGCAGCATCTGTGGAGAGAGAAACAGAGTTAACGTTTCAGGTCGATGACCCTTCGTCAGGTTTTCTGCTGCTGCCGCGTTTGAACTGTTCTTTTGGTATTGACATGGTTTTCCTCACACACACACACACACACACACACACACACACACACCTCACACACACACACACCTCACACACACACACACACACCTCACACACACACACACACCTCACACACACACACACCTCACACACACACACA